>OY998251.1:68394953-69067453 GCA_963922045.1 Persicaria maculosa | reverse complement strand
GGAATATATGCAATCTATCAATTGAAGAACAAAGATATTGAATCAGTCAAACATAGAATAGATAGAAATCAATTCTCACAAATCATCTAACCAAGTCTTAAATTATAGCAAAATCACAAGAATTTTAGGCAAACATAACGTACCTTGAATCCATAAACTTAAATCCTTTCATCTCTCTTTTAGTTAATCAACTATTGAATGAATGAAAGCTACTGAAAATGACCTAATTTAGGCATCCTCTCGTCGGCCAAACCCTAGAACAAGTCTAGATAAAAGTTCCCATAAAGATAGACTTGAGCCGCGTATCGCAAATCCGAAACTGACGAGACCGGCGGGTGCCGCTCCTTACATCTTTACAGCTTCGACAAACAGAACTTGTAACACACTTTCTAGAGTCATGCTTCGTGCGATTGACGCATATGAATATGCGTTGGAAAACACTTTCCAAGCACTACGATTATCATGAAGACCTCAAAAGCTAATTCCAACTTCTTAGAACCTTAAAGATGGGATTTCTCCACGTTCTCCGTTTCCGCTCTTGTTCCTTAGCTCTCCTTTGTTCATTTGCTCAATGCTTTCTCCACCTTTCGAGGCCAGATCTTATAACCTACAAATAAACACTAAAAACTGTAGATTTGGCACTTTGAATATCTAATGACCAACAATGCAAATAAGATTATTAAACATGCAATGCGAATACTTAATGCACCTAAGACCTACCTATAATGTCTATATAAAACATGCATTATCAGCCTCTTTTTAAAAGGTGAAGAAGGTTGGTGAGCTTAACCCATTGTCAGGATGTGTTT
Source organism: Persicaria maculosa (assembly GCA_963922045.1). Lineage (NCBI taxonomy): Eukaryota > Viridiplantae > Streptophyta > Magnoliopsida > Caryophyllales > Polygonaceae > Persicaria > Persicaria maculosa. The sequence goes on along the minus strand of OY998251.1, from coordinate 69,066,644 downwards.
TCTTTCCTAGTATATTGTAGAATATGATGATCATTTTTTAGATATATATAAAGTACTTTAATAAGAGAAAGCATTGTGCAGATTAAAGTAATATCTGCTACAATTTTGAAAGTCTTAGTCACCCCAAAAAAATTCAACCAACTAATATCTGACATACAAGTAAAAATAAAAAAATGATTTCTATTACACTTACAGTAGATTTAATCCAAGAAAAGTAAAAGACAAGCTAATAATTAGGAAACTTTGATATGGGTTACAAGTTTCCGAGTCCTTTCACTTAAATGGCTAATGTTGAGTGTTGATAAGTTAATATTTAGTTTATCTTAACTTGGCCTAACCAATTTGTGCAACTTTTTCCCCTTTATCTTAAGTAATGTATACTCCCTAATAGATAAGCAAAGTCAACCCACTATTTTAATTTTTATATTCTAATTACTACTATTTAATCATGCAATTCCACTTAATGAGAGTTTTTCCATTTATTTTTATTCCTTAGTGCCAACCTTCTGGAACTGCTGATCAACATACTCCCTCCTTTCTAAACTGAAAATTTTGAAGTAAAAATTACATATCAAACCACACACCCATTTAGAACCACACCTTCCCGCTATTTAAATTGACTTTTCAAATGGATTTTCTCTTCTAACCAGGTAAAGAAAAACAATATCTATTATCTGAATTCATGATAAACTCCCCACTTATATCGTTATCAAGTAATTAGCATGCATTTTCCAAAGGTAAAAAAATATGATGTGTGAATATACTACACATGGCTCCTGTCATCTACTTTATTGGTTTAGTAATAAAATAAAAACATACCATTTAATAAGGGTGTTTTTTGGGGGAGGGGGGGACATCCCAAAAATTTCTCGAAAGACATGAAAACCATACTTAGCGAGACTGGGAGAGAGAAGAGTGTAGGCCGATGAGTGAAGAGGAAAAGGGTTTGTTTAGGGAGGTAGCCAATGATTGTGCAACACCAAAGCTTCAAACAAAGTTGTAGTTTTCTTCTCAAGAGAAAAATCAAGTTCCTTTGTCATGGATTTTTCAAAACAAAGCCATTCGGCAAAATCAAGGGTTTTCTAGCAACACATGGTCTCAAATTGGCTAGAGTTCCTTTGTCATGGATTTTTCAAAACAAAACCATTCGACAAAATCAAGGGTTTTCTAGCAACACATGGACTCAAATTGGCTAGAGAAGCGAAGAGACCGGTGAGATGTGAAGGGAATTTGAAGGAAATCGAGTGGAATCATTGCGGTAGAGCTTGAGATTGTCATAGTGCTTCACATCAATTTTGGCTCTACCTACCTAGTGTCGGATGAATATTTTTTTTTTTATTAAGTAAAAATTCGACCACCGGACAGGCCCGGTTGGTCGAGAGGCCGTAGCAACGGCGACGGAAAACCCGTCATACAAGCAGATACAAACAAAGTAAAGTAATCCCACAAAAACGAGAAACAAAGGTGCAACAAAGGCAAACACAAGCACTAACGAACTATGAACGAGCAGTCAATGAAACCACTTCAGCACCAGAAAGTAGAGGCAACGCAGGGACTCTTGGGGAACTTGTGGAAACCTCAGATTTGGACCCGAACGACGACGAGCCATCAGGTTTCGATCACGTCCACGACCTCTCGCGGACGGCAAAGGAGTGGAACACCACACAAAAGTCGCTAGTCACCAAGCCCACCAGAAAGCACCGCAAGAGACTCGATCAAGGGGGTTATTGCCGACAAAATAATTTAAACAATATATATAAGTTACACAATTTGGTTTTTCCCACTTCGGGCTCCTTAGGGCCCAAGAATTTGGATTGGGCCCGAAGGACAATATATTACAGCTCAAGGCTCAAAGAGACACATTCCGGGCCCAAACTTCGGGCCAACCGGGCCCACAGACGGGAGCATCAGAAGAACGTCAACTTTACCTAATCGAGGAGAGGGGCGAGCCGCCAAAGACGCCGGCCAACCAGAGAGCGACCAGGAGGAAGGCGGCGCCGAAAGTGGACAAGAGGCAATAACTCAGGCGTCGGAGAGCGGAAGGGGCCGAACATGAAGAGCGACACCAACCCAGACGAACCACACCGCGCAACCCGACCGAAATAAGCCCATCCAAACGCAGCACTGCCCCGAAATCGATCCACGCTGCGAACATGAAGGGAAATTGCAGACACAATGTTGAAGAGGAAGAGAAGAAGGGACCAGAAACTCAAAAGCCCCAAAATCAAATCCCCATCACTATGATTTCCGAAAGGTTTAGAAACCCCCAATAAGAAGAGGGATTTGGGGAGGTAGGCAGAGATTTTGACTAGACCCAGCCCAAGGAGGCCAATGACTAGGAGATTGGAGGAGTAGATATCAAATTAGGGCTAGGGAAGAAGAGGATTTGGGGGTTTTCTAGAGAGAAGGAGGACCTCCTCTCTCTAGAAAACGTTTTTTGCATTATAATTATATCAGTAGTGTCGGATGAATATGATGATATTAGGAAAAGTAAAGTGTGTTTCTAATTTTTTTTTTAATTATTTATGAATTTGACTTGTCATGCGCCTCTTCTTTTAAGTTTGATCTAGAAGGAAAACCCATGAGCAACAAGAGCCAATGAATTTACTATCAAATATGAACGAGTAAAATGAACCTTGTCTAGATTATAAGGGATAATGAACAAAACTATATCTATAAATACAATGGAATAAAATGCATTTGTGTGATAAATACTTTGAATTGAGGTTTGGATATGCTTATGTGGATGAGAATTGAATAGTGTGGGACTGGATCCACCAAGAGACTAAGCACAAGTTTCTATTTATAAGCTCGATGACAAGAAGAGGATATGGATGGATAAGGTTTAGGAATAATCTAGAGAAGGAATTCTCAAGAGTGTGGTAGATGGTTATGGAGAAAAGTCAGAGAACCATATTACGCTCCTCAAGCAAATGAAAAGCTTCTTAAAAAAAGTTTTTCAACAATCTATCTTTATGTTTTCTAGGCCCAAAGGAAACAAGTTCAAAATGAAATAAGCCCGTTGAGGATTTGAATGCAACCCAACACACCGTCTTTGTGAACTTTTAAAGAGGAAACCGGGTCATAAAAGATCTTATTTTAAAAAAAATTACACAAAATTTTTAGAAAGTTAATTAATTTTAAGCCTAACAAGTTTCATGTATTGATTATTGATTGATTTTATATTGAAACGTGCGTGTAATACAAATGATCAAAATGTATGCAAAATTATATTGTAGCTCGACCATAGTCCGTCCAAGGGGTTCTTTTACTGTGAGGTGGAACCTAAAACTCAAGGTGAGACCCCCATCGTACCAGGGCACATTGTGTACGAGAGATTGAAGCAAAATCACTCCGAATTCCTCCAACGCGTGGAGGAGCTTGGCTTGATGTACACAAAAGTCCTGCCCAACGACATTGATGTCTCGTCCCCAATCGGCCAGAGTTGGAAAACCACCTTCTCTACGGAAGATAAGTCCATTGCCGAGCAAAAGTAACACACTTCAGTTCTGAATTGCTAGTTTTAACTATATTTACAAAACACCATGAATTTAATATTATATATGTATATGTAATTGATTGACGCTTAAATTAAATGGCATACAGGGCGGCCAAAGTAGGAATTAGGTTGGAGTGGCAAGAGAATGGTGCGAGGGTTGGGATGAAGCCGCGTCCTGGCATCCTGATTGACAAGAGTCGGGCTGAAGATCGAAGGATATGGTTCAACAGCATAATGCCGACCCAGGTGAGTCAAGTGGATGCAAAATATAAGCTAGAGAGCCCGGTGACTTTCGGGGATGGTGTCCCAATACCATTGGAGGCGATTGAAGAATGTAAGGTGATACTCGAGGAAGAGTGTGTGGCTATACCTTGGAAGCAGGGCGACGTCCTCATGTTTGATAACTATGCCATCCAGCATGCCCGTCGCCCCTTCACGCCTCCTCGTCGTGTGCTTGCTGCCTTCACCAAATAATAAGACGAAGAAATCGCAGTGAGGCACATGCTTATATCAATAAAGGATTAAGATAAGGAATCGTATCCTACTCATTTATATGTAGTATTACATCTATGATAATTCGTGTCTTATTTTTCATATAAAAGAGATTAAATTCAAATTTATGAAATTAATTCCCGAGAGTAGAGTTGATCCTTTCATTTTAAATGTCCGGGACAAGAAAGACATAAATGGTCCTTAATATATCGAAACAACTTCCTTAATAATACTAAAAATATTACATAAGTTCAACCCAAATCAAAACAAGGGCTCAATGTATATTACAAAGAACCAAGTGCGAATCCGGCAATGTGGGATGGCGATGGCAGATCCGGACGGCAGCGATGGCTGCAACCTTGTCGATGGTGGCGACGACGACTCCGAACTAAGCAAAGAATCATAGGATGTGACTCAATCTTATCATTGTATGTTCAGATTTTCCATATTCTTTGCATGATGTTCATCAAATTTGTCGATTTCGATACACTAATGCAGGATTTTCCACATATCTTGCTTGAATTTTTCACATCTCATCTCTAGGTTAGTGAAAATTTAGGTGTTAAGGATTTTGAAAATTTGGGGCCAATTTGGGTGCTTCTGTTCTCAGGTTGGAGTTGTCGCCGTCTCAGCAGCCGCCAAGTTCGAAGCCACCTCCATCGCCACCGCCCACCCACGTCGCGGGTTTGGCGGTTTCGCATCTGGTTCTTCTTCTTAGCGTCTACAACCCGGGCCCTCGTGCTCCTTTTGTTTTTGGGTGTCCCTATATACACCGCAAATCCAATTATTAGAGTTGCTAATCAACGTCGGATTCGACATTGTAGCGTTAATTATATTACAACATCGGATCAACGTTATAATATGTGAAGTGAAGGATCGAATCGGACCGAATCGGGCTAACGACGTCGGATCGGATGTTGCTAGGTTACATACTACACAACTTTTCACACACACCCACAACAACAACAACAACAAAAAAAAAAAAACCACAACGTCCTTTTGTTACTAATTTTTTTAATATATTATATTAGGTCTGATCTGACCCGTATTAGTGACGTTCAATTTGACGTTGTAACAACGTCTAATTCAACGCAACGTCAAATATTAATTCAACGTTGTTACAAGTTACAACGTCCAAAATTTTTAATTGAAATTACAACGGCAGATTCAACGTTAATTTGCGGTGTATATAAGGAACGCGTTTGTTTTTTCTACTAAAAATGACTATTTAAATCACAAATTTAAGATTTTTTCTAACATATTTATATATAAAAAATATTTCTAGTATATATATGTAAAAGAATTTCTCAAATTTTTTTTTTTAGCCCCAGTTCCTAAATCCGCCATTGTCAACGAATCCACATTCCACACCAACCGGGCTGGTGGTGGGCACCTCATCTACACGGTCACGGCGTCACCCGGTTCCCCTTCCCCCCACCCCCACGCGTCTCATACCCAACTTTAAGACCCATAAACGCCAATTAACCAGAAATCAACAAGGTGAGAGAGACAGAGAGAGACGATATTTCATTCCCTCCCCATTTTTTTTATCCTTTAGGAGAAGATAAACATTGGAATTTGCGAGGGGAGCAACCCAGAGTCTCCAATTAATCAAGATTCAGTGCAATAATGCAATAATTGATCGTCGTGTTGGGTGGGCCGACGCCTCCTAGGGCTTGTGTTTTGGGGGTGGAGAATTTTGGAATCTTAATTTCTTGATTTTTTGGGGGGTAGGGTTCGAGTTTTGCCCACCATGGATTGCTCCTGTGCTTCCGCCATCAGGATCTCTCTCCTCATCCTTCTCGTGGTCGCCATCGTCACTGCTTGTTTCACCCTCCCAATTGAACAGGTTCATTTTTATCTTTTTTAAAATTTCCTCTCGAATCGTCATCTTTCATTTCTTAGCCCCGTTCAACATTTCAATAACTGTTTGTGTCCTTATTGGTATGATTGTGGCGATTTCATGAATTGATCTGATGCTAGTCTAGTGGTATGAATGCAATCACGCGGGGTTCGTTTCTGTTAAAATTACCCTGATTTCTGTGTGTTTGTGTATGTTTTTCCTTCTTATTTATTGTCATGCTTGATGCTTTCAACAAGTTTGATGCTTTCAGCAAGTTTGGTTTAGCTGCTTTAGCATGTAAAAAATGCAACTCTTAAGTGGGAGATTGGATCAATGAATTGGATATGATACCCGAAATTGAATAGAATGTATTAAAAGTTGCTCCCCCTGTCAGTCACCTGAATTCTACTGGAGCTTTGTCATCTCTGACACCAACCATTCAAGTAGTTTTACTTATCCATTGTGTCGTCTATCAATCTATGGTTGCTTTTCTTAAGAAGACCATTGTGATAACGGGGGTTACTACTTACTAGGAGCTGGTATACTTCTGAAGTTTTTCCTGTTATATGAAATTTGTGTGTCTGCACTCTGCAGTCACTCCGCCAGTGCAATCAGGAGGTTTATCCACGTCCTTGTTTGAATTGAACTCTGGCTGCTTATTGCTCGGTTAAAACATACCCTCCTTCATTTTTTGATTGACTCTTTTCTTTCATTGATCCATTTTCCATTGGCTCTGCTACCTATGAATCCTATGATCCCTATAGTCCTTATTAGTCTCTTTTTTGAAATAGAAGCGGCCATGATCTTGAACCTGGGAGCAAAGATTTGACCTACAAGCTAAGTGATCCAGTTGTTTTGGTTCACGAAATATTTAGAGATGTGATTATCAATCTTTCATCCATCTTTATCTTGAATTATAAATGTCAGCTGCTTCCTCCATTTGAAATCATGTATTGATGACTATTTATCTTAGATAAGTAACTGAAGTGGAGGGATAGTCCATGGAGTTGCCACTTTACCCTAAAAGCATTGAGGATTTCTCAACTTTTCAGAAAATTGTCCTTAGGTTCCTTCGAGACCCCCCGCCCTCCCTCCTTCCCGTCTTTTTTGCAAATCAAATAGCTGGTCCTTACGCATTAGCATCATTCCAGTGTCCGCAAAACAATCCATTCTGGAATGTCCTAATGGAATATTCTAATCAGTTATTTGATTTATAAGCTATCTCTAACGAACAATGTGGTACCCGAACACTGGGTAAGTATTGCAGAATGGGCTTCTTTGATAGCTAATTTCATTGAGTAAATCTTCGTAAATTAGATAGACATAATCTTTTTTCTTATTAGATCTAATTTGTGTATCTGACTTGATTCAGAAATCTGCATTTGTATGTAAATTGATTTGCTACTGAGAGGTTTATGTTAAGTCTTGTAGCTTTGCGAAGACATTTTCAGCCCAGTCCTCAATTTTATGAACTTTATGATGAGAGCCTATGAAATGTTATCGGATTTTCTTTTGATTACTTCTCTAATTTATGAACAATGTTCGTTTGTTTTTTGCCTTTTGCTTAGCAAGATGTATTTGTTTATCTTCTTTGGTTCGCCAGAGATAATCGTATTGCTCACTTTCTTCTTCGGTTTCAGATTAGCTATTCATACATCTTTGTTTCATGGTTATATTTTCTTTCATTTATGAAAATTAAGAAAGGAACCTAGGGTGGTTCCTTGTTTATTTGTGAGTGATAAGTTACTGTTCAGCATTTACTAAATAACTCAATTGATCAAGTATCCATCCTCAGATAGGAGATGCATAATAAAGCAATCAGAATAAAGCAATCAGTACCATATTTCAGATATTTAATCTCCTTAAGCAGTCATTATATGCATTCAATGGGGCAATTTATAAGAAGTTTCCTTTTATAAATTTTGTAGTCTTTTTGCTAAAACCCATGTCTGCTTTTTGCAAATTTGCTTTGTCTTACACAAAATTCACATTACTCTATTTTCTAAGCAGATGCTGAAGGACTTCTTACTGTGGGTGGAAAATGATCTTGGTGCTTGGGGCCCATTAGTACTGTAAGTTATATACAAGGGTTTTTCTTTTCTCTCTAGTAGCTTGTATGTGCTCCTAATTATTCATACTAATTGTATGCAATTTCTTATGCTCAATTAGCATCCATAAGGAAATCTTAGATAAAAGTAAACTGAGCTTTTGACTTTGAGACTCAGAAATCCAAATTTCAGTTATAAGGCACCAAGAAGTTATTTTCGCTTTATATTTCTGGGTATTGTAATCTATGTTCACAATGTAATACTTGTTGAGTTGTTGATGGGTTATAACTATCAAGCTCATAGGGAGGAAAGCATTTGAATCAAAAGATTGTGTTTGAAAGAAATTTCAGGTTTAGAAAGAGAAAAAAATTCTTGTAATTGTAGTGATTCACAATTTGTAATTGGGGTACTCGTGGTTCTTTTTTTTTTTTTTCCTTCTAACAAACAAAAGCTTAATAAATATATAATAGACTGAGAGGCCAAAATCTGTAGCAGAACTACAAAAGTGAACTTTGCTTGCCATGTTTAGCAAGTCTAAAGACAACATAATACCAACTATGTATTTTAATGAATGTAGCCTCAAGATGCATTGTTACTTTATTTAAAAAAAAAAAAAGAGATACACTGCTATATATATATATTCAACTGCAGAAATTTGCCACTCATGTGTCCTCCATTATTTATGGTATGAGAAGGGTTTTATCTTGAACATGTTTATTTTTTTGCCTCTTATAAGTGCCTGGTATTACCCTGTTACAATTATACTTCCATATTTTTGTATTTTTTATTTGACAAATGTGTGATAATTTTCACTTGTGATAATAGAGTGCAGTTTCATTCACGTATAGTTGAACCCATGATGTTGAGTTGGACTACCATGAGTTCTAGTTTCCAGCCCTGACAAATATTTCTTTTCAACAGGGCTATTGCATACGTTCCATTAACAGTTCTGGCTGTTCCAGCCTCCATACTCACTGTAAGCATTCGTTTGCTGTACTTTCATCTTTCTTTCTCACATTATGTATCTTAAACCAAATAATTACACATACTTACCTGTTTATACTTTGAGCATCCATTTTTCAAGCATCGTTATGCCAGTTGTGTTTCTACTTGAGTGTGCCAATCTTTTGGTGTACAACTTAAACCTACAAAAAGTGCATGTCTGTTGACTAAGAAAAACACTTGCTCCTAGGGTGCTTTTTTTTTTTCATTTATCAACGTTGCTTCTAATACAGCTGGGCGGTGGCTATCTTTATGGTATGGTGGTGGGCTTTATTGCTGATTCTTTGGGTTCTACCCTTGGTGCAACTGCCGCTTTTCTTTTGGGAAGAACGGTAAGTTTTTTCAGTTTCCACCTTTTTGATGCAACAGTGCTTAATTAAGACACTTTGAAAACATCCATTTGAAAGCTAGAGCATACGTCTAAAGCATATGCAACATCTAACCTTCGCTAATTACTGCTGCTCTTTTGTTATATTCCAGTAACCTATGTTTTTGCTCTGATTTTCACAAAAACTAATGCTTATCGTTTAGAGCCTTTTCATGATATTCTTTATAAGAAGCATATTCACTGGGGGGCTTCTGGCCTTCTGCACTGCTAACTGATGTCATATATCTGTTTTTGCAGATAGGGAGGCCTTATGTTTTATCCAAAGTTAAGGATTATCCTAAATTCCGTGCTGTTGTAATTGCAGTTCAGAGATCTGGCTTCAAGGTTCATCTGCCATCTATTCACAAGTTGATATATTATTCAGCAGAATACTCTGTTCTTATTTCAATGTCTATAAAGTTATGTTAATTTAGAGTAGTGCTTAATTAAAGATCAAAGAAGCTAAAAACTGGATCATCAGTGCACGTGCATTAGGGCAATCTTAAGAGATTTATACTACTCCGTAATGACGTCATTGATCCCAAGAATCACTCATCTTCGAGAAATTTTCTGATTGTAATTACAGGCCTTTAGTTTGGGGATTGGGGTTAGGATGCCTTGATTAGTTATGTTGTGGTTAATGTGAATGTTACAAATGAAATTGATTCGACATACAAAGCATATATGCTGATGTATGATGACATTAAAAATGTTGCGTTCTGATATTCTTTCCAATTTACAGATTGTTTTGATGCTCCGGCTGGTGCCTCTGCTTCCGTACAACATGTTGAATTACCTATTGTCTGTGACACCTGTTCCTCTGGGGCAGTATATGCTGGCTTCCTGGTTAGGAATGATGGTACTCCCTTTCTGTTGACTGATACTTCTATTTTCATTAGATGTCGGATTTTAGTTTGCAAATTGACTACATGCTGGGACCATGAGAAACTGAAATTTTATCATCTTCATCCTGCGCATGATGAGTTCAGCTATCTGCCTCTGAATGTCATTAGTTAACATAACTTTTTTGGTGCATTATTTTGAAGTTTGACATATATCTTTGGGTTTCTTCTCGTTGGGTGTACCTGAAATCCTTAACCGGGATTTGGGAATATGTTAATTCGGAAGGAGATCAATTTTCATTTATCTTTATTTAATAGTATAGTTACTCCTGCATTTTCATGAACTTTGAGGGGTTTAATTGGAGTTCCGATCGAGCTTTCCAGTTCGAGTGACTAACTTGTCTTATGTTCTCATAGCCAATGACAATGGCATTGGTCTATGCTGGAACAACCTTGAAAGACCTTTCTGATATAACACATGGATGGCACGAGTTTTCACCATCTCGTTGGGTAAGATCTCTTCTTTCTGCTCAATTTTTATTTATTCTTGTGTTGCCAGCAATATTGTATTTTTAGCTACTTATTCTTACAAATACAAATATTTATGAATTCAGATATTTCTCATGACAAGTCTGTTGGTGTCAGGTATGTTGCATATCTCCCTTTTCTACTAGTTTTTAGCCATGAAGTAATTTTTTTATGAGCGCTCGAGTTTGCTGGTTTGGTTATTCCTGCTATCTTTCTCATGTGTATCACATTGCCCAAACTAGCAGTTAAAACTCGAATACCACATTCAACATTCTTTCTTATACGAGAAAGCCAGGGAATTTAATGAAGGTTCTCAAATGCATTTCACTGTCTGAGATTCGTAGAATCATTTGATAATTGCTGTCTGCTGACGCCAGTCCACTCTCCCCTGTTCTGATCATCTTCAAAATACAAAAAAAAAAGCATCTATTTCCCAAAATATGACAACAAATTTGCTTGCTGAATATGCAGTTTTGCTGATAATATCCGTCACCAGAGTTGCAAAGAATGCTTTGGAGAAGGCACTGGAGGAGCACGAGGACCTTGATGGCGTGTTAGCAACAAATACTCCAGTGCCCATCTCAAATGCCAATCTCCCAGCTGATCTCCGGCAGCCACTGATAGTCAAGATTGATGATGAAGAAGAAACTCCAATATCAACGAACAACCCACTTAAGCTGTAAATCTTCTGCCTCCTGCATTTATAATTGCTTCACCTTTCTTATTTTGTACAGTGCTTCTCCTACGAACTTAAGTGATTCTACTATCTAGAACAGGAATTCTTCTTGATTCCTGATTGTAGAACTCTTCCGGCTAGTCGCTGGTATAATGTGAAAGTCTGCATCTATTAGTCAAGACGTGCTGTAAATTGTGTAGTGTCTTTATCATGTAAGTTGAATCTCAGCACACACAGTGTAGTCGTGGGGGTTATGACCGCCTTCGACCACCACAGCCATTGCCACCAATGGCTCTTCTCTATATCTGAATCTTTCACTTTCCAAACATTCTCTTCTTTGAGGTACTTTGGACGGGGCATTTGGAGGCAGAAAGGATTTGGGCCTGCAAAAATAAAAGTAAGTTTTGATGGGCAATAAGAGTATATTTGTAGTACAAGTAAACCCATAACTTGTATGCATGTGCTAAAGGAAGTCTATGGTGACTTTCCTCATGTGAGTTCGGTTTAAACTTTAGACATTATATGTTCCTTATCAGCACCTTAGTTGGTTGAATTATTCAGGGACGTATTAGCACAAATATATACTTTATTAAGCAATCAGTAGGCTAGGGATGGTATACGAGTCTACTCGACTCGGGTTCGGGTCGAATAAAAACTTCGCTCAGACTTGTTTAGCTTATTAAAAACAATTTGAGTATGAATACATTTAAAGGTTGATTTAAATTGAGCATTACCTCGAATTTTATAGAATTTACAAAAAAAATCGTAGGTTATTATGTCATAGGCAAGTAGGGTTGCTCCATTAACCTAGTTGCTTCACATAAGCTCGGTTCATGTCCGTTTATTTTGCTAAACAAGTCGAATATGAGTACACTTTTAGGTTCAATTTAAATTGATGCTCAACTCGAATTGTGTGGAATATATAAAATGACGCTGAATTTAAATTGATGCTTTACTCAGATTTTTTGGAATTTATAAAATTCTCCTTATGGTATGTCATGGGCAAGTAGGATAAATTTATAAACCAAGTACATCGAGCTTAGTTCAAACTCGTTTACATTACTAAACAAATTGAGTAGGAGCACATTTATAAAGTCGAGAAGGTACACTTTTAAACCAAATTCAAGCTTAGTTCAAGCTCGACTTGTCTTTAAACTAATTGATCATGATCGACCAATACTCATACTCGTTTGGCCTGAATAATAGTCATTCAAACACTTTATCGATCAATCGGTGCAATATTTTGAAACAAACCCTAAGTCCTAACAACCTGGAAGCTAGAAGAATGGATCTTGAAGGCTTCATCTTTTGGGTATGGATCTCTCTTAGAGCTCGCTTGGTATAAGAACGCAAGGTAAATGTAATGAAAACAAATTTTGTATAGGAAAATATATCTAGATAAGAGAATAATGCTATTTTTCGCGTGAAAAATAAGAGATGAGGGTAATGATTAGAGGATTATAGGGGATATGGTTACCTTTTGCTCAAATGAGTGATTGAAATAAGGAGGAACAAAGCCAATTTTATATAAAAAGTTGGGAAGAAAAGGTAATGATTAATTTTTTTTAACAATGTATCTTAAACTATAATTGAACTACATTCGTTTTCTTTCCCTTTAACATTTAAAAAATTTAGCCAAACTAGCCCTTAATTCCAACCCTTAATTATGGAGATGGGTCTCATTATAAAGTTGGCTTTTGCCTTTTTCTACAACATTTGCTGTTAAAAGGTGAGATTAGTCTTCACAGTTACTCAAATCTCCACAGGTTAGGCAGAGAAACTTGAGATTCTTAAAATAGTATATACACCACACGTGATTCCATCTTACGGGTTAGGTAGCTTTGGAACTGTGTGAGCTATTCGAATTCGATTTGTAGGAATAGAGTTAATTTAAGTTATACTCTTCCGTTCATTAATTAATACGGAGTATATATGATCTTTTAGCCATGTGAGAATGATTAAGAAACCCTATAAGCGTTCATCAAAATTTTAAAAAAAAACCAATAAAATACTCCGTATTAGTTAAGGTTTTCTACTTCACTCGGTGCTTTGTTCGATATAACACAAAATTATTTTAAAATTTATTTTATCTTAAAAATTTATAAAATGACGTACATTGATATTTTACACCTATCCCGCTGATAGGGAGAGGATCGCAAGGAACGTAACCCTTACAAAAAACACAGATGGACAAGTCATTCACGTCGTATAAAGGGGCTAAAATCCCCAAGAAATGTTTTTTTTTATTGACGTCTTTTAGGTTTCTCCTCGTTACCCACAGGGGGTGTTGAATGATGATTCTAGGAGTCATCCAAGCCATAGTTGGCTTTCTTTTCTTTCATCTGAAGTTTAGGTTGAATCTATCAGAGAAACGAGTTAATTCAAAAGGAGACCTTTTTTCGAAATGACTCTTCCTATAAAAAAAAATGAAAGATTTTTTTTAGTAGAAGTGGTAGAATTATTCCAAGTATTTCCGTTGGAACGGCAACTGCTATTGACATATTTATAATTTTCTATTCTTTCATGATCTGGTACGTAGGACTAGTAAGAGGGGTAAAAAGGGGATCGACCAAAAGAGCTTCAACTTAGCAACAACCTAGGTTTCGACCCCTCCTCTACTCAAAGGTTGCCCGACGGAACAATGGAATAGTGCAGCTAGACGACTAGGTACCGAATCTTACCCGTGGTTAGTATTAGTAGTGGCTAACCATGTAGTTAGCTCTTCCCTTTCACCCGTGTGGGCCTATGTAGTCTTTCTTTCTCTTTGGTTGTTAGGGAGTTTAGCTCGATCGACTAAGCCAAAATCAATATATAATTGTTAGCGAAGAAAGGTGTGATGATATGAATCATTTGAAAAATAAACGTATATATTCGTTCTGTGGCGGATCAAAATTGCCTAGGAACTCTGGAAGGACCATACCATTCTACACCGAAACGAGAACAATCAACTGTGAGCATACACTCCTCGCACTAGTACATGTTTGCCTTCATTCGGGTGTTTTTTAATGAAACGAACATGTGTTATGGAGCTCCTTTTATTCGCATAGCTGACAGATATCTCTCAGGGGGGTTTTTAAAAACTCCCGATAAAAAACATTCGGTTAGGGGTTTTTAAAAAAAAACTCCCGAGAGAGACCCTGTTTCCCAACCAACCCCCAATCCCACATGTTGCGGGAGTTTATAAAAACTCCTGAAAGAATATGTCGGGGTTTTTTTTATAAAAAAAAAACTCATGAGAAAGTGTAATCATATTACCCGCCTAATTTTTAAACTTTCTCATGAGTTTTTATAAAAACAGCCAAGACATATCTGTTTTTATTTTAAAATACCGATTGTAATTTTGCCGCTACCATAACCTGTCATGCGCTTTTTATTTTATTTTCAAACATGTCATGCAAAATTCAGAGCACCTGCTACCATAACCAGGAAAAATAAGACACTTCAAAATCGTTCTTCATTGCAAAATCTAATCATCACAAAAGCAATGTTATCACGAACTGAAGTTCACCACTAGCTAGCTTTCAAATCTCTAGCTAGACATAAATTTCTAACATTTCAACTATTGTCATAGTGGGAAACAAAAAACTTCCTAAATAATATGCACTAATGTAAACCACTAATAAAAAGATATTTCCTAATTTTCAAGAGCTATCGTTGTGTGTCTAGATATTGTAGTCATTCCTCACGTAATTCATCGAGAGCAGGCTTGTCGTAGAATTCTCCCGAATCTCGAAAATACTACAAAATAAAACATAATAATTACTTCTCAAATAGTATAAATAACAAAAATATAATTCATGTAGGCAAAAAAATATATTATATTCACGTATCGTGATAGGGACAACGGTGCACTCATTATATCTATAATCTCTCGCATATATCGACAGATGTAATACCCGCAATCCACATTTTTTGGTTGCTTCAGACACTTTATAAATGAAAAGATAAAAAACACTTGTCATCCCAAAGCAATGGCATGACACTAACTGATATACAATCAGCTATTTCCACACTTACCGCGATTTTAACTCAACATGTATTTTTCCTATTTTAAGGCCAAATAAACTCCATGCCACCTCAACTCCCACACCTCCATCCAAAGATACTGTCAAACACGGAGAAGAAGATGTGCCATTTTTATTTCATCTCCAAAACCTCTTCAAACCTATTGCCAAACACCCCCTAATCTATTGCCAAACACCTATTGCCAAAAACCACCGAGACATATCTGTTTTTATTTTAAAATACCGATTGTAATTTTGCTGCTACCATAACCTGTCATGCGCTTTTTTTTTTTTCAAACATGTCATGCGAAATTCAGAGCACCTGCTACCATAACCAGGAAAAATAAGACCCTTCAAAACCATTCTTCATTGCAAAATCTAATCATCACAAAAGCAATGTTATCACGAACCGAAGTTCACCACTAGCTAGCTTTCAAATCTCTTGCTAGACATAAATTTCTAACATTTCAACTATTGTCATAGTGGGAAACAAAAAACTTCCTAAATAATATGCACTAATGTAAACCACTAATAAAAAGATATTTCCTAATTTTCAAGAGCTATCGTTGTGTGTCTAGATATTGTAGTCATTCCTCACGTAATTCATCGAGAGCAGGCTTGTCGTAGAATTCTCCCGAATCTCGAAAATACTACAAAATAAAACATAATAATTACTTCTCAAATAGTATAAATAACAAAATTATAATTCATGTAGGAAAAAAAAAGTATATTATATTCACGTATCGTGATAAGGACAACGGTGCACTCATTATATCTATAATCTCTCGCATATATCGACAGATGTAATACCCGCAATCCACATTGTTTGGTTGCTTCGAACACTTTATAAATGAAAAGATAAAAACACATGTCATCCCAAAGCAATGGGATGACACTAACTGAATATATAAAATCAGCTATTTCCACACCACGATTTTAACCCAATGTGTATTTTTCCTATTTTAAGGCCAAATAAACTCCATGCCACCTTCAACTCCCACACCTCCACCGGAAGACACTGCCAAACACGGAGAAGAATATGTGCCATTTTTATTTCACCTCCAAAACCTCTTCAAACCTATTGCCAAACACCCCCTAATCTTACCATGTTTAATTTGTAGATTTTGTACATTCAATTGTCTAATTTCTCATGCTTATTATTTGTTTCTACTCTTTTTTTTTATATATAATATTTGTTCTTTATTTGTTGAATTGGTTTTGATTTTATCCAAAATTTATGACTGTTAATTAATAATAAAATATTCATTCTTAAAAAAGCATATTATAACTTTATAATATTTTTATATTAAATCCGTACAAAGCACGGGAAATAAACTAGTAGCATACCCAAAGCACTGAAACTAGGAAAAAAAATCACAATTATCAAATAGCTTACATATATTAATTGATACAAGATAAGAGTTTGGGTAGTATTAGTCCCTCCTGACTCACCACCCAATCGAGTTTTCATGGACTAGGATCAGAAACTTTCGATGTGACGTGAGAGCTCAAAGGTAACAATGGGTGTGCTTAGCCACCACTCAATTCACAATTATTAAATTAAACGGCTTATATTAAAAGCAATCACGTCCCGTTTGTTTTGGAAAGAAAAAAAAAAAAAACCCTAAATTCTATCTATCCAATACTTAATGAGCAAGTTTATATATAGACAAGATATAATTAATTTACATATGATAGATATAGTTTCCTAAAACATGATATGTTAGGACTTAGGATCGATCTATCCTCTAATACGTCTTTATAAATATCCATTATATTAGTTAATGCATGAAAGGAAATCGTAAAACCTAGCTAGTGAACATGGTGAAGATGAATTTTTACAAAGAAAAAAAGTTAATGAATTCTGTGTGTTATGCCGACATGACTCGGGCTGAAAAGAAATTACATGGGCGCCGGTCCTTGTTCAGCAAGCAGGCCGACGTTGCCCTCTCCCTCGCCCGATACGTTTCGTTGAAAGAGGCGAATGATTCCAAGAACCTCGTTTTCTCGCCGCTGTCGCTGAACCTGGTGGTCAGCCTACTTGCCGCCGGCGCCAGCGGCTCAACCCTAGCGGAGCTCCTCTCCTATCTCAAGTCGAACACCATCAACGACGTAATCCGCCTCTCTTCAGAGCTCGTTTCGGTCATCTTGACCGGTGGCGTTGGGCCCAAGATCTCCGTGGCTAACTCCATTTGGATCCAGTCGGGCCTCCCTTTGAAGCCGAGCTTCAAACACGTCCTACAAGATTCCTTCAAAGCCGACTGTTTTCATGTCGACTTCCGCACCAAAGTAAGCCGACTCGATCATAACTTAACTATATATAAATAAAGATTGGTTTTGTTTGATTGATTATGGTTTTTGAATCGGAAGGCAGATGAAATGGTGTCCAGGTTGAACTTATGGGGTGATGGACTCAATAAGGACGTTCTTGCTCGTGATTCGGTTAATGAAGAAACGAGGTTCATAATAGCCAATGCTATCTATTTCAAGGGAGAGTGGAATCTCAAGTTCGATCCATCGAGAACTGAAGAGCATGATTTCCATCTTGTTGGCGGAGATTCAGTGAAGGCGCCTTTTATGACAAGCGACCACAAGCAATACATTCAAGTTTTCGACGGCTTCAAAGTTCTGCGCCTAACTTACACCAAGGGAGGACGACGCGACGGACGTCAATTCTCCATGTGTATCTTTCTTCCAGATTCAGTAGATGGACTACCTGGTAAGCTAATTCAGTAACCCACTAGCTTATACGCTAAAGTTTCAGAAGATTGGTTTTGTTTGATTGATTATGATCTTTGTCTCTTCACATTCTCTCAACAATATATATGGTGCAGCCTTGGTGGATAAAGTGGGTTCGGAGGCTGATTTCGTAGGGCGGCACATGCCTAGTTGCAGAGTCGAAGTGAACGATTATAGAGTTCCCAAGTTCAAGTTTTCATTCGGATTGGAAGCTTCGGAGAGTCTGAAAAGTGTGGGTGCAAATTTGATCTTCAAATACGGGCTGACAGAGATGGTGGATTTGTCTGAATCGGAAGATCGCGATCTGCTTGTTTCTAAAATCTTACATAAGGCGATCATTGAGGTGAACGAACAAGGCACTGAAGCAGGGGCTTTTACAGTGGCGGTAGGGCGTGGTATAGAATGTTCCATGTACAGTCCACCCAAGGTTGATTTCGTCGCCGACCACCCATTCTTGTTTCTGATTCAAGAAGACACAACTGGTGTTGTGCTCTTCTTCGGTCATGTTTTTAATCCTCTCATCCACGAATGACTCCCTCTAATATTATCATCCAGAGAGATGGACCAAGATATGATCCATAGATTTAATTATATTTAGTGTTTTAGCTTCTTTTGTTCTAGGTATTACTATATATTGGTATTGGATACGGTCTTTGCTGAATAATTTGGATTTGTTTTTCCTTACGGTGGCTTGAGTAATTGCTCAATTTGGTGGAAAGGTAAAATTTTTCCCCTTTAATTCCCTCACTCATTTCCCTTTTCAATTTCCCACTATTTCCTTCCCCTAAAAATCCCATAAGCCAAACAGAGTGCTAGAAGCCGTTTGCGAATAATTGGATTTCTACCTTTTTTTACAGTAGGCAAACATTAGGAGCCGTTACGTATCCAGTAGCCTAACTACAAGATCATCCTGAAGAATGATGTTACAAAAATCCCTGTGGTAGGGGATAGACTGTAAATTACAGATGACACATCTTCTAGCAATATAATCCGCTGACTTATTTGATTTCTCTGTAGCTTGACTATATCTTCAATCTGGCGCATGACTTCCCATCTTGGTTGTTGGTGTCGATTGATAGACTTAACCAAAATTTGGTTATCACTTTCGATGATGATCTTCGATAAACCTTTCTCCTTCGCACGTTGCATGCCCAGAAGAATAGCTTAGGCCTCCGTTTGAATGATCGAGCATTCAATGATTTCCTTATGAAAGATATCAATAATCTGACCTTCAGAATCCCGAATGATTCCTCCAATCTGACACTTGCCAGAAAGGGCAATAGAACCATCTACATTAATTTTGTAGATAGTTCTGGGTGGTCTACCCCTTGGCATTAACCCTTTTGTTGCTAACTCTCTTTGTTTCTGGAATTTTGCAATATCCCTGGTCCCAGTCGAGCAGGGTTTGTCTGATTCTCTAGATGATTTGAGCAGTACCATTCTATTTCTTTTGCTTGAAAATTTGCTCATTCCGAATTTCCCAAATGACTTGCCACGTGCAGGCTAGATCTTCAAACCTGTTATTTTCTCTTCTAATCTGTTCTAAATTTGTATGGATAAGACCCGAGTTATTAGGCTCAGGAAAGAACATACCTGTTTGTTGCTCATACTACACTATCACTTCTCTAACATATGTACATTTTGTAAATAGGTGTGTCGCATCTTCCTCTGATTGGTCACAGAGAGAGCATTGACTAGGAACCCGGCCTATTAACATACTTGTTTAGTCGAGTAGCCGTCGGAAGACCATCTATTTTTATTTTCCAAAGAAAGTTCTTAACTCTTGGGGGTAGTTTTAGCTTCCAGATCCAGGTGTGGGAATCAGGCTCATGACTAGGTGGTACTAAAATGTTTCTAGCTGATTTGGTGGTGAAATTTCCTTCTGGGTTAGGCTTCCAAATCAACTTATCATAGGCCTGACAATTGGGAATTTTAATAGAAAGGATTTTTTGTATTACCTCATCAGGGAACATTTGTTTTAGAAGGTCTTCATTCCATAGGTTCCTGTCAAATATAAGAGATTTGAATTTTATTGATGGGTCAAAAGACCCCACATAGTTTTTTAGATTGATAGATGGAATCCAAGGGTCATTCCACACATTAGTGCTAGAGCCATCCCCAATGAGCCAGAGAAGCCCTTCTTCAAATTTATGCCTTAGCATGAGAAGTCTACCAAATTGGCAAAAGGTTTCCTTGTTGCTAAAGTTTCTTATTTTTTCATGTTGAAGGTATTTTTCTTTTATGATTTTCACCCAAATACTATCCTCATTGATATAGATTTTCCAAAGTAGTTTCATCTGAAGACAGATGTTGAGATCTTCTGCTTTCCTAATGCCCAGACCACCTTGGGACTTACGTTTGCAGAGATGATCCCAGCTAATGAGAGGTGTATATTTGTCTTGTTGAGATTTGTTCCAGAAAAAATTCTTGTTCACTTGGTCAATCTTGTTAAGAATACTTTTTGGGAGTAGATAGTTTTGCATTAGATAGTTTATTTTTGAAGTAAGATTTGATTGGATGAGAACCGCCCTGCCAGCATGAGAAAGTTTAGTCGCTTTCCATTTAGCTAATTGTTTCCTCAAATTTTCCACATCCTCATCAAAGATACAATTCTTGACTCGACCATTAACTATAGGAATTCCTAGATACTTTTCAAGAGTCTTGGAGATGGGAATGCCCATATGGATGGACAAATCCTTTACTAGATTTGGATTCACATTCCTAGAGCATTGAATAGAGCTTTTGTTATAGGTAATCGTAAGACTCGAAAGATTGGAGAAATTATTTATCATATTCTGAATCGTGTACTTAGATTAGTGTGGGCAGCTTTAGCAAAGATGATGGTGTCATCAGCAAATGTTAAAAAGGGGATAGGGGTACCATTCTTTTTAAGTTTGATGCCTATCAATGCATCCTCCAGCAATTTTCAACAAATGAACATATAACCATAGATAGTCTATCTGCCTATGCAGGATTTTAACCCTCATCTATATGCATGGACACGTCGCTCTACCATTTGAGCTAATAAGCGTTCTTAAAATTTTCAAATAACCTATCAAGCACTATTATTCAATCTTATTGCTATCTACCCAGTGCTCAACAGTAATGCACCCAAAGCTAAGCTTAATTTACGAGAAAAAATGCTAAAGACCAAAATACGCTGAAGTTCTATGATAGGACGTATTTAGATGGCCATAATAGGTTGCATTTAGCTTATTTAAGATGCATTTCATGCATAGTTTAAGTATAAATTGCATATTTTCTCTCTATGTTGGTAGAGTCAGAATCTACACACTTTTATTGATTATTTCAGGTAAACGTGGATCCGAGGAGGAGATATGGGTTGATAACGCATTGGATAAGAAACTCGAGTTGATTGAAGAAGTTTACAGGAAGATCTAAAGAGGTCATGAGAAGACGAAGCGGGCCTAAACGAAGAACAAGTCTACAGAAGTTGTGGCCATACATGCTGAACTTGTTTTGCACTTTCTGGAGGCCTCGGTTGTCCGGTTGACTATTATGACCACGCGTTGGAAAGCTCTTCCAGAGGACTACAACTTTCATTCTGACGACGAGAGCTTAATCGAGCTGGATTTTATGTGAATGACAGATGCAGCGTCCGCGACATCTGTAACAGCGGCCGCGGCATTCACGCAGCAAGAAACGCCGAGAAGCAACCAGGCAGCGGCCGCAGCATGAATGCCGCGGCCGCGACATGTGAAGACAGCAGCCGTTTTGAAGAATTTGACGCGCACGGCACGTGTTTTATTTATCAAAACCCTATTTTTATCGAATGGTTAGGCCGACTTTGAGAGAATAAGAGGCATTAGCCCTAGTTTAATCATCTATCATCTTCTATTCTATTCACGTTCATCAGACAATTAGAGAGATTGAACGATATTTTCCATGAGAAACAAAACTCCTTTGTTCTATCTACGATTTGAAGCTTTATTTGGATTGATTGTGAGTTTCTAAATCTTGTTCCTTAATTCCTATATTGAATGTTTTAACTTCTTTGCGCTTAATCTTGATTGTTTTGTTCTATCTTGTCTGGTCAACTAGTTAGATCGATTCAATTGCTAGGGTTTTGTAGATTCCTCGTTGCGAACCTTAACCCAAGTAGCGAACTTATCCCTTTAGAGCTCGTTGAACTAATTGGATGGGTAGGAAGTTGGATGTGTCGTTAAATCCCTTTTTAGGGTCTGCAAATATCTTGGTTAATCTCTAAACTTAAGGCTATCGATTGGGTTAAATCTTTCTTTAGGGACTGCTCATGAGATAAGGATTTCTAGGACTCGTTGGACTAGAGACTATATTAGGTTGAAACAAGGGCATTCATAGGAAATCTAAAAGGACGAGAGGAAGTTACAAGGATCGATTCAACCAAATAAAGTGGATAATTGTAGGTATGACTATTTCTCAATATTGTCTGAATCAAATTCATTTACTTTTGCTTTCATTATTCTGCTTTGATACAATGCGGATTTTTCGCATTCATAAAACCCCCCTTTGGTTACTTGATTGGCATCTGAACCACACTCGAATAGAAAATTTTCCTGTGGGATCGACCTTGTGCTTATTACTATACTAGTTATAAGTTTGAGTTATATTTTGACAGGATCAAACGACAAGTTTTCCTTCCGTCATTCTATACAAAATGCAGCCAACAGAAACCACTCCGAACAGACATCAAGCGCATCAACAACATTGTGAAAAAACACTAAAATTCAGCAGTCAATCTACACGTACTACTTAATTCCATAAATGTAACTATCTAACAACTCTCACTGATACTGCTAAGGTCCCTACATATACACCCAAATTCAGTTGAGGGCATCCTCACAATTGTATGGAACTTTGCCTCTGGTATTCCTAGGTGCTCACTATGAATATCCATCAGCTTCATCTCAAAGTCTAAGATCTTGTCTTGGGCTATGAAGAAGTCGAATCGAATTAAACCTAAGTAAGTTGTATTGACCTCTGACAAAGAAGAGCTTAGCCGGCCATTTGATGGACTAAAACACGACCTAAAGAACTAGTTGCCAAATAATTTATAGAAACCAAAAAAAAAAAACATCAAACTAACTTGGAGATTCATCGACATCTGAAATTACAAAATATTGTTCGCTACAACCTACAAACACAAAATTGATTCTTTCTATCCGCAATTGCAATTATAAACGGCTTACAAATCTACGTGTCTTCCCAATCTTGAAATTTAGAACTATAATTGCTAATATAGATCCAATTATCAAAGCTAAAATTGATATTCGGATCTCAGTGATAGTGCTCGAACCCCTTCGCCTTGAGGAGGAGAGCCGCTAGGGCGACGTGGCTGGAATCCATGGCTTGGAGCGAGAAGCCCTTGGAGGAGCAGTCGAAGTTCGCATCGTTGACTAAATCCTTGATCGAATCCAAGATCTTCTTCAAAAGACTCCCATGAATCAATCTAAGCTCCAACATTTTCGCTCTTCCTCTAGAGTTGCAGGATTTCTAGGGTTTGGGTTTTCGGGAGAAAGGGCGGGAATTGCATAGATACTAAAAGGGGGATTACAAGACAAAAGTTGTGTGTGTGTTTTTAAATAATTAAATGATACCCCAAAAGTTAATATAAATTAATGATTAATTTAATCGCACATTTTATTTGAGAATTTAAAATATGTAACTTATAATAATAGGAAGAATAGAGAAGAGAGAGGCAGAGAAGAGGGGAGAAACTGATGTCTTCATTAGGGTTTCAAAGGACCCTTTATATAGATATTACACACCTTGGGCCCCAAGTCTAACTAGGGTTTCCCATGTACATCCACATAGAATAATAATATTATAACACTCCCCCTTGGATGTACATAACTAATAATACAAAACTGTCATATTAAAAACCTCGCCTAGAAAACCCAGTGGGACCAAAACTAGGACCAAGGAAAAATACAAATGACATACGATACGCTTTGATTATACTGCCTCGTTAAAAACCTAGCTAGGAAAACCCAATGGGACAAAACCATAGCTTAGGGAAAAAGAGTGCAGCTTTCTACATATGCTCTTGTTGTTCTGCCTCATTAAAAACCTTGCCAGGAAAACCCAGTGGGATAAAACCTGATCGAAGGAAAAAAGAGTGCAGTGCATGTATACTCCCCCTGAATTCAACATCCTTCTCGAAGTCTCATCATTCTTCTTAATGTCGCCGTCTTCATGTGCTTCTGGTCGAATCTCAACGTTGTCTTTGATGTATATAAGCTGGAATGTCTTCGTGATTGAATTTGACGTGCTTGACTTCCATGTATTGGTGTTGAGCTGCTTTGGATGTACAAGCATAAGGTACTTTAGGACCTAGTGTGCTTTCCATTGTTGATCTGGGGGATCTGATATATTAAATGGTGCTTAAGTTGCCTCGTTAAAAATCTTACCTTGGAAAAACCCATTGGGATAAAAACCAAAATTAAGGAAAAGAGTACAACTTTGTATGGTACTTCGGGGCCTAATAAAACGTCACCACTTTCACAATTATAAGTAATTCAGGTACTCCAATAAGGATCTTTAACCAACTGCACGTGACAGGACTTTGATAATAATGCTTCAAGCATTTTCGATCAATCCTTTCCATTTATATGGGTATGCATCTACAATGTCCGTCATTTACATTTGGAGCCAAAATTATATTCACTTCTGGTGAATACATTCTCATGTAATCTTTAATAGGCTTTTGTGCAATTAATTTGGCTCTATATTTTCCTTTGTACGAACACCCACTTAAACCAATTGATACTACACTTTTCAATGTTGGAGCTACATGTCCAAAAACTTCATGTTTAAATAATCCATCTTTGCATGAATTATTTCTTTCTAAAATTTGGGATATGCAATGTATCCTTATGAGAGGAGTTGCCTCGTTAAAAACCTTGCTCTGGAAAAACCCAAATGGGACAAAAACCAAAGTTAAGGAAAAGAGTACAACTTTTCTCCCCCTCAATTTAGCATAAATCATCAATTTTATAAAGACATGGTACTTCTGGACTTGATATCATTTCTCAATCTAATCAAAGATGAAAAAATCATTTGTCTTCATATTATAATATCCCTCTTTGTACACTCGAACTACAGGTCGAGATATTTTTAGAGTTTTCAACTAATTTCCAATTAATCCTCTGCTTATTGGATAATCAATGATCTGATCATTTCAAGACAACTCATAAATCATAATCAATTCTAACACTGTCAACGTTGATGAAATCTCTTCAGGAGTTTTATATACTAGTGGCCATTTCACCATTGTTTGAAGTTACTACTAGAACCTCGATGTAAATCATGCTAGTGCATTGGTGCACTTCTCTTCCATGCAATATATTACTTCTTGATCTTCTTTTCCTCTCCCCCTAAATACCGAGTATTTTATCATTCGTGATAAACTCTAGGTATTTGATCATCTATGGGGACTCAATCCTCCATATACATCAACTTTCTTGATTTACAACTTAGCGTAATCTGGGGAGATTTCGGTGCCTATAGTGAACATGTAAATATCAAGCTCTCTACTGGAGATAAATTACAAGAAGGAGAATTTATTCTATTGCTGGCCGAAATCGAATCAAGCTCTTGATATTCATGTCTGCTTATTAACTATTAGTATTAATTGATGACTCTACTGGGTCATCTCATGCGTTAGCATTATCCTAAACGATAATCTCATAAGTAACGATTTCATTTGGTCGATTTAATCGCGAGCTTCTCAGTCCTCATTTATCCAGCATATCAATTTCGTTAATAGCATTTCCATATTACATCCATATTTCCAATATGGGTAATCTATTTATTATGTATTGGATCTTCTTTTGACATCTTCTTTTGACATCCTCGACTAGAGGAAAAACATTGCTTCTGGCAATTATCGGCTTTCACGATCCCAATTTATTTGTCATCACTCCTTCTCTTTAGAGTGTTTTGACGCTCTTCTAGAGTCATCTTCTCATATGAGTTTTCCGATTGATTATATCAACAGGCCTTTTAGGACTAATTTTGATGCTCTTTTGGAGATATGTATAAGGTTTAAATATGCCAAGTATAGACTTTATACAAGTACTCATTAGTTATTTCATCCTGAAAACTTCAGGTTTTACATATCATCAAATACCAAACTCTAAGTCATTTTAACATTTTCATACGATGATCCATTCACAGTTTGGGAGATTACAAATCTAATTTAGGTAAACCATCATCCTTGACTTGTTCTTCCACATTCTCCTTGATGTGGGAGTCGACTCATACATGATTATCTATAATCATTTTCAAAATTATGACCAGTATCCTAACAACGGTCGCGCGCACCGTATCCTCTTTATGTCCTCTGCTAGAGGTAACAATATATATTGCATCTGGCAATATAATAAAAGAGGTTGTTATGAACCAGATGTCATTTAGCTAACTATTTATTTGAGTTCTACCATACCCAAGTAGATTAAGAACAAGATTCCAAAATAAAGAGTCTTCGGGCTCTCAAGAACTAATTTATCAATTCCACATTATTTAACAAGGATGTGTTTCAAACTCTTCTCCCAAATCATCATTTGTTGAATAAAATTGGCATTATCTTCCCATAATTGTTTCTTCAAGAAACATTTCCAATGCATATTCATATACATAAAATGCAAATAAAATGCAAATAGATAAATAAAGTAAAGATTCTATGCACCATAAAATAGCCAAATTGAACCAATAACAAACCAAAAATGGCAGAGTTTGCATAATCAAAGGTGTTGGATCATTTAGGCTCTTTATTCAATAGATGCCGTTTATTAACACTAATGACATAAATAATTCTTGTCAATATAAAACCACATATGTTTATGGCATAAAAACTCTTAATAAGTTGTTTCTTCTGGAAACACTTTGAGTTTTGCGCAAAAGTAAATATATACACCTCACGAGTAAATAACAAAAGCAATCTCAGTAAATTCAAATAAATGAACTAAACATAATTAAAATTTATTTGGCCACTTCAGGTGGATATCAGTCCAAATACTGATCATCTGTTTCAATAAACAATATCATTCACAAATAGTATATGTTCAATAACTATCTCAAATTTCAATTTCATGCAATTTAAGTTATATACAAATCAACTTCATGACATATAAATAATGTCAACATCTGGTGACAAGGAATCAAACAAGTTTAACTACTTTAGGAGTTTATATTTCACCTTTTATGAAATAAATCATATATGAAACAAATAGTTACAAGTACATGATGAAATCTACATGTACGTGCAATCAATAACGTCATTTTGCAATTAGCAAGAGGCCGACACAAAAATCATAACTCAAATATATGATATTTAGGCTTACCTGATCGCAAGCTTGATCGCATATACCAATATTACGAAATTGGTCCAACTCCTTCACGAGCCTTAAAGTCGAGCCTAATAGGCTCACTACTAAGTGGAGTTCAATCTTCTAAGGTTCGCCTCCTTTTACCATGATATCTTGGTGTGGACTCGTGGACAAACCACTCATAGGACACCACCCATCACCAAATCAAAATATTAAGAAATTATGTACCATGCCTTATTTTGATTAACTTTCCAATTGATAATCTACCTTTGTTTACTATCTCAAAAATAAATATGAGCATATCCTCAATTGAAACGAATGAACAGACATATACGAATTTAAGATGCAGCATTATGAACTCTAATCTTTATATTATCAATATATAAGTTGGTAAATTGATAACAATAAGGCATCAATCAGGAGATATGTCTTTTCGTCTTCTTCGGGGGATGAATAAAAATATAATATACAAACAAAACAAAATAATAATCATTTGGTCATCGCTACATGGATGATATTTGTTGTTTCATCACTACGGGGATGAATTTTATCGATCACATTAAGTACTTTCATCCACTTCGAGGGATTTAATATTTTCTACTTCGGAAGATCGATTAAATTATTTATAAACAAAACAGTAAATAAGAAAAAGTAAATTGCACTTACCTCCACGACGGCGCGGAACTCTAGAACCAATTTCGGAGATAAATATAATTTATGTATGTATCCTCTTTGGTCGCTTCAGGGACCTCTTTATCCGCTTCAAGGGATGTATTTTATTTCCACTTAAAGGGATAAAATTCATCACTTCGGGATTCATATAACTTATGCCTACACATCCTCTTTGGGGATGTGTTCATATACTTCACAAGGAAAAATATGCAACCCTGAGGCCGTTTTATGTAATTATATAAAGATACGAGTCAGTCTGCGATTTTAAAAATTCCGGGCTGGTTTCGTAATTAATAAAAACCTACAACCCAAAAACCTTTCTTCCTCTAGAGACTCGCCGCCAGTGACTCGTCGTGATTTTGCGTCCGAATTCTGCGTCGATTGGCGTGATGAGAACTTCTTGCTCCCGACGGAAGATCTCATTCGACGTTCTGCGTCGATCGGCGTGATGAGAACTTCTTGCTTCCGGTGGAAGATCTCGTTCGACATTCTGCGTCGATCGGCGTGATGAGAACTTCTCGCTTCCAGCGTCGATCGGCGTGATGGGAACTTCTCGCTTCCGGCGAGAGATCTCTTCTACTGCCCTCTTGCGCATAAGTGATCTAATAGAATTGGTCATAGACCAATGAAATACTGAATTGCTAATTAATATATATAGAACATGCTTGACCGGATTAAGATTTCCAAAAACATTATAACCCAATCGATCACTACAAGATATCGGCTTAATTAAGTAAAAGAAGGGACGCGAAACTTCAACAAAGAAGGGATTTCAATTTCAAATTGCTAAATTTTCAAATTTTGATCAAACAGGTAAAAGATCTCAATTTGACCGAAGAATTCAACAAAGGAGCAATTACTATTGGTTGAATTAGTAAATTGATTCATGCACATATATGAATTAGCATAGAACATCATACACAAGTTGAATTTGATTACATAAAAGGGGGATGATTATATGTACGCTAAGCCAGAATACCAAAAATCCAACCAAAGCACATAAATTTGCTTATTTGGCATTAAAAATAAACTTTTGTGAAATATCAAGTAAACGTACGAAGCAAAATCAAATTTTGAATTACAATGAAAATCTTTAATTATAGGAAACAAACCATTCTAGAAAACTATGAATTATCAAACATCGGATCTACTTGAATGAGCGTAATAGTTGACCACAAGCATATATATACAAGGATTATGAACAATCAGGTAAATAATCTATGCCTATTCAATTGGTACGATATGGGATTAAGTAAACGCATACCTCTTGGCCATGGTACCGGTATTAAATTTCATGCATACTGTACAGGCTAGGCGGAGTTTTTGGGTCGACCAATTGCGCAGACGTCAGGCTTTGGATCGGCCAAACGAAACCATTGTAGCATCAGATGGAGTTGAGGAGAGATTGGGTTGGGAGACAGAGAAAGGGTCGGACAATGTAAACCCTAGAGCAAACTCGTGCAGATAACGTATAATAATAGGAAGAATAGAGAAGAGAGAGGCAGAGAAGAGGGGAGAAACTGATGTCTTCATTAGGGTTTCAAAGGACCCTTTATATAGATATTACACACCTTGGGCCCCAAGTCTAACTAGGGTTTCCCATGTACATCCACATAGAATAATAATATTATAACATAACTAAATTTATGAGTAAAACAACCTCAAATATAAGAAATCTCTATAATTATGGAGTTGTCTAAATTGATAAGAAAAAAAATTGAAATTGAAGAGGTTACCTCCTAACATTGTTAATGCTACTTATAAATGCAAAAGTATATCAATGTGACATGACCCATGCATTAGCTTGAGATAGTACTCCCTAATGCAGCATATTTTAAATAAAATGTGACCAATTATATTCACACAAAATGTATAGCAGTTATAGCAAGATCGGAAGGCTATATACACTGAGCACATGTGCTATAATGTCGAATCGGGATCAACTAGGACAGAAATAAAGTATTGGGTCGAACTCTTCTTTGGTGTCAAGGTAATAGCTATGAACAGTCATCGACTCTCCGGAAAGAGTAGAAGAATGGTATACACTCAAATGTGCGGATCTTAAATTTGTTTCACCCTTTTAAATTTTAATGACAGGTGCCCTATAATCATTACATTAAAAAAAAGTAACTAACGGATATGAACAGTCATCGACTCTCCGGAAAGAGTAGAAGAATGGTATACACTCAAATGTGCGGATCTTAAATTTGTTTCACCCTTTTAAATTTTAATGACACGTGTCCTATAATCATTACATTAAAAAAAATAACTAACGGATCTTGATTCATTCAATACTTAAAAAAAACAAGTGTAAATACTTTTGAAAAAAAATAAAAAAAAATATTTACACAATTTTTTATCAGTCCGTTGTCTATATATTCTCTGGTTTGTTAAGCTTTATTTTTTTTAGTTTTCGTGTTTTAACATGAATGGATCCATTATCTGTTTGTGTCATTTTTCAAAATTGAACGGATTTATGATTTGTTTGTGTTTTTTTTTTTTAAAATTTGTAATGATTGTTAAACATATATCAACCCTTTGAATCAAATAGAACCTAAATAAACGGGCCCCAAAAATGGATCGAAAAACCCAAATCCCCCAAATCAACGCGCCATCTCACGCGCCCCTTTCTCCAAAACCAAAATCTGAAAAAAAACCGTAACCCTAGAACCCCAAATCCTCCATGTATCATCAATTTCTTGAAATCCTATCAGTTCAAAGGAAAAATTCATGTAAATCATCAATTGAGAAGTCTCTGGTTCTGGATTTGGAACTCGATTTCGTCCTTCCCTCAACAAGCCGTACAAAAATCGGCCTTTTTAATCGACTCTTTCAGATGGATGTTCATCCTCCATCTTCGATTCATCTTCCACCTCAATAGAGTGACGCTTTTGGCTTGGATTTGGGGGCTTCCTTGGCTGCTCTCTCCTGATCTGTGCAAGGTCGGGTTGGGTTCTCCTGCCGATTCGTTGCTCCCTCAAAGTGATTACTCCGACAAGACTGCTCATCCCTGGAATGATGGTTCGAAGCCCCTTCTGCAAACCTCCCTGGCTTCCTTAGTGATTCGGTGCCCTTCGACTTCTGCTGCTCCGTCGGTGGTTCTTGATGGCGTGTGGTGTCTTTGGGTTGCTCAGATCCCCCCTCTGTATGTGTTTGATGGTCTCTGGCACTTTTGCCTCCGATTCTATACCCAAAATCTACAACTCAGGTATGCCTTTCATCAGGATCTTCATCTATTTTTATCCACTTCTTCTCTCAATGTCTTATGCTCCTCCGTCTATTATATAATCATCAAAATTGTAGGCTCCTTAGAGTCTCCCAATCTCACCCAAATCGGGAAGCCTTCGGGCGACACCCACTCAACCACCCAAATCGGGAAGCCTTCGGGCGACACCCACTCAAACACTCAAATTGGGAACCCTTCGGGCTACACCCACTCAACCACCGAATCCATAGGGAGGCACCGGTGTGACACCCAAACAAACAATTCCCTCTCCCCTCGTTCATCTCACAGCGTGCAGGGCTTAGGGAAAACCGATATTACCCAAACAAATTGCTTCCTTATCTATTACAACTCTTTAAAAATGCTATCTTTGTTCTTTGATAGAACTTCTGATCCAAGAATCTTAAACTCCATGGATACTTTTTTGCCTTTTGATTTTTGTGCTCTAAGGTATAAACCACTTGCTCATTTAAACCAAATCCGAACTCTCTTTTATCATAAGCTTTATCTGCTGCATATGCTTAATCAGTGGTATAAATTTCATGTAAGATCACCTTCTTTGATCCGAGGCTATTTTGACAGAGACCATTTGGCACTCCTGCATATTCTATTTGCTCATTCTATCCATTTTGAAGAACTAAATGATACAGACAAGATTCACCATTGCTTTGTTTATCACTATTTTAAATTGATCCAATTTAATTCTCATCCCAACTGTTCTACATCCTCTCACGTCTTCCTACGTTTCCATAATTACTTGTTTTATCTTTCCTGTTCATTTGTGCTTAGTGAACCTGCAGATTTGTTTGATCTCAACCTGTTGCTTGGTCTTATCCGGGTGCGCTATCTACTACATCTGATTTACACCAGGGAACTAAACAATCAAGAATCTGTCCACAACACCACAAAAAGGTATCCTGTTATTAAACACCATGATTTTTCCTTTGGTTTGTTTAATATCAGGTTGAAGCTGCACTTTATCGTTCTTCTCTTTATTATCTATGGAATATATGTTTATAAATACATAAACTATACCCTATTTAATGTATACCAAACTGGGAAGCCATTCGGCGACACCCAAACAAATCAAAAACGGAATGGGAAGCCTTCGGATGACACCCAAATCGGGAAGCTCTCGGGCGACACCCAAATCAGGAAGTTCTTAACTACATGCTCTCAAATTTATAATCTACTCTTCATGAATTTGGAAACCATTACGAAATCTATCTTTGCCGGTTTATCAAATGCTTGTAACCTATCTTCTAGAATTAATCAAAATTTATACTATGAATTATCACTGGATCTTCTGACTCTAATTGGTTGCTCTTTTTCTACTAAGTGTTGTTCCTTGGTGCTGTGGCAGTTTATGGATTTCCATTACTTTTATACACCAATTACAGCTTCTAAACAAAATCACATTTCAAGTCCTATTTTTTGGCAAAAACTTGATTTGTACTTTGGCAAACTAAAAGCCCCTTTGTATTTGGTTAGTTCTATCTGCAGCAACCATGAATGCTACTGGCACTGGTACTCTTGGTTGCAATTATGCCTTACTCTTACCTGTCCTAATGCATGTAATCTATCCTTGGATATGAATCAAAATATATATTATGAATTACTAAACTGTCTGAACTTGTTTTTATGGCATTTGATAAACCAGAAACCAACTTTGTTTATCAAAAAATTCTTACAACATCATTATAAACCTTCTTCTGAATCCTGCCTTCATCATGCAGCTAGCTATATTTCTAACCATATCTCTACTATGAATGCATGCTACTGTCTTTACTATGAACATCTTTTTCTAAATTCTATAACTGTTGATTTTCTGGAATCCCACCTCACTTGTCCCAAACCCTATTCTGAGATTAGTCATAAGATACTAATGCTGAATCCTTTATTTATTCTGTCATATAAACTGGAACTCTACAACTGTCTTGCTTCTTTAATAACCAACCTAAATAACCTATCCTATTCAAAACATAAAACTTTCTTTAAGCACCACACTAATACAACTGTTTCTGGATTTAAGTCCAGTTCCATGGATTCTTATTTGAAATATCATAATACAGCAGCATCCTATCTGGCTTGTGATATTTACTTATGCTTTACTTGCTGTTGGCTTTGGGGTTCTAGGACTAGCCTCTTTTCTGCTATCCTAGTTTCTCCTATTGCTTACATATTATCTATATCCATATATCAAAATACTTGTTATAAACTAAGGTATTACTCGAGCATGAATTTCTTCCTGAATAATCTCAACTACATTTGGCTACTGGTTTATATGTCAAAGGCCAATAATCACTCTACTGCTATCTCTAATCATAACTATAGAGCTATAATTAATCTCAACCTCATTTGCCACTTGTTAATATGCTTTGGTATTGGACTTGATAACCTCTCACCTTATTACTTTGTGGCTAGTCATCTTACCTCTTGTCTGTATAGTTTGGGATCCAAACCTCAGTCCAAATATACCTATCAGCTAGTGAAAATTTGTATTGACATGCTACCTCATAAACTCTACCTGCACCACTATTCTATACCTGCTAGAACTAACCAAACCCTTTTATCTGACTTTATTTTTGAATCTTCTCATTACTGGCTAATTTCTATCAGAACCAACCATGATACACTTTGCAGATTAAACCAAGAAACATCAAAAGGAGCAACTATAAATTACACCACTAATCCTGTAATAATTGGGGAAGTCTTTTTTTCTATATGCTGGCAAATTCTCGATTTGAATCATCAAAAACCCATAATAACTGGTAACTTGGTTGATCACGAATACTTATGCTTTGACTACTATTTGTTTTGGGTTTCTGGAGCTTGCCCCAATCATACTTACCAGGATCCATCAAATGCTTGTAATCTCTCTCAAATCATAAATCAAATTACATGTTATGAACTAGAGCACTACCTCAACTGTACTCTATTGCTTACTTTTGATCAGGCCTATATCTTGTTTCCAGAAAGATGGCCACAAATTAACTCAACTGTTAGCCTCAACCCTAACTGCATAGCAATATGTAAATTTAACACTACCCACTACCTGATAATGTGCCTTGATATATGTCATAAAGACTTCTCACTGAAATATTCAGCTAATTGCTTTCTGGATTCTTAGTTCAGCTGCCTAGAATCACTCTCTCAGTTTAACCATACTTGTCTTCTGCTAGACAGCTGCATTACTATATTATCAAACCATTTGCACCTACATCAATGCCCTTTACCTGTTGGCATTAAACAAACCTATCTGTCTAGCTATAAAGGTGATTCTTTTATGATATACACTACTAATCTTGCTCGAGGGAGTCATTCCCTTGAGCAACACACTTATTTGTATAATTTGCAGCTTGTGGCTCGATTTTGGCTTCATGGTTTCTGCTATGAAGGGCTTTGGGTTCATGCTCATGAAAGACCCACACTCAACCACCCAGCACTACAAATATGGATCAACACCATCAAACAGGAAGGCAACTACACCAAACCACGTCTCAGCCTAAGTGAGCTCTCTTGTGTAGCCTTGCTTTCTCACTTAAGCTGTTCATGGGGAGTTTCAACTATTCTACGTTATAAACCTTTGTTTCATAAAGCAAACCTCATATATTATGGTCCATGCTCCTATTATCTAGTATTCAATCGGATGTATATGTACTCATCTACAAATTCTTGTATCCACATTTTAAATTATGGACTCTATAAACCTTACAGCAGGCCATACAGCTCAATAAACATGGCTATATATCCCATACAGGCTAAGTCTGATTGGCTTTTAAACAACTATAGATTGACATTAAACCACTGCTTTGACTCATGTTATTTTGAGACTCAAACTATCTCTACAAACCTCGGCTCCACTCCCCTTAAGGTATATATCAATTTCTATACTAATGACACATCTTTAAACCAAAATAGTTTAATTCATATCCAAAAAAAAGTATCTTTCCTAATGGTAATCCTCAAGCAAAATTTAACACACATTCTCACAATGATAGATGAAACAAACAACAAAAGTCACGAACAAACCAAAACCCCCATTAACACTAATCATGAACAAACCAAAATCCCCATTAATTGGAGAATCTCTACTCTAATAAACAAGGTTCTTAACCGTCAAACTACCATTTCCCCCTCAAAAGATTTTAATGAAGTTTAGCTTTTGGAATATTAGAGGCCTTAGCAGAAAGAATGTTTGGACCCACATCGAAGCAACTACTAAAGCGGAACACATAAAAATCCTAATGCTAGCCGAAACTAAATTAACAAACCTTCCGCCAGACAAATACTGGAGGAAACCAGGATTTGACAGAATGCATTTCATTCCTTCCAATGGTCTAGCGGGGGGGCTTTGCCTTCTTTGGAAAGAATCCCAATTCCATAATGAAACATTCACAATTAGAAACTCGACGGACCGCATCATTCAGGCAAACTACATAAACACAGCACTTAACATTGATGTCGAAATCTTATTCGTTTATGCAACCCCTTACGCAAAGGAAAAAAACAACTTCTGGGCCACACTCTCAGACTATATTCGCAATGCTAAGGACTCGCTGATTATTCTTGGAGACCTTAACGAAATTTTAGAACCTACCGACAAATTAGGGGGCAGGATCCCATCTGCAAATAGATTTGCAAGACTCCAAGACACCATTAGAACTTTCAATCCGGTAGATTCCCCAACTTGCGGGAACGATTACACTTGGAGAAAACGTGAACATGGTACCGATAACATATTTGAAAAGCTAGATCGTGCTATGGTTAGCCACCCTATCCTAAAACAATTCCCGAACCTTAGTACAAAAAACCATGCTTTTCTTAAGTCAGACCACGCCCAGATCACTTTGGACCTCATGGATAACCGCAAACCAAAATTGCAACCCTTCAAATTTGAAATGGCATGGACAACGAAACCAGACTATGAATCAGTTGTGCGATCAGGATGGAGGCTCACCCCTGGCTCGAAAATGTTCAAACTAACGAAAAAACTACAAGAGGTTAAAAGAAAAAGCAAGCTCTGGAGCAAAGTAACCTTTGGAAATGTTTACCGCCAAATTAAACAAGTAGAAACAGATCTACTAGAATCACAAAAGAACCTTTGCAATGCTTACAACCAAAACCTGGATAACAAAATCAAAAGGCTCACTTCAAAGCTCACCTCTCTCCTTTCCTTCCAGCAGAAATATTGGGGGCAAAGGGCGAAAAGAATGCACATAAAATCCATAGACGCCAACACTAAATACTTTCATAAAATAGCAACAGGAAGGCGAAATAGAAACATAATAAAACACCTCCAAACCACGGCGGGTATAACAATTAACAACGAAGAAGATATTAGAAACCTAATAAAATATGATTTTAGCCGAAGATTTACGCAACATGCTAGGCAACAAACACAAAACAACCTACTTCACCATGTAGGGAACGAAATCTCAAACGAAGATAATGAATGGCTAACTCGCAAAGTCACGAACTCTGAAATTAAAAATGCTTTCTTCAGTCTTGCCAATGACAAATCACCGGGACCTGATGGTTTTCCAGCTGGTTTCTTCAAAAAGTACTGACATATTGTGGAACCATCAGTCATCAAAGCAGTTAAAAGTTTCTTTCTAAGAGGAAGGATCCTGAAGCAAACAAACCATACGTTCATAGCATTAATACCAAAGATAGACAACCCAACCACAACATCTCACTATAGGCCTATTAGTCTCTGCTCAACAACATATAAAATTATATCCAAAATTCTAGCTTCAAGACTAAAAAGGGTAATCCCTAAAGTAACAAATCCTCTACAAAGCGCCTTCTCTTCAGGAAGATCAATACAAGATAACATCTTAATTGCAAACGAAATTTTCCACTCCTTCTCAAAGAAAAATGGAAAATCAGGTTGGATGGCTGTAAAACTTGATATGGAAAAAGCATTCGATATGGTCGACTGGAATTTCTTACTCTCCATTATGTCAAAATTTGGATTCTCGCCCAAATTCACTCTTTGGATCAAAGAATGCATAACCACAGTCACTTACTCGGTACTAGTAAACAATGAACCCACTGAAATCTTCTTTCCCGAGAGGGGAATACGCCAAGGATGTCCGCTTTCACCATACCTCTTCTTAATAATATCGGAAATTCTGGCCCGCGGGTTACAACACGAATCGGAAAAACCATAAAGCCACCTAGGAGTCAAACTGACGCGAGGGGGAACAAAAATTCCTTTCTTAGCCTTCGCGGATGATATCGTCATCTTTGCATCAGCAACCAAAATCGGCTGCGACCAAATTAACAAAATTCTCACTGAATACTCAGCTATTTCAGGACAAAAGGTAAATAGGCACAAATCCCAATTCCAAACATCTAAAAATGTCACAACCACCCAGAAAAATCTAATCAGAAATGAGCTAGAAATAGCGCACACCCCTAAGATGGGTACCTATTTGGGCTGCCCCCTAATAGAAGGAAGAATGACAAAGGAAGAATTCACGGAACTTCTAACAAACACCAAATCACAACTTCACAGATGGAAGGCGAATTGCCTCTCACAAGCTGGTCGTTGCACTCTAATCAAAACAACGCTAGCAGCCAAACCTCTACACATAATGCAATGCTTTATGCTACCAAAATCAGTCCATACGGAACTTGATAAGATCAACCGGAACTTCCTCTGGAACAAAGGACCCAACCATAAGCCCCTCATCGGTTGGTATGAGGTTTGCAAAACCAAGGAAAATGGAGGACTTGGGCTGCGTAGCTCGGAGGATATGAATACAGCTCTTCAGATGAAATTACTCTGGAAACTACTAGCGGAACCAACTAACCCATGGGTCAAACTAATTAAAGAAAAATATCTTAAAAACCAAAATATACTCACATATCATAAACAGGGTACCTCTTCCTGGCAATGGACCCAGTTAATAAAACTAATCCCGCTGTTCAAACAAGGCCTTAATTGGTCTATTGGAGACGGCGCCTCTATCAAGTTTTGGCAAGACCAGTGGTTAGGCCAAACACCTTTAAATTCATCTATCTTAGGAACTCAACATATAGACGATACAATCAACATAAAACATTTTCTCAAAGACAACAAAACATGGAACCAAGATAAACTACACGCAGAGTTACAAAACATAATTCCAAACAACCTAATTGAAACTATCAAGACAATACCAATACCACAGCACATCCAAGTTGACAGACCTTTATTGGAAATGGAGCAAAAATGGATGGTTCAGCACTAAGTCTGCTATTGATATGATTTACAACCACAAGAAACATGAAACATCAGACGCAAATTGGGTATGGGGACTAGATATCCCCCCGAAAATAAAATCGTTCCTATGGAAAATCCTTAAGAACGGAGTGCCCACTTCTGTCAGGCTAGCTTCTCGACGCCTTGGGATTCCGACAAACTGCCCTCACTGCGACTCTTGCTATGAAGACCTAAACCATTTATTATGGAAATGTCCTGTTACGAGGGAGACCCTAATTGCAAATAACCCGGGTACATTTCGGAAAATGAATGGTTGTTTCAGCAAAGACGAGCACTTGAACACCACGCTATGGGAAATCAAAAATACAATAGGAACAAAATGCTTTGAAGACCTCGCCTTTGCTTGGTGGGGTATCTGGTACTTCAGAAACAAAACACTCTTTGAAGACATAAACCCGGACATAAGACGCATATTATCCTTTATAAAGGAACAATTATATGTCTGGAAGACATCAAATTTAAACTGCCCAGACTACTGTGAAAACAACAAAAATACGCCCACAAAAGTGGACAAACAAAGATCTATATCAAAGAGAAAGAGAACCAAATGGGAACCTCCACCAATTGGAACTCATAAGCTAAATTTTGATGGTTCGTTCTCCGCTGATGGCTTGGGCTCTTATGGATTCATCATTCGTGATTCTGTAGGAACCCCGATCTTATTATTGAAGGAGACAACTCAACAATAATAAAAAGTATGAAAGGTTTAGGAAAGCCTACTGGAGACTCTGAAATGATTGTCTCGGACAGTCTAGTCTCGCTGGGCTTTTTTGGTTCTGTTGAGATTCGTCATGTCTTCCGTGAGGCAAATTTGGTAGCTGATCGCTTGTCCCGTATCACTCCATCCTTCTACGGTATCTGGACTCCTGATGACTCTCTGTTGCATAGTCTCATCCGCAAGGATGCTCTTGGCTGATAGAGCTCAGCTCTATGGTCAAATTTTTTCCGTTTCAAAAAAAAAAAAAAAAAGAACCTAAATATATATACATGGGTCTAGACCTGTCAAACGGGTCATTCGGGTCGGGTCACTTTGGGTCCCGGGTAATACGGGTTTTGGGTATTTTCGGGTCCCGAGTAATACGGGTTTTCGGGTCATTTCGGGTCGATTTCGGGTTGGTCAATTTGTTATTTTTTAAATTAAAAAAATCATGATTTGATAATTTTGCGATAAATTTAAAATTCTAAAGTTAAAGACGTTGTTCATAAGTTCTGGTGCTTGTAATTATATACTATATTTGATCTAAAATATTTGATTTTTATTATTTCTCGTAATTTTTAATAAAATGTAATAATATATAAAATATCAAATTTTCAAATAATTTTTTAAAAATAATTTCATGCAATTAGTAATAAGCATAGAATTGTTTTAATATTTTAATATTTTTTAGAATTTTTATCTTCTTAAAAAAGTCCGTTGAAAAATAAAAAATCAAATAATATCGATCGGACGGAGTATTACACAATACAAATCAATATAAAAGTTGATTTGAAAATGAAAGATCAAGTGATTGTAATTATAAAATGTAATAAATTGGAATCTCCATAAAAAAAATTTAATCATATATAATTATAAATGAATCGGGTCACCGGGTCAAATGCGTAAATCGGGTCAAAATTACCGGGTCAATCGGGTCACTGGGTCGAAACCCAGATTACCCAGAAAATTTCCGGGTATTTCGGGTTCGGGTTGAAAAAAAATTCCGGGTCGAAATTCCCGGGTTCGGGTTGAAATTTTTTCGGGCGTTCGGGTCGGATCGACTGGGTCGGGTTGTGTTTTGACAGGTCTACATGGGTGTATTTAGCATATATGCAATAGCCAAGTAGTGTTGGGACAAAAAAAAATATAGCCATCCCATATTGATGGTGGATGTTATAACAATACAAAATATAAGAAAGAGAGAATATATACACAATGACTTAAACTTTTGTGTTAAAAGGATGAATCCCGATCTTATAACCAAAAACAAAATATAAACCCGTTATGACTCCCGTTTTCGATTTCTTGGAAATTCACTAGTAGGAGTGTATCACTAATATATACTTATGTACCTGCATTCCGTGGGACCCCGTTGACAATATTCACATAGAGTAAATATATAGGTGAGGTAACATCAGCTGACTAATCATATTAATTCCCCTCCTTACTCTTGTTGATTTATTCGGAATATTACCCCGCAAACTAGTTAATTATTGATCTACCAATATATACTCTCCGTAGTATGGTACGGAGTAGTATATATTATATCAGTCCCAAATTACGCCACAGCTTTATGTATATCATATAGATAAAAATGGCATAAATCAATTCTTTCACGTCACATATATTTCAATTCAAAATAGCTAGGTTTGATAGCTATAACCAAACCCACATGATGTTTTCCTGATTAATTAATTAACATCTTGCTAATTAATAGTAGTAAACTAGTACGTATTACCCAAGATGGATTTAAAAATAGAAAGAAATATAAGCAGTGAGAAAGCTAGGTGAGTTATAGACTTATAGTTCAATATGCAGCAGATATTAGTTGATGAGTTAGTTCAAAGCTAGGTGAGTTACTCCATTAACTAATTAAAATTTTTAATTAATGTGATTATTAATTTCTAATATATTGGGCCTGCAAGTAAGGCAAGATCGAGCGAGTAACGGAAAGAACGGAATCATAATTAAATAAAGCGAGTAAGGCAAGATCGAACACACACAAATTTACGTGGAAAATCCGAGTACCGGGAGGAAAATCCACGGGCGGTAAGAGCCAACAAATCCACTATCAAATAAGAAATAGTACAACGAACCTTATAGGAAATACAAGGGAATGAAGGGATAATGGACAAAATTAACTCTCTCTTTACAATATAATGGAATAGAATGTGTGTGTATGATGAAGGTTTTGTTTGGAGGTTTGGATAGACTAATGTGGATGGAGCTTCAATAGTGTGGGATGATTAAAGGGAATGATCCACCAAGAGACTAAGCTTGAGTCTCTATTTATATGAATAATGGCTTGGAGGGCAAGACATAAGTAAGCTCTGGAAAAATCTAGAGACTTCATCAAGTTGATAAGGGCAATAGAATTCTCTAGAAAGTGGTGGATGATTTCGGAAAGAACCACATACATTTAACTCAAGCAAATGAGAAGCTTCGAGAAACTCTCAAACAATCTATCTTGATGATAACTCATTAGCCAAATGTAAACAAGCCCAATCAAGATTAACCAAGCCCAGATGATGATTTGAATGCAAACCCAACACCCATTACTTAATTGATTGCCTGCTTTTAAAAAAAAAAAATACCTATTAGCTATTGAAAGAAAGCGTTAGTTTATTATTTTTTTTTAATAGTTTGATGTTAGCCTTTGGATGATTTAATTTCCTCCCTTAAAGTTTGACGGATTTGGTTATTCTACTAGTCTAAATTGTGAATTTGTGATTGAAATTTAAAGACTCCTTTTGAATCCAAGCTCTCTCATGTGTTGCTTATGCAGTTTGACAACTTGTTTAGCTGATTAAATTTTTTTTATTAATTTGTTTGCCCTACATCACTTATATAGGTATACTAGTGTATGCCCCGTTCCCTACACGGGAATATATTAACACAATATTATAAAACTTCACTTATTATCTATAAAAAAATCCTATTATAAATATAAAAATAAATAAATATGAATTACATTATGATAATTAAACTAATAAGTGGAAATATAAGATTAAAATTAATCTAGATCTAAATAACTCATTCTCCTAAAAAATAATATAAATATAAATAAAATAACTATGAAATAATTAATTTTGATATAAATAATTCTTTCCACACTAAATAATCGATATATAAACCGTCCATATGCCAAATTTATATATATACCGTCCATTGGAAAGATTATTTATAATCCAGATGAAGATATACTTATATGGCAATTTGTATATCTGTATATGCCAAATTTATTACTATTATTGTGTTTAATTATATTGATATAATTATTTCCTTATATAATATTTACTCTTGTATAATATATTCCATCTATTCAATTATATGAATTAATGGTAAAATAAAATAATTATTTTTAATTATATAGATTAGAATTATCTTATTATTTTTATTAGCTTTCCTTTTTGAAGGGAGAAAGTTTTGCGAGACGCACTCACACGCCGCCACGTAGGCAGATTCACTCACATGCCGCCACGCAGGCTTCAATGCATCGGTTTTAGTATATGTATATAGATTAGTAGTTTTTGTTAGCATAGCGACTTGTTCCGCCTTTTGATCTCCAGACCGGATTAAAGTGACTAATTACTTTCCTAGAATTATATAATTAAAAAAAACGGAAATTTCGCGAGGTACCCCTGGGGTATTGCAATTTTCGCGAGGTATACAACTCTTTTGCATATTTCACGTGGTACCCCTGAGGTTTTTGATTTTTTTTTTTTTGTCTCGTTAATTTTCTCTCTAACAGATCCGTTAATTTTCAATTAAAAAAAAAGAAAGAAGAAAGGAACGGCCAGAAAGTGAAAGAAAGAAGAGAAGACGCTCGCCAAGACGCCAACGCCGGGAGAGATTAGGGTTCCTCCTCCTCCACCGGGAGAGACGCCATCCTCGCCAACGCCGCCACCGACTCCTGCACTTTCCTGAAAGTGGGCACCGCCCCAGCTATGGAAGAAGCCCAAGACCATCTCCATCCCTTCCTCTTCGCTGGCGCCGCTCCGCCGTCCTCCCCGATCGAACCTCCCTTGCAGCAGCTCCGTTGCCTTGTTCTCCATAGCTTGCTCTCAACCATCACCACACCGTCAGACCGCCGGCATCCACCTCCGCCCACCATCGCCGGACCACTTCCTTCCCTCGCCTAACCCTCACCGGCTTCCCTTCCGATCTCCGTCCTCACCCTCAAACCGCCGGCATTCGTCCCTAATTGGAGCCTAGAATGTCTCCAAACCGCCCTAATCCAAGCAGCCCCAAACAAAATCGTATACAAAATCTCAATCCAAACAAAAATTAAGCCAAATCCACAAAGTCCGAACAATAATATTCGAACCCCAGAATCTCAGATCCATCAATGGAACCGGAGACACCCTACCACCGGAGAAAGCAAGCTACTGGATTGTAGCAACAACGGGAAAGACAGGCTCGCCATCACCAAATTCCTCCACCACGACTCATCTGCCACCGCTAGACGCTCCCTCCACGTCGCCGCCGCCACACACCTTCATCACCTTCCGCTCCTGCACCCCTCTCCTCGTTGCCCTCACCGACACTGCCTTCCGCCACCAGCCCTCCCCTT
The DNA here is from genome assembly GCA_963922045.1 of Persicaria maculosa. Lineage (NCBI taxonomy): Eukaryota > Viridiplantae > Streptophyta > Magnoliopsida > Caryophyllales > Polygonaceae > Persicaria > Persicaria maculosa. Next base: position 69,022,837 of record OY998251.1, on the reverse strand, counting down.
CCCGACTCACCATCCTCTCCCTCCTCGTCATCCTCGCCGAGGCCTGATTTGCCTTTTGGTCTCTCTCTATCTTCGCTTCTGTCCGTTCTTTCTTTTTATTTTTTTTTTGAAATTGAAAACTAACGGAGTAATTGAGTCATCTGTTAAGTTTAACGAGGAAGGGCACGAGGCAAAAAAAATCAAAACTTCAGGGGTACCACGCGAAATATACAAAAGAGTTGTATACCTCGCGAGATTTCCAAAAAAAAATAGAACTCCCATGTGATTGCACTTAATTACTTGGAAGCTTTAATAATTAATGCATAAAAGTGAATAATTAAGTTGGGTCTAGGAGAGTGGCAGTTACATTTACACTTGTATACTTTTAATTAGTTGTAACTTGTAACAAATTATATAGCTAGTTACTTTAATTAATTAGTACGGAGTATATATTACGTAAGTAATTTTTGTTAAAGTACGTACGTTGCTTTATATATTTATACTTGTAACTTTTTAATTAGTAATGTAAAGTTCGCCACCCCCTTTTTTTAATTTTTTTTAATGTAGACTTTTTAATTACCAAAATAGTATCTGAAATTAATATTGCGGATTTTATTTTTGTGATATGCTTTATTAATTTACATCAATCATGAATTGCCTAAAACTAACATGTGATGTGGATGTGTGGTGAAGGGTCATGTGATGAAAATGCACAAAGGTGGGTAAAAATGCATTTACCTAGCAACCTATAGGTACGTTGCACTACATGTTAAGCACTAACTTTCACATTCCATGGAGACAAAACCTTGTGTATGGATTTGACCCTTATTTCATGGACATCAATCCATCCATCTATAGCTTCACTTTGAAAAAGTTTTCCGATCTATGAAGATCTTAGGGACCGGATTTTGATCCATTACCTCGATCTACTTGTACGTGACAACCCAACTAGAATTGCCGACGCCGACGTCGATGTCGATTCTTTGAGGGCAAACACTTTTCTAGATGACCAACAAGTTCGATCAATAACAATAGTTCGTGAACGTTCACGCTTGATGTATTATCAATCTTACAAGTTAATCATACATATTTATTATTAAAAAAATGCACCTAGCTAATTAGTTAATCATACAAATTTATCTCATCAAATAAACAATTAAGAAAACAGCTTAGTTAATTATTCGTTACTATATATATATATACAAAATACGGAGTATCTATTAAAAGATAGAACATGTATGGATGGTAAAACTACTAGATAGATCTAATCAGGCCCGGCCCAAGGGGGTGGGCGAGAAGGGCAACGATCTAGGGCCCGTAAATTTTAAGGGTCCATACTAAGTAAATTTGTAATACTGGTAATATATCTATAAAACATAAACAAAGGGTCTAAACAGCTCAGCTGGTAGATTTATAGTGATTTTACCACTGTAGGTTCGAAGTATAAAAGGGCACTTTTGTTTTTTTTTTATATATATTTTATTAGCGGCCTTAATTTCTATTTTGCCCCAAAGTCCATAGATTACTCGGACCGGACCTGATCTAATGGAACCCTATATACAAAGGGCATCACAAAAGTAAGCATGTGTGGCTGCAAAGATCAAAAGGAAAGGGCAAAGGCCCCTCAAAACTGTCAATTGATTGAAGGTGAAAAATGAAGAAAGGTGGGGGATAATATATGTTTGAGATCACGAGTTAGGCCTTTAAGGTATTCAATCATGGTTTTAATTGGGAGGTTCACCTCACAACTCTTACATGAAGGGCCCCTAATTTCAAATGAGGAAACATGAAAAGGTAATTTAAAATATGAAACACACTTCCATGTGATATTTGGCTTCTCTACCACGTCTACTTGCTCATCATTTTCTTTTATTAATTTAAATAACCAAAACTAATTCAAATATTCTAACTTTCATTGTTTTCAAATAGCACCCAAAACCAATTCAATATTACTTGCTCCGTTCGACAAAACTTGACGTTTTACTATTTACGTACGCTTTTTTAGGAGCTAAAAACTATATAAAATATTTAGTTTTTTAAATATTTTTTATCAATTTCGTAGTTATTATTAATAAGTACAAACTTGTTAAAAAATTTTTTTAAAAAATGAATATTTTATATAGATTTTATCATTCTAAAAAATCGTGCGTGAATAGTAAACGACAAGTTTTACCGAACGGAGGGATTACTGAACTATTTTCGGTTCACACAAAAACAAATAGTACTAAACTATTTTTTAATTAAAATTACATAAATGGTATGCTTTGAAAAAAATGCAAAATAAAATTTCCAAATTAAAAAAAAAACTATCCAAAAAAAATCACTAGCTAGTTATGTTATTTGTTCAAAACCCAATAATTTTATTTGAACAAATGGCCATAAATTAGAGATATTTTTTTAAAATACTATATAAAATAGTTCCAAATTAACTAGTTTATGCAATAGTACGTATCTATATACAAGTACAACCGATCTCAAGTTTGTAACTTTTGTTTCCTCCCCTACCTCATTTAAAAAATATAGGGTAAATATATATAGGATAAATTACATAAACCCGCCCTTAAAATAGGTTAATTTTCACAAATCCACCCTCAAAATAAAGTTTACTGCAGGAAACCACCCATAAATTTATTTTTGTTTCAAAAAACCACCCATGACCTTAATATCCCAACTTCTTCTTCCTCCTCATACACATTGTCACCAGTGCACAGGCAACCCGCAACCTTATGGAAAGACAACGAATACATATATCATCAGCGTAATAGAAGTTGGTGGTAACAGGTTGAAGGTGGCGAGACGAGTCCATTGGTGGAGAAAGTGGGTTGAGTCAACTCCGTCGATCTCCTAACGTACTCCGACCTAGTATGCGCAAAAGCTTGGTCTCCCATGACGATTTCACCAATTCAACTTTAAATCATATATAATCAACATCGATCAATCTGATCAGAAATTTACTTTATAATGTGATGGCATAGAAATTGATTGATTTCAATTTCAAATTCTTCTCTAATTTCGTCCAAATTCGAAAACCCTAGAAATTTATCGCCACTGAATTGGGAAGGAAATCAACGTTCTTATCATAAATTGAACATAGCTGAGCTTCAGACACTAAATGAAACACTCAAATCTCAACATTTCATTCCAACAAACACTTGAATCCCTCTCGAATCCTCAATTCGCATCGTCGGCGACCCCAGTGATGGTTGGAGCCACCGATAGTCATCTTGTCCCCCCGAAATTAACGGCTGAGACTAGACCCTCCTTACCACCTAGTTCTATTGCCGGCCACCAACTATTATCTAATATCTATGTCGATGCCGCCTTTGTCATCTATGAGTTCTCTCAGCTCCACATTGCGGGACTATGCGGCATTGACAATGGTGAGGAGGAAGGAGGAGTCTAGATGTGTGTTTGGAAATTAATTACAATATTCCACCAACTTTTTTTGTTTATTTCATTTTAAGCGCAAATTTGAAACCATCTTATTTTTTTGCTAATGTGGACATAGTTCCTACATGCGTTAGTGAATTTTAAAATTCGTATTATTTTTGGTTTACAAATAATAGTTCGTATTATTAACAAACGTGATAATTAAAAAGTCAAACAATTTATATTTTGAGACTGATGGAGTATTTGAGATGAGTTGTATACTGCTGGGAATAAAAAGGTCAATCCACATTGGTTTTGGGGGGAAAATCAAATACCAAAATATAAGACATGATGAAGCCCCTACACAATAGCTTAAACTTTTGAGTTAGAAGGATGGATCCTGACCGGGACTCAAAATCAAAAGTAAAATAAACCAGACATGACTCTCATTTCTCACAACCTAACTGGGATTTCTTGGAATTTTACATGGTATTAGAGCAGATCCAGCTCGAGTTTGTTTCTCTTGCCTTGGGCTAGCTATTAAGAGACCCAGATGCTAGACTCATCCTCGGGCAAGTTATAAGAGAATGAGATCGAAGTTTGACCCGCCTTTGAAAAAGTTATAAAGAGATTGAGATACTTAGCTCATTTCAAATTAATGTCAACTAGGCCAAATTTTTTGCACTTGAAGGGGGCATATTGGGAATAAAAAGGCCAATCCCACATTTGTTTAGGGGCAAATCAAATACCAAAATATAAGTGGTGATGATGCCCTTATACAATAGCTTAAACTTTTGTATTAAAATGATAGTTAATCGCAACTATATAATCAAAACTAAAATAAATCCAAGACAACTTCGTTTCTCTAATCCTGACAGGTGTTTCCCAAAATTAAACAAATATTGGCATGCGAGTACTGTTGAAGGATTCCAAATAACCTATAGCTTTCACAAACCATCCTTCAAATAAAAATTTACACAAAACCACCCATAAATTTATTTTTCTTTCAAAGAACAACCCATGACCATATATATATATAAAGTGTTTTAAAATTGTTAAGTTTTCACCCTTTATATTCAGTACGTATGACCTAATTATATAATAAAGTAGCCAAAACATTAAAGAAAGTATGAAAACTTAACATTTTTTTTATAACTTTTTACACATAAAAATTATATTCACCAACTTTATTGTTTTTTTTTTCATTTTTTAGCACAAATTTGAAATCATATTATTTTTTGTTAATGTGGACATAGTTTGTATATGATTTAGTGAATTTTAAAGTTCGTATTATTTTTTGTTCACACTTGATAGTTCGTATTATTTTTAGTCATTTTCCTAAACTAAAATCTCTAAAAAATATTAATTTTTTTAATCAATTTTTTAATACAAAAATATTATAGTCCATTATGTATTATATAAAACGCGGAAACTAAATACACCACAAATCAGGGTTTAGGGCACCACATTGATATGAACATGATGTCCTAAACCTTGATTTGCCTTCGATTTTCAGTGTCTACTCCCACATTGATCGATTCGGACGTGCACTATCATAATCCGGATTTGCGATGTATCTAACAATACCCTATATAAAAAATTAGAAGGTAAAATACAAGTATCTTTAGTGGCTTAGTGGTTGAGCCCACCCCATTTTAAATAGAATTCAATCCGTTCTTGTTCAAATCCCTTTAATTAGACACATATTTTCATTTATTATTTCTCAATCCATTTTACATCACTTTAAAATTCTTATACGAGTAATTTATTTGATATTTTACAATTAAATAATAATATCTTGTGTTACAAATTTAAGGCATTTTCTCCGCATATTTTTTTTAAAAAATTATTTTAAAAATAATACAAAAATTATCCATAAAAAATTGTGTCCATCTCTGAAAAACAATTTAGATATGCCCTCGTTTTAAGGATTGCTTATTAACAAATTTAAGGTTTTCTTTTCAAATGAATATCCATAAATCAATCAATGTTTAATTTTTTTTTAAATGTACCATGAGAATTAAATTTGGTAAATTATACAAATTATTTTCAATAATGTGAACTAAAATTAAATATTCCTTGCTTTCAGTAAAGGATATCATTTTACTTTTTAGTACATTTTAAGAAGTTAAAAATTAAATAAAAGATCATTTTTAATAATTTCATAATATAATTGGGCCTCGTTTGGATAGTCAGTTAAAAACATAGGAAGTTTAAAAACCCAGGAAGTATGATATATTCTTGTGTTTGGTTGACAGAAAGACGCAGGAATTCAACTTCCCGTGAATTTCAATTCCTCCAAATTGTAGGAAGTTCACTTACCTAGGGGGGACTTAGGTAAGTTCAACTTCCACCGTTTTTTAATGTATTTTTCTGTATTTTTCTATTTATATTTCTAAAAACCACAATTCAACCAAACAATATTTTTCAATTCATGGAAAATATACATTTCACAGGAATTCAATTCATGAAAAGTAAGTTCCCGGGAATTGTAATTCCCGCATTCAACCAAACAAGCCTTTGATATAATTCTATTATTAAAAATAATTGACAATAAATAATATAACAAAATATAATTCACTAAGATACCGCATACGATCGCGGACAGTAACATTAGTTAGGAGTTAGGACACTGAGTTAAAAACTTTCTCTCTTTTAATTTCTCATTATTAATTTAACTTCTTTTTTTTTTTGGTGCTAATCCGTTTAAAAAATATAAGTAATTTTAGATTTTTTTTAAAAAGATAATAAAATATAAATAAAAAGTTAATATTTTATTTTTTAGATGTGCAAATTATAGGACTTATATATTTTTTAATGAAGGTAGTATTAGATTTATTATTTTTAAGCATAATATAACCAATTTCTGGGTGATCTAGTAACATTGACAAATCCCTGTACCTTTTTTTTTTTACTGTATTTCTGTTTACTTATAAATACGGACAACTAATTTGACGTCAAAAATGATAAAACATGGCCAGAAGTTGGTGGATTAAATGACACATTAACTGAGATGAATAGCAGTTATAGCATCTAATTTTTGGTAGGTCGAGTTTTATTCTCCATGTCATAAAGAAGGGGTGTGTAACTTGCATATGCAGGTTTCCAAATTAAATTACTACTTATACAAATTAAAATAAATTTCTACAAACTTGGGCCTCATTTTCAGGCTTCAATCATTACTATTTCAACTATACTGTACGTTTTGAAAGTTTATTCTTAATTTTATTATATAACACTTTTAATGGGATATTTTCATTGCATGAGAAGAGAAAAAAACACATTTTTTGTTTCCAACGAGGGAGGTTACTTTCATCTATCTCAATCAGAATAGAGCAATATTAAACTCGTGATCGAGTTTCTGATTTCCGACATCAATTTTTGAGCAAGAACATGATTTTCGTAGAGCGGTCAACTCAATTACGAATGTAACGCTTTTCTCCCACAAAAGTTTAGGAGAGGAGACGAATACACGTGTCGAAGGAGGAATATTTTTTTTTTTATCGTGACGGAAAGGCCTAGACTGTATTGATATATTGAAGGGTTATATATGCAACAACATATATAGTGTAACGTATGGAATAAATGAGAGTAGGAGCGTTGAATGCAGACAGAGAAAAAGAGAGAAACTAACAAAGAGGGGAGAAGCAGAAAACAGCAGTGCACAGATTATTAAGGGGGCCAAAAAATGCCAGAAAGCAATGGGGTGTTGTGTTTTGAGATAGAGAGAGAGAGAGAGAGTCAGAAACTGATTAACAAAATTACAAATTTGCAAAAACCCACAACAAAGACCCCTCCAAGCAACCACTGCACCCAATCACATGGGTCTTCCTTCAGCCTCATCCTCAATATGGCAAAAATTTTAATTATTAGTGCAAAAGATAAAAACTGTAACTTTCATTGACAAGAAGCTCTGGATGTAAATGCAAATGGCAGTGGTAAAAAGAGAGAGGGGGGAATTTTATGGAACTGTCCCTTGTTTTAGTAATTTTCTTCAAATGTGTCCATTGTTTTAAGAGTTAGATTAAAATATCCTTTTTTCCTATATTTTGTTTACCCAATTCATCATCTACACTTATAATTGTATCCTTATTCAAACATTGCATTGATCTATGCCCAACACATCAGCTTTGGAAGATACACATATCTTTGGAGCGAACAAATTTTAGGAATGGACACAATTATATATGTGTTGTACGTGATTAAAGCAGCATAAAAATTTATAGAGTATGACGATAAATGACGTTATTTCAGAATAAAACCTCGTCAATATATGATAAAATGTTGTTCTTCCCTGTTAAAAAATATATATACAGTGGTGGAGCAGCTGGAGCTGGGTGTGCTCGAGAGTGCTATACATGTCCCCTCTCACAAACACCATTTATTTTCTTTTTATTTTAATCAACAAAATTAATTTAAATAATTTTTTTTCTTAAAATGGAGGCTTGTGAGGAGGGGATAGGGGGAGGGGACAAATAACGGGGACAAAGGATTTGATATTTAGTATTTTAAGGTAATATAAGATCTTTAAATGATATTTGAAACAATAGTGCTATCTAACTCAAGTGGTAAAGGAAGGAAAGAGAATCAAAAGGTCCTGGCTCTGCATCGATAGAAAACGCAATACAATAAACATTGATTCAATATATAACTTGGTCTCTTAACATATAATATTATATAACCAGGTATACAAGTTTTAAACTTGCGTAACTTCTTACCTAATTGTCGAAATAAGTAATATATATATATAATCTTTCATTTCAAAGCTCTTGAGATGAATTATAATATCCGAGTGTCAATCTAAGCAAGATATAAACATAGTGTAATTTATTTAAATAAAATTAAAGTGATTAATATATCTTCAATTTCAAACATTTATAACTTTTTACTCAAATGTTGGATTATGACACATTATATATAAAAAATGATATCGACGACTCGACGAGGAAAATACACAAAAATAGTTCATTAAATGAGAGGAGGATACTCCCATGCTCCGCCACTATACACAATCTTTTTGTATATCTCAATGTTGTGGGAGTTGTGGGGTAGGTTTTGCAAAAAGATATAAATAAGGACTGATTAAATGAAAGATTAAAATTACGTTTTTATTTTATTTTTGCAAAATCATATATAAATAATAAGGTGGTGATTTTTGTTAGAGCAACTCCAACTGAACATGTATTTTGGATAAAATCAGGAAATTTAGAGCAGGCCCGACCCTGAGATTTTTGGGGCCTGAGGCGATGTAAAAAAAATATTTTGATCAATAAATATATTCATATGTTTTTTAGAAAAATTATAACAATGTAATTTATTTATTTATTTAACTATTATAAATTTTAGATTTTATTTTTATCACTAAAAGAAAAATTTACGGACTTTCAGTAGTATACAATCTCGGCATAACATAACAAAATACTATTATAGATTTACCAATATACTTGTTTACTATTTTTTATTATATTTCCTTACAAGTCCTATTAAAAAATATGAACTTTTTAGAGAGAAATAAAAGTAAAAAAATATTTTTTAATATTTTATTTTTTACCAGGAATGTAAAACAGTATAGTTAAATAATTTAAAATAGATTATTACTTTGCAAAATTTTCCAAATAAAATACTATAATCATTTAAATAAATTTATTAAAGTAGCATAAGTTGTTATTTAAAAACTACCTTTTTTGCATTTATAACAATAATTGAAAGACGAAGACCTTACACTATTTATCGTTGACTCGAAATATCTAAAGTCACATCACAAATTAGTTTTTTTGACGTATAAATTTACATAAATATTTTATTACGTGTAAATATAATAATACACAATGCCTTAATTATATATATAACATAATTTTTTCACGGGGCCCTGCTCGGTAGGGGGCTCTAGGCGACCGCCTATTTCGACTACCCTTAGGGCCGGCCCTGATTTAGAGAAAATATATATTTTATCAACTCCAACGGATTTTGCATATTATTATGCAAAAGAGGGAAATTAAGAGAGATGATAAAATTTTCTAAATTTACGGGATTAGTTAACCCTCTAAATTGTTTTTTTTAAGCAGATAAGAATTCAATTATCTAGACAAGCCTAGATAAACCGAAAGACCTGACAAGCCGGTAGATGGGCAAACCATCATGTGCAACCAAATCAAATAATATAAGCAAATGACAAAAAAGAAATAACAGAAGAAAATGACATAAATGAAAATACGAAAATAAAGCAAATGTACAAGCTATCCTACATCGTAAAACAAAGCCAGCACGGCAAAACGAATCAATCAGCCAACGGAGAACGCATACAAAGAATTCCGGGGACACTAGCGAACATCTCAGATTATGGACTACAAAGAGCCATCAGATATCGATTGCAAATCCTCGACGTCTTCGGATACAGCAAATCAAACATCGTTCGCATAAGGCCTGCATCACAACAAGAACAAACACATCACACCAGACCGCCAATCCACCCCAAGCCAAACCATTGCCCAATAAAACCCCCCAACTCATCTCAAACCCTCAAGGACGATAACGAGATCGTAAAAGACTACTAAGTAGTCAAAATAGAGCTGACTGAGACGGGACAGAGCATAGAAATTAAACAACAATATAAAGGCAATGGGAAAGAATGACGAAATGGAAAAGAAACCCCGACGATGAACAAGAAAGAGGCCGGCAGGGAGAAGGCCTCCAACCCGAAGCCGCAGAGCAGCCACTAGGCTTGATAAGTTTTGATCTCTTGATTTTGAAGAATTTAAATTCTTTATTTTAAATAAATAATATCTACAATGTTCATTAAATACATCAATTTATAAAAATAGAGAAATTGTTAAATTAAATCATAAAAAATTACTCCATAATACTCCCCGTTAAGAAAAATATGTCATTTTATAGAAAAAAAAAAATCTTGTTCAAAAACAAATATCATTTTAGGTATTTTTTATGTCTACTTTTCAAAATTGTCATCTATATATATAACCTTAATTTAGAAGACTTTGTTTACGTGTCAATCTTAGAGGAGTTTTAGGAATATTGATCAATTATGTTTTTTTTCTTGATTTTTTTATTTCTCATTTTCTCTTTTTTTTTCCATTAATTTTTTTTAATCCCCCATTCTCTTTTATTCTTAACATATTACTAACAACTGGGCTTAATTCAAAATATTGAATTCAATCTATATCTATATATAACCTTAACTTAGAAGACTTTGCTTATGTGTCAATTTTAGAGGAGTTTTAGGAATATTGACCAATTATGTTTTTTTCCTTGATTTTTTTTATTTCTCCTTTTCTCTTTTTTTTTCCATTAATTTTTTTTAATCCTCCATTCTCTTTTATTTTTAACATATTACTAACAATTGGGCTTAATTCAAAACATTGAATTCAATCTAATATGAAAAAACGCTCTCTCCTCTCTCTAGAAATCTAGAGAGAGGGGGAGATCCAACCCGGCTCCGGCCGTTCTCACCCCGGCTTCGGCCGTCCTCACCCCGGCTCCGGTCGTTTCGTACTATAGTGGTTCTACCACGTCAAAACTCCGGTGTGTCACCGGTTGCACACCATAGCCTCGATAATCCATTTTGATGTCTTATCAAAACCCGAAATTGATTTGGGGCTTTTGTAGATCTGAGTCTACTTCCCCAGATTTGAATTCGATCGGCTCGATTCGAGCACATCCATCCCTCTTGCTTCCCTTTGGACTTTCAGTCGGATGGTTCTTCTTCGGCCCGTCTTGGCCCCCCTATGCTGCTTCCGGGTGGTTGATCTTTCCGGAGCGCCTGCTCTTTCACCTGTTGGTGTAGTGTATTTCTTGATTCATTGTGTCTCACCGCCGACCATGGTGGTTAGAATACCTTAAGCTCTCATCGTCGCCGCTTCCATCTGCTTCCATGGCCTGGTTTCCGGTGGATTTTCGTTCGCCGTTTGCCGTCGTGTGTGGCCGGTGGGGCGTGCTTTCCATCGCCTGGCCTGTTCGGCGCTGTCGGAGCTTATTCTGGCGTGCTTGCTGGCTTGGCTCCGCTAACCCTCTAGCTTGGTGACACGATCGTTAAACCCGGCTCTCGCCGGCGTTGGACTGGGTTCCCGCCGACGACTCACATCTTCGGCTACCCCCGACTCTCACCGCCGCCGTGGAAGCCAGGGCTGGTGCTTGGTGATTTTTGGCGTCATCTTTGCTGCCTCCCTGTGTTCTTCCTTGGGGCTTGGGCAAAGGAGGCCCGATGTGTGGTTTTGGGCCCAAGCTATTGTCTTGGGCCCTAATCAACCCACAATTGATTAAAATAAATGAGTAAATTATTGAATAAATAAAGTGAATAAATAAATAAAATGTCAATTAAATATATGACTAAAATCCCGAAAGGGCTCTAAACCCCGATTAAAAGGGCATACTATTAATTGTGTAAACGATTATATATATTTATATATAATTATTAAAAATCCCGAAAGGGTTGATCAAAATCTCGTTAGGGTTTGGGTGCGGTATTCTTAGGTGTTGTGTGGCTTTGCGTTTTGGCGGGGTTGACCTTTCTCTTCCGCGGATGGGGTTTTGGCTGCTGGAGTCGGGATAGGCAAGGGCCGTGGTAGTGTGTATCGTGGCGACTCCTTTTTCCGGGTTGACTGATTCCCTGGTTTCGTCCTCACTGCCCACAGGATGATCGGGTCCTGATGTGTCGCTGGCCTGCGGTGCTGCTTCTGGTGGTGCTTGGCTTTGTCCGCCATTTTCGTCCTTATCTTGTTTGGTTTTGATGGTTTTGCTTTGTTTATGTAGAGCTTTCTTGCCTGTGTTGTGCGCCGCTTTGTATTTTCTTTGTTTTGACGGTTCACCGTCTGCCGGTTTTATCGGCCATCGAGGTTCAGGCTTGTCTGACCTCGAATTATTACCTGATCAAAAAAAAAAAAAATTCAATCTAATATAACCATTAGGCTTAACTCATATTTATGTACTAACTATTGAGCTTAATTCAAAACATTGAATATAATTATTAGTTGTAACACATCACATTTAAATGCATGATTCAGATTTCAAAATTTCTAGAAAAGTTACAATGATATTGATATTATTATTACTGGGTGATTTAAAATATCTACATTTATGTATTATACTTTAGAGAGATATAAAAAAAATTATTTTAGAATTATAAGATACATTTATGGTAAAGTTTTTTTTATCTTAACTTTTATTAGTATTTTATAATATATTTATATATATTATTAATATTTTAATTTTAAAAAATCGCGCCATTGCGCGGGAATTGTACTAGTTTTAATAATTAGAGAAAGGTTAATTGTAATTTTTAATAAAGTGAAAAATTAAAATAATAGTTATAGACATAAATATATTTTTATTTGCATTTTTGTAAAAAAAAAAGTGAAAATTTGTAAAATAAATAAATGATGGAGGGAGCAATATTTATTTTAACAAATTGTTAGAGATGCTTTCCGGCTAAACAAACAAGGAAAATGAATAAAGGCGTCATCTTGGAAACAGAGAACAAAATAGAAAGGGTAACTTTGGCCTTTGGAGAAGGTTTTCTCTGCATAGTGACTACCCCTGAAACAGAGGAAGCACTAGCATTAGCAAGCAGGAGTTTTTCAGTGAAGGGTTTTAATGTCCACCCACCTTCCCCTGAACTAGTCCATTCCATTTCCATTTCCATTTCCACACCTCTCTCTCCCCACACCTTTTTTAATTTTCCTGCACTCCCCCCAATACAAAGAGAAAGAGAAAGAGAAAGAGAAGGAAAAGTAGGGAGAGGAGGATGAAGAAGCAACCAGTTTTGATGGGTTTTGGTGTCTAAAAATCTCCTCTTTTAGTTGTTTCGCTTGTTCTGTGTCTCCTCCCCTTTCAGATCTGTCCATCTCCCAACCAACTTCCCCTGTTTTCCTTTCTCACTCTCCCCTCCCTCCCCTTCCTTTGTTAGCTTTGCTTCTGTGCGCTCAGAACTATGAGCAAAGAGGAGTTTTTGAAGATTCAGGTGCCTAATTTCTCTCTCCCTCTCTCTCTTTCTCTTCACTTGCCTTTGATTTCCCCCCTTTTTTACTGTCTGGGGTTTGGTTTTGACACTGATGGCTACTCTTGTTGTTTCATGCAGACCTGTGTTCTGAAAGTAAACATACATTGTGATGGCTGCAAGCACAAAGTCAAGAAGATCTTGCACAAAATTGACGGTACCCACTTCTATTTTTTCTTCCTCTTCAAACCTAATTTAAATAATTTAAAATTCACACCCCCCCAATTTCTTTCCAGGATAAAGATGAGGCCTTTATTCCTTTCTTGTTCTCTTGATTTGTGTTGAATGGATAATTTTGACCGCCTTTGAATTACTGGGTTGTTGCTTTTGTTTTCTTGGGATTTTTTTTGGCTGGAGAGATTTGATCTGATTTTGGCAGGTGAATTGGTGAATTAATTAAAATACCATATATATTTTGTTTAAATTTGGGTGTTTGTTTGGTCGATTTGGTTTCAGGTGTTTATAAGACAAACATAGATGCAGAACAGGGGAAGGTGACTGTCTCAGGGAATGTAGACTCAGCCACTCTCATCAAGAAGCTCACCAAATCCGGTAAACATGCCGAAATCTGGGGTGCTCCAAAACCCAACAACAACACCACCACCAACAACAACGGCAAAAACAATCTACAAAATCAACTCAATGCCCAGCTCAAGAACATGCAATTAGACAATGGCAAAGGTGGTAATAACAAGAACACCCAAAAGGGTGGGCAGAGCAACCAGCCGAAAGGGGGTGGCGGTGGCGGAGGTGCTGTTGGTCAGATGAACCCGCAGCAGCAGCTGCAGATGCTGCAGCAGATGAAAGGGTTTCAAGATGGGAAGCTCCAGCAGCAATTCAAAGACATGAAGATGATGCCACAGCCTTTCAACGGCGGCAAAGATCCCAAGGGTGTGAAGTTCAGCCTTCCCGCTGAGGATGAAGAGGGTCTTAGTGACGACGAGTATGATGATGATGATTATTATGATGATGATGATGATGACGACGAGTTTGATGAGTATGAGGATGAGGACGAGGATGAGCTTGATGACATCCCGGCGCATAACTCCGCCAAGATGAAGCCCATGAACATGCCCAACATGATGGGTAACATGGGCGGCAGAGGCGGTGGTGCTCCCGGTGGTGGTCTTGGACCCCAACAGTTGATGATGATGATGAAGAATGGTCAAAATCCTCACTTGATGAATGCCCTTCAACAAGCTAAAGGCGGCGGCGGTGGAAACCCCGGTGGTCCGAATAACGGTGGTGGTGGTGGTGGTGGTAAAAAGGGAGGTGGTGGTGGGGGTGCTCCTGTTCAGATTCAGGGTGGAAGTGATGGTAAAAACAGTGGGGGTGGTAAAAAGGGCGGCGGCGGCGGCGGTAATCATCCGGGTGGATTTCAAAATCAAGGTGGTGGTGGTGGTGGTAAAAACGGTGGTAAGAACGGCGGTGGGATGCCCATGGAAGGTAAACATGGCGGTGGTGGGGCCGGAAATAGTCATAATGGTGGTGGCAAAAAGGGCGGCGGTGGTAGTGGAGGTAATAATGGTTTACAAGGCATGGGTGGTGGGATGACTCCGGCACTCAATCATGCCATGGGAGGAGGTGGAGGTGGTGGTGGAAGGCCAATGGGCCCGATGGGGCCGCTGGGCCAGCCCATGCCGATGGCCCAGATGGCCAATATGCAGATGACCCAGATGGGTGGCGTTCCGGCCATACACGGGCTACCTGCCTCGGCAGCAACCATCCATGGCGGGGGCGGGCCCGGTGGCCCTCCCGGATACTTTCCGGGAAGACCGATGGGCCCTGAAATGGCTGGCGGAAACCCATACTATAACCAGCAATACATGGCCCAGATGATGATGAACCAACAACGGGCCAACGGGCCCATGATGTACGGCCAGCCACCACCACCACCGGCTGTTAGTTATATGCCGCCATACCCGTATCCGCAGCCGCCCCCTCATGGTGACCCATACAACCCCTTCAGCGACGAGAATCCGTCTAATTGCAGTATAATGTGAGTCTGTAGCGGGTTGTCCGTGGTGGTTGTGGTCTCCTGGCGCGGTGGCTCGGTGGTGGATCAGCCAAGTCAAGGGCTTCTCTGACTGGAAAAGTTATACATGAATGGTGCCTTAATTTTATTTTCCTTTGTTATTTCTTTAATGTTAATTAATTTCGGTCCTTTTTTTAGTGCCTAAGTTGAAAAACAGGAGTTTTAGCTATCATACACATAAAAGAAATATGGAGTAAGTGTAGAAACCAAGGTTGAGGATGATATGAAATGAGTGAGTTATCGCATGTGAACTTTTCATATCATGTTTATAATGTTGATGATGATAAACAGAAAAAAGTAAATTTCAAACAAGGTAGGAACAAAAAAAAAAGCTTTTTAATTTTTTTTATGTTGACACACTAAAGTTTGCTTGAACAAAAAAGTCTGATTTTAAGGCGGATAGGAGTGACAGGGCGTTTGAAAAACCAAATCATATTTGCTGCAATATTTGATGTGTAAATGAAATGCTGCCTATGATAGAGTTTGCTGCAAGATTTGATGTGTAAATCATATTTACTGCAAGATTTGATGTGTAAAACTAAAAACCAAATCATATTTGCTGCGTTTTTTGTTACCAATGATCTCTTGTTTTGGTGGTAAGGACTAAGGGAGGAGTATTTCATTACTATGAATCTATGATGTTATTATTTACTCTTATATTTCACTAATGACATTTATGCTAAAGTGGATATATATCTCTTTAAACCATTCCGAAATGGCTCACTGGAAAGAACTTGCGGGTAGTATTCAAAGTCCTCAGTGTAAGATCACGAGATTGATTGTAATGTCCTCCTTAAGGGTTTCCATTCATTGATAAACATATATATATATATATATATGTTACAAAGGTATTGAGCCTTTGGGCCCACTATACATGAGGAGACCTATATAATCTATCAAACCCCCGCAGTCAAAACTGGATGAGACCGTACAGTGAGACTGGAACGAAAATCAATGAACAATTGTCTAGGTAAACCCTTGGTGAATATATCAGCGTACTGATAAGAGGACGGGACATGTAGAACGCGGACATGTCCAATGGCAACCTTGTCCCTGATGAAGTGGAGATCAAGCTCAATGTGCTTCGTGCGTTGATGTTGGACTGGGTTGCTAGCCCGATAGAGGGCGGAGATGTTGTCAGTGTGGACCAGAGTGGCCTTCTGAAGAGGGCAACGGAGCTCAAGCATGAGATTGCGGAGCCAAGAGCACTCGGAGACAACGTTGGCAACACCCCTGTATTCTGCCTCAGCGCTGGAGCGAGACACGACAGACTGACGCTTGGCTGACCACGAGACAAGGGTGTCGTTGAGAAAGACACAGTAACCAGACGTGGAGAGACGTGTGTCAGGACAACCACGTCAATCCGCATCAGTGTAAGCAACAAGATCAAGCTTAGAGGAAGGAGTGATCGTGGTGGTGAGCTCGAGGGTGTCGCTGATGTACTGAATGATCCGCTTCAAGGCCTGAAAGTGGGGTTCCTTGGGTGCATGCATGAACAAGCAGATCGATCTGCTGAACGGCGTAACTGATATCAGGCCTGATGAAAGTGAGATACTGAAGAGCACCAACGAGGCTCCTATACAATGTCGGATCATCAACCAAAGGACCAGAATGAGCACTAAGCTTGTTGGCTGTATCGACAGGGGCGGCGACTGGATTACAGTTGACCATCTTAGCCCGAGCAACAATCTCAGCAGCATACTTACTCTGTGAGATAAACAGACCAGACGCATGACGCTGAACAACAACTCCCAAGAAGTAGGATAACTGACCCAGATCAGACATGGCGAATTCCGCACTCAACTGCGAAATAATGGATGTCCGAAGAGCATTAGAAGAGGCGGTGAGAATGATGTCGTCGACATATAGTAATAGGAAGGCCATGTCAGAGCCTCTACGATAGATAAACAGAGACGTATCCGAACGGCTGCCAACGAAACCCAAGCAGAGCAGATGCGAAGCAAAGCGTTGGAACCAAGCCCGCGGAGCCTGTTTCAGACCATACAGAGAGCGCTTGAGGAGACAGACGTGCTTTGGACGATCAGCATCAGCAAACCCTGGCGGCTGAAACATGTAGACGGTCTCATTCAAATGGCTATGCAGAAAGGCGTTCTTGACAGCTAACTGATGGATGGCCCAGTTGCGCGACACAGCTAGACTCAATACCACTCGGATAGTGGCAGGCTTGACCACAGGGCTGAACGTCTCATCACAATCAATACCAGCCTGCTGAGATCGACCGTTGACCACAAGACGGGCTTTGTAGCGCTCCAACGTCCCATCGGAGCGGAACTTGTGACGAAAGAGCCACATACAACGAATGACGTTCGCCTTAGGAGGGCTAGGGTCAAAAACCCAAGTACCATTCTTTGTAAGGGCCTTGTATTCGTCTAGGATAGCCGCCTGCCAATTCGGGTCGAGGAGGGTTGTTTTGTGGGAGGTGGGTATAGGGGAAAGGGAGGTCGGGGAGGAGGCAGGGGGGGGGTTGGGGAGTCGGAAGGGACGGACGAAGGGAGGGGCTGTGAGGCGGCGGGTAAAGTTGCGGGCGCTGCAAGCCCAGAGCGTTTTGGTTGGCTGCGGCCGCGGCAAGGTGCTGCAGCCGCCGCTAGTAGCTGGGGTAAGGGGGGAGTTCTGGCTGTTCACTGGCTGCGGCCGCAACATCGTGCTGCGGCCGCGGCAACAATGCTGGCGGGGGCTTTGGCGAGGAGTTAATGGGGAGATAGGAGGCGGGGTGATGTGCGGTGGTCATGGAGACGATCTGGCGGGGTCGGAAGACACCGAAGACGCTGCGGGTGTGTGGTCTGGTGGTAGGGGGTGGTGGTGGTGGTGGGGGAGGGGGAGAAGCAGGAGCACCGGGAGAGCTATGGGGAAAAAGAAAATGTGGGAACGATGACTCTGACTCTGACTCTGACTGAGACACAGGGGGTGTAAGAGATGCAAAGGGAAAGCGAGATTCATTGAAAGTGACACAACGGGACAAAATGTTCTTGTGGGTCTTGATATCGAGGGAGAGGTAACCGCGATGATCAGACGGGTAGCCAAGAAAGACACAAGGGGTGGAGCGTAGGTGAAACTTGTGAGGGGCGGTGGATGAATGATTGGGGAAGCATAAGCACCCAAAGGTATGAAGGTGATCGTACCTAGGCAAAGTGCAATAAAGTGCCTGAGTTGGTGAGCGATGGTGGAGGGTAATGGAAGGGAGAATGTTTAGGGGGTAGCACGTGGTGGCTAAGGCGTAAGGCCAATAGAGAAGGGGAATTGATGCGTGGAAGAGGAGAGAGTGCATCATATTGGTAATGGTTCGGATGATTCGTTCGGCCTTGCCATTCTGTTGGGAGGTATAGGGGCAAGACAAGCAATAGGAGATCCCATTGGTATTGAAGAAAGTGTGAAATTCTTTGTTGTCAAATTCGCGACCATTGTCACATTGGAAACACTTGATAGAGGTGTGAAATTGTGTTTTGATGTAAGCATGGAATTTGGCAAAGATGGGAAACACTTGAGATTTAAAGTGCAAAGGGAAAACCCATAAGAAATGTGTATAATGATCCAGAAACAAAAGGTAATACTTATGACCCTCCTTGGTAGGCACAATTTTGTTATAGACTACAACACTTGAGATTTAAATTACATATTGAATCGTTAGGTTTCAAAAAGTGTTTTTTATAGAAAAATAATGTTGTTATAGACTAAAACGATGTTGTTTTATTCGTTTAAAGAGAAAAAAATATACAACAATTAATATCACAATTTTGAACTAAAATGTTGTCATTTTCAGCAAAGATGTCATTGTTTTGAACTAAAAAGTGTTATTGTGAACTAAAACATTGCCGTTCAAACTAAAATACTATAGTTTTTATATATTAAACTAAAAAAAAATCTATCAAAGAGGAACTGAACAATTTGTATAAAATTACACCCCCTCTTTGATAAGTTTTTGGCTCCATTACTGTTTACACATAAAATTGTCCTATACATATATTTAGAGCTGGCAAAATCTGACCCGACTCACCCGAATCCGAACCCGACCGAAACCCGAAAATCTGGAGTCATCCGTAACCTGAACTCGAGTCCGAACCCGACTCGAGCCTGACCCGACTCGAAACAGACCTGAACACAGTTAAACCCGACCCGACCCTACCCTAACCCAAACTGACTCTAAACCCGACCCGACTCTCAACCCGGCCCAACCCGACCAGACTTGAAATGGTTACTTAACATCAACATTTTAATGCTTGAATGTTAAATGTATGTTTTTTTTATTTTAACACAAATTTATGATTATCTACTTTTAATATGTAAAATCAATAGATAAGTAACCAGGCCCGTGCATGAGGCAGTTCAGGTGGCCCCACGGAGCAGGTCTCCCAAAATATTGCAAATGTTCTAAATAGCGTAGTGGTGGGTGCGGTGCATGTAAGGGCTTCCACCCGTGTTCGAATCTCAGCAACGCTCCAAATTTTTTTGCCCTTTCAAGGACCATTAATCACCCTGAAGTGCGGAATAAGCAGATAAAAGGCTAACAAATACTCTAGCAAGGGAGGAAGAAAGAGTATGGCAATTATTTGCAAATGTAGAAATTCGTAAGACCTTACCGCCAGAGGTAAGATCTTATCTGCAAAACAGTAAGCAAGTTAATAAAAACGTGGTGAACAATATGTAAAGAAAAGACAAGCGCGAATGTAAATAGCGGAAAGTAAAGCACACGATACTTGTTAACGAGGTTCGGCACAACCGCCTACGTCCCCGCCTAGGGTTATCCAACCCGTAGGATTCAACAACTTTATTTCACTTTATCTTATGAGCCCTAGATACAACCTCTAGAAGACCTTCCCTCTTCTAGACTACTTCCTATCTAGCAACCCAAACACACCAGTGAAACAAAGTCCTACCGATACCGAAGTATCTATACGTTTGGGTAGAGATGTACCCTTAGTATAACCCTAAATGAATTGTCCGATAAAGCTCAATGTAAACCTCACAAACTCTCAAAGAAATAAAACAATTAAGTAAAGAGAGTAGCGAGATCGGATGTTTGCAGGAGACGAGATTGCAGAAGCCTTTGAGCGCTGTGTCTTGATGTATCGACTGCAATCCTCTTCTTCTCCTTATAAAGGCCGGCTCTTCCAATTATGAAATTTGAACGTTTGAATTTTGGACGCCGGATTTGTTAAGAGACGTTTGCTGGAGATACGGAGAGAAGAACCAGCAATTTGAAAACTCTTCCAGAAGCTACGTACACCTGGGATATGGTTAGATAAGATAGAATTTAAATCATATAAACCAAATATATAAATTACGTAGTCTAAAGCAAATCTAGGCCCATTAAACAAAAGCCTTTAAACAAACTTACGTACCTCCACAAAATCTCCACAAATAAAACAAATGAATAATATGAATGCAAGATCAATAAATAAATCGGCACATATAAAACTTTAAAACAACTCTAGAACATTCACTTAAATAACATTCACTCAATTTTAGCAAAACAATATGTGAGCCAAATAAATAAAGTCCAAGACAAATAAATCACAAATAATCTAATTGATAATTGTATAAAATAAATACTACATTTCTTTGTCTTCCATCATACATATAATATAATATCAAGATAGACTCAACAATCTCCCCCTTGATGGAAGACAAAACAAATATCAATTAAAAGTAAATAAATATACCAAAGCTGAGCATCATATAACAAGCATGCAGCATAACATCTTATTGCATAAACAACCTAATTTCTCCCCCTTTTTGTCTTTCAACAAGGAAGGGAAGAAATCGAGTTTCACCCTTTCAGCAGCAGTCAAGACCTTGAAACTGATCTCAAGGACTTGAGATGTTAGTAGACAGCATTCCTCCCCCTACGATAATGCTTCCCTGATACCATACCAATTAAGCTCCAAAGAAAATATTAAACAAGGTGAATCATTAGAAGCACATAACATATATATATATATATATATATAAAATTATCCTTTATCACCAAGAGCGATTGATCCAATCCATTTAAGCTCTTTAATCTTGGTGATATCCTGCAAAACGAACAAAAATCAACCTTTCCGGCTAGACCAATGTACAAATTTAGATTCATAGTTAGGATAGACCATGTTTGGTGGTCTTGTTCCTTTAGGAACCCAAATTTGTCTTATCCGTTCATTTAAACGTACAGAAAAGGTATTTCTAATGATGTAAGGGTCTTTTCTTCTATATGGGCACGTTTCCTTTACATGACCCTTTTTGCAACAAAAGAAACAAGTAGGAGATCGCCAACTTCCTTTTGCCTTAACAAACGTGGTAGTAGGTTTTACAGGAAAATTCCTGTTGTATCCTATACCACATCGGTTCAAGGAAAGTTGTTGTTCTCCAAGCATCTTGTCGAGAGTGGCTTTGGATCTAGTGAATTGCATCAGGGCTGTTTATTGATCTTGACACTTTTCAGATAATTTCACTTTTTCATTCTCAAGGTCATTGTTATGATCCTTAAGAGATGAGAGGTTTGCCTTAAGTTCGGAATTTTCCGATCGTAAGGTCTTACCCTCAATGATAAGATTTGAATTTTGACTGTCAAGATCTTGCAGTTTCTGCGACAGCTTCCTTATGCACATTTCTTGATCCTTTACCTTCTCTTTCAAGGTGCTGATTTCTTTGCTGCAATTTTCCTCATTAGAAATCATATTTTTCAGAAATTCCGAAAGAACATCAATAGGACTAGAGATAAGGTTTCTTACAATACCATCTAGATGTTGATCGTCTTGGTCCGTCATCAAGCAAAGATTTACTGGATCATTTTCCCAATCCGATTCACTTGCAGAGTCCGAATCGTCTTTCTTTCGATCACTCTTCTTCTGCTTGTTCTTCTTCTTTTGAAGACACTCCTTCATCAAGTGATCTGTTTCACCACATTCATAGCATGTTAGAATTTTTGTCCTTTTAGTAGGGTTAGAAGACTTACCTTTATGCTTTGATGATCTTGAATATTCTCGGCTTGAGAATTGATTCTTCATCTTTAGAATCCGAGCAAGTCCCCTTGTGATCAAGTCGAAGGGATCTTCCTCATCATCATCACTTTCGTCGTCCTCTGATAGCACAACCTCCTTCATTTTGATTGCCAGATTCGTTATACTGGAGGATGGTTGACCGTCCTCTTCGTTGAGGACCATCTCATGCGTGATAAGCTTTCCAAGAAGGTCATCCAATGCTAGTGTTGTAAGGTCTTGCGCTTCTTCTATGACGGTCACCTTGGGACCCCATTTCGATTTGGGTAAGCACCTAAGTATCTTTCGAACTTTCTCATCATTCTGGAAAGTTTTTCCCAATGAGTCAAGATTATTAATGATCTCCGTAAAACGGGTGAACATTGCTTTCACTGACTCATCTTGGTTCATCCTAAACAATTCATATTGTCTAAGATAGATACTGATTTTGGTCTCTTTGACCTGGCTAGTCCCTTCATAAGTGACTACCAACTTATCCCAAATCTCTTTTGCAGTCTTGCAAGAGGAGATTCGATTGAATTCATCGGTACTCAACCCACAATATAATGCGTGCATGGCTTTGAAATTCTTAGCCGTGCTTTCCAGATCCCTCTGATTGTATTCTTCTTCCGTCTTGTTCACTTTCGTCCCATTGGGTCCATTCTTCTTGGGTATATTAGGCCCTCGTGTAATAATACGCCAGAGCTCTAGATCCTGATCAATGATAAACATTTGCATCAAGGATTACCAATGCATGAAGTTGTCCCCAACAAAGAGGGGAGGACGGATGACCGATCTTCCTTGACCGAAGCCGCCTGGACCTTCGCCTGCCATTGTTAGTTCTCACAGATAGTAATATCTAAAGACGTGAGTTAGGCTCTGATACCAATTGAAGTGCGGAATAGGCAGATAAAAGGCTAACAAATACTCTAGCAAGGGAGGAAGAAAGAGTATGACAATTATTCGCAAATGCAGAAATTGGTAAGACCTTACCGCCAGAGGTAAGATCTTATCTGCAAAACAGTAAGCAAGTTAATAAAAACGTGGTGAACAATATGTAAAGAAAAGACAAGCGCGAATGTAAAGAGCAGAAAGTAAAGCACACGATACTTGTTAACGAGGTTCGGCACAACCGCTTACGTCCCCGCCTAGGGTTATCCAACCCGTAGGATTCAACAACTTTATTTCACTTTATCTTATGAGCCCTAGATACAACCTCTAGAAGACCTTCCCTCTTCTAGACTACTTCCTATCTAGCAACCCAAACACACCAGTGAAACAAAGTCCTACCGATACCGAAGTATCTATACGTTTAGGTAGAGATGTACCCTTAGTATAACCCTAAATGAATTGTCCGATAAAGCTCAATGTAAACCTCACAAACTCTCAAAGAAATAAAACAATTAAGTAAAGAGAGTAGCGAGATCGGATGTTTGCAGGAGACGAGATTGCAGAAGCCTTTGAGCGCTGTGTCTTGATGTATCGACTGCAATCCTCTTCTTCTCCTTATAAAGGCCGGCTCTTCCAATTATGAAATTTGAACGTTTGAATTTTGGACGCCGGATTTGTTAAGAGACGTTTGCTGGAGATACGGAGAGAAGAACCAGCAATTTGAAAACTCTTCCAGAAGCTACGTACACCTGGGATTTGGTTGATTTGAAATGATGAAGGCTAAAGGCTTGGTCAATCAAATCCCTAAAAAATCTCAACAAACAAGCTAATATATATATGGTTAGATAAGATAGAATTTAAATCATATAAACCAAATATATAAATTACGTAGTCTAAAGCAAATCTAGGCCCATTAAACAAAAGCCTTTAAACAAACTTACGTACCTCCACAAAATCTCCACAAATAAAACAAATGAATAATATGAATGCAAGATCAATAAATAAATCGGCGCATATAAAACTTTAAAACAACTCTAAAACATTTACTTAAATAACATTCACTCAATTTTAGCAAAACAATATGTGAGCCAAATAAATAAAGTCGAAGACAAATAAATCACAAATAATCTAATTGATAATTGTATAAAATAAATACTACCTTTCCTTGTCTTCCATCATACATATAATATAATATCAAGATAGACTCAACACACCTCATTTTTTTTGAATTTTTTTTATCCAACACATTTATATAAAATTAATTTACAAACAATATAACTCAAGCACAATTTTTTAGCACAGGACTCCCGAAAAGGTTGGCACGACCCTGTTATATACTAAAATTTATTCTTTTATATTTTCAATATATGACTCTTTAAATCTCTTCCCATTTATCACCGTATATGCACTAAAATGTCAAGGACGAAAGTTCATCTAATTGGGGGTTGTAAAGATCTCTCTCAAGTCAATTTTTTCATGTACTATATCGAAGCAACGTTACATCTGAAGGATTTGTTAGGTATGATGTCAGCTAGGAACTTGCATTAATTAAATTGTACGTTATATATATAGGTGTTATTTGCTTTTAGTGTTTCAAAATTTTAGGTCACGTTGCCTAGCTTTGAGCCCATTGCTAGAGACTATTCAATACAAATCATAATTTATCGACCGCTAAATTATCAAATCCAAGTCGATAGAGGTGGGCGTATACAGTTGAATCGTGCATATTTCTTCATTGTTAAATGTTAATGGGTGGGGGGTAGTGCCTGTGAGCAATAATAATGGATAAGCCATTAATTCAAATCATGCACATTCGATGGTAAGAATTGAATAGAAATATATATAGAGAGGAGATGGTTACACCATTCTTGTCGTGTACACAAGTTTTATTGTGTATATAAGATCTATTTATTTATAATTATTGATCTATTTTCACATGATTATTTGTTATGTAGTTATTTATCTGTACAAATATTGTAAAAAATGTATTGTAAATTTTATTCTAACTAATAATCGTCCAATACCAAAAATAATTTCATTTCAATAAATAATCTTTCAATACTAACGAATAATCAGAAGTTAATTTACGTTGGTCTTCTTAATTCAATGACCAAGATTTATTAACATTATACACAATATATGAACTATTGTTTCTATGTACGTGTGTGTGTCCAAGCATCTAATTAAGCCGGTCAAAAAGATGTGGAAATATTGTTGTATGTAATAGAGGTAAGGGATCGATGGTAGGTTAGGGTAAATTTAATTTTTTTTAAAAGAATGTATGATATCATATTGAAATGAATGATTCTCAAAAGTTTGCTTTTTGCTATTATTAAAATATATATAGATGTACAAATAATGAAATTACAATCGAGTCCTTAGAGTACAAATATATTACATCTATCACCTTTTTAATAAGAAAAGTAACACAAGCGGAATGTATGTACTATGATTATCTATTTTGGAACGAAGGAGGTAGTATCTCTTTAAAAAATCATCTAGGTGAGGGAATATCGTGTGATCCACACTTTTTCAAGAGTCACAAATTACCCATTGTGAATTTCTGCTTCCGTCTTCCCGATAGTGAGATATCGTGTCTACATCAGATTTCTCATGCGCTCGCTATCCATATCCTCTCATCGAGTCTTCCATCCTTGCTTAACCTGACTTCTACTTGGGTCATAGTTTTTTTAGGGTTGCTTTTCCTCATTTTGGCTTGGTGAATGACTCGTAGATTATGATTTGTTGTATTTATCAGGTATATCTTGACAGATTGTTCGTCTAGCACTTTTAGTGCCCTTTCGATTTACCTAACTTACATCTAGTATTTTGAATTTTTACCTGATAAAAAAGTAAATTGATCTTTTGGTGTCATCACTCAATATATACATACAAGATATAAATATAATGCATACATTGGCGGATCTAGGGGGCTCAGGGTGACATCAGCTCCCCTGAACGAAAGAAAACCATATGGTTTTTTTTTTTTGGTAATTTTTACTAATTTTATGTGTAAAAAGAGTAAAGAATCATAAAGATAGTTTAGCTTAATTGGTAAAGAGGGATATCTATTACATTATTACTTTAAGGTCATGTGTTCAAACCTATTTAGCTTCACTTTTTTCATAATTTCTCTCCAACATATTTAAAAAAATATTTTCTTGTAAATATAAATATAAAAAATTCTCATTTTTTTGATATTTTTTTTTACTAAAAATGACAACTTAAATAAAAAATTTAAAGATTTTTCTAATATATTTTTAAGAACAACGTTTTTCATATATACATGTAAAAAATCACTTTTTTTTTAACCCCAGAAAAATTTCTAAATCCGCCACAATATGCAGTACGGAAAATGAGGAGTTCACTTTTTTCGATTTTCAAGTGAGCTAAATTTTTTTTTTTTGCTGGTGTGATGTATTATATCTGAATCATTCCTTCAATGCTTTACTTAGAGCAAGCCCAACAACATCTCTAAAATAGAAAAAAAGTTGAAGTTGTAGAGAAAAAAGACATTTTTTCACCCCAACAGGTTTTGTAAACCCATTTGTAAAATAGAGAAATGGAGGGAGAGATGAAAAAAATCTCTATATTTGGAGGAAGAGAAGTAATCTCTATAATTTAATGTTTCACTCCTTTCTATATATAAATTTAATGCTTACTCTTCACTTTGGCACCCATATTCTACATAAATCATCCCTTCCATCTTTTTTTTAACCATAAATTATCTATATATTATAAATTTCTGTATTGATTATAGTGTATAATAAATGCAAATATTTGTAAAATAGAGAAGCTGTTGGAGTTGGGATGATTTTTTATAGAGATTTTGACATTTTGATCTCTATTTTAGAGATTTTTTTATCATAGCTGTTGGGGTTGCTCTTACTTTGGTTTGTGTTTTTTCCGTATCAAAATAGTTATTTTATCTATTGATTTTTTAATTTCTCAATTTATCAAACAAGTTAGATATTATTTGATATTTTGAATTAAAAAAAAATTATTTGATATTTTAAATCTATTATTAAAAAAAATGTCATGTCCGTTTCCTTTTTTTTCCCGTTGTGAGTCTCCACTCGATCGATCTCAAACTAGTCACAACACCAATCCAAATCCTCTACAACACTCACTACAACACTCCCTACATCACAAAATTATTTTCACCTTTATTTAATCTTAAAAAAATTATAAAAATTACATACATTTTATAAAACTCTATTTTAATATGTTTATAAGTTTTTATTTTAAAAAAATCATGTTTTTACATTTTTTGAAAATTCAAAAGGTATTATTTTATGAAATATAATTATAAAAAATTTTAAAACATGATTTTTCAAAAATAAAATTTATAAACATATAAAAATAGGTGTTAGAATATGTATATAATTTTTATAATTTTTTTTAAGATTAAATAAATGTGAAAATAATTTTGTGATGTAGGGAGTGGTGTAGGAAGTGTTGTAGAGGATTTGGATTGTTACAACACGTAACCTCTTGTGGGCCTGAATTCCCCCACTTTTATGAGTGCTAGTTTTAGGTATTAATTTGACTTAAATTGGTATTAAATAGTACTAGTCTATCAATTAATACATAGTGTAGTACTATGTTATTGACCCCCAAATAGTGATTAAATCAGACGAATTAAGAGTGAGCCTGTTCGTGAAGGTATACCATATGATGGACATAATTAAGTCGCACAACACCGTCGATTTTGGCATTCAATCATGCTTTGGTGGGCGTTTGGTCGATCCAATTTCTCTTTGGGTGAATTGTATTTTTGAAGTTGAGATTTCATTTACATAAACAAAATAAAATAAAAAATAAAAAATGCCGAACTAGACACAACATAATGAATTCTAAAAAATAAATATGAAGACTTTAGATTTGGAATCCATGAAGTTTTGGAGTACGGAGTAACATTTTGTGGGCTTTGGTTTGAGTAAAGAAAATGTACGGAGTGGTTAATACGGAAGTATTTTTCATAAATCGAAGTACAGAATGTGTATTTATATACTCCGTATGTAAATTATCGACTGATGATGATGATGATGGTTGTCCGGGATGAATGAGCATGATGATAGTCTCACGCGGGAGTTCCTTGCTGCGGTGTCTGAGAGTCTCTTGGTGATTGATGTATCGTCTGTCCGGAGGTGGGGGGGATGGGTCCCACTCTGTTTGCAGATCATACTCATACATCACATGCATTAGGATCTGGTGCGACAAGACGTACGGTGAACCCCCATTTTTTTGATTCCTCTCTCTCTCTCTTCCTTCATAATCCATCTCACTCACTCATCCATTCCAGTGGGTGGGTCCCACCCCCAACCCCACACATCGAAATTACGAAGTTGCATATGCCTTGTCTCCCTCCTCCCTAAATTATCAACAAATCCCCCTACATTATTAAGGACGTGCATGTGGGTTTGCATCCACCCGTGTCCGGACGTGCATGCACGTTTTACACCGTAAATCCACACGTCCTTAAGGACGTGCATGTGGGTTTGCATCCACCCGTGTCCGGACGTGCATGCACGTTTTTTTTAAACGTGCTTGCACGTCCTCTAAAATCAAAGCCGACGTGCTTCGTCGTTCCCAATTCCATCCAAATCCAGAGAGAAAGAGAGAGCGGCCGAGAGAGCGATTGCCGGAGAGAGAGAGATTGCCGGAGAGAGAGAGAGAGAAAGAGATCGAGACAGAGAGAGAGACACCGAGAGAGAGAGAGAAACACAGACAGAGAGATAGAGCCAGAGAGAGAGTGGAGGCGGAGGCGGTTGTGGTGGAGCCGGCAATGTCCATGGAGGAGACGGCGGAGGGTGGTGGTGGGGGTGGAGCATTGGGGGAGGCGGTGGTGGTGGAGCCGGTGGCTGAGGAGGGTGGTGGTGGGGCGGTGCCGATGGAGGTGGCACCCATGGAGGCTGAGGAGGGTGGTGGTGGTGACGGTGGTGGTGGTGGAGCAGCAGCGATTAATATATTAAAATATATAAAAACATATTAAAATACATCAAAACACATTAGAATAAATTAAAATAAAAACATTAAAATATATTAAAATACATAGAAATAAATTAAAATTGAAAGACAATAAAAAATATTAAAAGCGATTAATATATATTAAAATATATTAAAAGACATTAAAACGTATTAAAATATATTAAAATACATCAAAAGACATTAGAATAACATTAAAATACATTAAAATAAAAAACATTAAAATATATTTAAATATATTAAAATACATTAACATATATTGAAAAGACATTAATAGCCAACTGGATCATAATAACAGGCAGGGAGGCTATTGAGGGGGGATGTTACCCTACGCCCTGTTAGGTTTGGCAACCGAGCAACGGTCAGCCAGATTGAGGAGGAGACGGTACCCCACTCTGCCGTAGAGGAGACACATACAATAGATGATCTGTTGATGTCTGCAGAGGGTTACCAGCAGTCGATGGGGACAACCCCCGGCCGACGAGGATGACAGCTTCTAGGGGGGGGGGGGGGTCTGCCTTCTTTCGATCCTTCTGGCGATGCGACGGAGGGGCAGCAACCTTCTTTGGAGACCGCCGATGTACTGAGCAGCTGCATTACTGATATAGTTGTGGGTCGACGGGCCGACAGAGGTAGACCGCCAGCTCGTCTACCCCCCCACCATCCCCGAGGCATCTACTTCAGGCGTTCCAGAGGCTTCTACATCCGGCACCCACGACGCCGAGGTTTCTACATCATCACAGATACCACCAGCCATTTCTTTGGCTTTGGCGGATGGCAGCATCCCTGACGTCGCGGATGAGGTCGGCGACGGGCAGGAGAGGCAGCCAGAGGGGCAGGACGTGCCATAGGAGGGGCAGGGGGGCCATGAGGGAGGGGCAACCACAAGAGGGGCAAGGGGGCAGCAGGAGGGACAGGAGGGGCAGGTCGACCCATTCTTACCACCGGGAGATCTGCTGGTGTCTTACATTCATCACCGAGCATACCGGGTGCGGAGGGAGCCGAATGTGGATCTGCCGTTGCTGAAGTTCCACCATCGGGCGACTCACCTACTGCCGTTCGACCCGTATATTTTTGAGGGCCCGGGGACCTGGGTGCAGGATCTTATCCCATCGGGCATCCCGCAGCTGAGGTCTCTACATTGGGAGTGTGTTGACGAGTTCACTTGCACAGCCTTCCTAGAGCATTGGCACCCGGAGACCAGCTCCTTCCACTTTCCATGGGGCGACCATCACGCTGCACGACGTTGCTTGCCTCATGGGGCTTCCGATGGAGGGTCTGCCGTGTGTGTCACATCTGGCACCGCGGGCGTTGATCCCCACCGTTGCTCAGTACTACCAGATCACCCCACAGGCCCTGACATCTTACAGACATGCTGGCGGCCCTCCCGTCACTTGGTTGACTGCCCAGTGGATTGCCAGACACGGGCCGCTCATCGACCCCGCCCCCGCTGATGACCCCGAGGCCGCCGCTAATCCTGAGCAGATTCGGTTGCGCACGCATACGGGAGGGGGGCAGCCGCAGGATGACCCTGCACAGCTTCGATTTCTCCACATTGGGTACCTAGGCATCGCTGTCGCCGCGACTCTGTTTGGGGACAAGTCGCAGAGCCGGATCCCATGGAAGATCTTCGGCCTTATTTGGGACATCCCGCAGACGGCCACCTTTGCATGGGTTGCAGATGCCCTCGCATGTCTGTACAGGGGCCTAGGCGAGGCTACCCGAGCAAGTGCGAAGGGTATAGATAACTGTACGCCGATTCTACAGGTACGAGACCGCTGAATTAGAGTTATAGTTTACAAATATTTATATTATATGCTAACGAAATTCTGTTTTGTGTCAAGGCTTGGATATAGGCGTACTTCCCTCGCTTCCGAGGCGATTTCTCCAGCGATCCGGCTAGGAAGGACCACCCTCGCTTCTACGCGAAGTTCATCGCTCCGAAGGCGCCACAGCGCATGAAGGACGCGGATAAGCTGACGAAGGTGAGGAAGATGCGGGACGAGGTCGACCGTCTTACCATCGCCAATGTACGTATTCGAGACTAACTATATGACATATATTTCGTAACTGTGAATTACGCCTGATTTTTTTAATTATAGGTTGAGTGGATGCCCTTTGGGCTTGATCTGGACTTCGACGGCCTGTAATGTCAGTCCACCTATCGGGGCACCATCACATTCTACGGGGAGGAGGAGCCATATATGCCCGATAGGTGCCTTCGGCAGTTCGGACGAGTACAGGGGATCTCGCTGCCCGTCATCCGACCGAGTCAGGTCACCCACGACGCGATCTTGAAGATCAAGTACGTCGCCGTGTTTGACCGCGAGCACGACAAGTGGCAGGAATTGCAGGACGAGGGTCGCTTCTACAGGCTGGCCGAGCACAGACGCACCAGCGAGGACTGCCAGGCCGGTGTCACTACATATTATCTAGCTTGGTACGCGTCGCAGAGCCGACCGTACGTGCTGCCCAACACGCCGCCCCATCCGGACCCTCCGGCGCCCGTCCACCCGATCGGCTTGGATCCATGGGTGGACCTGCCTCACCCCCCTGTTATCCCTCCTGCGGTAGCGGTCCGCTTGCATGAGCTAGAGGGCTATTGGAGGGCCCTGGCTACCGACCCTCGCATTGATCAGCTGTTAGACGAGGTGACAGAGATTTTGGATGCGGCTATACGCCATCCACCTGGACATTGATGTAATGTATACTTTGATAACTTTTGTAGTATCTATCTTTATATTATACTTTTATGTTACGACTTTCGTATTTATTTCTGTTTTTCTATCTCGAGCAGACTCCTCTCATTTCTTCAGAGTCATATTAAACGAAAACGTCAAGAACGAAAACGTCAAGAACGAAAATGAAAACGTCTAGAACGAAAACGAAAACGTCAAGAACGAAAACGTGCAAGTGTGGGTAGTTAGGGTTCAGGGTTAGGGTTTAGGATTTGGCTAGGGTAGTTAGGGTTTAAGGTTGAGGGTTTAGGGTTTAGGATACGAAAATGCACGTCGTTGACCACGTGCATGCACGTCGTTGACCACGTGCATCTCCGCGTACCTTTAACGCAAAACTGCCTATTTGAAGTGAAGGGGGATAGCTTGATTCCGCACTCCAAAACAAAGTCCGACTTCGTTCGATATATTCCTTCACCGTTAGAATCGCTATGGCGATTCCCAAAGCGATCGTCGTCTCCAAGTTTGCCAAGTACGGATACGTTTCGTATAGTTGATTATATTTCGTATGTCTTGCGTTTTGTTCATATTTCCAGTAATGTTATTACAGTTTCGAGACTTCACCTCCGAGTTCTCGGACCCAAGGGTTTGGACTGACCGTGACGAAATGGTTACGCATTTCAAGGACTTGGGTCGGAGACACTGCATGATTTTAGTAATCAAGCGGTCTTGGACGGGGGCGTCGAACTGTCCAGGCGGGGTTCTCCTTGCTTGCAAGCAGTATGGGGAGTACCGACCACGCGGGAGGAAGCACGCAATCGAAGATAAATGGTTTCCCATTCTCTCTACACGGGCACGAAGCTCCGCCAGGTCACTGGGTTATGACGGTAACCCACGGTGTACATAACCACGGGCTTCCCACGAGCTTGAAGGGTCATGCCATCGCCGGACAGATGACAGAGGGGGAAAAGAAGATGGCTAGGTGGATGAAGGAAATTGGTACTCCTCCAAAAGCCATTGGGTACGGATTGAAGCAATTAGATGAGACAAGCGTCACGTCAAGGAAGACTCTTACCAACACGCTCAACATGATGGTAGCCGAAGAAAGAGGTAGTCGGACGATGACCCAAGATACCCTGCATCGTCTACGGGAAAGAAGGTACTACTACGAGCTCAGACGACATCCGAATGACGACAACATCTTGAGCGACCTCTTCCTAGCGAATCCTGACAGGATACGGCTACTCCGACGGTTCCATTACGTCATCGTATTGGACAACACGTACAAAACAAATGCGTAAGCTACTTAATTACGATTACATTATTGCACACATAGCCAATTATAAAGTATTGTACATGTAACATATTTACACTTGCAGATATGGGATTCCATTGTGCGAGGTGGTCGGGTTCACACCCTCGGGCAAGACTTACTGCATCGCCTATGCCTTCATGTCACAAGAGAACGAAGACACATACGCCTGGGTGTTGCGTCAGCTTTAGATCTTGCTTCGGACGGTTCAACCTTAAGCTATTATGACTGATCGGGAGATAGGTCTCTTGACGGTGCTAAATGTTGTCTTCCCCAACGTCCAGCATCTCCTTTGTTGGTTACACGTGACCAGAAGATGCGAGGAAGCTGCTCTGAAGATCACAAAGAATTTAAACCACGCTGACACCTTCAGAGGCAACTGCTGGGGGTTGTTCCAATCGAGGTTGGAGGAATCATTCAACCGCTGTCGTCGGGCGCTACACACTGCATGACACCCATTCCCACGTGTGGTGGCATATTTAGAGGCGGTGTGGCTTCCGTACAGCAGGAACATCGTACGATGCTACGTAGATAATGTCTTCCATCTCGGCACCCGTACGACAAACAAGTACACCTTACTTCATATCTCCCATTACAATATGATATGACATCAAACATTTGGTGGTATGCACTTCAATGTGTACAGAGTTGAGGGTCAACACAAGGTTCTGAAGGAGGCACTGCACTCATCGACTGGTGACTTTCGCATCGTGATCGATGCAATCCATAGAGTCAACGATTGTCAACTGCATGAGCTGTAGACTGCTTTGGAGATCGACCGCTTCAAATGGCCAACAGCGGCGCATAAAGTCGACCTTTTTGATGAGGTAAAGACTTTAATCTCCAAAAAGTGCTTCGATTATCTGTACAAGATGTGGCAGGATGTCGTGAACCAAAACATTCCTCTGGAATGCACAGACCGACATTGGAGGGTTTGTTACGGGATCCCTTGTGTCCATGAGATTCAGGCATACGTAAACTCCGGTACTCTGATACCCGCCGAGGACATCCACTCGTTCTGGATGGATTTGTCATGGACTGACATCGACGACACCCCACTGCCGTATTATCTGTCATCTTCATACATGGCTTCCAATGATGTATGCGACAATGAGCTCCACCCACCCTCATCTGCAAGCATCCGAAGGAAAGGGAGGCCTCGGGGGTCGAGGAATTCCTGCAAAACCAACCCGTTGCCATACGAGGAGTTAAAGGGAAAGATTTGAGAGAGAAGAAGCACGTGCTGCTCGAAATGCTGCTCGACATCGTCCACAAGCGACCTCAGCACGACGTGGACGTGATGATGTGTTCGGAGGGTTCAACCGGGGTCGAAACAACGTTGATCCCTTCATGCTCGGTCATATTGAGGGTGTGAGGGACACTGTTGGAGATGATCATTGTGGCTACCGTGCTTTGGCGTCATTGACATCACTGATCGGCAAGTCTGCTTTCCCGGAACTCAAAACTTTATTATTCAATCACTTGGAGGATCACACCGATTGTTATATGAGAGGGTACCCATTCCAGCAGTTCGTCGACTACCAGAGATGGGCGGGACCTGTGCATGGTGATAGAAGACGGTAGATAGAGCTACCCATCATGGGTTTAGTATTTGCAACGGTATATCAGATACCTCTCGTCGTCCTAGCTTGGCATCATCCGTTCACATGTCTCCCCATGATCTCGCCGACACCTGCTAACAGCCCTTAATCAGCAACCCTTGGTGTAGCCTGCATCGGAAACCAAGACCATTTTGCCGCGGTACGAATTCAAACGTCTTATTTTATTACCTATTCTTGCTTTTCGTCTATATGTCAATACTCTAACTCTAATTTTCCGTTCTCATAGATCTGGTTGCGTCCTAACGCTCCTATTCCGCCGCCTCTGCCAGAATGGGTCGCACATCATCAACCGAGCGTCGACAGATGGGATGCTCCGTTTCAAGCTCAGTTTGAGAGATTCCGAGCCTTAAGTGTCGAGTCCGGTCGCTGTTGTTAGGAGGAGATCGAGAATGCAAATTAAAATATAAATAAATCACAGCAAACTAGATTCCGTCCCTTGCAAATAATTACAAGACTCCCTCCCTATGCAGCAGTGGGAAGTCAGGATCGATCCACTAGGAAGCGTGTCAGCGGATTTTAGGCAGTGGAGAAATCTCACGGACAGAAGTCGACCACAGGTTGTCGATCTCGACTAGGGTTAGCTGACAGAAGATCGGACAAGTCGAACAGCGCAGCAGCAAGCACAGGCGGTTTTAGTCGAGATCGAGTAAGCCCTACTCGAGACCGAGTAGACTCGTCGATGTCGATGATGCGCTTGTCGAGTACCTGCACACAGAAGCTACAGCGATTCTGGATCGAGGATCAGTAACTCGATATCGAGGAGTGCTAGTCGATATCGAGTAAGACAGAAAGTAAAACGAAATAAAGTAAAAACAAATGCTTTGCGATTCGAAATAAACTATATGTAAAAGACTTCCAAGATTGGGGTTTGCCACAACGATAACCAAGCATGCATAAGGCAAGAATGAAACAGATAATCATATGAATCGCATCAAAGGATCAAGCTTTCGCCTTTTCCAACAATTAGACAACTCTTTCAAGAAACCCTAATTGTCTCTACCGATTTTATGTTTACAATCCAAGTTGTTAGCATGGACCTCCATTAGATGGGTAATAAACACATAACAAGTAGTAGATGCTCAAAATATGATAAAAGTCGGATCTTTACCTCAAACACGCAGGGCTATCGTCGGACTCGCCCCAACCCTAGAAGTGGGTGGACTACTCGCGCTTCATCACAACCTCATGCATTGATGTATGAAAAGAAACTTGCATTAAACTAAATTCAAAGCCTTTACAATCCCGGAAATCCAACTTTCGTTGAATGCCAAAACCCTAAAACCTTCGAACTCCTAAAACTTCTCTTTGAACTACTTCTCTAGCTTGTGAATTGAATGATCCCTAAAATCAGCCCCATGGGCTTTATTTATAGCCTTCTACTCCTTGCTATTCAAGGATAGAATATCTCTATCTATATCTAAATCTATATCTAAAAGCTTTAAAGATAAATAAATGGAATAACATAAATAAATCTTAAAAAGAAAATTATATCTAAAAATCTAAAATATCTTCTTGTGGATAAATCTTCTCTTCATGGATAGTTGTTGATAGACTTCGGATAGACTCGACAATCTTCAGCCCCAAGGAATCCCAATCCGAGTAGGACATCTCAAACCGCGTACACGACTCTCGGACAGCTTTCCTCGATCTCGAGTAAATCTACTCGATCTCGAAAAACATGGACGTCGACTTCAGCTTTCAGCGGCATCTCGGGTAGCAGGTCCTCGATCTGCTCGGACTCTGGCTCCTGGGGTTTGTCGATCTCGAGTATCGTACTCGATCTCGAGTAAAGTGGTCTCATCGACTTGTGTGGCTTGGCGGCATCGGGTAGCTTCTTCTTGACGCTGCTCGGACATGTGCCTTGGCCTTTGTCGATATCGAGGACTTTCCTCGATATCGAGGAGTGGTGTTTCTCTGTGTCCGGGCAGGTCGGGTAGCGATCCTCGGCATTCTTCGGTCAGGGTCTCCTCGACTCCGGGTGTGGTCTTCAGCTCTGTCGATATCGAGTAATCAACTCGATATCGAGGAGAGTGCTGGAGTCGGGTTGTTCTCTTTTCAGCTCCTCGACATGTGCTTTCTCGATCAGGGTGTGTTCGGGCATGGTTTGTCAATATCGACGACACTTTTGTCGATATCGAGTAGACTTGAGCTCCTGTCTTTGCTGCTTGGTTTTCTCCCGAAATGGCTCCATATTCTGCAATATTAAACAGAAACTTATGTAGATCTCTATTTCTGGCAAATAAACATATACTACATAAATTCGACATATTCCCAACCCGAAATATGCAAAGTGTATAGAATATGGAACTAAACTGTGCATTTCAACATGGCTACTTTAGAGACATCAAATCACCCCATACTTAGACTTGCTTGTCCTCAAGCAATAACCAAACAATAACCAATACCTACAACACATCATTCAAGTCTTCGCCTTTTGTCAAAAGCAACATCTCAAGTAGTAGCAATGTAAGACAAGTGAATTTAACGTCATCACACATATATGAGCGATCCTTGGGCATAGGCAATATAAATCCAACCTCACAGGGTAAAGTGTTTACACTCAACTCTCAATGTGTTTAGGCTATGTAGATCAACTCTCAACTCAATTCCATATACAATCTCATAAACATTGCAATTTAAATATAAATCCACTTCGCAACCAATTATGTAAATGCAACAAGAATTATCAGGAGGACTTCGCTCAATAGAAGTCTTCAAAGAAGATTCCATTCGGCGGGGTTGTAATGGGGCTTGGTAAGAAATAAAAGGTATGGAATTATTTGGTCATGTGGTGCTTAATAAAATTCGGGAATCAAGACTCCTAAATCTCCAACACAACTCAACCAAACCATGACTCTCAAATGTATGCATCAACCAAACTCCCCAATTTATCTCAATGAAGTACATAACCTTTCAAACTTAACTAACTTCTCCAAAGTATGAATCTTGCGAAAGTGAAATAAATAAGGTAAATTTGGCTCATGCACTTTATTCATAATTACAAACTTTTTCTTCTTTTTTTTCTTTTTTCGATTTTTTTTGAAAGGAAATAAAATAAAACTAAACTAGTGCATTTATAGGGTGAGCCAAAAATCCTTTTACATAGTATGGATAGCAAGATAAAAATATAAAACCAACCCATATCTCAATGAGTTCAGAAATCCTCCTCACTTGAAATGAAACACAAGCTCATTTCTTCCACAAACCATTATTTCAACCAACTCTAAGTCTTAATTCCCAAATAGGGGTCAGGCTCAATTTGGCTAAGGATAATTTTGTGGAGTTTATAATAAAAGTCTCAGGCTAATGTTCTGGCTTTAAGCAAGGATAATGCAGGGTAAGTAAAGAGAGGATAAAATTGGCTTAAAAGGTGCGTCCATCATTTAATTCTCATTCACATAAACATATAAATGCATTGGTTTTGAATAACTATCACAACATTTAGAGATGCATAGGAAGAGTAAATACACTCAAGAAAGCAGATGGATTTTTAATGTTCTCCCTATAAGGCCAAAATTCTCACTGGGACAATTTTTGTTGGATTTTAACCTTTAGCTTAGGATCATATGTGCTCAATTTCATCACAAGTTCACAATCCACATAAAAACAATTTCGAGGACTTAGGCTAAACCTTCCAACATGCCATAGGATTTACATGATCAAGTTAATCATTATTTATCATCATAGGGCATCTAAGTTAGGGTATAAAAACTAAGACAATGCAAAAAAATTAAACATGCATTTTTTTCCTTTTTTTTTTCGATGCAACTAAAAAGAACAAGACTAAAGTGTGACAAAAGACTTAAATGCATAAAACTTAAACATGAATGCATAACATAAAAATAAAATTTCACCATGTAAAACCAAAAGCAAGACTAAAACATGTAATAATGATGATGAGCCCTTCCCCCACCCCATACTTAAAATATACAGTGTCCCCACTGTATAAAATCAAATGAAAACAAGAGTAAAGGAAGGAACTCACCGAATAACACATCGAGGAAGGCAGATCAAGGCATGTCGAGTAACTGTTCTTGTCGATATCGAGTACAGTACTCGATATCGAGGAAGGTGTCTGTGTCAAGTGGCTTCTGAAGTCGAGGAGACTCTGCTGGCTTAGTCGATATCGAGTTGGCCGACTCGATATCGAGAAGTTTCTGGGATGCTCCTATTTGTCGTTGTCGACTGTGCATTTCAACATGGCTACTTTAGAGACATCAGTCGCCCTTTACAGTTTTCCTAGATTTTATTCCACTAGTTTATTAAAATTATGGATGTAAACCTTTTTTTCCGTTCCTTGTAACATTATTCGCATATTATCCGAATGAAAACCTTAACAATTATTGCTTTCCATTTAATTACACCCTAAATCCTTCAACTCCACTAGCTAAACACTTCATTTTTTTCAATTAACAATAAAAAACCCTCGGAAACCCTAAACCCTAAACGCTAAACGCGAAACCCTAACTAGGGTTTGCACGTCGTTAAGAACATGCAAATGGTTTGCTTGTGGACGTGCACAGTTCCACACTTGCACGTCTTTAACGACGTGCATGTACGTCAGTAAGGACGTGCAAATCCCTAATCTGAATTTGCGGTGTATCTATCAACACCCTAAATTTATGGGAGGGGGTAATTTTATTAAGCATATTTTCAAAAACGATAAAATTTATATAAAATATAAAATATTGAATATTTTATTATTTTTTAAAAATAATTTCATACTATATACAATTTTCATTGAAATTATTTTACAAAAATATTTAAAAAATTTATATTTTTAGAGTTTTTAACTTCTTAAAAACATGATAAAAAGTAAAAAAATTTGAAATAAAATATTTTACAAATTCTGTCAATAAAATATCTACTATTGTATAAAATTTATAATTATTTTATAAACTTAACGTAATTGATTAACATTCGCTGCACCTAGAGTTGGCAAGTCGGTCGTTCGGGTCGGGTTCGGGTAAGGCTTGCTCAGGTCGGCTCAATTCGGGTAAAATTTATGATCGGGTATAGGTCAGGTCGGTTCGGGTCGGGTTTGGTCATAATGAGTTTTAGATTGGTCGAGTTTCGGGTTAAGTCGGGTGATGCCCATTCGGGTTCGGGTCTGAAGGTTCGATAATATAAAAACAATGTGATAAGAAATACTCTAGAAGGGGGGTTGAATAGAGTATGCCCGTTTTTCGCAGAAAGTCTCAAGACTTTTGGAGCTTGTATCAAGACCTTTGAGATTAAACCTGAATCACAAAGTTAGACAATCGAACCAAGTGCGGAAATAAGGTAAAGCAAATAAGTAAAGAACACGAGAAATTGTTTACGAGGTTCAGCACAACTTGGCCTACGTCCCCGCCTAGGGTTCTTCCACAACCCTAGGATTCAAAGGCTTTATTGATTGCTTAGCTTAGGATCCTAATAGCTCACCGAGAAGCCTCTCTCCTATACAATTGCAATCTAGTCAACTCACGTTCCCTTGGAGTCCTAGACCAATCTAGAAGAGCCCCACCTCTCTCAGCTATCTAGTACAATCCTCTAACTCTCGCAAATCAATAGCCTAGTGCAACTTCCCGAGTTATAAACTCTCGAGTAACACTTGAAATGAATATATCCTATAAGCTCACAGTGACTCTCAAAGGCTTTGAAATAAACAACAAACTCTTGAGCGCTTAGCAGAGAGACACTTGGAAGACAGATCGCTTGAATGAATGAAACTCGTGTAGCACTTGTATGTTCTGTCTTCTCCTTCCTTTCCTTTATAAAAGAGCATGGAGCGTGAGAATCTTCACCACCAGATCTCCAACGGCTCCTTCGAATCAGTTTGATCTTCAATCTTCTATATATGGACACTTCGAACGCCATGATCTATTTTGAACTGATCTCCTCAATATGGATTAAGGAAGGATATAATCTCGAATATACTTCCTGAAATGGTTAGGCATACATATATATATAATATAATGGAAGTATATAATAAGATAAAATAATATACGAATAATTAAGATAGGTTTTGTATTTCATCAACTGTTAATGCTCCAAGGCCTTTGACACAAATATCCTGTCGAAGCCTTTGAAACATCTATTCTGATTTTCATCAAGGGAGGGAGTTATCAATCTCCCCCTTGATGAAAGACAAAACCTGTGCATCCCTGCAACTTAGTCAAAAATAGATAATACAATAGAATTCGGACTAAGTACCTGCAAGGGTTAGACAAATGTTGGATCAAAAAATTTTAAAGTATGAAAACATCCAACCGAAAACCATAAATCAGAAACCAAGGTCTTCCAAGACCTTCAAGCAGAGGTTTTCAAAGTCTAAGCACCACAGATCATCTCCCCCTTTTTGTCTTTCAACAAAGGGCGGAGGTAAAAACAGTCACCAAAAAGTCAACAAAAGTTTTGAAAACGTTTCCAACAAACCAGCAATGTATCAAATTTCAGGGGTGGGATAGGGTGGGTTAAGGTTTAGGCTTAGTCATCCGGAGCATCATCAGTGAGCCTCGTCCACAGTCCTTCCAGCATCTTTGAAATCCCGCTCATCTCCGTCATGATCTCCTTCTGCAGCTCCTTAATATCCAGGCGAACTTCCTCCAAGCCCAACTCTAGGTTGTCCATGCGTTCATCGAAAGCTGGAGCAGTGGGAAAGGCTTTTGAAGGAGTGGCAAGACTCAAGGTCCCTTGGGGAGACCGAGTGATGCCAATCTTTTCAAGGCCTTTAGAGTCGAACTTACCCGTATGACGCAGCTGTTCTTCATTTTTGACATCAATTCCAGAAGCTTTGAAGATAGGGGTCAAAAGGGTGGCAAAGGGGAGGGGAGAGGCTTTTCTAGCTTTTCTGGCATGGGCCATGGTTCCAAGGATAGTGTTGGCCAGATCAAGATCAAGGCCATTTAGGATGCGGTAGAGCAGGACCATAGCATTGTCAGTAAGGAGTGAGCCAGAGTTAAGACGGGGTAGGAGGCATCTAACAATGATGTTAAAAATAATTTTCGCCTCAAGGGTTAGGGATGAGTGGGTAAGTTGCTTTGAGGTGCTGTTGGATGCTTCGGGTAGGAGATATTTGGCTCGGGCAAGGATGATGCAGTTCTCTTTTGAGGGGTGTACATCAGCGGGTGGAACTGGGGTAGGTAGGCCAAGGAAATCTGCAAAGCCATTGGAGTTGAGAGAGATTCTAACCCCTTTGACTACAGACTCCAAAGACCAACCATCGGTGTCGTTTTTGGCTTTTAGGTTAATGTAGAAAAGTCGGGTAAGTTGGGGGTAGTAGACAGTCTCAAGGTTAAGAAGGGTCCAGGCTGAGGATTTTTTGAGGAGCTCAATACAGGGTAACTTCAAAGCTTCAAAGAACTCAAAATCTAAAAAATCCGAACAACTAACCTTACGAGTTCTAAACTCGTCTACCCACTTACCAGCAGTCTCAGCATCTTGAAACCAAGAGGAGGGCAAGGATTGATTTACCTGGATATAGTCCGGGGGGTTCTGCGTTCTTTCTGCGCGCAACTGTTGGGGCAGCTCTCTTGACTGGCGCTACAAGACTCTTGACAGTGCCCTTCCTTGTACGCTTGGGGGATGGAGGCTTGACAGCAGCAGGGGCTTTCCGCTTCTTCGGAGACGGGGGAGGAGGAGGAGAAGGAGAGGGAGATTCTTCCTCCTCTTCCTCAGACCCCGAGTCCTCACCGGACCCCGCTTCATCTCCTTCAGGTTCCTCGTCCTCTCCAGATCCCTCTTGCTCTTCTTCTTCTTCTTCCTCAGGCTCCTCCTCGAGGGGAACCTCCTCGGCTTCGGCTTCCTTCCGAATCCGCTCAGCTTCTTCCTCGGCCAGTTTCTTATCAAGTTCGGCCTCTTCATCGGCCTTTTTCTTCCTTAAGGCCTCCTCCTCGGCTTCCTTGGCAGCATCTCTTTCTAAGAGGGCGTCGAGATCTTCCTCCTCCTCTTCCTCGTCTGGTTCCTCAGCCAAGATCTTCCTCTTCCCTTTATGTTTAGCACTGATCGGCTTCTTAGCAGAGCGCTTTTGAGAGCCCTTGGGAACAATGGCCGAGCTCTCAGCAATGGTGCTCTGGACGATAGTTGGGACGATAGCTTGAGGAGCGGGTTCAGGTGTGGGAGAGGTAGCAGTGGCCTGACGTCCCTTGGGGGTGGCGCCAAGTCTTTTGGGTGTGACAGCTTTCTTGGTTTTGGGTGCCATGGAGAAAGTTGGTTAGGGTTTCTTGAGAGGCGATTGAGAGGTTGAAGATGAAGAAGTGGAGAGGGTTTGGATAAAGTCTGAGTGTGGGTTGTAATCGGGTACAGTATTGGGTTTAAGTTGAGGGAGTGATGGGACGGGTTTAGGGTTCCAAGGAAAGAAATCATTACATTGCCAATTTGAAGGGTTTTCAAATTCAAATTCAAATTCAAATTCAAATATCCATTAAAATCGGACAAGATAACCAAAAAATCTATTTCCAAAAATAAAATATCTTTAACGGTTTAAGGAAATTACTAAATGGGCAATTTTTGAAATCCGATTAAAACAAATATAATTGATTAAATATCTAAAAAGATATTAACCAAAAATATATATGATCCGATATATGTACTCCACCATTTAGTTCACACACCTTGACATGGTTCTCAAGGGTCTTGACACTAAGTAGAATTTATCTTTCGTAAAGGGAAAGCTCCCCCTACGAAAGTGCATCCTTGTTAAGCATCTCAATTTCTCGTCTTATGAAGGTGAACCTGTCCTCTGCCAAAGGCTTAGTAAAAATGTCAGCCCATTGATAATTAGTAGAAATAAAAGATATGGACACATCACCTTTTTCAACATGATCTCTAATGAAATGATGCCTTACATCAATATGCTTGGTCCTTGAATGCTGAACAGGATTCTTAGTGATGGATATGGCACTTGTATTGTCACAATTAATTGGGATACCTTTGAGGTTGATGCCAAGATCTCGCATTTGTTGAGCTATCCAAAGGATTTGGGAGCAACAGGCTCCAGCTGCAATGTATTCGGCTTCTGCAGTGGATAGAGCAACTGAATTTTGCTTCTTTGAGTGCCAACTGATCAAAGATGTTCCTAAGAATTGGCAACATCCTGATGTGCTCTTCCTATCCACCTTGTAGCCTGCAAAATCTACATCAGAATATCCAATTAAAGTGAAATCCTTTTGCTTTGGGTACCATAGTCCAAGTTCCTTAGTGCCATTGAGATATCGAAAGATTTTCTTCACAGCAGCGAGGTGAGATTCTTTAGGATCAGCTTGAAACCTAGCACACATGCAAACACTAAACATGATGTCAGGTCTACTAGCCGTGAGATATAATAACGATCCAATCATTCCTCGATACTCCTTTTGATTGACACTTGTTCCAGTCTTGTCTTGATCTAGAGATAATGTTGAGCTCATGGGAGTCTTGGATACTTTGGATTGATCCATCTTGAACTTCTTCAAGAGATCCTTAGTGTACTTGCTTTGGTTGACAAAGATCCCTTTCTTGGATTGATGAACTTGTAATCCCAAAAAGAAGTTGAGTTCACCCATCAAGCTCATCTCAAATTCACTGCACATGATGTCAGAAAATTCCTTGCACAAAGATGTGTTAGTAGCACCAAATAATATATCATCAACATAAATTTGAATAACCAAAATGTCCTTTCCTTTGGTCTTGATAAAAAGAGTCTTGTCGATCAACCCCCTTTTAAAATCATTTTCTAAAAGGTATTTTGACAAGCGCTCATACCAAGCTCTTGGGGCTTGTTTCAAACCATAAAGCGCTTTGTCAAGTTTATAAACATGATTGGGAAATTCTGAGCTTTCAAAACCTGGGGGTTGAGCCACGTAAACTTCTTCTTCTAGGAAACCATTAAGA
Source organism: Persicaria maculosa (assembly GCA_963922045.1). NCBI lineage: Eukaryota > Viridiplantae > Streptophyta > Magnoliopsida > Caryophyllales > Polygonaceae > Persicaria > Persicaria maculosa. Next base: position 68,978,131 of record OY998251.1, on the reverse strand, counting down.
AAAGCACACTTGACATCCATTTGATATAACTTTATGCTCATAAAAGATGCAAATGCTAATAAAATGCGAATGGCTTCAAGCCTGGCTACGGGAGCAAAGGTCTCCTCGTAGTCAATACCTTCCTCTTGATTGTAGCCTTGAGCAACTAGCCATGCCTTGTTCCTCACAACCTTACCATTCTCATCTAGCTTGTTTCGAAACACCCATCGAGTGCCAATGAATGATTGATGCTTTGGCCTAGGCTTCAAGGTCCAGACTTTGTTCCTTTCAAATTCATTAAGCTCACTTTGCATAGCAATGATCCAGTCTGGCTTCTGAAGTGCCTCATCTACCTTCTTTGGCTCAATAAGAGAAACAAACGCGTGAAAAGCACAAAGATCTTTAAGTTTAGAACGAGTTTGAACACTAGAAGTAGGGTCAGAAATGATATCCTTTAATGAGTGTGATGAGGAGTATTTGAATTTCCTTTTGCTAGTCTCAGCTCCTTGATTCGTCACACTTGTAGGATTGACTTGTAGTACATCTGACTCCGTGGTCCTGTTAGGTTCAATTACAGCAGTTTCTGACGTCTCAACACTGTTGGATTGGACACCAAGGACTTTGGAAGAATCTTCAACACCTTGGGCCAATTCTTCAGTGTTAAGAATCGGTTCCTGCATGTTCCTCTTCTCTGTGTTCTTGGTAGCAGCACCATCACCTTCCTCGTTCTCTTCATGGATGTTAAGATCTATATCTGCAACACTTTCACTCAAAGCACCGTCATTGCATTCATAAAAAATAACATGTATACTTTCTTCAACTACCTGGGTCCTTTTATTGAAGATTCTATAAGCTTTGCTACTCGTGGAATAGCCAAGAAATATACCTTCATCACTACGCGCATCAAATTTCCCAAGGTTATCTTTTCCATTGTTATGAACAAAACAAGTACAACCAAAGGGTTTAAAATAAGATATAAGTGGTTTGCGGCCTTTGAAAAGTTCATAAGGAGTTTTCTTTAAGATAGAACGAATAAGACAATGATTCAAAATATAGTTAGCTGTGTTAACAGCTTCAGCCCAATAGGTTTTAGGTAATGCATTTTCTAAAAGCATAGTCCTGGCCATATCCTCTAAGGTGCGGTTCTTGCGTTCCACAACCCCGTTTTGTTGAGGTGTCCTAGGAGCAGAAAAGTTATGGGAGATGCCATATTTAGCACAAAACAAATCAAATTGAAGTTGATCAAACTCCCTACCATGATCACTCCGAATAGACACTATGGGCTCATTTCTTAAAGTTTGCAACTCCTTACAAAGTTTTGAAAACTCAAATAAGGCCTCTGATTTATCTTTCCAAAATGCAACCCAAGTATACCTTGAAAAATCATCGACAACAACTAGCATGTACTTTTTACCATTGGGAGATTTGACTCGCATAGGACCACATAAATCCATATGTAAAAGTTCAAGGGGTCTAGAAGAACTTACAACCTTTTTGGGTTTGAAAGAGCTACGTGTTTCTTTACCTCGTGTGCATGCATTGCACATGTCAATACCTTTGAAGTCCATCTCAGGTAGCCCTCTTACAAGCCCTTTGGACACAAGCTTCTGTAGTGTATGTGGACTCACATGACCGAGTCTCCTGTGCCAAAGCTTTGGATCGTCCGTCAAAGCCTTTAGACAAGTTAAGCTTCCTTGTGCCATTTGATCAGCATTTACGGCGTATATATTGTTGTAACGGTATGCAGTTAATATAACTTCACCTGTATCATCTCTGCACACTATACACCTTTTCTTGTTAAATCTGACATTGTTACAACTATCACATAATTGAGAGACACTAAGTAGATTATACTTCAAACCATTAACAAGATAGACATTTTTAATACTATGGCTGGAATTACTTCCAACACTACCAATACCAACGATGTCGCATTTTCCTTTGTCACCAAGAGTGATTGTTCCCGTGGATTGCTCCTTTAGATTATGAAAGAGAGAACTCTTCCCACTCATATGCCTCGAGCATCCACTATCAATAATCCATTTGTGTTCTTTCACCTTGGTGATCTCTTGTAAAACAAACATCAACCTTTGTGGCTAGACCAATAAGCAAATTTGGATCCATTGTTGGGATAAACCATATTTGGTAAAATAGTGCCTTTTGGGACCCAAACTTGTGTTATCCGTTCTTTTCTCAAATGAACAGGAAATGTATTACGAATAATGTATGGATCCTTTCTTCTATAAGGGCAGGTCTCTTTTACATGTCCCTTTCTAGCACAATGGTGACATATGGGAGAGGTTCTGCTTCCTTTTGCCTTTACAAAAGTGGTAATGTGTTGCTTCTTTAAAAACTTTGGATTGTAACCAATACCACTTTTGTTTAGAGAGCTTTGTTGCTCACCCAACATCTTATCGAGAGTGCCTTTGGATTTGGTAAAACTTATGAGGGCTGTCTGTTGGTCTAGAATCTTATTATTCAGGGAGATCTTCTCGTTCTCTAAGTCATGATGCTCATTTCTTAGAGAGGAGAGATCTTGCTTGAGTTCAGATTTCTCCAAGTCAAGCGTCTTGACTTTAATGTCAAGACCTGAATAAGAAGCTTCAAGACCTTTGACCCTCATAGACAGATCCTCAATAGTTCTTTCCTGGTCCACAGTTCTCTTAATAAGAATGTTAGTTTGGGCAATAAGCTTTTCTTCATTGGCAATCATATTGGAAAGGAATTCCGATAATACCTCTTTTGGACTTTCCATAAGTTCTCTTACAGTAGCTTCAAGCTTTTCATCGTGGGATTCATCTTCTGAGGCCATAAGACAAATGTTGGCCTTCTCATCGTCGGAGTCAGAGTCGGAATCACTCCAAGTAGCCACCATGGCTTTCTTCTTCCATTTGTCACCTTTCTTGGGCTGGCTCTTTGTCTTTTGAGGGCAGTCCTTCACAAGATGATCTATTTCACCACATTCAAAACAAGACAACGGTTTAGTCTTCTTTTCATACTTGTTGTATTGAGGCTTACCTCGAAATTTTGAAGACTCTGATCCATCCTTGTTGTTGAATTGCTTCTTCATTTTGAGAATTCTAGCAAGGCCTCTTGTGATAAGAGCAAAGGGATCATCCTCATCGTCATCCTCATCTTCGGAATCAGATCCATCCTTGGGCTCATCCTTCTTAGACTTGAGTGCCAAGTTCTAAGTGCTAGCTGGAAGTTCTCCATCGTCTTCATTAAGGATCATCTCATGCGTGATCAGCTTTCCAAGAAGGTCATCAAGGGGTAGAGTGGTGAGGTCATGGGCTTCCTCTATAGCTGTTACTTTAGGACCCCATTTCTCCTTTGGAAGGCACCTCAATATCTTCCTTACTTTCTCAACGTTGGTAAAGCTCTTGCCGAGAGAGTCAAGGTTGTTGGTGATTTCTGTGAATCGTGTGAACATGGACTTGATTGACTCATCAGACTTCATCTTAAAGAGCTCATACTTTCGAAGGAAGATGCTGATCTTGGTGTCTTTCACTTGGCTCGTTCCTTCATAGGTGACGACCAACTTGTCCCAAATCTCTTTAGCTGACCTACAAGAAGAAATACGGTTAAACTCATCAGTGCTAAGACCACAATAAAGTAAGTTAATAGCCCTGTAGTTTTTGGAGATGGTTTCAAGAACTGCTTGGTTGTATTCAGACTCCTTCTTTGCAACTTTGGTGTCATTTGGTCCCTCTTTTTCTGGAATCTTCGGACCATTCTCTATAATGTTCCAAAGCTCTAGATCTTGGTCTATGATGAACATCTTTATCAAGGATCTCCAGTGGACAAAGTTGTTTCCTACAAAGAGTGGCGGTCTGCTTGTGGACCTTTCCTGTGCAAATCCTCCGCTTGCTTCACCAGACATGATCGAAAACTCACAAGATTGTTAGATCAAAAACAGTGAGTAAAGCTCTGATACCAATTGAAGGTTCGATAATATAAAAACAATGTGATAAGAAATACTCTAGAAGGGGGGTTGAATAGAGTATGCTCGTTTTTCGCAGAAAGTCTCAAGACTTTTGGAGCTTGTATCAAGACCTTTGAGATTAAACCTGAATCACAAAGTTAGACAATCGAACCAAGTGCGGAAATAAGGTAAAGCAAATAAGTAAAGAACACGAGAAATTGTTTACGAGGTTCAGCACAACTTGGCCTACGTCCCCGCCTAGGGTTCTTCCACAACCCTAGGATTCAAAGGCTTTATTGATTGCTTAGCTTAGGATCCTAATAGCTCACCGAGAAGCCTCTCTCCTATACAATTGCAATCTAGTCAACTCACGTTCCCTTGGAGTCCTAGACCAATCTAGAAGAGCCCCACCTCTCTCAGCTATCTAGTACAATCCTCTAACTCTCGCAAATCAATAGCCTAGTGCAACTTCCCGAGTTATAAACTCTCGAGTAACACTTGAAATGAATATATCCTATAAGCTCACAGTGACTCTCAAAGGCTTTGAAATAAACAACAAACTCTTGAGCGCTTAGCAGAGAGACACTTGGAAGACAGATCGCTTGAATGAATGAAACTCGTGTAGCACTTGTATGTTCTGTCTTCTCCTTCCTTTCCTTTATAAAAGAGCATGGAGCGTGAGAATCTTCACCACCAGATCTCCAACGGCTCCTTCGAATCAGTTTGATCTTCAATCTTCTATATATGGACACTTCGAACGCCATGATCTATTTTGAACTGATCTCCTCAATATGTATTAAGGAAGGATATAATCTCGAATATACTTCCTGAAATGGTTAGGCATACATATATATATATATAATATAATGGAAGTATATAATAAGATAAAATAATATACGAATAATTAAGATAGGTTTTGTATTTCATCAACTGTTAATGCTCCAAGGCCTTTGACACAAATATCCTGTCAAAGCCTTTGAAACATCTATTCCGATTTTCATCAAGGGAGGGAGTTATCAGGGTCCAAGCGGCTCGGTCTCGTTTGGGTTTCGGGTCAAGCGGCGGGTCGGTGTCATTTGAGTTTCGAATAAAAGTGGGTATAGCGGTACAGTTGGTTTGAGTTTTCGGTCGAATCATATTCGACCCGTTTGGATATTTAGGTTGATTTTGACTCGGTTGAATACTTAAATATGTAATTTACTTAAAATAAATGATTTTTACTCGGTTGAATACTTAAATATGTAATTTACTTAAAATAAATGATTTTGGCTCGGTTGAGTACTTGAATATGTAATTTTGACTCGGTTGAATACACTCATTGTTATTGATTCATCGGTTGTCGACCGATTTTCAAAATAGTCATAATCGAAAATTCGATATTCGGCAACATCATCCTTTTTAAAACATTTAAACCAACTGATCGGTGCTATAATTAAATCAAATTAATTATACATTTAGGTTTTAACCTTATTTTAACTAGCAAGTTGCAAATGGGCTTATTTGTGGTTTGAGTATATCATTGACCCATATCATTTTCAATGCCCATTTCATTTTTAGCTTTTGGCCCATTAGTTTTTTTTCATTATTATTATTAGTTTTTAACAAATCTAGATATAAATAATTAATTCTATCAAAAGTTGTTGGAAGGATATGATGTTGGGTTGCACGCTATATCATCTGCAACGATTAATGAACTTTTAGCATTTCTGACTCATAGTATGTATCGATGTTTTGATGTATGGCGGTTGACTTACTTGACTCATTGACTTATCTGCTTATCTATTGATTTTACTTAGGTTCTTATTCATATGATAACAATTAACAAAAATAATCGGTGTTTTATATGTTAAAGTATAATCATAAACTTGTGTTAAAATAAAAAAAATAATTAAACATTCAAGTATTAAAATGTTGATGTTAAATAACCATTTCAATTCGGGTCAGGTCGGGTCGGGTTGAGTGTCGGGTCAGGTTCAAAGTCGGGTCGGGTTGGGTTTATCTGTGTTCGGGTCTGTTTCGAGTCGGGTCAGGTTCGGGTCGGGTCAGGTTCAGGTCGGGTTCGGTCTCGGGTTCGGGTTATGAATGACTCTAGATTTTTGGGTTTCGGTCGGGTTCGGGTTCGGGTGAGTCGGGTCGGGTTTTCGGGTCGGGTCAGATTTTGCCAGCTCTAGCTGCACCTATGCCCTTGCCTATCCTTGTGTCCTGCACTGGTTCCGTGGGTATTAAATATCGACACAACTTTTTTCGTGACACCTTATTGGATATCTGCTACAGATCTGGGATTTCTATCGGTAAGGAGGTCGATATCGGTTTGGTTGATGGGCATGATAAGCCCCGTCATCTGCGAATTTGCTCCTTTATACTTGGGATAGAGGGTGAGATGTGTGTGTCGATCTGACGGGATCCTCCCCCTTGACTCAGTCTGGGATGTCCTGACTTTGTGCCTGGTCGTGCTGTTGTTAATGCTGCACAACGTAAATGTGCGAAGTATAGGGATTTGTGAACGACGACTGGTTATGGTTTTCTACCCTTCTCCTTCTCTTCATTGGGGGAGAGTTAGATACGGATGTTGCTGCGTTGCCGAAGCGGATATAGAAATTCTCAGTAGCTCAGGATGTTGGGGCTCGTGTTGCAACTTATATTTTAACTAGACTTAGCTTTATTATCGCTAAGGGAGTGGACGCCCAAATAGTACCTCAGTTACCGACTAATTTCTTGTACATATGTTTTTACAATAAAATAATAATAATAATAATAATAATAATAATAATAATAATAATAATAATAATAATAATAATAATAATAATAATAATAATAATAATAATAATAATAATAATAATAATAATAATAATAATAATAATAATAATAATAGAGAATGGATGGATTTAAGAGTTTGAATGGAGGATTCTCTAGTATTTTGATGGGAATGAAATTAGCTTTCAAATTGGGAATGGGTGATTCCCTGTAATCATTGTGATTCCATGTTTTTATCATACCTTGCAAACACTTAAATCGAGAATCGTCCATTCTGATTTCTATTTTTTATTCTCGGGAATGAATACCAAACATGCCCTTATTCTTTACTTTTTATTTGCTTTCAATTACTAATTTATTTCAATACTTACTCTCACTAAATCGTAGAGCTGGAAATAACCCGCAAGTATCCGATCCACCTGCTCTACCTGCATTAATTTCAAGGTGAAATAACCCGGAAGTATCCGATCCACCTGCTCTACCTGCATTAATTTCAAGGTAAAAACCCGTAATAAAGTGGGCGATGGGTGGTGCGGGTGAGGCAAGTGATGGATGGATTATGGGTGAAGATTTCCCCAATTACCCACCCCAATAGTCCACCTATTCACCCGTCCCGCATACTCACAGTAAACCATATATGTGTGTTGGGGGGGGGGGGGTTGAAGATTTTGTGTGTTTTTAATATTTTAACATTTTCATATAAAGCCTTTAATTAAAATCTAAATCATAATCTTGAGTCTTGAGTAACATGTTATTGTGATGTATGATATGTATTCAACTTTCACGAACTCATATTTATAAATTAAAATTCAAGCTATTATTCATCTTTCAATTTTATTAAAAAATTTATAACTACATCTATTTCACCCATTGGGCACCCGCTTCACTTGCATCACCAGCACGGATCGAATTAGGGTGAAGGGATTTGTAGGTGATTAATGGAGGAAGTGAAACTATTTACCCGTGAAACGAGTGGTGGAAAGACTTCATCCCATTACCCACCGTATTTACCTGAGAGGAATTAAAAGTTTTTGAGTTCGTCTGTTTTAAAATTAAAAGAGCGGATCTTCCCAGCTTGATTTGAATATTTGTACGATTAATATCACAACTTGATTTGAATATTTGTACGATTGCTAAGGCGGTTGTTTTTGTTTTAAAACACACTAGTACAATTTTCGCGCTAAGGGACGTTTTTTAAATCTTAATAAAATAAAAAAAATTATAAAGTATAAATAAAAGTTAAAGATTTCCATCTAGATTAATAGTAAACATTAAATTATATTAAATTGAATTTGTACGATGTGGCATAATCCATATCTAAAATAATAATCCATATTAGTTATGTCACATCATCGTAAAGGCTTATATATTAAGTAGTATATACAGATTAGATATTTATAATATATAAAGATTTCCATGTAGATTAATAGTAAGCAATATTAAATAAATATAAGTTTAGTGTAAGATAATCATCAAATGTATTCTTCTACCTATAACTATTAGAGAGTATTTACTTTTTCACTTTATGGAAAACTCTTCATTATCAATCTCCAATTATTACAAGTATAAATTTGTAAACTAAATATAAAAATGTTTTTTCTATCACATGCTTCAAAAGCATATGATAAGAAGCTTTATTAGAAAATATTTTTCCAATGAAATGTTCGTGAGTGAAAATGGTTTGGGAGCTATACTAAAAAAATATCTAACTATATAAAGTGTATTTTTGTATGTATTGTCCTAAATATATACTTTTTTGACAAGGAAATGGTTTGGGTGGGGTCGGACTAGAGCTGGCAAAAACAAACCCGACCCAAGAAATTAAACCCAATCGACTCACATGAAACCAGACTCGACCAAAACCCAAAAATCTGGAGTCATCCGTAATCCAAACACAACCCGAACTTAACTCTACTCAAAATAGACTCGAAGACGGAAAAAACGACCCGAACCCGACTTGAAATGGTTGTTCAACATCAACATTTTAATGCTTAAATATTGAATGATTTTTATTTTAACACAACCTTATGGTTTTACTTTTAACACATAAAACACTAACTATTATTGTTAACTGGTCATTAGTATTTTTTGAAACCCAACAATAAACAATTGAATATGTTTTCAAATTCTGAGCTAAGAACCAGCTACAAATAGGAACAAGATCTTAACAATAACAAGAATTAAATAAGGTTTCATCCGAAGTCCCGTCACAAACAATTATTGCTATCAAACAAACATCTAGGTGAATGGTAGTGAAAGCAAGGGAAATTATGGTTGAATGATTGTTTCCCAAAACACCTGTTGGACGGAAATAACCCATACCAGAGGGCCAATCAAACTAGATTAACATGTCAAGAATATGCTACATATTTGTTGTAGATCATCCTCATGGACTGAATTTGAGGTATTCCAATCGTCATTTTGTTGGTTAGTGTAATATTCCATAGTTTGAATACTTATTGTGTTTTGGTAATCAAATATTTTTCCTATTTTTGCTTATCCATAAGCACTACCATGTCGTGACTAATTTCTCTTTCGGTTTCCAGTTGATTTTTTCGAAGATCTCGCATATGAGATTCTTGATAATGTTGCTGGTTGTATTAGTCTTTTTTTAGGATCATTTCAATATTCGAATCAATTATTTTAATCAAATGCAGTGCTTATTTGTATTTGATTAAAAGATGGGTTGGAGTTTCATCTGCTTGGTCGCATAAAGAGTAGTTATGTGGGACGTCAAGTCCTTTGTTAGCCAATCTTGTTCTTTTGGGGGATTCTGTCAAGTGCAAGCTTTCATATGAAGTTCTTAATTTTTAGGAATGTGTAATCATCTTTGCTTGGTTTTCAATAAAGTCTATCTATTATATAGTTTTCTTCTATGTAAATGTTTGCAATCTTGTTCATCACGTCTGTTGAGAAGATGTTAGACAATTCATCTACTTTCCCTTTCTTGTTCTTGTCGATATATTTTTCTACCTTGCCATCTTCATTGAAGGCGAAGTTCGCATGTTGTTTTCCCAATATTGGTTTCTCATCCATCCATATATCTTTCCAAAACCTAATAGTTTTTCCATTTCCTACTTTCCATATTAGCCTATGAAAAACTCATCTTTTACTTATAACAATTTGGCTCATTGTCAGGAGACGTTGCCTTTTTGTGATAATCTAGGAAGGGGGGGGGGGGGTATTCCTTTACGGTATTTCTCACTTACTAGTTCGGGCCATGGTTTTAGGGGCTCTATTAGAATCATCCATAGAAGTTTCATTATTTGGTGCTTAATTCATATCTTTTGTTTTATGTAATCTTGTTCCTCCCAATCGTTTTTGCATGTTTACATACTTTATCCCATCTAATCAAAGGTTTGTGGGATTAGTCTTTATCCAAGAAGAAATTTCTACTTATTTGGTCAAGTTCTTTATGGATTCCAACAGGGAGCATAGAATTTTGCATGATGTAGTTCGGTTTTGCTGCCAACTTTGATATTATAAGTGTTGCTCTCCCTTCTTGTGATAAGATAAGAAGTTGGATTTCCATTTTGTGAGCTGTCTAATTTTGTACTTCAAATGTATTTCTCTGCACTATCCACTAATAATTGAGCAACCGAGGTATTTATCCAACATGATCTGGTTGGTAATATGGATCCTAATTTGTATAACTTGTTTTTGAGCGTTCGAGACTTTTGGAGTTGTTTGGAAGGCCGATTCATGAAATTAGTTGACCTTTTGACCTGAGATGAGACAATAGTCATCAATAATTTTCTTAATTGTTCGATGGGATTCTTGGTTTGTTTTGGAAAATATCATCATACCATCTGGAAATGAGATGAAATAGATTCTGATTCTAGATTCGGAAGTGTTGAATCCGATAGAGTTTTTCGAATGGTTACAAGTGTCTTGAAGTCTTCGTGCTAAATTTTTTGCTCCAATGATAACAAAAAAAGGGAATAGGTGAGAGCGGATCCCCTTGTCTAATGCCTCTACCAGGTGAGAAGAGATCGGTTGGTTCATCATTTACTAGAAGAATGAGATAATCGTGACACATTGCTCAATCCAGTTTCAGAATTTCTTTCAAAATCCTTCTTGATTACCTTTTTGACATTTTCATCTTCCGAGATCATTGCTCTTTCCGTTGTTTGGATTTTCTTAATAAATTTTCTAGTCCTTCTTCCTGATGCCATTCGATGAAAATAGCCTGAGTTTGTGTCATTGAATTTGAGGTGTTTTGCTTTAGCTCTATGGCTCTAATATATTTTATGAAATGATATGATTTTCTCTTTTTTTATGATTCTGTTTTGTTTTTGGAAAACATATCAATTTTGGGATATTCCACTTTTGTTATATAGGGTGATGAGTGATTCATCAATCTCTTATAATTGGGGGAAAATGTTTTCAAATGTTTTCTCATTCAATCATTCGGTCTCTTAAGTAGTTGATTTTTTTGACTAAGTTATACATATGAGATCCAGCAAATTGTGATCTCCAATCTTGTTTATCGAACGATATTTTGGTAGTCTTTTCATGTTATCCATATTTTTTTTCTTCAAATTTAATGGGTTGAGCTCTATGTTGTTCTAAGTTATCTAAATCTACCGATATAGGGAAAATATCAAAAGATGTGAATGCATGGTTATTTGTTCTTACATTCAGGTACCATTGTATGATTTGCATGCTCTTAAACAAGAGTTCTATCCAATTTTTTTTTGTAGATGTTATTGATTTTAGTTCTGTTTTTCCTCTATGTATACTCATTTATGTTAGTTGGGATGTCACTAAGGTTGCAATTGTTCTTGAAGTTTGTACGATTCATAAACCGGTTTGGATGTGATTCAATACTCCCTTTCTTGTCATTGCTTCCAACAATCTCATTGAGATCACCAATGATTAAAATGGTATATCTATGCTCATGATATGAGATGTAAGAAGGGGCCAAAATGTCATTATTTTTCCCAACTCCCTTGATAGACCATAAGAAAAGTAGATTGCAAAAGCAATATTTCTCTTGTAGTTTTCATACTTAAATTAAGTGTTATGAATCGTTGATAAATGTGCATAGGATCCAAATATGCAATTTGTAGAAGGTGGTTTTTCCACATAACACATATGCCCCCAAACTGGCCAACGGTTGAGGACTAAGCCAAATGGACAAATCTTGGTTTTTTCCCATATAGAGTCTCTACTGGGCCAGTCTGTTTTAGTTCGAATCAGTACACTGACTTGTATCTTTTTTATTGTTTAGATATTATCAATTTCCGTCCATAGATTCTTTCTGCCTAGTCCATAAGAACTTCACACAGAAATCTTCATGAAATAAATTCTTGATAGTAGAAAGTTTTCACTTCCTTTTTATTTCGTCGTTTCTTAATCTCGAGTATGTTGGTAAATGAGCATTTAGGATTGGTTCTATGCTTAGGCAGAGGTGCCTTTAAGCAATGTGGTAAGAGAAGCAAGGGATTAGAGGATTGTTTCATGTGTATCCTTTGAAGTTGTATGTTGTCACAAAGTTTATTGTCAAGTCTGGATAAATAGGTGGTTTTAGTAATAGTTTAGTTCCTATTCTTTTTTTTTGAGTTCCGAGATAACATTCTCCTTGGTTGTTGGGTGCACTTTCACGTTTGTTTTGTCTTTCGCGAAAACTTTCTATTCATCATTCAAAATAACCCAATAGTTTATGTTCATTTCTTTTCGCATGTCGTTGTCCATTATTTTTTATGAAACAACAGCATGAGAGCCACTCATGAGTTGTTAGTTTATCATAATTGAGTCGGTTTCCAACCCAACAATCATAACAGGCAGGTCCAATCCAAATTAATGACAAGAAGATCAATGTTAAGAAGTGAGATATTTGATAATGCATATTTTATATAGGCGTTATAGGTATTTCTTATTGCATTTAGATAGTGGTTTTGCATATGTTTGAGTCTAGTTTCGTATATTGCGTGTTAAGTATTCGAGTTCGGAATCACTACTAGAATAATCCAATTAGACATCATATGATTTAAGTCCGTCATCAAATCAACAGATGTTAAATTAATTTATCACATCATAATTTTTTTTGTGATTTTTAAAACGGTTTACACAATGGTCAAATTTTTAGATAGATGTGAAATTGTTAATTCGAAAAAAGGCATAAAAGTGGGAAAGGGCGGGATTAAAACACTTAGAAATTTTTTGTAGCCCGGGCTTCCAAATTTGAAGGTACACTTAAAAAAATTGGAGCCTTCTCTCTCTTCTCACTCCCTCTAAACACGTTCTACTCTCTCCAGACTTAAAACCTGGTGAGCATCTTTGGAGGTGGCGAGGAGGGAGGCAGATGGCAGCGAGGAGGAAATGAAGAGACGGTGTGAATGTCCAGCGAGGAGGAGGAGAACTCAGATCTGGAGGGAGGAAGACGACGTATGATTTAAGTCTGTCATCAAATCAACATATGTTAAATTAATTTATCACATCAATAATTTTTTTTGTGATGTTTAAAACGGTTTACACAATGGTCAAATTTTTAGACAGATGTGAAATTGTTAATTCGAAAAAAGGCATAAAAGCGGGAAAGGGCGGGATTAAAACACTTAGAAATTTTTTGTAGCCCGGGATTCCAAATTTGAAGGTACACTTAAAAAAATTGGAGCCTTCTCTCTCTTCTCACTCCCTCTAAACACGTTCTACTCTCTCCAGACCCGAGCCCCCAAATCCCCAACTCCTTCATCGATCATCTCTCTCCAGTCCATCTTCGATCATCTCTCTCCAGATCCGAGCTTTCTCTCCGGTGACCGTCCTCGATCCTCGGTTCAGTGCTCCTCCTCGCCGTCGTCTTCCTCCCTCCAGATCTGAGATCTCCTTCTGCTTGCCGGCCACCCGCACAATCTCCTCACCTCCTCCTCGCCGCCGTCTCCCTCCCTCTAGATCCGAGATCTTCTCCTCCTCACCAGCCACTGACATCATCTCTTCACCTCCTTTTCGACGGCATCTCCCTCCCTCCAAATCTGAGATCTTCTTCTGCTCGTTGGCCACCCACACCCTCTCCTCACCTCCTCCTTGACGCTGTCTTCCTCCTTCCAGATCTGAGTTCTCCTTCTCCTCGCTAGACATTCACACCGTCTCTTCATTTCCTCCTCGCCGCCATCTACCTCCCTCCTCGCCACCTCCAAAGATGCTCGCCAGGTTTTCCCTTTCTCCCTTTCCGCTCTACCAGGGATCAACTAGGGTTAGATTTATTAAATGGTTTCCAATTTCTGATTTTGGATGCTAATTTTTTCGTTTTTGATTCATCTGCTAGGATATGGTTTTTGATGCCGAAACGAAGGTTGTATTGCATACTGAGATGGCCAAGAAAAATGTTTTTATCAAGAGAGGTTAGTTTTTTAGTTTCACTTGTTAGTGAGCTGTGTGATTCAGAATTGCTCAGTCTGAAATTTTGATGAGTATTGCGATGAATGTGTAATGTGTGGATTTTAAATGCTTGGTGGGAGGCAATGAATAATTGAGAAGATGCATGAAACTCTGTGACATTAATCCTGCAGCTCTACATTTGCTTATTCTATGGTACTATCATTATCCTTTCTTAAAGTAGGGAATTTAGGTCTAGTACCAAGAGCTATGATTTGGAGATAACTAGTTATAATTATAAAACCACTACAAAAATTCTGGGTAAATAATTAAAAAAACTCCCAACAGATGATAAAATGGATCAAAAAAATATTAAATTTGTAGAGACAATTTAGAAATGAATCAACCAGAAAATAAATGTACTGATGAAACTCTTTATAGTGTAAAACAAATGTTTTGTTTTACTTCTGTAAAACTATCCATTACAGCTGCACTGCATTTAAATTCCTCTTAATGACTGCAACATGCAGGTTTCTTAGGCATTTCCCACCACAACAGGGAAAGCCTGCTATATGGGAGTTGGGTTCAGATCAAGAGTATTAATCTGAGAGGAATGGGAATATGGAAAACGAGGAAGGTAATTTGCTATTGTTAAAATGAGGAAGGAAGGAATGTGCTATCTTTTCTTTCCTTGAAGTAGAGAATGGGTCATTCAGGAGAGCATCCTTTAGTGAATGGATCTTCTGAAGCTCTGCTGCTACTTTACTTCCTTCCATATTTCTTTTGTTTTATAGTATTCTTAGTAACTTGTTATATATTTTTTCCGTGCAATAGCTTGTGATATGCTTTTACTTCCTCAACCCCTCGGTTAGTTTCTACTTTCTTCTTACCATTCTAATTCAAGGTGGCTTACAGTTGAGTCCTTTTCCTTGGTGAAAAATTATAATTGTAGCACTGATTTTCAAATCTTGCAGCTGCCATGGGAAGCCAGTTCCAGAGACACTTCTGCTCCAACTGGTAATGGTTTTGCTAAGAACCTGTAGCTTTGGAATACTTGATTAAGATTGATTGTTATTGTGCATTATTTGTATGTACTTATTATTTAAGATTTTATGGGATTCATTACAATTGATTAACGGTAAGCAACTCTTGCAAACAATCTCCTTTGATCCTTAGCTATTGCAAACTGACAGAGGGAGAAATCTCGTCTACTTAAACTATGTTCTAAGCATCGTCTCCAGAACCAAGTATATATGAGCCTTGGTATGTCATTATTTATCAATTTCCGACCTCTCTTAGACAAGTTTAGGTAAATAATGAGCTAGTCACATGATGCAACAAGATGATTAAAAAGCTTTAGCTTGCCGCCCCAGCTTATATGTCAGCTTCATGATGTAATCATGCATGTAAGAGTCTGCTCTTTGATTTGTCTTTGTTCAGCTGATCATCTCTGTCTGTTTGTTTGAGTTTTGACATCCATTTTTAATCTTTAGGCTGATATGGAGACTGATGAAGTTTATGCTTCTAATGATGTTGCAACCCTTGAGTCTGATATGTATCTTTTGATTTGTCTTGTTTTGTAAGACCTTAGAGATATCACTAGTTGTTAGGCTATGACAATGGAGGACTTTGGCATTGATGCTGAGCCTACCTTAGAGGTAACAACTTATGAGATGCTATTACTACCAAATTCTACACTTTTTTTCATTCCATATTATATATATAACACTAATATATGTCAAATTTTATCTTATACTTGTTTTTATCTTACAATAACTTATGGTCAAACAAAATGATGCTTCTATATCCTCCAAGATAAAGGAGAGTGAAGACAATCTCGGTGTAACTTACAAGGATCGAAGTGAAGAAGGATTTGAGTTCCTTGTCAAGGGATGAACAGATGGATGTTGTGTCTAGGTAAAGTTCATCGAATTTGTCTTATTTCATTGTATAGAATATTACGGAAGTATTTGGCAGACAGTATGATAGCTTTCTGTATTTTTTGCATTGCCTTTCAGTACGACAAGTGCTTGACATTTTGCATAGTTGGTTACTTGACCATTTAGTTTTGTGATCTGGTTCTTCTTGTTATGGACCATAAGTTGTATTGTGAAAATTCCGGGCTTTATTATCTGTAACTTATCTCATAATATGCTCTACAGTTCTGCTCTAGAGTTGGTTGGCCTACTATCCGAGCTTAATGATGCTCTTAAACAACTTGACCCAATCAACCCCCTTGTAAGCAAGGTATGTATTTTTTTCATCTAGCTGATGGTTTGAACTAGGAGTCTGATTAAATCAATATTGAATTGTCACTTTATGGAAGTTTGGCTATTGTTTGCATGGTATGTTTTGTGTAGACGAGTTTCTCCATTGATCTAAAAAAATGCAACAGGAAAGGGAAACATGCTCGAAATTTCAATTTATGTAGGTAAGCCAAAAATGCATCTTCTAACGACTAGTTGGAGCGCCTTTGTTAGTGCAAAAAAACTTGTTGCTGGTGATTCTGCCTTTTTTATATAGTGGGTGTGTGTTTTCTTGGTACTCAGGTCCCAGGTTCAACGTGTGGCATTTACCTTAACAAAATTGAGGGAGAGAGAAAAAGAAGAGGGAAGAACTTAAAAGGAGTAAGGGTTGATGCTAATTTTAATGTGAGTGATAAAATAGGAAAAAAACTTAGCTTGAGAAGTTCCGCAGCTTGCTTAAGGTACCTATGCTCCCTCTTTGCAAGAAAATGAGATGGGTGAATCCAACTAACTGAATTTTTTCCTAGTTATCTTTCTCTAGACTATCTATAAATATGATTGTTCACATCTGCTATACTTGTTTCTTTGGTTTTGGTATTTCCTTCATTCTTAACAAATGATTCATTTTTATTTGTTACTTGTACGTGGACAATGGACATGGATTGGGATCCTTTTATCTATTCTGAAATTTCACACCCCTTCTATAGTTCTATATGTACGAGAACCCTGTTCATGATGCTACAACTTTTTAATCATCTTGTTGTATCACGTTACTAGCTCCTAGTTGTTATTTCTTTGAGCGGTTGTGTAATGTATGTCGTAGATACGTGGTCTAGCCAATTACCCTTTTTGAGATGTTGTGGCTAGCCAATTTTGTGGCTATGAATAGCGGCGGCGTATTTTGTAAATGTTACAATATGATGTTAGTGTTTATGTACATGTTTTTATTAAACGACCTATCATTTCGAAGAGCAAACAAAATACGATGTTCTATCAACAAAAGTGTGTTGTGTATCCAAATAAAAAACATCAGATTATATATGAAAATAGTAGTGCACTCATACCTTTAACATCAGATTAGTTTATGGAAACAGATGCCAGTATAATTATACACATCGGTTCATTCATTTAATTCAATATGCAACACCAGTTTGAACATTAAAATGATATATGAACTGATATCTATTTGTCAAAGTAACTTCATTATCTACCAAATAAATTGATGTGTCATTACAGCAACAACATCATTTTATTTTGAAAAAATGATATAAATATGGGAAACGACAACTTTTGTGTATACAACCACAATAGTGCATTATTTTAGAACAATATAATATCATGAATTATATATCGGGCATGATTATAAATGTGATCACTAAAACAAAAATCGTTGTCTTTTTTGTCTTAAGACATCACTTATTTTACTAATAAAGATGTAAATGTCACTTTTTTGCTTTAGAAGAACATATTCACATGTTTTCAAATGACAAATTATGGATATTCATCAATAAGTGAATATGTCATAACCAAAATTGAGAGGTTTTAATTAAGAAAAGACATCTGTTTAAAATCAATTTGGAAAGTTTGGATCTTTTACTACACGCACAAAGAGATCGGAAATTTTTTTGAAAGACATCTGTTGACAACAGATGTCTAATTGAAGTTTTCTAGTAGTGAATCTACGCCTTTTTAGTGTTTATTCTGCAGAATTGAATTACATTTCGACCTTGGAGGGACTTTAGGAAGAGCTTAAGAGACATGTTTTATATGAAGACTGAGGAAGAAGCTAGAGAGGAGTAAGGAAGCACATCATTGAAGATAATTGAAGACAATCGAGGAAATCCCGCCACTAGAGCTGGCAATTCGGGTCGATCACATTCGGGTCGGGTAACTGATGAGTCGGGTCAACTCGGTCAAAATTTCTGTGTTGGGCTTGGTTGGGTCGGATTCGGTCAAAATGAAATTCAGATTGGTCGGGTTTCGGTCAAAATCGGGTTGGACCCATTCGGGTTTTCGGTCAAAATCGGGTCGGTCTCGTTCGGGTTTCGGGTCGGTCTCATTCAGGTTTCAAGTAGAAGCGGGTCTACGTTTGTTTCAAACTTTTAATTTTTTGGGTTGAAGTTATTGAATCATGTTCGTTCGGGACTTTTGGGTGATCAATTTTATTAAATTGAATATGTAATTCATGTTATTTATGTATTTCAAAAAGTAATTTTAGTAAAATCAAATATGATTCAATGTATAATCTACTCATTGGCTCGTAAGCTAAATAAACTCATTCTATTCATCATTAATTTCATTGAAATTTGGCAATATATCGTTATCAATGTCATACTTGATTCCCTATCTAAAAGTAATTCACGTTATTTATGTGATTGTTATTTGTGTCTTTCAAAATGTAGTTTTCAAAAGAAATTTCACTATGTATATATATGATTCAAGTTATAATATCCTCAGTGAGAAATGAGAATTTTGAATTAAAGTCGATCATTCATCATTAAATGTGTAAACGAGTAATGATTTACATCAATCTATATCTATATGAATATACTATGAGTTGATAACTTTTGGAGTTTTGGGTAATCTAGTAAACCGACTTTTTTATGAGTTAATCTTAAATACTGATAAAGTAAACCAATTTTTGCCTATATGAAAATAACTAAACAAGATTACCTTAATCCTCATATATAAATTCATTTCCGATTATTCGATGAATTATAATATTCGATGGATTCGAATATGTGATGCGTTTAAAGTATTCCCTTCATCCCTCGTCAAATTTTGGAAAACAAGGTAATATAAAATTACGAATACAACTTATAAAACTATCATATATTCATAATTCATAATTTTATATTTTATTCATTACAAATCATTATCTTTTACGTCTAAATAAAGTTATAATTTTATATTTTATTCATTACAAATGATTTGATCGATCACTTTATTTTTTTTTTAAATAGATTATTACATAAGTAAAATTTTATTTTTGTCTAGTCAAATTTTATTTTTGTTAACTAGATTATTCATTACAAAAGAAATTTCATAAACTATGAGGAAATGAAAATAAGAGGGAATGAAATTTAAGGAGGGAAGGAATGAAATTTATTGAGAGGGAATTAAATTTGAGGAGGTAAGGGAGAAAATATAGGAGGGGTGAAATTTGAAGAGGGAAGGGAGAAAAATATAGGAGGGATGAAATCTGAGGAGGGAAGGAATGAAATTTATTGACAGGGAGTCAAATTTGAGGACGGAAGAAATGAAATTTATTGAGAGGGAATGCACTTTATGCACTAATGGTTTTAAGTTTTCATTTTGATCAATGAAAATTTTATTTTGTTTAGAAAGAGTATTAACTATCAATAGCTCGATAATAGATTACAATATTTTTTTTTGTTTTATAGTATAAATGTATAATATATATATATATATATATATATATATATATATATATATATATTCAAGGATATTCGGGTCGGGTTGGGAGTCGGGTCGGGTTGGGGGTCGAGTCGGGTTGAAATTCGGGTCGGGTTGGAATTCGGATCGGGTCCGGGTTGAGTCGGGTTTGTCTGTATTTGGGTCACTTCCGGTTTCGGGTCAACATCGCTCGGTTTCGGTTTCGGGTTCTGCATAAAGCCAAATTTTCGGGTTCGGTCGGGTTTTGGTTCGGATGAGTCGGTCGGGTTTCTCGGGTCGGATCAGGAATTACCAGCTCTACCTGTCCCTGTAAGGGTGGTGCCCACCGCCATTTACACGGCGCCCGCCGCGGGATGGTTTCCAGCAATTGCGATTTTGGATCCGAAGACCATATTTCCTAATATTATATTAATATTTCAATTAGTGTTTTCTGATTCCTTATGAGTCTATGTTAGGTTTATTTAGATTATTCAGCCGTGGGGTGTGGCTATATATTGTGTGAGACTATGAACACCATTAGAGATAGAGAGATTTGGCCTATGAGTTTCTAAACTCATAGTTTCGCCTGTGATTTGAAGACATGGTTGTTTGGATTTTGAGAATTTGATTTTATTTAGTTATTCATATTCATAATTATCATCTTGTGCTTATTAATTATATTTGTGTTCCTTTCTATGATTGATCGTCATGTTAGGAATTACATTTTAGCTATGAATTCGTTATTTTGTTCTTGATAGCAAACAAAGTATTGAAGTAGTGATATTTCTTTGTCTTTGTAGTGGATGATTTCAATTGAACTATGTTGTGGATATGTCAATTAGGGCTGATTAGGGCTGTTCCGGTTTGTCTTAATTGCATTGGATCAATATGTCAATTTGTTTAATTACTTGAGTCCTTAATGCTATTTTTTAGTGATATTGAATAAGGTGATTGTATTCCTGCGGATCTCTCAACTTTAGTCAAGTAGACATGTGTTTATGAATAATTGGTAGATCAATCCTAGGATCATGAATTCTAACCATTGTCAGAGAATTACAGGTGACATATTTCCTTTACCTTATTATCAATCTATTTTTCAATCATAAACTTGGTTACTTGCTACAAATCATTGTTACTCCATAAGAGTTCTTGTTAAGAGTTATTGAATAGGAAATCGCTTTTCCCTGTGGGTTCGACTCCGGACTTAATTGCTATACTAGTAGTTGTTTGGTTTATCAATGGATTGATTGACTAATCTATTGGTTTTGTGTTTGAGTTTGGATTATATTACTATTTGGCAAAGGGAGAAAGTGCCAATGACATTCATCCCGCGTTAAATTCATGGCGCCGTTGCCGGGGAGAAGAAAGGAGTTTGCTTTTCTTTATCTCTTTTATTTACTCTTTCTTTTTTTTTTTCATTCTTTTCTTTGAGTCTTTTGTGTCCTTGTATGGTTCAAACTAGATCTTCTAATTCATTGTCTTTGTCTTTTATTCTGAGGTTGAAAGATCTCATAGGTTGAAAAGGGGGCTCGAGTTTGATACAAATAAGCAGATGGGAGACGACTTTGTTAATCCGCCAAGAAGGACCCTTAGAAACCTAAATGAACCTAATTTGAGTGCTCATCCACTTGAAATTAGTCTTCCTGATCTCCCTGAGGGTTCAAGATTTGAATACAAGTCGAATTGGTGTTCTGTTTTACCCTACTTTCATGGATTGCCTGGGGAGGGATCAAACAAGCACCTTGCTACCTTTGTGAGTGTGTGTGATAGACTTAGACCCCAAGGCCTTACCGATGACCAATTGATGTTGAGAGTATTCCTCTTTACCATGAAAGATTCTGCAAGTGATTGGCTTTACTACCTATCCCCAAAAAGCATTACTACTTGGGTTGAATTGAAGAAAGCTTTCCTGCAAAAGTACTTTCATGCGACTCGCCTCAACAAACTTAAGAAGAAGTTGTCCAGTATTGAGCAATCACCTACGGAGAGTCTGTATGAGTATGTTGAGCGGCTCAAGAAGCTTAAAGGTAGTTGTCCGCAACATGGTATACCCAAGGATGATCTAGTGTTATATCTTTATGAGGGCTTGCTTGACACCGATAGGAGTTTCATCGATGCTACTAGTGGAGGAGATATTTTGGATAAGACACCTCATGAAGCAATGCAAATTTTTGAAGGGTTGGCTAATGCATCGCAACAATATGGGAGACACCAAGGAGTTAGAGGAGCTCATAAGTTGGATAGTTCTAGAGATGGTCACAAGGACGACATAGATAGGCTAACGGAGATAGTGAACAAGATGGCTATGCATATGAATCAATCTCAGCAGCCTAGACGTTGTGGTGTTTGTAGAGATCCAACTCATCCGAATGACAAGTGTCCACGTCGCTGATGTGAATGCTATGGACTATGGACCTCACCACAACTTTGGTAACAATTACAATCAAGGCTACAATGCGAACTATCAAAATGGATTCAACGACAGAGGCCAGCAGCAACAAGTTCCTTTTCAAAGAGGACAATTTGAGTCAAATAGCTAAGGAGACTGGCGAATTGAAAGCAAAAGATTCCAGGAAATTACTATCACAAGTGGTAGTGAATCCGAAGGAGAATGTGAGTGTCATGATCCTTGGAGGAGGTAAACAAGTGAATGTGCCCACTAGGAACCATGAAGAGAGGCCTAGGGAAGAAATTAATGTGGGAAAAGAGGACGGAGCAGAATTAGCGACACCCTGTAAAGACGACGCCCGCCACCCCTCACCACGGCGCCCGCCGTCCCCTTTAGTGACGGAACCGATTTTCGACGTTGTTGAATCCCCAAAGAAATCTTCCAAGGAGTGGTCTTCTGAGGTTTCAAGACTTGCACCACCATTTCCTCATACGTTAAGATCTGATCGTAAGTGGGAAGATGAACAAATTCTTTATGACACCTTTTCTCATTGTGAGGAAAATATTCCACTTTTTAATTTGATTAAGATTGTGCCTCGCTATCCGAAGCTCTTAAAATAATTATGCACTATGAAACGCAAGCAAAGGATGCAAAGGATAGAAAAGGTAAGTTTAAGTGAAAATGTTTCTGCTTTACTTCTAAAAAGATTGCATGAAAAGTGCGGAGATCCAGGTATGTTTACTATCCCATGTGCAATAGGCAATGCTAGCTTCACCAAAGCTATGTTAGACCTAGGTGCTTCAATCAATGTTATGTCTTATAACTTGTACATGTTTTTGGGTTTCAATGCATTATCTGAAACTGGTGTTACTATACAACTCGCTTATCGTTCTAGTATTAAGCCTAGAGAAGTTGTTGAGGATGTTTTGGTTAAGGTAAATGATTTGATATTTCCAGCTGATTTCTTTATTTTGGACTTGGAACAAGGTACTCCTGAAACCCCAATTATCTTGAGAAGGCCATTTTTACGAACGGCTAAGACTAAGATTGATTGTTTTGAAGGTTCACTAACTATGGAATTTGATGGTGGAAAGATTAAGTTTTCTATATTTGAGTCTATTGTTTCTTTTACTAATGATTCTGTAGATGTTCTTGACTCTAATGAAAGTGATCACAGGAATGAATCGAATGGTTTGTTAGATGCTTCTATTGAAAATGAATCATTGCATATTGAGTCTTCTAACAAAAATTAAATTGATTTAGGGAAAGATGATATTAAATGGAAAATTGAGAATTTGTTTAAGTCACATGACAATGTTTCTAATTCAAATGACTCTATTGCTATTCCTTATGAGAAATCGATTCATAACAATGTTGAGGTTTTTGCAATTTTAGGGCAACCCTCAGGAGTAACTCATTTCAATAAGGAATTGATTTGTACAATTGATGGGTATGATGGAGAAATTCCTAAAGTTCCCCCTCTTGTTTTGAAAAGGACAAGTGTGGAGGATCTTGATGGCATAACTTAATCAAGAAATGCATCTCGTTGAGCCAAAGACGTGAAACAAAGGCGATTCTTGGGAGGCAACCCATGGTAGTTTAGGTAATGTTATTTAAATTTTGCATTTAGTTTTTCAATTCAATAAAGTAGGATCAATCGTTTCGCTGAATAACGGAGTGATGGTAAGTTAGAACCTTTGTTGGAGTTGAGTTTTGCTTCATTTGAATACGGAGTCACGTTCTGAGGACACGACGCCCGCCGCCCCTGTGTTCTTGACGAGTTCGGATCTTTGGTAAATTTTGAAGGGAAGTAATTCTATATTTTATTTTTGGTTAATTTCGTTTAGGTTAGGCTAGTTTCATTATTTTCTATATTGTTAGGATTTGATTATTTTTATCCATCTTTAGGTTAGATTTATTTTCTATCTTAGGTTAGTTTATTTTTTTTTTATTATCTATTTTCATCTATCTTAGGGTTAGATTATATCCCTATCCAACTCACCATATATTTCCATTCCTCATTGTGGATCAACCAAGCTTTCTCCAAAGAAAACCTACAAAACCCAAAAGTCTACTTGAATCCACTCCAAAAACATAAAGCCTTGTGTTTCAATTGAGTTCTTGCCATCAAAACACTTTCCACCATCATCCTACACCCACCAAAATTAATCTTTTCCTATACCATTCCCCTACCTATCACCTAAGAAGCTGTTGAAACCAAGTTGATCGTCAAAGTTTCGAGTTTGGAGAGTGTGGAAGTCGGTTATCCAACATTTTCACTCGGATTCGTACTCGGTATACACGGCGCCCGCCACCCCATCCATGGCGCCCGCCGTCACTACAGAGAGGTCGTCTTTTGGTCGTTTTTGTGGAATCCTTCGATTTTGCCCTCGAGTGTCATCATGTCTTCAGTTCCTGCTATGGAGATGCCTGGTCTTTTGTCTTGGGCAAAGAAGGAGCGATGGCTTAAGCTTGAAAAGAGGGAGTATGTCTCAACCCTATTCTTTCATCCTCCGACGTTGAAGCGTTTGAGATTATTTGAGGAGGTCTTTAGGCTCCTTTAGAAAGGAGGTTTGGGTGATTTCTTGGATTTGGCCGATTTTACAAATCTGGCATTGGTGAGAGAATTCTTAGCTACCCTGGATTACCGTTCTGATATGGAGATGCTTTTTTAGTTGAGGAATCAGAAGTTCGTGGTGACTAAGGATCTCATTACACAAGCTTTTGGTGTTACCAAGATGCCTGCTGACGCCTATGGGTACGAGTTGGCTGCTCCAAATCCTCTTGACATGTGCAAGGAGGATACAAAACAATTCTTTGAGTCGAGTCAACGCCACTATGAATCTGTGATTACTCACCCTGCATTGAGGCTGTGCTATTTGGTGCTCTGTAACTCTTTCTTAAGTGTGGAGAATTCTTCTGTGGTTACTATGAGAGCCTATAGCTACATTTTCCGCTTGATTCCTGAGGGAGTGCATATTCCTGACTGGGTTCAACTATTTTTGGGGAACTGTATGAAGGTGACTAGAGCTACTCATGTGAGGCTTGAGTGCCTTATTGTTTTCGGAGGTTTGATATCGCTGATAACTCGCCGAGTGGGTGTTTGTCTTGATGATCTGCACTCTTTCGATGGAGAAAAGGTCTACAATATTGCCAACCTGAATTAGTGGGGCATTACAGAGCATGCCCAGCGTCCGGATGGAACATGGTGTTTTAAATGGATGTCTGAAGAGACTTCTGAGCATCACCTTTATCTACCTGTGGAGCTACCACATTGTTATAGGATATCAGATTTTCATATCCGTCACAACAGATTTCCCTTGGATCCGGACGAGCATAGTTTAGAGAGAATTTGGCCTGAGATTGTTGATGAGGCAACCGAGGATGAGCATGCTGAAAATACAGAAGAAGAGGTAGTAGTAAGAGAAGAAGTTGTTGTAGATGAAGCTGGTCCTATATGTGTTACTTCGGACGATCTTGAGCGTCGATTTGCTGAATTTAAGGCGAGCACTGCTGACAAGCTCGCTAGCCTTTCGGATAAGCTCTCTGTTCTTCAGAACGCGATATTGATTGCCCTACAGCCCTACAGGTATACCTTTCAAACGGGTCAGTCGGGTCGGGTTCGTGTCGGGTCACGGGTAAAATGGGTCCCGGGAAAAATGGGTTCCGAGTATTTCCGGGTTGACTCGAACCCGGGTTTGATCGGGTTTCGGGTCAATTTCGGGTTTGTCAATTTTTTCGTTTTTAAATTAAAAAAAATAATGATTTGATAATTTTGCGATAAATTTTAATTATATTTAAAAAAATTAATTATATATAATTATATATAAATCTGGTCAAGATTATCGAGTCACCGGGTCGAAACCCAGATTACCCGAAAAATTTCCGAATTTTTGGGTTCGGATCAGATAAAATTTTCGGGTTGGGGTGAAAAAATTTTCGGGCATTTGGGTCGGGTTGACCGGGCCGGGTTGTGTTTTGACATGTCTACCTATAGGACATCGCCTTCACAATAATTGGTTAGTTATTTGCTTCCTTCAAACCCTTTATTTTATTTTCCATTGCTCCTTTTTGTGTGTTTATGCATTGAGGCCAATGCAACATGTAAGTGTGGGGGGTGGGGGGATGTGAAGTGAATTAGTTAGTTAGTTACTTCATGTTTAATATTTTGTTTCATGTTTCGATTTTTAGTTATTTCTTTTATATTATTTCTTTTATGTTATATAAAATGTCAAAAATGAAAAAAAAATATGATAAAATGTTGAAAATAAGAAAAAAAAAAGTGTGTGTTTGTTTTCATGCATTGCATATTGTGTTATCAAAGAGTTCCATCTAATTTGATTTTTTCCTATTTAACCTTATACGGGCATGATCTTATAAATCACATGGAGTTCTGGAATCATTTGACCTTGTCTTTAAAATTAGTTTTTATGTGAAATATGATTAGGAATAGGTAATTGAGCATGTGTGATCTAAGTTTGTGAGCATGTTTGGTATTCAACAAAAAATTGTCCTAGTGAGATTTTTTTGGCCTTGTAAGGGATACATCTATATTCCCTTTTGCTTTTCTTGTGTGATTTACTCTTCCTATGCATTTATCATTGAATATTTCCATGGTTATCTATTTTCAAGACCGATTATATACATGTTCATTGCTTGATAAGTTCAAACTATAGAAGCAACCTTGTAGCCACATATTTATCTATGTCTACCTTATGTTATATCTTGCTTTGAAGCCAATTTGAGCCTTTAGCCTATTTTTTTGATAGCTCCACAAAATTACATTATTCCTAGCCTATGATGAGCCTTACCCTTATTCCGGGGATTTGAGATTTTGAGTGGGTTATGGAATCTATTTTGGAGTTGAGGAGAATGAAGCTAAAGTGTGATGTTATGGTTTATGGTTTTGAGAAGATGTAATGTTATGTGCTTAGCTAATCCGTCATTTTTATGCATTTGATTTCACATGTATATCGGCTCAAGAAAAAAAATTTAGTAAAAAGCTTGGACCTAGGGAGGATAAAATTCACATAGGGGTAAGAGTAAGTGAAAAAAAATTTCCGAAAAAAAAAAGAAAAAAAAAAGAAAAAAAGAAGAGCCAAGTTTATTTTATTTTTGCATAACTAGGAAGAATTGGGTTTATGTTGGTTAAAAGTTACATTGGTTCGGTGTTGGAGATTTCATGATATGTGCTGATGTGATGTTATGATGAGATGATTTTTGGAGTATGATGATATTGAGAGATGTTATGTATTTATCAACTTGAGTACTATTGAGTTGGTTTGTGTTATGTTGGTTATTTTCTTGGAATTTATAGCACCACATGACCAAATACAATTTCTTGCCCTTATGTTTCTTTACCAAGCCCCATTACAACCCCGCCGAATGGAATCTTCTATGAAGGTTTCCATTAAGCGAAAGTCCTCTTGATGTCCTTATTTTTGCGTTGACGTATCCGATGGAGATTTTGTGATATAAATGTCAATAGTTGAGTTGATGCTTGTATATGGAATTGAGGTGAGTGTACGCTTAAAGCCTAAACACATGAGAGTGAGAGATACACATTTTATCCTTGGTAAGGTTGGATTTTTGAGCATGCAAGCATCTTGGTCCCATATATATATTTATGTTATGATGTTTATATGCCTTGATTATATTTGCACTATTGATGATGTTGCTATTGATGAGTTAAATTGTGAAAGAATCTCCAGTGGGATTCGATAATGCATATTTCATATAGGCATTATAGGTATTTCTTATTGCATTTAGATAGTGGTTTTGCATATGTTTGAGTCTAGTTTCGTATATTGCTTGTGAAGTATTCGAGGTCAGAATTTACACCTTTTTAGTGTTTATTCTGCAGAATTACATTCCGACCTTGGAGGGACTTTGGGAAGAGCTTAAGAGACATGTTTTCGAGCATATGGAGGCTGAGGAAAAGCTAGAGAGGAGAAAGAAAGCACGACATTGAAGATAATTGAAGACAATCGAGGAAATCCCGTCACTGTAAGGGCGGCGCCCGTCGTGGACCGGTTTCCAGCAATTGCGATTTTGGATCCGAAGACCATATCTCCTATTATTATATTATTATTTCTATTAGGGTTTGTTGATTCCTTATGAGTCTATATTAGGTTTATTCAGATTATTCAGCCGTGGGGTGTGGCTATTGTGTGAGACTAAGAACACTATTATAGATAGAGAGATTTTGCCTACGAGTTGCTAAACTCATAGTTTCGCCTGTGATTCGAAGATATGGCTGTTTGGATTGTGAGGATTTGATTTGATTTAGTTATTCATATTCATAGTTATCATCTTGTGCTTATTGATTATATTTGTGTTCCTTTCTATGATTGATCACCATGTTAGGAATTGCATCTTAGCTATGAATTCGTTATTGTGTTCTTTTTAACAAACAAAGTATTGAAGTATTGATATTTCTCTGTCTTTGTAGTGGATGATTTCAATTGATCTATGTTGTGGACATGTCGATTAGGACTGATTAGGTTTGTTCCAGTTTGTCTTAATTGCATTGAATCAATATGTCAATTGGTCTAATTACTTGAGTCATTAATACTATTCTTTAGTGATATTGAGTAAGGCGATTGTATCTCCATGGATCTCTCAACTTTAGCCAAGTAGACATGTGTTTATGAATAATTGATAGATGAATCCTAGAACCATGAATCCCAACCATTGTCAGAGAATTACAGGTGAAATATTTCCTCTACCTTATTATCAATCTATTTTGCAATCATAAAGTTGGTTACTTTTACATCTTGGTTATTTGCTAAAAATCATTGTTTGGTCATAAGAGTTCTTGTTAAGAGTTATTGAATAGGAAATTGCTTCTCCATTTGGGTTCGACTCTGAACTTAATTGCTATACTAGTAGTTGTTTGGTTTATTAAGTGATTGATTGACTAATCTATTGGTTTTGTGTTTGAGTTTGGATTACATGACTATTTGGAAAAGGGCGAAAGTGCCAACGACGTTCGTCCCACGTCAATATACTATTCATAAAACTGAAATTGAGCGAAATTGCATAAAAAAAAACTTAAACAAACACAAATAAAGAGCTCAATTTCTTCATGTCACTTCTAATCATTAAACAACACCTAATGTACATGCTAGTAAGATTGCAATTCTATTAGATTAGGATGAGAAATCCAATTTCTAATACCTCTTTCAATTTCATCGAATGTGTGAGAAAGTACTCCATCCGTTTGGCAAAACGTGTCATTTTAGGGTTTTATTTATGTTCAAAAAACTTGTCATTGTAAGTATTTTGCACTTCACTTTACAAAAATGCCCTTGACATAATTGATGGTTTGTTAGTTGTAGTTTTCGATAAAATAAAAAAGGAGGGTAATAATTGAGGGTAAATTAGTACATTTGTTAGTTGCCTTAAAACTTGTAAAAGAAGCTAAAATTACATGTTTTGTCGAACGGAGGGAGTATTTGTTTTATACAAGGTATGAATTTGAGTTTTGTGAGACCCTACTGAACCACCAACCAATTGTATCCTTATGGACGAGGGCCAAAAACTCGCATGTGATGTCGAAGCTTCAAGATCCATCACCTGTATGAGTTGGGTATACTTACACGCAAAATGATTCATTTCACTAAAAACATGCTTGCGGGTAGATTTCTCAAAATATTGGATGAGGTGTAGGGCGTCTATGATGATCATCTCGATCTCCCAGAGAGCGCGCCAGAGACATCATCCCCACTACTCTGCTGCACTTCCCTCTCCGAGTTTCGTCATCCTACGAGCTTTTTGCCGTCTTTGTCTTTGCCTTCCAAGTTCAAGAAGTGTATGATGAGCAAGGTCTTAGGCTTGTGCTCCAGTCATTGAACCATCCGATGTTGGCGGATTTTGAGTATAACATATAATGTGTTATAGAGGATTCAAACTCGATTTTCTTAGTCCGAGAATTACAAGACTGCTTTTCTTTGCTTCAAAATAGGGTGAGTTTTAGGAAAAGTGTAGAAGTTGTTGATATATTATTTTTTGTCAAATTTGAACTATCAATCGTCTCAAAAAAAGACTTCACCACAACAACCAATTTTTTTTAAGAATGACATGATGAGGAGCATGAAAAAAATGTAATGTTAGTGAAAAACTGACGTGTGTAAGACCTTAGTACAAGTTGTGTTACTACTACTAATAAACTAGGTTGAATAAAGCACACGTACACATGAAATTTATGGTGAAAACTCTCAACATATACGTAGGCAGTACTAGATAAAAGTCATCACCTCCCTTTTCCTTGGGGTAGACTAGATTTCGAATATATCTACTTCTTTTATTAACAAAGACACCTAAGACTTTATTAACAAAGACACCTAAGACTTTATTGACTATACCCTTACAACAAACCTGAAGGAAATCTTCCTAAACCAAACCATCCAAACAAAGAACAAACGAACACAAAAACATAAAATAAACCACACAATAGATCATCTTTTTTTTTGTGTGTGTTTTCAGCACAAGGGAAGCCCACCTTTTCCGTGGAAATTCGCTGCAACCTGCAATATATAGCCTCAAAAGCTCATTTTTCTCCAATCAAAGATCTTTCTTATTTGGAAATCTAATATTTTATTTCATAATAAAATATTTCCCAAATCACTACATATGTAAAAAAGGACACTTTACATCCATATTGAACCCTTCTAAATCTTCTAAAAACATCATTTACCTAATCTTCCAAAAATACTCAACAAAGATACGTTGTAGAGCCTATAAAAGATCTCGTTAATCTTTTCACCCGTCAATGGGCAATAAGTTCTTCAGAGAAATGGTCTTCATGGTCTCCTTCACAGAACCTTTTTTATCCTTCTCTTGTGACTTTGCATGTCCCTTAGAGACTCTTTTGGGTGTCTTTTCAAGGTTTCACCGAGATCAATGCTTGGATCCTCAAGGACACTGATGCTGCAAAGTTTTACACGCATAATAGACTAGTTTTAGGTGCATTTGCATTGTATTATGGCCTTTATTATAGTTACTTTCATACTTTATACTCTTTATGAAAAAAGGCAGATTCTACCCGTTTTTAGTGTTTATTTGCATAATATAAATCCGAGCTTCGAATGATGGAGGAATCATGGATGAAATGGAGCTAAGGAGAAGTAGAACAAGACATGAAAGAGCTAAAACATGATGAGGAGCAACGAAACAAGGAATCAACGTCTAAGAGCTGAAACGACAGCGAACCGCAAAAATCTGGCTTCGTGGCGAGCTGAACTTAAAATGCGATTTTTCAGGGTGTTGGATGTCTGATCGACTACTATGATCATGCGTTGGAAAGCTCTCGATAAGCTCTGTGTCACCATGAAGTCATAAAATAACGGTGCCCACCGATCACATCACTCGTGGAGAAAGAACTACCAGTGTTGAGGTCGGCGACCGTCATTGCTCAGCGGCGCCCGCCGATGCTAGGGTTTCTACACCGATTTGTTCCTTGATTCTCAAGAATGAAATATTATATTTTTTTTTTTGGGGGGGGGGGGTAGGGCAATCTAGGGTTTTCAGGAACCTGTTAAGCACTATATAGACCTCTAGCCTAGGGTCACAATTCACACATGCATTCTCTATCTTTTAGAGGGTCCCATGGTGGGACCCTCTAAAAGAGAGAGACTCCCACCGCCCTTTTGGGATGGAGGAACCATAAATACTCTTTTTTTATTTATGTTTTGCATATAGAAAGCCATGCAAGACAAACTTGCCTTTTGATCTCGCGAGTCAAGACGTTGGTTTGGTTATTGTGAGATTGTTTCCATGTTCTTTCTATCTTATTATTTCCATTTTCTTTGTTTTATACTATTATTAAGTTGTTTCTTGGTCTTGATTGATCACTTAGACTAAAAGTTGCATCTTGCTAGGGTTTCGACTACCTCCGCTCTTGCTGGTTGAACCTATCATAGCAATCATACCATTGATAACAGGTTGGGAAGTTAGATTGTGTAAGGAGATCGACAGGTAAAGACTATCTCTTTTAGCGGAAGCGATTGTTGGGTTAACAACCAGATGAGATGTTGAGGATGTAGGAGAGATAATGATTTATATGCTAGAAGATTGAGACTTATTGTTACTCGAAACCCAAGTTAGATATGAAGCATTCTATGCACACATAAACTAGTGACTAGAGTAATAAGAAGAAATCCGAACAAGGTGACCAACCACGTTGTGACGTGCTTGAGAAAAAGGACCGGCAACGAGAGTTCCGACAAGTTGGGAAGTTGTTGAAGGTTTTTGAATCAACATATCAATCATCCAAGAATGCAAATTTCCTATCGATTGGCTTCGCTTTTGGGACCCCGTGAGTACTACTTTTGTAGATCTTGAAGTCTTTGTCGCGTATTGGGGCATATCTAATTAATTGGAGGTCAGACAAAGCAGAAAACGGTATTTTACCGAGACGTTGCCTGGGCAGATACGAATTCTGACTGGCACTTTTGAGAGGGATTGAAGGACTGTTTTGGAGTGACGTTTTGGGGATGATTTGAAGGTGATGATGGGTTGGTGGAAGGCTTTTGAATGATGGTAAGGTAGAGGATGGGGTGTGATGGATTTGTGATGCAAGATCGCTCTCGGTCTCTCACTTCGAGCTCTCTTCAACACTCGATCTTCCACACTCTCGGCCTCGCACTCTGAGTTTTTCCGAACCTTTGATTCCTTTGTCTCTCACTAGGGAATCTCTCATAATATCTCATCAAGAGGTTTTATCTAGCTTCTCACAAGATAGATTTTGTTTTATACTCGAAACGGAGGAATCACAATGCTTTGTTTTTCTCAAATTCAACTTGTCCCAAAAGAAGTTCTTACTTCCCATATAGGAAAATATTGATGCTATTAAAAATAAAAGAAATTAAAATAAATGAATAAACTAATGACAGATAATACGAAAGGGTTTCTGAGATTTATGATGGAGAGATATGCAACCATAATGGGGGAAAACGAATGGTCTTGGCGGCCATCAAAGAGATGGAAGTTTGGAAGAATCTCTAAAGCCCCGTCATTCAATTAGAATTGACTGAATGCATTCCATCTTAATTTATTGCATTTCCGACAAGCTGGTAGATTTTCGGACAACTGAAAAGATCCCAAATTTCAGCCGTCTTCCAAGCTGAATGGACGATTGCATCCTTCAATAAAGTTGTAGACACTTAGAATATATTTTCAACAAGTGCTCATCAGCTTCAATCGGAATTTTATACAACCAGAACGATTCAAAATACCGAGGTGTCGCCAAAAAGCTTTTACAAATGAAAATTGATGTTTAGCTTCGAAGAGAAATCCTTTGTAGGAAAATAGAGTCGAGCTCTTGGGTAACTACGATCACATCACCCTCCTCCCCTTGAAAAGGATTCATCCTCGAATTCGTGAAGGAAATGAGCGCCTTCTTGTGACATATGTCTTCTTGGAAAGGATGTTGAATCTCCTTTTCTTCTTGAATCATGAAAGACAAGCAAGATGGAATGAAACGGGTAGCATCCAACCATCTAGTCGATATAGAATTAAGAAAGCTAGGCATTGCAGTTGGTATCTGTTTCTCATTCATGGAAAGAGTAACCTTGGGAACTCGAATGAGTTCCTCATCCTTCTTACGGTCTGGCTTCACCTTCGCACTCTTAGTA
The DNA here is from genome assembly GCA_963922045.1 of Persicaria maculosa. NCBI lineage: Eukaryota > Viridiplantae > Streptophyta > Magnoliopsida > Caryophyllales > Polygonaceae > Persicaria > Persicaria maculosa. The sequence goes on along the minus strand of OY998251.1, from coordinate 68,944,489 downwards.
GGAACATCCTTGGACTTGCTTTCTTTAATCTCAAGTGTCTCGCCCATGGCCATAGAGGATGTCATCTTTGAAGAGGAAGGTGGGGCCGTTGTGGGCTTCGATAGCGTCGATCCCAATGAGTTGACGAGTTTTGAATTTACTTTACTTGTTGTATTGAATCTTCCGCGAGCCTACGGATCTCTTGCCAAGGTTGTTCAACCTTTTTCTTACGTTGCGCCTCATCCTCACAAGCCCTTCTCTTTCGATATCTCCTCTGGAGCTCTTGATCTTCTACATCATATATATCCCCATCCATGTCACTCCAAAAAGATACCCATATCGTAGGCTCGAATCGCCCATTGGATGTACTCTTCGAACAAAGGCTTGGAACTCGTTTTCTTGAACATTCTGGCCTGAAAGATTAAGGAACCCTTGTCGTTGCTCTGATATCACTTGACGTACTTGGGACCAGGCTCGAGCAAAAGGAATGGCGACGAGAGTTCCAGGAAGTCGGAAGTTAAGTTGTTAAAATAGATCAGTCGTCAAAGAATGAAAATTTCCCGTCGATTAGCTTGGCTTCTTGGACCCCGTGAGTACTAATTTTGAAGATCTTGAATTCGTGCTCGCGTTTTGGGGCATATCTCACTAATCGGAGGTCAGACGAAGTGGAAAATAGCGTTTTACCAAGACGTCGCCTGAGCAGATACGAATTCTGATTGGGCACTTTTGAGAGAGATTGAATGGCTGTTTTGGAGTGACATTTTAGGGGTGATTTGAGGGTGATGATGGGGCCGTGGAAGGCATTAGAATGATGGTAAGGTAGAAGATGGGGTGTGAGGGATATGTGATGCAAGATCGCTCTCGGCCTCACACTTCGAGCTCTCTTCAACACTCGATCTTCCACATTCTCAGTCTCGCACTCCGAGTGTTTCCGACTCTTTGATTCCCCTGTCTCTCACAAGGGAATCGCTCTTAGTATCACACCAAGAGGATTTATCCGGCATTTCACCAAGATATATTTTGTTTCTTAACTCGAAACGGAGTAATCACAATGCTTAGTTTTTATCAAATTCATCTTGTCCCAAAAGAAGTTCTTACATCCCTTTATATAGGAAAATATTGATACTATGATAAATAAAAGAAATTAAAATAAATCGATAAACTATCAACGGATAACACAAACGGGTTTTCGAGATTTATGACCCGAGAGATGGACAACCATAATGGGGGAAAACGATTGGTCTTGGTTGTCATCAAAGAGATGAAAGTTTGGAAGAATCTCTAAAGCCCCGTCATTTAATTTGACTTGACTGAATGCATTCCTTCTTCATTTATTGCATTTCCGACAAGCTTGATGTCTCCAAAGTAGCCATGTCTTTATGAATATTTCAGTTCCATATTCTTTACATTTTGCATATTTCGGGTTGGGAATATGTCGAATTTATGTAATATATGCTTATTTGTCAGAAATGGAGATCTACATAAATTTCTGTTTAATATTGCAGAATATGGAAACATTTCGGGAGAAAACCAAGGAGCAAGAACCGGAGCACAAAGCTACTCGACATCGACTAACCCTAGTCGATCTCGACAAGACATGCCTAGACACCAGCCAGCATCGAGGAGCCTATGTCGAGAAACTGAAGACGAAGAACCCGACTCCACACCCTACTCGAGATCGAGTACGGCTACTCGTGATCGACGAGCGCTAGGAGCCATGTCCGAGTCTGTCGAAGACCAGCTAGCCGAGACGACGAAGCCGAGCCAGTCGACCAACTTTCCTACTCGAGATCGAGTACGGCGTACTCGAGATCGACGACGGTTCCAGAAGCCATGTTACTCGGTTTGACGAATCCTACTCGGTGTGGATTACTTGGGCCCGAAGATTGCCGATTCTATCCGAATTTATCAAGATACATCATGGAAGGAGAAGATCTATCCACTTTAAGACTTTTAGATATATTTCCCTATTTTGGATTTAATTCCTTTGTTACTTTTATTTATCTTTAATGCTCCTAGATATAGTTTTAGATATAGATATAGATTTCTATCCTTGAGTAGCAAGGTTTAGAAGTCTATAAATAAAGCCTTAGGGGGTTGATTTCTATTCATTCAATCACAATTCAATTCGAGGAGAAGTAGTAGGAGAGAGAGAGAGAGTGAGTGGCCAAGAGGAGTTTTGTTAATGCAATTTTATTTCCTTTTATTATTGATGTCTTTAATTATGATGAAGCGCGAGTAGTCAACCCACTTCTAGGGTTGGGGCGAGCCCGACGTTAGCCATGCATAATTGAGGTAAAGATCCGACCTTTATGTTGAATGCCCATTTTGCTAAGGTAACATTTTTCATTAACATTTTTATAAAGTGTTACCATATGTATCTAATGTAACATATTTTAAGTTTCATTGTCTAATTGTTACATTAGCACAAAATATGTTACATTAGATGTAACATTATTTTAAACGAGGTAACACTTTTGTATATGTAACACATTTTCCGTTCTATTGTAACACATGCTAATAATTTTTTTTTAAAGGAAAAAGAAAAGAGGAACTTTTAAATTGTGTAATTTAATTTTGTAGGATGATTAATTATGTTGAATGCCCATTTTGCTATTTAAATGTTGTGTACTAGTAACTCCTATCTGGGTTACGCCCTCATAAAATTTATTTACATATTTTGAAAATATAACTTATTTAATATTCTAAAAAATATTTATATATTATACTTCTCCATTCAAGGTTTTTTTTTCGTCATACTAGTAAAGTGTTTAGTTTTATATCCGACTTTCTATTTTATTTATGGATCCAATCTAGCTAGTAAATTTATTACTAACAAAACATTTAAAAACATAAAAAATATTTTATCACATTTTTTGTTCTATTTTATTTTATTTTCTCACAAATATATTTAAATTTGAAATTTAATAAATTTGTTAAAACAATAAATGGTCTAAACTTACAATCAATATGGTTTGGATATTATTTCATCAAATGTTTTATCAAATAAAAGTAAGAAATGATTAAAAACATAAAAGCGCAATAGTTTCCACATTATTTTTGTCTATTTTTCAAGTGAATAAAAGTTAACCTATTACGTTTTTTTTTACTTTAATATAATATAATTTTTTTTATCGAAAGTTACAATTTATCATAATTTAATTTATTCCCTCCCATTCTTTTTTTAATTTGGTCAGATTTATCATAAATTTAATTTATTCCCTCCAATTGATAAATTTTATGACGTTGTCTCTATTTTCTTTTCTTTTTAATTAATGAAATTTATTTATCAACTTTAAGTTTTTTTTAAAAATTATTCCAATACATAAAATTTAGTAATAATTTTAAGTTATAAAAATACGGAGTATATTGTTTAATAACACTGGCATAATCCACAAAAATATAATGCATAACCCTCTGATAAAAAAAAATAATGCATCTAACATTCTAACCCTAAGCGCCTTCTCCAGTAATGCCGCCTCCATTTCTTCAGATCCAAAAACGGAGATCCTTCTTCCATTTTAGAGGTTTGCCCTCTCTCGCTTGACCTCCACCAAATCTCACCCAATGCGTCTCCTCGCTCTCTCACTATTGGACTGAGAAGAAGAATTAACACCGCCACCGTCGTCACCCGCACCTGCTCAGGAGACGCGGCTTAATGTCAGTCGAACACCAGACCCTGTTCAAGCCTTTGGATCTCGAACCTCCTTCCCGCCCATGTGCCAACGCGAAACATCGATGTCAAGCTGCGCACCCCGAGGTCAGTGATTTCGTCTCCCAGCCCCCGAAATTGGAGTTTCACCACTCCGCCGTTGCTTTGTGACGCCCTCGCCGAAGAAGTCGAAGAAGAAAGAGGTGAATGTCCTCTGCAGCTTCCGGCCAAACCCAATCGCCAACCTCGGTGCCTAGCGAGCTTTGAAGGAGTCGAATATGACTACGAGAGACCAAACAACGGCCCTTCTCTCCCATATCCCTCGAGCCTAGCGGGCGCAACGGGCGACCCCGATTCCACTGAATCCTAAACCTTCAGTTCGATCGAACCACAAGGTATACTTCTTGGACCTTAGCTTGACTGAGTTGGGAGTTCAATTTAGTTGCTGAATTGTTTTATTTGGATGAGTTCTTTGGGTGAAACTGGTTTATTTCGATCTATGGAAGCCTGACTATGTTTGGGCTGATGTTTACAAATTGGATTGAACTGGTATATCTCTTGATGCAGTGATTGTTTATCTGAGGACTACTGGGGATAATTAGACACGCAAGCAAGCCAAATTTAAGTTATGAGGCTAGATAGTTAGATTTTTTTTCTTATTGGTTTATTGGGCTGAATTCTTTTTCCAAGATTTTAGGCCTCTGAAATTGTAATTGTAGACAATTAGATGGAAGATCATTATTTGATGGTATGATTATTGTTTCAACTGACAAGGAACTAGGGTTAGTGTTTGGCTGGTTTAGTTAGCAATTGGAACTAATTAGTCATTTGGTGGACAATGAGAATAATCATTAGACATCAATCCCTCTAAATTGTTAAAACTTCTCTAACTGATTATAGAACAACTATAAGATAGAAGAGGAGATACTTGCAGCTTGTGGAATAGGGAGCCTTCAACTTCTTCTGATGAGTGGTATTGGTCCTGGGCCATACCTATCATCACAGGGCATTCCCATCACCCTGCACTTGCCATATGTTGGTCAGTTCCTTTATCACAATCCTGTAAATGGCATAAACCTTCTATCACTTTTTAAATGATCATATCAACTAGAAGCAGTTGCCTATTTGAACAGCTTGATTTCTAAATGCTAAATCGCGTTATTAGCTTCCCTTTTCAATAATTCAATTGTTTGATGTAAATGAGTAGACTTATAGAAATTGCTACTTATTTGAATTTCTTTCTCTTATCCTCTTGAAAAATCAGATTGGTGTTCATGTGCTTTGATTTATAGAAACTTAGGCTTTATTCGAATACTCTTTAAGAATTTGATTTTGATGAAACAAGATGAGTTAACTCTCCTTTATTCTTTTCTGGCTTTGTACTCTTTTGATGATTTTGAGGTCCTGATTGCATTGTCTTATGTCTCGGCTTTAGCCTTCCGGATGCAATTGCTTGCAACATCTTCAACAAATATATTAAGATTCAGTAATGTTTGGATGTTGTCTTGTTTTGATGTTGTCTTTAGAGGCTATTGGTTTCATACTTCAAAGCTAGACCCTTTTACCTCCAGGTGTGTGCCTAAGCAATCCCCTTCAAATACATTAGATTTAATCTTTCCCATTAAAAAGAATCATAGAATCAAATATTTATCAGCCCTTTAATTCCTTCTAAACTAGATTTTTTTTCCGGAACATTAAAATTGCACTACAGATGCACGGGGATCAGGAAAGTGATTGGTTGATCATATTTTTTGTAGATGAAAAAGTTGTTCCTGGTGTATATACGAGGAAAATATGATAATCTGGCTGATTCAGTTGCTATTCTTTTTTTGAAAAGCACCCTAAATTCTTACCTTTTGCTAGTTAGATTCCCAATAGCTCTTTGGCAAGAAATTGTGATGCTTCATGTTCATGCATTGTATCTTGGTGTCTTGAAAAACCTGTTTAACCTATGAACTGGTACACATCTTCTGTACACTCACAAGAAGTCATCTAGTATTATTCCATTCTATTAATAAAGTCACAATTATGCTTAAAATGTCTCTTCAATTCTGATTTTCATCGAGTTATCAGACTTATCTTGTTACTTGATCAACTTTTTGTCTCAGATGCTAGCCCTTCTAAGTTATCTCTCTGTCCATCTCTATAAGAAAGAAAGAACCCATCTCTACTAGAAGAAAGAAAGAGTAATTGAGAAAAATCAAGATTCATGAGTCTCTTTTATTTAGGTATATATATCTATTATTGGTATTGTTATAAAGCTCAAATTCCTCCAGCGTCCTACTTGCTGTTTCATTTTTGGTCATAATTACCTTTATATTCCATTTAGGCTACACACTTTGAGAGATATTTCATTTCTATAAGTGTCTGACTTTGAAAAGAAATTTGAGGTAGTTATATTTCTTCTCTTCACATTGCATGTTGCAAGGAGAGGTATTCATTGATTCTGAGTTTGTCATTTTGTCCATATGTAGGATTATGCTGCAAAGGAAGAAAGATGGCTTCTAGAAAAAGTTGCAGAGGTGCTTGCAAGTTCATATGCAAGGAAAAAAGAATTGGTAAGATTTGGTCTTGTGATTTATATACTAGAAAAAGTTTGTCATTCTGATTTTCATCGAGTTTGTCATTCTGATTGATTCTTAGTTTTGTAGTCTACGTTGCATGTTTTATGCTAAAGAAGAATAGCTAACTAGTTGGAAACTTTGTTAATTGTAGCGACAAATCAAAGAATATGTTTTCTGAATGTTAGTGCATTTTCTGAATGTTAGTGCCGATGAAGTGATACGGAGCTTGTTATATTACAAGAACAATGACTCCTTGATCACTGTTTTAGTTTATGCCTATGATAATTTCAGTTCATTGAAATGCAGAGCTACAAGTATAGAGTGCGTTCTTTGTTTCCTTTTGTATTGATTAATATATTTATTTTTTTTATTCTAATCAATTGATGATATTGGTCATCAAGTACATCATGAGGGGCAAGCCTGATGCTGGCTATGCATTTTTTAAATCCGAGTCATTGATATGGCCTGGATTTGTAGAGTTTGATTATGTAAATGGAAAGGTGCTCACTTATTCTGCTCAGGACAGGTAAGTTTTTAGTTTTTACTGTCATTGTAATGTTGGTTATTGAATTTCATTTAGTGTATATTCAAGGTGTTTGATATGAAGAATTATACAATGTTGTACTCCATTTCCGATAAAAATATCTAAGCTAGAGATTAAGATAAGGTAATTATCTACAACTTAGATAGTCACCTTGTCTATAAAAAGATGTGTTGGTTAGCTAGTTTCCTCACTTTGCCTATAAAATTTTTGTTCACTTTTACAAGTGATAAAAAAAATAGCCATTTGAAAATCTGTGTTATCTTATGTTAACTGCGTTCTTTAAAAATTTTCAGGTCTTGTATCATGAATATAGTTCACACCATTTGAAGAATCTTATTTCTACAAGCACCATTTGAAGAATCTTATTTCTGCAAGCACGGAAGAAATTGTTTCATCTCCACATGGCAAGATGGTGAGACATGAGGTGGAAATGCAGAGGGAAGTGAAAGAATCAGTGATAATGGTCAATTATGTACTAGAGAATGATTATGTGTAACTTGATACCTTTTGGATTTCCTACTTTGTATTTTTTGTTGAAGGAAACTTTGATGGTGGATAATACATGCCTTTTAATTATTCTAATTTATCATTAGAGTAATATCTTATTTCAATGTAACTAGTAGGTACATTATATGTATTTGTTAAAAAAAAATATAAATATAATAGTTGACATTAAGAGTAACATTGTTCTTCAAAGGTAACATTATTCATTAGATGTAACATATTTAGTTAATGGTAACACACCATAGAAAGGTAACATTTATTCTAAAATGTAACATTTACTTCAAATGTAATAGTTTTGTTATAAAATGTAACACTTGATGTTGCTAATGAAGCAATGTTACATTTGCTAATAAAAAGTGTTACATTAGATCAAATGCAACGGCCGCAAATGCAATGCTCAAAAAGTGTTACCTTTTCCCTAATGTAACACATTTTAGTGCTAATGTAATATTTTTGAGTGTTACCTTAGGCCCTTATATGTAGTAGTGTGAGCATCTCCTACTTGTTTATGTGTTTATTGCCCATCTAATGGAGATCCATGTTAACAACTTGGATTGTAAACATAAAATCGGTAGAGACAATTAGGGTTTCCTGAAAGAGTTGTCTAATTGTTGGAAAAGGCGAAAGCTTGTCCTTGATGCGATTTACATGATTGTCTATCTCTGCCTTATGCATGCTTGGTTATCGTTGTTGCGAACCCCAATCTTGGAAGCCTTTTACATTAAGTTTAGTTCGAAATCCCAAGGCAATTGTTTTTATTTATTTTCGTTTTAGTTTCTGCTCTACTCGATCTCGACCAAGCCTGGTCGATCTCGAGTTACTGATTCTCGATCTAGCATCGCTGTAGCTTCTGTGTGCAGGTACTCGACAAGACGAGCCGAAGTCGACAAAGACCCTACTCGATATCGAGTAGCCCTGGTCGATATCGACGAGCCCCTGTGCTTGCTGCTGCGCTGTGTTCGACTGTCCGATCTTCTGTCGACTACCCTAGTCGAGATCGAGGACCCTGTTGTCGACTCCTATTCGTGAGATTTCTCCGCTACCTAGGATCCGCTGACACGCTTCCTCGTGGATCGATCCTGACTTCCCACTACTGCATCAGGAGGAGGTCTTGTAATTATTTGCAAGGGACGAAATCTGGTTTGCTTTACTTTAGTTATATTTTATATTGCAAGTCTCGATTTCCTCCTATCAACAAAGCTGCCAGATTTTCGAACTGCTACAAAGATCCTAAATTTCGTCCATCTTCCCAGCTGAATTGACGAGTGCATCCTTCAATAAATTTGTGGCCACTTAAAATATCTTTCCAACAAGCATTCATCGTCTTCAATCGAAATTTTATACAGCCAGAACGAGCCAAAATAATAAGGTGTCGCTAAACAGTTTTCACAAATGAAAGTTGATGTTCAATTTCGAAGACAAACCTTTGTAGGAAAAAAGAATCGAGCTCATGGGAGACTACAATCACATCACGTTGTGATGAGCGAGTGAAACCCTTCTTACATTCATTTATTTGCTTTGTTTGCACTCACGATATCAATCACTTGTTTTGTTCTTACCTTTATTATGAACTATTGATAAGAAGATACACTAAACGCATGCTCTCTATGGGATCGACGCTTGTATTTATTTGCTATACTAGAGTTATAGTTTGAGTCTTTCTTTGGCGAGATTCAACGACCGTTTTACGCTCGTCGGACACCCTCATCTTCTCATATGCCTCTTTTTCTATCTTCATAAGATTTCTTCTTCATGCATCTCCATAGCTTATAACCCACTGCATACCTATTTAATTATTTATAAAGTATCATAGACAAACACACCATATATTAGAGTTTTTATCACCAAAACACATGAGTTCCTAGCGGAGCTTAAACTATGTTCTAAAAATCACGCCTAGGCTTGAGGGAACCTAGGAATTTTTAAGCCTAGGCAGGTCTCTAGGCACAAATCCACCTAGGTATTGCCTAGTCCCGCTTATGCGCTGCCTAGACCCTACCTAGAAACGCCTAGGCCCGTCTAACCCGACGATTACTCAATTTTAGTGTCTAGGTAGATAATTAGTCAACTCAGAGTTTTTTTTAACCCAACTCGGGAAGTGTTTCTTTCTGAGTCGAACCTATAGTTTTCGATTTTAAGAGGTTTTGAGTCAAATCTATAGTTATGATTGTTGTAAGATTATATGAATTATTAATATGTGTTATATATTAAAATATAAAAAAATAACTAAGTTTGTTTTATATCCGTCTAGTCACCCGCCTAACCATCTAGATACTAGGCGACCATCCATTGCCTAACGACGGTCTAGTACATTTTAGAATATTGACGTCAAGGTAGTACTCTAAAACATGAGTAGAGTATTTTATTTTATTTTATTTTAATTGGGAAAATTTTTGGATAGAAGGTCTATCCAAGTGCATCCAGATGGATATGAGATCCTGAAGAACTGTGTTAGTTGTTATGCTTATCCCTATGACAGAGTGATCAAGATGTGTAACCTTGTCAGTCACTCTATTGCCAGCACAGGGATAGAAGGTCTACCCAAGTGCATCTAGATGAGTAGAGTATTTTATGTGTTGTGTTTGGCTTAATAAAAAATATTTAAAAAAAAATGCAAACACGGCACTAGTTTTCTTCAAATTTTATTTTTATTTTTTTTAATCGAAACTAGTTTTCTTCAAATGTGCACACGTTAATGCGATGGGTATATCTTGGTAGCTACTAGCTAATGTGATGGATATATCTTGGTAGATAAATTTAAAAGGCGGGAATTCCCACTTGTTTATTTTAGTTTTCCTTGTGATTTATTGGATAAGATCAAACAATAAATATTGATATCTTCCCCAAAAGAAAATGCACTTGAGAATGTGATAATAGTAGTCTGACAAATAATACTCAATCCGTCTCAAAAAACAAGTCGTTTTAGTATTGTGCACTAATTTTAATAAAACACTTACCCATCAATCAACATCATCATTCCACTAATTTTTTTCATTAATTTTATTATTTTTAAATACCCATTATATTTTTTAACCAATCAAAATCTTTTAAAAAGCAAAAATTAAAAAACGAGACTAGTGAGTGGGTTATGTGGCGTCACCAGCATCACCATTCACCAACAACAGCTCCGCAGCTTGATTGGATACCCTCCAAATTTTATCTTTCCTTTCTGTCTCAATTTTTTTTTACCAGGTCGGAATTCGAGTAATATAAATCTATCCGAAAGCAACCTCTTAGGTTTTAAAGAGCTGGTTAATTGTAATCATTGAAACTCCAAACAAGGATCACTAAAAATGCAATCTTATCAATCACTCTATTGTTATTAATGAAAATTATCATGATTAAAAAATCTGCACTCTTCATGAGCTTATCTGAAACACGTGGCGCAAAGACACGTGAGTGTACTGTGTCGTGGTCGCAAGAGACCTCTTGATTGTGCACCTAGGAATCGCTTAACAGAACGATTATCTCTCTCTCTCTCTCTCAATGTGTTTATGTGTGACTTCAAAAAGCCCTTTCTCTTGTTCGAGCTTGGCTTATATAGTGTCCCAGTTGTACGGACATAGGGTGGACAAGTGGCCGAAAGGTTATTACTTGTGGTGGGTGTATTAGGACCAATGGGTGAAGGGCATGTTCGACACGTGCCCAGGATGATAAGACCTCATACTTATCAGCGGACGTATCTAGGCCGAGTATTTCTTGATCCCTATTTGGGATGGACCTCAAGATGATGCATCGGGGCTGCCGATATTTCTTCGAGTTACATCAGCCATCACGAGGCATGTGAGAGAATGACACTTCTCTCACTCTCGACATCAGGGTTTGGCATCAGACATAATCAATTCAATTTTCGAAGGACATTTGGTTTTTTTAGATGGTTTATGATTATGAGATAAGGACACTTTTCACGTTTTATTGATGCAACTTTCTTTCCCGTTTCGTCCAACTCCCCCTCTATTTGTATTTTCATGCCTCCCATTTGCATGTCACCTTTGCGATTCAGCCTGGCAGGTGTTTCCTTTTCCTCATCGGTAGAGCACTCTCCACTTCCTCTTCATGATCACCAATTTTCACATGTAGCACGACATCTGAGTGGTTTAACTTACCGCTCCTTTAGCCTTCATTGTTAGTAACATGCCTATCCATATCGGCCGTCTCGTTGGTGTTTAAGTTAATCGTTGGGAATCCGTGATTGGGCAATCGTCTTGGGTCACGTCTGGCCCAGCACGATATCATCACCTATATAACTGAATAACCCCCCCCCCCCCCCCAATCGACTCTCCCGTGGATGATCCATGTGAGAAGGGCGCGTACTCACTATCTTTGTTTCGCAGGGAGACACAAAGCTCGATAGGTCAGGCTAGCTCGTTCCCAAGATATAGAGTTCAAGAACTTGATCGAAGGCCTGTACGTAGGTCATTGGCGTCTCCAACTGCGCCCTTCACATGCCCACCAATTAACTTTGTGGCACTTTGTACCTTGATTTTGTTAAATAGAGAGCGATCATTCGGGCTTCGAACCAGGTACCTTTCTCTAACACTTTGTACCCTTGAAGACCCAATTGCGCCCTTCACATATCCACCAGCCTCCAAATATGATGGTCATACAGATGGACGATATGCCATTAGAAAGAGGGCGAGAAAGTTAGTTTCAAGTGAAGGTGTACAAAATATGGAAATCCCTCAACTGGACAATATAAATTGAACAGCTTACGTTCCCTCGGGTGGCAGGATTTTTTGCTTTGGGTGGCAAGTGAATTCCAACAACTTACATGGTCACTTGATAATAATGACGTAGAGGAGCTCTTTATTCAATAGTTGCCTTCTGAATTTGAAAGTTAATGACTCCCTCCTCCCTATTAAATGCTTCTTGGATGATTTGGAAGATACCCTCTTCATTCCTCGTATAGCCGCTCCATGATGTCCACATCATTAAGCCACTTTGTGTTCTCTCTCTTCCTTCAACTGATTGGGCGGGAACCCTCCTTCTTCATTTTTCAACTAGCTAAGAACGATATCCAAAACTAAATGCAATCACAAGAATGATATCCGATGGACTGAATAAGGTGTTTTGTAGGAAACCACCCCTTAAAACTAAAATTGCAAAAACCACTCGTTAAAACCATTTTCTTTGCAAAGTCACACTCATCATCCAATTTCTATAAATTGAATGTTAAAATACGTGAAAAGTCAATTATATCCCTTGTTTTTATTATTATTTTACTTCATCCAATCGATATTAATTAATTTTTACCTTTTCAGCATGTTCTTTTTAAAAGTAAAAAAAACTCTATAAAATATATTTTTTATATATAACTTCATACTTATTAGTAAAAACACTCTATAAAAAGTAGATATAATTGATGTTTTATATATTTTAAAAAGTTTAAATTACTAAAGGGCTACTTGAAGATAATAATTTTTTAAAAGGATATCTAATGAAGTTTTTATTATTCTAAAATATGTTCACTATTCCATACACATTTTTAGAATAATAAAAACTATAAGAAATAATTTTTATTTTTTTTCTTCAAGTAGCCTTTTAGTAATGCATTTTCTTTAATGTATAAAACATAAATTACACGTCAATTTTTATGGAATTTTTTTTGTAATTATGAAATTATTTTTTAAAAAAATAATATTTTTTGATATTTTATAGAGGTTTTTACTTTTCAAAACATTTCATCCACTACTACCAGCTGAATAGAGTAAAATAATAATAAAAATAATGGTTATAATTGACTTTTCACATACTCTAACATCCGATTAGTAGAAAATTGGGTGGGTATATATGACTTTGCAAAGAAAATGCTTTTAACGAGTGGTTTTATACAATTTTAGATTTAAAGGGTGGTTTTTCACAAAACACCCTATTTAAAGGGTGATTTTTTTACGATTTTGCCCATCAAAATTCTACTCCATTTATCAATCTTGTATTTGAACATTCAGATTGTGCCTGTATTCATAGTGAATTCAAGCTGGGAGGCCTCAACCTCTCTTTCGGGAGCCAAATCCTCCTTCGGGAGATCTAATCCCGGCTCCGGCCGCCTCACCCCGGCTTCGATCACTTCAATTCGGCTTCGGCCACCTCGGACCCTCTGTGGCGCCACCAAGCCTCTAGTTCACCGTGGTTCACTGGTGAAGAACGTGAAGTTGATAATCCTAATCCGAATACCCATCGTTGGAGTTTAAACGAACCAAAATCAGGTTGGGGCTTTTGTTGATTTTCAATTGGTTTTCCCAAATTCATCGTCCTCATTGCCCAATTCGTTCATCTTGATCGATCACGTATCCCAACCCTCAAGTTCGCTTGTGCTCGTCGTTCTCGGGCCGCTGCGCACTCGCTCTCTCTGCAACTAAACCCGGGGGTTGAAGGAGTGCTTCCTCTTTCTCCTCACTTCTCCAGTCTACAACGCCGATAGTGGCGCCTCTGACCTTCGGTGCTCCGACTTGGGTCGCGGTGCCACCAAGCCGGATTTTGTCCTCTTTCCTCTACATCCTCTTCCTCTGGTTGCCCTCCGTCCTCATCTCCGGACTGCTTGGTGGCGGGACTCACTCTGCATGCTCCTTCTTCCTCCGCCCTATTGGTCTCGGCGGACCTGGCTCTTTCTCTCCGGCCTCCATGGTGTCTTACTCCTCCTTGGCAGATCTGGTGTTGCGCCATGGAGTTGTTTGTCTCGGGCTTATTCCCTTGCTTTGGGCCCAATGTTTTGATTTTGGCCCAAGGTTTTGACCTTTGGGCCCATTGAAATTTTTTAAATAAAGAAATAAAATAACTTATAAATAATAAAAACAAAATATCAAGGTTGTGTGTGTGTGTCTTTCCTTGAGTAACCCACCCGAAAGAGTATGATAAAAAATCCCGTAAGGTTCTTGATAAAATCCCGGATGGGTTTTTTTGGTGCGTTTTTTACGAGGGCGGTCCTCGACTGTGTTTCTGGTTGATTTTGGCAGTCCTAGTCTGAGTTGGGACTCTAGCGTCCGTTGTCGGGTTTAGTTGGGGCCGAGGCAGTGTGTATCGAGGCGACTCTGTGTTTCGGATATTTCCTTAGAGTTTCGTCTTCATCGCCCACATGATCTCCTGATGTGCCGCTGACCAGTCATGCCTTCGCTTTGTGCCATTTCTTTTTCGTTGTATGTTTTTCTTGACCTATCGAGGTGTCAAGTTTGTCTGTTTCTTGAATTATTACTCGATAAAAAAAAAAATGCGTGTCCAATTCCAATTTCTTTCCGTTTAGTTAGACTTCAGATCAATTGCTAATCCTTTATTTCTGGATCCAATTACTAGTCCTTTTACATAAATGCTTCATAGCGTGGGAGTAGAAGTTAAAATATTCTATATACTCCGTACTCCGTATAATTATTGTTTGGATACTGTAAATTAAAAAAATAAAAAAAGAGGATTAAGAATGTGATTAAGGAGAATTTTGGAGACATGTGAGAGGGATCCAAGTTTGAAAGCACAATATCCAAGGAATAATTGCATGTAATTTCACGTGATGGTCAGTGCCCCTTGTCCGTAGTATGCTTGCATTCCAATTTTCCATGAAATTATATGTCTATTTTAGTACTCTACACTTTAATTAGGAGTAATTTAATTACTCTATGTAGGAAGGACACTCCGTTTTGTTTGCATTGGTAGACTCTGCATCTTGATTTCCCAAAGTCCTCTCCTTCTTTAATCTTTAATTGCTAAGAAAGCAGAGCCATGAATTTTCTTGTTATTTACGGATCAACGAGGATACATCTTGGAAAAATAGTGTAATGGTTGAAAATCACTTGTAATTACTTACATAGCTTGTCCTTAATTTGTGTCCAAAATACATCATAAAGGATATGTCATCTACTACTAATCATGTTTAACTTAATTGTATTAAGCATGTGGGGTGTATTTGACCGTACAAACATTTTTGAGATAGTTATTTAAATCTTTTGGAAAAGTGTTTTTTGGTGGTTTATTAATAGCATCAAACAAAACTTTCTATTGGAATCAAGGAACAAACAAAACAATAACAGAGATAAGAGGAGGAGCAATAAGACAAAGAGGAAAAAGTTGTAAATGGATGGGCCGATAATGGGCCCAACAATATGGCCCATATAGCGAGCACATGACAAAAACACCTCTTAGTACTATGTTGTAAATCGTAATGCTTTGCTAGCTATTCTGAATACAAACTCCTCGAGGCGATCGAACCTCAACACACAAATCTTACTTGCGACATGTATGCCATCACGATGAATTAAACAATTGTATGATCCACCGTCACTTGGTACATTTTTTTTAAAAAAAAAATAACGGTTTTTTCGCCTGGTACCTTTGAGATATCGCCTTTTTCGCAGAGTGTATAAGAATTTAGCATACTCGGTACCTCTCAATTTATAACCTATTTTTTGTCGTGCTCCTCCCAAATTAATTTTAACAACGTAGTCGGTAGCATTGTTATTTTTTTAACTAAAGATGAAAAGAAAGGAAAACGGAGGAAGAAAAGCAAAGATGATACATGGAAGAGGAAGAAAGGAACACAGGTAGCACAAGGCGAGAAAGAAAGGGGAAGGTGACACACGCCGCTGGTGACACCGACTGGAGCTTGGTCGTGCTGGAATCTACTAGAAAGGAGGGGCGACTAGAGCTGGGAAAGGAGGTACGTGGTCTTTCAATTTTTTTTTTTGAAAATTAGGGTTTCGAAATTGGAATTTTGAATGTAAGTTTGTAAAATTGGAGTATGGATCATTTGTGCACACCCCTTAGGGTGTATCTTGGTGGGGGAGGGGGGTTCGGCGGGGGTCAGTGATGAGTCTTCGTCTGCGAAGAGGGACTGAATCGTTTCAAATGAATGAAGGAGACGATGGTGAGGGGTGGAGTGGGACGGGGGGTGGTTTATCTTTGTGTTAGGTATCATCGAAATTAGGGTAGGCTTGAAAGTTGTTTAATTAACAAGTGATTTCAGCATTATTCTGGGAAAAACGAAGAATTATTCAGACGTATGTATTGAATTTAGTGTATGATTTTTTAGATGCATAATCAGATTAATTAGTTGTACATTATTCAGATGTATGTCTCGAATTTCGATTATGAGTGGTACTGAATTGTTAAATTATTCGGCGGGGGTTAGTGATGAGTCTTCGTTTGCGAAGAGGGACTGAATCGTTTCAGATTGTTGAGAGAATGAAACATGTGAAGAGACCAAAAGAGTCCCACATCGACAATATGAACAAAGAAGCCTTAGTATATAACCTAGTGGGTTACTTCTCCTATTGCCAATTGGTTTTAGGATGGAACCCCGCTCGGCCTGTGTGCTAGGCTATTAGCGCTTGGGCGCACGTGCACACACGACCCCCGATCCTGATGCCCAATGGACTTTAGTATGGTATCAGAGCGGAAAAGTCAAACGGCCCGACTCTTGATCCTAGGCTAGCTAAAAAGAGAATGAGATGCTAGACCTGTTGTCCAAGTGTCAACTAGAGGCGAAAAAAGACCCTAGTTGCACTTGCGGGGGCGTGTTGAGAGAATGAAAGATGTGAAGAGACCAAAAGAGTCCCACATCGACAATATGAACAAAGAAGCCTTAATATATAAGCTAGTGAGTTACTCCTCCTATTGCCAATTGGTTTTAGGATGGAACCCCGCTCGACTTGTGTGCTAGGCTATTAGCGCTTGGGCGCACGTGCACACACAACCCCCGATCCCGAGTCCCAACGGACTTCAGTACAAATGAATGAAGGAGACGATGGTGAGGGGTGGAGTGGGGTGGGGGGTGGTTTATCTTTGTGTTAGGTATCAACGGAATTAGGGTAGGCTTGAAAGTTGTTTAATTAACAAGTGATTTCCGCATTATTCTGGGAAAAACAAAGAATTATTCAGACGTATGTATTGAATTTAGTGTATGATTTTTTAGATGCATAATCTGATTAATTAGTCGTAAATTATTCAGATGTATGTGTCGAATTTCGATTATGAGTGGTACTGAATTGTTAAATTATTCGGTGAAATATGATTTATTATTCTTCAGTAATGGAGTCTTCGGGTTAACAAACAATATTAAAACTCTTCATCACAACTCACAAGAATATTATTCGGTGAAATTAGTAATTTTTCATCTAAACTGGAGGGAAAAAAGATAACATTATTCAGTAGCATGTGAAATATTATTCGGTTGAATTGACGGATTTTAAAAACAACCAAAATCAGGGGTTATTTAGAAGAATACAACTTAAATAAAAATAGCTTACCACAAAAAAAAAAGAATAAAAGAAGAAAGAAGCAAATTGGTGATTTATTCATGATACACGTATGCGGGTCATTGTCGTACGAGGGAGAAAGCATTTTGGAGGAACTTATCACGCGCAGGTAAGGTGAGTGGATGAATTTTTATACGCGGGTCCCACAATAAATTAAAGCAAAATTAAAAAAAAAATTTTATTCCCAGCATTCCATCTTCTTTCAATCAAATGTCCAAATTTGTGCACAAGGTACATCTTAAGGGGTATGCACACCCGAACCACACCCTATATAATTGAGTATCAACGCTGCAGATAAAAACTACATATCTGATTAGCTATCTTAATTTGTGAGTTTGTGTTTCGAATTAAGAAGTTTGTGAATGAGACAATGAGACGGAGGTCTTTAAAAAATATGTTTGTATGAACTATTTTTTAGAGTTTGTGAATCTGTGTTATTCGAATTGAAATTTTTTGAATGAGACAGTGAGACAGTATTGAAGTTGAAGAAGTGAATATAGTTGATTTGCTGAAGCTAAAGGACTGAATTGAGTATCTTAAATGTGTAAGTTAATTGATTGAATTTGTATTATTCAAACTGGTAGTTTGTGAAAAATCTATCTGTGTGCCCTGATCTCGTCTTAATTGTTAGGGTGCTTTCCAAGAGCATAAGAACTTTATCTAGTTATGATGTTAATTTACAATTTGTTGCTTGTGTAGATTTTGATTGGATGCTCCCAAATCAGTCCATTATAATAAGAGAATGAGCGGTCAATACTCTACAACTGGGCTGTGTACACCCTATATTAGGTTGCATGCATCCTAATTAGTCCATTATAGTTTGTTATATTTGAAGTTGAAATTAAATTAAGGACTGCATGGACTGAATTGCGTGCATTTGTCTGCCTTGTGCTTGTTTACTAAGCTACTTGATGTAACTACTTTCACCCCAAAGCTACACAACTTGCTATATATTTAATGTCTATTAGCTCAAACGGTAGAGCGATGTACGTCTCAAGCACAAAGACGTGAGTTCAAATCTCGCACATGCTAATTCAAATTGAATTGAGAGTTAAAATTGATTTCTCATAATTTTGGTTAATGATTTCATTTACAGGCCGGAGCACGTACTATAATTTTTTTTTGTCCCATTGTGACTTATTCTTGTTTGATTCAGGCTTCTAGTTTTCAATTGATTTGATCAACTTCTCAAAGTCTCATATGGTTAAAAGAAAATGGAGGAAGGTGATTGGAGTTGGTGGGAGTGATTGGAAGCACTATGTTAAGATTTTCGTTGTTTGCCTCTTTAATTGAATAAGTTTCATTTTTGTTGATTTCATTGGGTACATGGCTTTGGTCTTTTGGTTTATTATTTTGTTAATTGGTTATAGATTATTAAGTTAAGAAATTCGTAAATAATTAGAAATTAATGTCTAACATATTGATGAAGTAATAGTGGTGTTTGAGAGTGGTTTATTCCCACATAGGTTGATATTGTCTTTTCTACAAACATGTTAGTGAAACCATATTCATTCTCAATCTAACTATGTACAAATTAAAACAAAATATACACTTAATCCCGGTGCACAAAAGCTACATAACCCACTTATTATTTTCCTGAGAAAAGACCTCAAAACAAACTATCTAATAATCTAATTTTAATGCTTAAAAAGGTGCATAAATAACATGTAGCCTATGTGGGATTTGAAACCATTAAACACACCACTTTACCATTTGAACTACACTACAGGAAAATGGGGGAAATCTCGACACAAATATTCACCTTTTTCGACGCTTTTATATGTCCGGAATTTGATTTCCGACTCTTTTAAAAAGCGTCGAAAATTTTGGTGTCACGAATGGCATACGCCATTCTCGACGCTTTAAAGTGTCGGTGTCATTCTCGACGCTATATTACGTCGCCGCTTCTATGCCATTTTCGACACTCAACAGCGTCAGATTGTCAGTGCCATTCTCGACGCTCCATGGCGTCGCTGCCCTTATTGACACTTAACAGCGTCGAGATATGCTTTTTTTTTGGAAAAAAAAAATTGACCACGTAATTCAGCCTGTCATATACTATTAAATTTTTTAATTAATTTTTAAATTCCTCTAAAATGTCTAATACTGCAATAACAAATGTACCAACATAATTTGTATTATATTTTAAGCTGAACATGTCTCAACATATATATACACAAAAAAATGCATAATTAAATACATTAAATAAAATTATTTTAACAACAAATCCAACAAAATGTGAAAAATATATATTTGTATTATATTTTCAAGAATTACAGAGCATCTTAGATCCTTGTTGTCACCTCTTTAGTCCGGCATGAAACACATTCCTTCTCTCAAGGCTCCGGAGTTGCAGAGGTAGTGATCACAGTCCTCTTAAGAATGAATGGCCCGTTCGACATGATTGCACTCGTTCTCACAAGCGCATTCATTGCTCCGGCTTTCTTGTTGTGATCATAGCCAGGCCTCTTCTCCCTGGACACATAAACCAGCATTGGCAACCTCACGTCAACTTCTGCCGTATCAACCAAATTCTCCCCATCTGCTTGCAAGTCGTAGACTTGTTCCGAGTTTGGCGGAGCCAGCATTGCCTATAATGTTAACAAAGATTGCAACTTCAGTGCCAAGAAAATTCATAGCCAAACAAAAACACAAATGTTAAAATTGAAATGAATGGTTTAGATGGTACCTGAATAATACCGACATGATCTCCTCTCGAGTGATCAGGCTCAGCAGATGACCAAGTTCCGGGCCAGTGGGAGCCATCAGACATCAATGTTGCCTTAGGTACACCTTGATGGCATCAGCCAAATTACCTCCCATTTCCATTTGCTTCTTCTTCGTCTTCAGCTCGTCGTGGGCATTGAAAGCATCGGATCACCTCCTAATGGATTCTGGTAAGGAGTTAATCCTCACTTTGAATTCATCATACTCTCTCTTCACTCGCCTCCTCTCCCAAACAAAATCCAATCTTACTTTGTTCTTCAAGAAATCCTTTTTCTGACCAAAGTATGCCCCATAACCAAATCTTGGGAAGCTGATCAAGGATCCAGGAGAATGCAAACCATATCTCACAGGTGATTGACATTCCCCATAACCAAATGGCTTCGTGGTTCGGATGTCGAATCCACCATGTCAGAAACATCCCTAGAACCACCAGACGTATCACCATCAGCAATCTGTGCACACCATAGCAGTCCAACCAATGTCAGATAATTGGACTAACATGCCAACCATCCATAATTCATCAATTCCCTTCATAAAGAATGTATGGAAACCAAATACCAATGGTTGCAGTGTAAGATACCCAACAATTTTAACTCTATAAACTTGAACTAGTTTATAAACTCTTACCAAACATACACTAATTAGCTAACTACAAGCAGCCACATGCCTACATCTACATTCCAATGAAGATAGTGCCATTGAGAAAATTCATCAGACTAATTGCTGAATCAATGTTGTCTAGGTACCATTTAATCAAGAACCCCCCCCCCCCCTTTTCTTTCTTAATTTTTTTAATAAGTTACAATCTTCATAATAAATCAGTCCAACAATAAAAGGCTAAATGCATCAGATAAACATAGCTATGAGTATCTAACACTATACATAAAATTTAATAGCAGTTGCAGCTGAAGTAGGCAGTAGGCAAAGGTTAATTTCATTTATGTGAACAACTCAAAGTCATTTAGACTTGTCTTCCTACAACGAAATTCAACAGTAAGAATTTGAGCTGAACTACCCTACAATCATATTTCAATCAGATTTGAGCTAATGCACTACTATGAAAAAAGAGAAAAAGTTACTAAACTTGATAGGACTTCTAGAAAACAAGTCAACTAATAAACAACAGAGATTAAGGAACAAATGGAAAGAGCAATTACCAATTTACCATAAATGTCACAGTTTTTCCTCAGGCAGCAAGCATAGAAGGAATGAGGACCAGGAAGCTTAGAGTCTATCACCTCAGGGGTAGGCAAAACACGGCCCTCAATCTGGACAAAGTCTCTACTGATAGAGAGACCGAGGGTATAAAGCATTGGGTCAGAATCATAACTGGTGACTCTTAGAGCTTGTAAATGCACAAACACTGATGGAAAAAAAATAGGCAGCCTATACAATATGATTAGAGGAGATAATGAAGGGATCGAAGGCCTTACATTACTCAAAGGGGTCCCTCCTTTGCTGTGGGTCGGCGACCAGTTATCAACTCAAGAATGAATGATTAGAAAAGGAATGATTAGAAAAGGAAAACAACATACCCACTCCACAATGCCGTCATCGGAAAAACCACCTCTAATTTCAATGGGTCGGCGACCAGTTATCAACTCAAGAAGCACTACTCCAAATGAAAACACGTCTGATTTCTCAGTCAGTTTCCCACTTGCTGCATATTCTGGAGCCAAGTATCTACATATTCTTAGAGAGATGAGCTGCTGATAGCAAACTGAACAAAGGATCAGAGGAATCAGAATATTGAATGTTTACCCAAAAGTCCCCATAACCCTAGTGGATACATGAGTATCGCTATCGTAAGAAAACCTTGCAAGTCCAAAATCTGCCACCTGAACCAAAAAGGCATAAGCACATTAACTCACCAGAAAAGGGAAGGACTAAAGTATCTTAAAGTGAGATTCATGTTCAAAAACTAAAAATGTAAGCTCATCGAATCAAAGGTTACAAACTTACAGCTTACAAGTTGAATTAATTTTAAAAAATTGAGCGAAAGTTGCAGAGAGGAAATAACCTGCTATCTTATGTGAGAAGTTCCATTATTTCACTCAACTGCTAAGATATTCTAAAACTAAATGGACAAATCCCTATTCCCATTGTTCAAACCACCTAAGAAACTTGTATCAGCTTCATCTTTAAGGGAAAAAAAGAAACAGACTTACAGATCCACTGCCAGCCCTTGGCAAAAACAAATACCAGAACGTTGGGATGACTACGATGGGGAGAGGAGTCAGAAGAGTTCGTGCAGATTTCAAAAATACAATTGACTATCTCATCCTGTATTATGAGTAGCCCAGCTTGAAACAAACAAATAATACCAAATTTACCTTTGCTTCAAAATTGTCATCAAGAAGGATATTAGAAGCCTTAATATCACGATGTATGATTTTAGGATGACCTGCATGTACAAATAACTACATGCTCAAGAACCCATTCCAAATTAAGTTCAAAACTGAGAGGGGAAAATATTAGTAAAATAGCTCACAATCTTCATGGAGATGTACCAATCCTCTTGCGGCCCCTAGAGCGATTTTTAACCTTGTAGACCAACTCAGAGGGAGTCTCCCTTCCCCTGCAGTTTTTCTTTTCCAATTCAGCAGGTGCAAGAGTATGAAAACAGACAATAACATAAATAATAAAATAAAACATGCTCCATTTACAGAATATGCTAATACTAAGGATAAGAAGACCTTAAATAAAAAGAAATGTATAAGCTGAGAGTTCGAGTTCAATTTTAGACAAACTGCATTGGACTAAGGACAAATGAAGTGCATAAATATTAATTAAATAAGTGTTGAACAAACAGGTTAAAGCAAGCACTTGTACATATGTGATGAAGAAGGCTATAAAACTGAAAGTGACCTACTTGAGCAGGAAGTTGTGTTTGAAGCTCAACATAAATAGGCAGCCTATACAACATGATTAGAGGAGATAATGAAGGGATCGAAGGCCTTACATTACTCAAAGGGGTCCCTACTTGAGTTCATTTTTCAGTTCATGCATTCTCTCATCAAGCTCTGAAATTCACACCACCAAAGTCATAATCTACACAGTTTTTGCATGAAAAAAAGCCATATTACAAGTTCATGCAACAAGAAACAATGCCATGTGGATGAAAAGAGGAAAGGAACAGAGATATTTGGTGCAAGACATGAAACATGTACAATATGGATCTTGCAGTAGACCAGGAATCTAGAACAAAAACCACTAGAATGTTTTTGTCACAAATGATCAATACAATATCTTCTCAAACTACACTGAATTTATCCACTTCAAAGAATAGACTAGGAAATCGATTTTCAAAACATCAGGTAACTGAATTTATCCACTTCAAAGAGTAGACTAGGAAATCGATTTTCAAAACATCAGGTACCAAAAACAACTCATATGAGGCAAAATGAAGACAAAAAGAAATGGGAACAGAGAACTGGTTACCTCTAATAGCCAAACTGGGACACGAATAGTGAATCTGCGAACTAGAAAACCTAATCGATAGAAAACTCAAAGTAGTGTGAAATTGGAATCTCTTTCCGCTCGAAGATTAATCTTTAATCGATACCTACGAACAAGAAAACGACTCTAGAATCCGAGAACCGGAGAACTTAGTCAATCCAAGACTCTAGCATCAACATCAAACTAGAAACCCTTGCTGCTAGAAAATTAATCTAGATTCGAATTCGAATTAGAAGATCTACGAACTAGAACACATAGAAAACCTACTCATCGGAAGACGGCCACCAGAAGATGAACCTTGAATCGAAGCCTGAAGTCGAAGCCTTCCTGTCGCCTGTAATTTTTGCCGATCTACGTTTCTTCACCGGAGCACCTAGCCTTTGTATCACTTTTCCTCAACGACAAAAACGAAGCCGTGTTGGCAGAATCACATGACTTCTTCAACAACCAAACCTTCTAGAACCAAATATCTTTTTTCTTCACCGCCATTTGAACTCCATTTCGAGCATTCAGTAGAAAGAGAGGGAGAGGAGAGAGATGGATCTATCGATTGAGAAGAAAGAGAGGGCGGCCGACAAATTCTTAGATCTAGAGATATGAATCTGGCATTTGAGAGGACGGTAGTAGTGCTAGGGTTTTTAATATTTTAAATAAAATATTTGTCATTCTCGACACATAAACCTGTCGAAAAGGGTTAGGATTTTTTTCAACACGTTCAAACGTCGGTAATTTCCGACGCATATCAATAGCGTCGAGAATAAAGCGTTGGAATTTACACAGTTTTCCTGTAGTGCTAATATATTATATCTACCAAATAACCAACAATATATTCAAACAAAACTCCCAACACAAAAATTGAAAACCATTACAAAGAGATGATATAAAGTAGTTGCAGTTTTAGAAGCAAAGCCATTACAACAGATGAACCTATGACCAAGTTGGTCATATATAGTTGGAGTATAAAGTAGTTATAGGTTTAGAGAAATCTCATATCATTTGCTACTTGCTAGCTATCCATATCAAATCCCCCCCCCCCCCCCCCCCCACCCACCAAAGCATAGACATACACCTTACTAAAATCTTTTGCTGTTGTTCATGATAGATAATAACATAGCATGAACTTCATGCAATGAAGACTGCCTCTTATCGAATAATGCCTGCAACACTATTGAGATAAATAATTTATTTAGCTCATTTAATCTAACATGGAGAACAAAAACAACATCAGTATCTGGTTATATATGGGATCATTTAATAATCATCTTAATTTTATATATTTTAAGATTTATTATTGTCATGCCATTCTCCTTTTAGCTAGGCATAGCACATGAAGTAATAGTTGGAGTGCATTATACTACCAAGTTAACAGGGGATCGGATGTCCTTAGATGTAAGATATTATGTTTTTCTCTTAAATTGGGTAGTGGGTTGAGGGTATGATCCAGTACATACACTAATAAACTAACCTATTGAAAAATCGAGTACTTAATGTAAATAATGATAGATTATTTAGGTCTTAATATTGTATAGTGGGCTAAAAGCCCATTAAGGTCCAATACCTTTGTAACCTATATATATGTTATATCAATGAATGGAAACCCTCAAGGAGGACTTTATATCAATTCTACAATCCTACATGGTATCAGAGCGGTTAGCCTAACGGCCCGTCTTTCGATCCTGGTCTGGGTTACCCAGTTGTCCAAATCTCAACTAGACGGTTATTCCTAGTTGGACTTGCGGGGGCGTGTTAGAGATGTGAATGAGACCAATAGTGTCCCACATCGAAAAGTTGAACATAACAAGCCCTAGTATATGAGTCGGTGGGCTACTCCTTCTATTGCCAATTGGTTTTAGAATGGAACCTCACTCGGCTTGTGTGCTAGGCTACTAGCGCATGTGCGCCTGTGCACACGACCCCCAATCATCGGTCCGAGTTGGACTTTGCACCAACATCACGCCTTCTCCTCTATGCAGCCGACATCTTCGAACTCTTCTTGGTACATGGACACTGGTGCCACCTCCCACATGACAAACTCCTCAGGTAACCTCTCATCTATTTCTTTTAAGGGCCCTGCCCACTCTATTATCGTCGGAAATGGTAGTCGTCTTGCTATTTCGGGAATTGGCCACGCCAAATTACAGACCCAACCCACCCACTACACCTCAACAATGTCCTTATTGCCCCAAAGATTGTCAAAAACCTTATCTCTGTCCATCGGTTCACTACTGACAAAAACGTTTCCCTTACGTTTGATCCCTATGGTTTCTCTGTGAACAATCTTACTACGGGGGTTACTCGCATGAGATGTAACAGCAGCGGGGAGCTCTACCCTGTCACACCACCTCCTGCGTCCAGTCAGTCGTGTTCGGTCGCCCTCTCGGCATCATCATCCAGCCTGTGGCATGCACGCCTGGGCCATCCCAGCGCTGCCGTTCTAGATGTCCTCCGTTCCCAGAACCTTGTCACCTGTACTAAAGACCCACACTCTGGTTTATGCTCTTCCGGCCAACTAGGAAAACATGCCAGACTGTCGTTCCAACGGTCTTTGACCTCTACCCTTGCTCCCTTTGATATCATTCACAGCGACATTTGGACCTCTCACATGCCTAGCAAGGAGGGTCACAAGTACTACCTCCTGTTTCTTGAGGATTACACTCATTACTTATGGGTCTTCCCGTTGCATTTCAAGTCCCAAATGTTTCCTGTCTTTGCCAGATTCCATGCCTACATCAAAACAGAGTTTCACATATCCATCAAATGTTTCCAATGTGACAATGGCCGTGAATTTAACAACAAAGACTTTCACTCTTTCTTTGCCGCAAATGGGATCTCCTATCGCTTGTCTTGCCCCTATACTTATCAGCAGAATGGCAAGGCAGAAAGAATCATCAGAACCATTACCAACATGATGTGCTCTCTCCTCTTCCACGCATCTATTCCCCTTCCCTATTGGCCTCACGCCTTATCCACCACATGTTATCTCCTCAACATTCTCCCTTCCACTACCCTACACCATCGCTCGCCAGCTCAGACACTTTATTACGCCGAGCCTAGGTATGATCACCTTCGCACCTTCGGGTGCTTGTATTTCCCAAACCAGTCCTCCACAGCCCCGCACAAGCTTCACCCGCGCTCCACTCCATGTGTCTTCCTAGGCTATCCGTCTGATCATCGCGGTTACATTTGCCTCGATATCAAGACCCACAAGATCATTCTCTCACGTCATGTCACCTTTGATGAGTCGCGATTTCCCTTTGCGTCTCCCACACCTCCTGTGTCTCCGTCAGAGTCAGAGTCACCATTCCCTCACTTCCTTTTTCCCCAGAGCTCTCCCGGTGCTCTTACTTCTCCCCCAACACCACCACCACTGCCACCCCCCACCACCAGACCACACACCTGCAGCGTCTCCGGTGTCTTCCGACCCCGTCAGATCGTCTCCATGACCACCGCCCATCACCCCGCTATCCACCTCCCATCACCCCGCCAAACAGCCTCCCGTCACCTACGTGCGGCGCCCGCAGCAGGGCATGCGGCACCCGCCGCATGTACAAATGCTGCGCCCGCCGCCTTAAACCCTTCCCTGGCGGCGCCCGCCACAGTTCATGCTGCGCCCGCCGCATGTACAAATGTTGCGCCCGCCGCATGTACAAATGCTGCGCCCGCAGCTTTACACCCCTCCCTGGCGGCGGCCGCCGCAAGTCATGCGGCGTCCGCCACAACCCTCACCGCCTTTGATCCGCCCGTCGCCTCTTCCCCTTGCTTAGCCCCTCTTGCCTCCGTCCTTCCCGACTCCCATTCACCCTCTGCCCCCACCCAGACCTCCCTCTCCCCCGTTCCCACCTCCCACAAAACAGCCCTCCTCGACCCGAATTGGCAGGCGGCTATGCTCGACGAATACAGGGCC
Organism: Persicaria maculosa; assembly: GCA_963922045.1. Lineage (NCBI taxonomy): Eukaryota > Viridiplantae > Streptophyta > Magnoliopsida > Caryophyllales > Polygonaceae > Persicaria > Persicaria maculosa. The sequence goes on along the minus strand of OY998251.1, from coordinate 68,916,918 downwards.
CTTACGAAGAATGGTACTTAGGTTCTTGTTCCTCGCCCTCCTGAGGCGAACGTCATTCGCTGTATGTGGCTTTTTCGTCACAAGTTCCGCTCTGATGGGACGTTGGAGCGCTACAAGGCCCGTCTTGTGGTGAACGGTAGATCTCAGCAGGCCGGTATTGATTGTGATGAGACCTTCAGTCCTGTGGTCAAGCCTGCCACTATCCGAGTGGTCCTAAGTCTGGCTTTGTCGCGCAACTTGGCCATCCATCAGTTAGATGTCAAGAACGCCTTTCTGCATGGTCATCTGAACGAGACAGTTTACATGTTTCAGCCGCCGGGGTTTACTGATGCTGAGCGTCCAAAGCATGTCGGTCTCCTCAAGCGCTCTCTATATGGTATGAAACAGGCTCTGCGGGCGTGGTTCCAGCGTTTTGCCTCTCATCTGCTCCGTTTGGGTTTCACTGGCAGTCGTTCGGATACGTCTCTGTTTATCTATCGCAGAGGCTCAGACTTGGCATTCCTGCTGCTATATGTCGACGACATCATTCTAACCGCCTCTTTTGATGCTCTTCGGACGTCCATAATCTCGCAGTTGAGTGCGGAATTCGCCATGTCTGATCTGGGTCAGCTGTCTTACTTCTTGGGAGTTGCTGTTCAGCGACATGCGTCTGGTCTGTTTCTCTCACAAAGTAAGTATGCTGCAGAGATTGTTGCTCGGGCTAAGATGGTCAATTGTAATCCCGTCGCGACCCCAGTCGAACATCCAACAAGCTCAGTGCTCATTCTGGTCCTTTGGTTGACGATCCCACACTATACAGGAGCCTCGCCAGTGCTCTTCAGTATCTCACTTTCACCAGGCCTGATATCAGTTACGCCGTTCAGCAGGTCTGCTTGTTCATGCATGCCCCTAGGGAACCTCACTTTCAGGCTTTGAAGCGGATCATTCGGTACATCAACGGCACCCTCGAGCTCGGCACCACCATCACTCCTTCCTCTAAGCTTGATCTTCTGGCATACACTGATGCGGATTGGGGTGGTTGTCCAGACACATGTCGCTCCACGTCTGGTTACTGTGTCTTCCTCAATGACACTCTTGTATCTTGGTCATCCAAGCGTCAGTCCGTCGTGTCTCGCTCCAGCACTGAAGCCGAATACAGGGGTGTTGCCAACGTTGTCTCCGAGTGCTCTTGGCTCCGCAATCTCCTGCTTGAGCTACGATGCCCCTTGCAGAAGGCCACTTTAGTCTACACTGACAACGTCTCCGCCGTCTACCTGGCTAGCAACCCAGTCCAGCATCAACGCACGAAGCACATTGAGCTTGATCTCCACTTCGTCAGGGACAAGGTTGCCATTGGACATGTCCGCGTTCTACATGTCCCGTCCTCTTATCAGTACGCTGATATATTCACCAAGGGTTTACCTAGACAGTTGTTCATTGATTTTCGTTCCAGTCTCACTGTACGGACCCCTCCCGTTTCGACTGCGGGGGTTTGATAGATTACATAGGTCTTAATATTGTATAGTGGGCTAAAAGCCCATTAAGGCCAAATATCTTTGTAACCTATATATATGTTATATCAATGAATGGAAACCCTCAAGGAGGACTTTACATCAATTCTACAATCCTACAAATAATAATAAGACAAATACTCTAGAAGGGGGTTGAATAGAGTATGGAAGATTTTCGCAAAGCCTTTCTGCATTGGCAACTTCAAGGCCTCTAAACTGAATCTCAAGGTCTTGAACTGGACTTCGAAGGTCTTGAAATAGAACTTCGTTTTGCTGATGCTAAGACAGTACAAACAAACGTAAGTGCAGAAAATAAATATGAGCACGAGAATTGTTAACGAGGTTCGGCTCTAAACCAGCCTACGTCCCCGCCTAGGGTTATCCAACCCGTAAGATTCAAACAAATATTATTTCACTTCTTATGGATCCTAGATACAACCGAGAAGATCTTTCCTTCTTCTAAACTCTCGAAGCCTTACCCGCTCCTACCTAGTCAACTCAAATCCCTTAGAGTCCTAGATACAATTTAGAAGAACTACCATTCTCGTAGCCTCACCCGCTACTATCTAGTCAACCCAAAACACTCGTGAAATAATAGCCCTAACCACACCAACGTGTGTATACGTTGAGTATAGGGATACTCTTAGTATAACGAGAATGATTTATCATATAACGCTCAGATTTTTTTTTCTTCTCTCTCAACTAGAAATAAAAGCAATTACAACGTGGGAGAGAAAGAAAATAAATTAGCGAGAAGCCGATGACAATGGTGAAGTCTTTGCGTTGTAGAACTGTGCTTGTGTTGTGTATTTTTCTTCACCACTTGCTCTCGTCTTTTATAGGCGCATGAGCTAAATTGTTACCGTTTGAAGATTGAACTCCACTTTCTTTTCCACAAAATCAGCCCATGATCTTCAACAAATTCAGCCAGCCGTGAGAAGCTATTTTGAATTTAAAATTGATCTTTTAAATTCCTCCCAGAAGATAGCATATGTGGAACAAATCTTGATATCATTTAAATCCTGCACATGTTAGTTTCAAAGCAAATCCAAATCTATTTTGTTAAGCAATTAATAAATATATCAAGATTACAAACAAATATCTACGTAACCACTTTTCCAACAAATCTAAAATCAATTTAATTACTTTGAACAAATCTTTCCATCCATGAATTTTGAATTCAAAACGAAATCCCAGCCACATTTAAATATTCAATATATAAAAAATAAATAAGCATATATTCAAAACAAATAACAAATCTCTTAAAATCAGATTTAAAGAAATCAAATAAATCTTTTGAACCAAATCTGATTTTTAAGTAGATATGCTCGCATAATTATAAATATATTTCAAGAATAATAAATCAAATCAAATAAAAGAACCATATAATATAATTGATATTTGCATAAAATACTATCTTATTTGTCTTCCATCATACATACAAAAATATATCACATATTATCATCAAGGTGGAGTCAACACCTATAAATCATTTGTCATGCTTGTTTTGTTCTTTATTTCTTGAATAGGTAAATAAAAAGCGGCCATTCCGGAGATCGAACCGGACACCTACTAATAAGTAATAACCATTTGAGATCCATATCACCAGTCATATAATTAACCTATATTAAGATGCTAGGGTTTTGGAGAAGCACAGTTTATATATTCTGTATTAGCACCATTATCATGTTTGCAATGTGACTTGACTTGAGCATTGGAGACGACCCCGAGGATTGATAGGAAAGGTGACTGATCAGGTGATCGAAGATCAAGGTTTCGCCACATTGTTGATTCAAGGGTATAAACGGATTTTTTTCCATTTCAAATATAAACCCATATGTATTATACATGTATTGCAATATTACTAAGTTACAGGGTCGTGCCAAACATTTTAGAGGCATTGTTCGAAACTAAAATACTACTATATTTATAAAATTTTAGATTAAATTTACCAATTTTTTAAAGAATAAGATGGTCATTAATTGTTTTTAAAACACTTTTTTTGACAAATGAGGATTTGGGTGGTTCTTAAAAGCTAGTACATACATAAGTAGATTAGGTTTGTTTGGATTTTCTTATAATGAAATACTAGGGTAATCTGTGAATTATTGAGCCCTAAAAATTTGGGGGTCATGTTCAATTAGTCCACCTGAACATACTTAGGCACGGGAACTGCTAACTTAATTATTATTTTGATCAAATGGTTATATGGTCCATTAATTTATTTAAAATTAATCATTCGATTCACCATGCCATATTGCCATATATATTTTAAAAAAAGGAGGGCAGGGATCGATCAAATTTGATATATTGTTAAATTAAGTTGACTGTTGAATGTCAAATGCAAAATATATCACAAAGCATATGCCATGTATAATAGCTGAACTTGCAACTGTATTAATACTTAATTAAATTTCATTATGATATATTGCACTCTATTAATTATGATTTATGATGCACTTATAAATTTCCTTTACTTCTTCTATATATAGCAACACACTGCAAACTCAGATCCATTATCTCAACTAAGTTAAATCACTCAAACAAATCTCCATCCGATCAGTTAATCCAGTCTCGATTAACAAGACTTTGGTTATTGTAAACCGCGTTCTTAGTTAACTAATTAGCTTAAACATGTATCAATATATCATTGGCTGAAGTAACACTAATGCCGTCGTTGAAGCTTCTCTGAACTTCAAGAGCCAGTTCCTCCATGCTCAGCTGACATCCCAACCCTATCTGCATATATCCGCAATCACTCGTACATTATAAACTATATATATGATCGATCACATAAACATATATTATAGAACAAATTCGCTAATCTTTGTTATTTTATGTTACCTTGACGACAAAGGAATAAAGAACGGTATCATCCATGCTACTGATATTAAGATGAAGGATGTCGAACTCGTTCCTCTCCAGCAAGCAGATAATCTTGAGTAGTTGTCCAGGAATGCGTCGAGATATGGTCCGGAGTATCACATTTGGCCCCGAGATCTTGGCCTCCACGTCAGCCAAAGGGGAGTTGCAGCACGCGACGAGCTCCTTGGGTCCATGAGGAGTGCTGCAATCGCGATCAATGAGAAACGGATTGATGGTAGTGATTGCGTTGGCGGTGTTGATGCTACTCATGGCTTGTCTTGGGCTTGGGCTTGGGCTCGGGCTAAGGCTCTTCCTTCGCTTCTGCGACTCTAGCGAGTGAAGCACATGGTGCAACTCCTTGATGAACTCGATTGCCCCTCCTATGATGGAAGCTTGATCCCCCTTCATTGAGATACAAGAAAACATATATATTGTGTTTGTGAATTCATGGATATGTTTTCATTTTAAGATCTTAGAATTACTCGATTGATCGAACGACTAAGAAATATATATATATACCTTCTTGATGTAGAAGGAAGGGGTGAGAGTTCTCAAGACCTTGAGGTGATCGTTCATTTGCCTTCTTCTGTTCCTCTCCACAGTTATATGAGACATGATCGATCGATCGATTCCTGGTTTTAAGAGATTGGGATTTATTTTGATCATAAGATGTCAGTAGGCTAGGGCTTGAAGTACGTTTTGTGGGTTTCAATTGACATGTTTATATAGTAGGGCTAAATCGGCGGAATTGCATAAAACAACTCGCAAAATGAGAAATTACAGAAAACCACCCGTAATTTCATATGGTGTTAAGAAAGCACCACACGCCCAACCATGATTGATTTCGCAAGGACTTCGATCGACTAAACGGAGCTTTAATGGAAGATAATATGCAGAGGAGGTTGTTTTAACATGTAATATAATACTTGTTAAAGGGGGTTTTTGGCGATTTTTGGTTTAATGGGTGGTTTTATAAAGTTATGGGTAAATTGAGGGCAGTTTGAGGAATTAAAGAGGGAAAAAGGAAGGAAGACAGCGGGAGGGAGTAAAAGGAAATAAATGCTGATTGACAGAGTCTCGTGAGGTTACTATCTCTCCCAGAGATTGCATGCATGCATGTATTACTATTATATATGTGTATATGTGTGTGTATTATGTGCAGCTACTAGTTTGCATCTTATCTCTCCCCCTATATATGCTGGATTGCTGGATTGGCTATTAAGATAATGGTAGCACAAATATGAAGCATTCTAAATTTATTTGTTTTTTCTACCGTATGCTCAAGGGCATTAAGTTAAGTATTTCCTATTAGAAAATATATAATATTTCAACTGTTAATTAAAACTTGTCGTTTTAGAAAGTAAATATTGTTAAGAAAAACTTGTCATTTTAGATATTTTTTCATATACTTTACGAAATTGTCTTTATAATGATTAGATAGTGGTTAGTTGTAGTTTTTAGAAAGTAAAAAAGTAGAGAAATAATTAGGGGTATAAGTGTATTTTTATTTGTTTTATTAATAATTGTGTACATTTTTAAAATGATAACTTTTAATTAACGGATGGAGTATGAAATTTCTTTGTCAGTATTTACCAAGATAAGGGATATAAATCCACATTTTCTTGAAATATGTCTTCTATGGCACGCAATCTGGGTACTATAGAAATCAAATTATATATATTCCGTAACCAAGGAAATGTAACACCAATAGATTTGATACACATAACCATCACTTGCACAAAAGAGTGGAATCAGGCTAAGACAAAAGAGGATAAACCTAAACAAAGAAAATTAAGCACAATAAAGAGGGAGAAACCACCTAGAGGCTTCTAAAAACCAAATGTAGATTACTAGATGAATTTGTCAGACCCTTCGGGGACTGTAAGGTCGGAGGAATTATTAGGGACAGTGGTGGCAGAGTCATTGACATGTTTCTACTCGCAATTCCAAGTGGCCTAATGCTATAAACAAAAGTCTTAGCTTTCTACCGAGGAATAAAGACTACAATAAGAAAAAGGACTCAAAGATCTCATTGTGTGGAAGGGGATAGCCTCAGGGTAATCTCTGTCATTAACAAAAGAACTACAACACCATGTGAGATCCTCGTAACGGTTAAAGAGATCTATATGCCTAGTCAGAATTTCTGCAATATCAAATTCTGAAGAGTCATAATAGGTGATATAAATAGAATAGAAAAATTTAGGCAATTTTCGCAAAACTTCAAGGCTTTGAAATGAATCCCAATGTTTTGAATCAGAACTCAAGGTCTTGATATGATTTCAGAAACATTGTTCAACAGAACTTGGCCTACGTCCCCGCCTAGGGTTCTCCAACTCGTAGGATTCAAAAGCACTATTATTTCACTTCTTATGGATCCTAGAACTAACCACTATCCAAGAGCACTATTCTAAGCACTCGAAGCCTCACCCGCTTCTATCTAGTCAACTCAAATCCCTTAGATTCCTAGATGCAACTTAGAAGAACAACCCTTCTCTCAACTTGTAGCCTCCCCGCTACTGTATATCTAGTCAACCCAAAACATTCGTGAAATAATAGCCTAGTGAATACGTTTGAGTAGATGTATACTCTTAGTATAACACTTTAGACTTGTATAATGAAGCTCTAAAACCTCTCATACTCTCAAAAGATAAAACAAGAACAACAATGGAGAAAGAGAGAATCAATGGATGATCGAATGCAATGGAGAACGCTTTGCTTGTAGATTTAATGCTCGAGTTCTCTCTCTTTTCTTCGCTGATGCTTTCGGTCCTTTTATAGGCGCAGGGCTGGGCTGATTTTTTAACGTTTGAATTTGAATTTCCAAATCTTTTCTTTCTACAAAATCATCCCACAATCTTCAACAAATCTTCTTCTTATCTTCATATCATCTCTTGCCTTGAATAGAAAATTTCAGCCCTTTCTAAAAGATTTTCCAGCCACCAAATCTTCCATAATCTGCATAAAATAATCTCATCAACCTTTTCAAATATTTAATATAAAATCTGCACATAAAAATCTTTAACAAATAAATATATAAGATATTCGACTCATCCAATTTGCCCTTGTTGTCAAGACCTTGAAATCAGGGTCTTGTTTTGTCTTTTATCAACCTGTCTTAAAGACTGTAGGTTAGCTCTCAAGATCTTACAATCAAGATGGAGTCTTCAAATTCAAGTACTGTTATATAGAGTCTCAAATAATGCTGCCGATTTCATAGTCAAGTCTATGGTCACTTGTAAAATGGAAACACTCCCGCTATGTAGGGAACTCTTTAACATCATTCTTAGGGATGATAAGGGTAGAGCTTTGTTTGGCAAAGATGACTATTTATCGCCTATTGTAAAAAAAATCTTATTAGAAAAGATTTCTCTATATACATCTGATTTAGTTATTTTGAACATAAATTATATAATTCACTTATTGAGGGGTATAATTTTAAAACTCCCTTTTTTAACCTATATCTTAAGGGTGCGCATTAAATACACCATAAATTTAGGAAAAACTAATTAAAATACCCCCACCTTTGGGGGTATGGTAAAAATATATCCTCAACTTTCAAATGTAATTAAAATATCCTGAACTTTGAGGGTAGTGGTAACATATTACCACGATTTTTTTTATGGGTAAAAAATGCTGACAAGACAACCTACGTTGATTTTGTTTTTGACGAGGCAGCCTGTGGAAGCCTTTTTTATAAATTATTTCTTAAACGGTTTCCTTAGGGAAAAAATACACCGACAACAAAATTAAACCCGAAAAACAAAATTGATTCAACCAAGCAACTAATCCGGTCAAAATTGCCTCAAATTAACACAGCATGACTTTTCCTAACACCAAACCGACAACAAAAAACTAAACCGAAAACAACAACAACAACATAGAGGGAAAAAACTTATTCAACTAAGTCCGTGAATGAATCAAAGAGGAAGAAGATGTGAGAGAGACAACTCAAGATAGCCGACCACAAGGGAGGAAGACTGTCATTGAAGAGGAACTGTGACTTGCCTGGAAGATCGGAAGATAGCTCAAGAGGCGATCAAGAAAGAAGATAGGATGGAGGAAAAGGTGTGGTGTATGAAGCCGGTCCAACTCTTTATTTTTTTCCTAAGGAAACCGTTCAAAAAAACCCTTTTAAAAAATAAAAGTAGGATGTCTTGTCAGCATTTTTTATCAGTGAGAAAGCTTGTGGTAATAAATTACCACTACTATCAAAGGTCGGGATATTTTTATTACTTTTGAAAGTTGAGGATATATTTTTACCATACCCCCAAAGGTGGGGGTATTTTAATTAGTTTTCCCATAAATTTATAGTACGTAACATATATACGTAATAGGATTGACGGCATGTTTCCAAATTAAATTGTTTTAATTATTATTAAAAAATAATGATTAAAAAAAATTTAAATCTAACAGATCACAATTCACAACTGCCCTGATAAGGAATTGTTCAGGTTCTCCCCGGCGTCGTCCTTGACTTCCACCAGTGTTCTAAGCACATTAAAATTGATTATCATTTTGTTCGTGAGTGAGTTGCTGCTAGAGACCTTGTTGTTCGTAATGTTCGCTCTCTTGATCAGATTGCCGACATCTTCACCAAAGTCGTCGGCAATCATCAATTCCATTCACTAAGTTCCAAGTTGCATGTTCGCTCCCGCCCGGGACCATGTTAGGAGATTATATGTATACTATCTTTTGAATATCTTTGATTCTCTCCTTTGTAGATAAGATTTGTTAGAGAAAGGATTATTCCAAATCTCTTTAGGATGGAAATGTATCCTCCTGTAATATATTTATATGTGATTAATGAGAAGGGCAGAACCATCTTCTTCTCCTAAAGCTATTCACTTACATGGATTAAAATTTCATCATTTTGGTTTGTTAAAAGACAAAACAAATCCAACAAACAGTGACAAAACAAGGTGTGGAACTATGAATGAGCAGTGGTGGAGCTAGTGGGTTTAGGGTGGCCAAACCCTCCCTAGCCAAGAAGAAAAACATAATATTTTTTTGGTAATTTTTATTAATTTTAAGGATAAAAGAGTGTAAAAGAAAGAAAAAAGTTACGAAGATAGCTTAGCTTAATTGATAAGAAGGGATATTTATTATCTTAAAGTTATGAGTTTAAATCCATTTAGCCTCAATTTTTTTTAATAAATGTAAAAAATTTCTCAAATTTTTTTTTTCAGCCTCCCTCTAGAAATTCTTGTATTCACCATGAATGAGTAATGCAATAATAAGAAATTGTTTTAAGGGACTTTTTCAAGTCAAACTCATAGTTTTAGAACGGTAAAAACTATATTAAATATTAATAGTTTAATAATTTTTTAAAATAATATTATACTTATTACTAATAAGTATGAGATTATTGAAAAAAATTATTTAAAAAATTATTATTTTATATAGTTTTTTACACCTTAAAAAATGTGCATAGATAATAAAAAGTCACTTAAAAGGAAACAAAGGTAGTAGATATCAAACTCCAGATTAGCCCTGCCAAGGTAATTAATAATTCAAAATACCATACCTCACCATTGTTTCTAAGACCCTATTTATCAAAGGGTAGATTTCAACTAATAAACATCCTCGATCGAAGGCCGAAGCTATTGGATCGAAGTAAGGATATCATGTTAAACATGTTGAGATGTTAAAAAAAAAGAGTTAGTAGGCTAATTATGTCAATTCACTAATGGAATTGAGTAAAGCAAAATATATATATAAATGGAGGTGGGAAGTGCGTCCAATTTAGAAGGAGCCACATAAACTTTTAAACCAAAATATGGAGGAACTTAAAGTTGGTATATATCACATATGTGAACCAAACTTGTGGCCCAAATAAAATGAACTAATTAAATCGAGTTAAGTGTGTATAGTTGGGAAGGGAGTTTGGGTGGGAAGGTACGTAGAGAGACTTGAATATGTATAACTTAGTGTTCACGCTTTTTATATCGTCTTCCATTACGTATGTCTCCCCTCCTCCCCCTTCCTTTTTTTTTTACAACCATTTTAGTTACGTGGTCCCTCTTCTTCCACCATCACCAAACTATTTTTTATATAGATTTTGATTACCTTTTTTATGTTCATTAAAAACGAAAATCAACATCGGATCGAGTAATATTTTTACATACTTATGATATATATCCATCCTTCTTTGCTTGAGTCGATTGACTCGACCCAATGGTAGCCATATATAGGAAGGATAGCAAAGTAAAGCCTTTATTTTTCACCTCGTATATACACACTTGTATTTGTTACTCGGCCTTTTACGCGTTTTGTTATTATATTATATTAAAATTATTTTCTTATTAAATTTTATGTGAAGATTGAAATTTTCAATAAAAAATTCAAGCAATCATAAAAATAATATATAGGTTTTATAATAGACTTAAGATATGGGGTTGAGAATTAGTATACATATTTTGATGATAATATTTTATTGTTCAATAGATTATTGATTAATAATACAATCTTATCATTAGATATAATGAACTAACATAATCCATCTTAATGACTAAAGATAAAATAATTGAAGGCACGATATTCATAAAAATAACACATGGTAAAATGATAAATTATGTAACCATTTAAGATATGAGATTGACACATGAGATAACACGTGGATAAATCATAAAATAGACAATGACATTGTCTAACGTGACTTAAATATATATTGGATGATAATTAATTGATGTGTTAAAAAAACTCAAGTCGGATGTATTGCACTAGAAAACGACACATCGGCAACTTGCACCAAGCAAAGAGACGACTTCATGTCTTTGTTTTAGTATATTATATATAGATATTCACAAATTACACCTTAAGACATGTTGACAAATTATCTATTGTCTGTATTTATAATATTTAATTTTGGTAGTATCACGCATGTCAGGCTCTGCTCTTCATCACAACATTATTTTTGTGCTACTGTCTAGCTACATATAGTCACTCTAGCAACCTCTCTTAATTGCTCTCTGAACTTAATATATATGCATGGTTGAGAGCCTCCTTTATCCTTTGCATTTATAACAAAACTTATCAGACACAGATACTTTGATGCAGGAAATGGAATGGCTGATGACTATCCACATGAATGAACATTCGACCTCAAAAGTTTGCAGTACCGTACCCAAAAGCTGACGACAAGGAAAAAAAGTGTATCAACAAGAAGCTGACCAAGTTCTGCTATGAATTATCTGTACTATCCAGGAGAAGTCCTGATCAGGCGGAGTGATCTGTCATTCCACTAAAACTCAATCAAATTTTGGTTAACCTGAGCCTGCTGTGTGACAGCTTCATCCTGAGAATTCGCAATGAGAGCATTTCTGGCATCTGCAAGTGAGAGTAATCGTAATTTATAGGTACAAAAATCTCAGAACTTATCCTATGTAGAACCGAAGGGAAGAACTAAAAAGCTTATTGCTCAATCTGACCCATGTTCAGCAAACGAGAGATGGTAATGATAATCTAATGACTTCAAAGTTCAAATTCACAAGGGTTTGTTCAAATACATATGTAACATCTTGTTTGCATGATAACCCGCGCTATATACACCTGAAATTTCATCTGTAATGCATTAAAAGACTTGAATTTCTCCTATGCCTACACTTGAAAGAGGGAAAAATCCTGCATAAGATTCTCAAAATTTCAGGCAGCGTTTGTGTTGATAGAATCAAATATCAATTAGCTAAGCTCCATCACAAGCAAAGAGGATTGTAGGAAGGATGTGAACCTAAAAGAGATTGCCCAAACTCCCGAAGCTGTTTGATGAAGCCAGAATTAGGTGCTGCCTGCGGCCGTTTGCTTCGCACATGGTTAAGGGCTTCAGAATCACTCAATCCATGCTTTTTCATCATATATGCAGCAACAACGGTAGCGCTGAAAAATACAATACTGATACATTATTGGGCTGCAATGGAAAAGGCACATTCAGTGCTGCCTTACAGTACACATTAAGGAAAGTTTGTCAAACCTTTCCTTCAAGTTTGTAAACTGTAATCAAAATATGGAGTGCGGTTATAAAATTCATGATCCCAACAATTGATCATTGAAAAAAATATATGCAGCTCAAAATCACCATTGAGAAGGCTACACTCTTTCAAATTAGCAAAACTGAGTCTGAGTCGGGACTGAAACTCGACCAATCAAATATCATAGCAGAATGAACTCAGTTCAGCGCATTAATTGAACCTAGTGCTTCAACAAAGGCAGAACCAAGTAAAAACTGCTTTAAGCAATTCAAGAAATTTTAGGAAGAATCATTGTGCTAAATCTACCTTCTAGATCTCCCCATATAGCAATGGACCAACACTCCGCCTCCCTTCATCTTTGCTTCGTTGATAAATTCAAAGCACTCACTGAAGTACATTGCCAAATCTGTATCATTTTTGTCATCCACTATGCATTTGCAAAGGAACACAATCAGTTTTAGATTAAACAATGCAAGAAATAGACTATAAACACATCCCTCAACACATTCAAAGGTACCTCATTGGCACAAAAAGGACCAAATAACTGAAGATGCAAATTCTTTCTCAATTTTCGGCAGGAGATATGACAGCAAAAGTTCAATGTAGAAGAAAGTACCTTGAATGACTTTATACTTGAAATCATCTGGATAGGTTGGGCGAATTGAACCAGTCAAGGTCAGAATATGAGTTATATTCAACCTTTTCAGTTCAGAGAGGTTCATTGCAGCCCCCCTTGACCCAAGAAAGAGGCCCTAAAGAACACAGGAAACATCAATACATTACACCGAATCAGATAACAAGGCAACAGATGAGCGAGACTCGACAAGCAAAGAGACTAATTTGCACCTCTTCAATCTGGCTTGGCATTCTGTCACGGCTCGTTGCTATCAGAGAACGCACCAGAGAGGCGATCTTGCCTTCGCTATCAAGAGCCATTTGTACTAAAACTTCACTCTCCTGTCAGAAAAAGGAAATGTAGTAATTGATAAGGAATTGTAGTGAATTTTACAAGAAAACACAAGAATCGGACCAATTCAAACTATTCGTAGTTAGCGAATGCGGTGCATACTCCAAAATTGCGACGATTGCGTTAGCCCTAAATCAAAGTCCCTTCTGAATTTAATGTTTTAATTGATCTTTAATGGAAGAGGCGAGGCGAAGCGAGGTGTTGATGAGACGGGAATTTTGGGATCGATCGATCGAGAAATTGAAGAACGAGGGGATAGATTCTCTGGCTAAAAGATCGATGGCGACCTCGAAGCCGAGATTATCAGGACCTAGAAACCAGCTTAGTAGCAATAGAAGCCGATTCGAAGGTGATCCGACGAAATAGTAATTCAAAGAGAGTTTGAGAGATTGGGAGATAGATTTCTGTATTTGATTGATTTCCAAATGCTTGAGGAGGCCAGTACATAACGAAGACGAAGATGGGTTCACCCCAAAAAAGCATTGAACCGGTTTACCATGGACTGAGTCACCGAACTAAAACATAACGACTCAACAAAGGCTGAGCCCAATGGGCCAATACACTCTAGCAGGCCAAACCCAAAATCGCTGTTAGAGATCTCCCTTGTTGAAATGATCCTTATCTTCAAGGATCGATCAACTACAAAAGGCGAATGCTTCGCGTATCTTTCTGCAAAAGGCAGAGGGGAAAGTGGATTCGCCTCTGCGAACTCTATTGGGTGCTCACGGGGAGTTGGAGCATGATGACACGTCCATGGTGTTACAGTCGCGGACCTTTTTGCCGATGTCGTCGTTGTCGTGCTTTAAATCAGGATTGGGCGGGGTAGCCGGCAGGGTTAGGGAAGTGGTATGGTGCCCTGTTGTTGATAGTAGCCATGGGGATCGCGCTAGTATGGTACCCCGTTCGCTTGTTGTCCACAGTATGGATTTTACGGGTAGGCGCCCGTGAAGTATTGATACAGGGGGTAGCCACCCCACATCCCATATTGGCCAAAAGGGGGAGGTTGAGCTGCATTCCAGGGAGGTTGTTGAGGGATATTCTCGTCGCGGTGAGGTTGAGCTTCTTTGTTGGGGGGATTGTTGAGGTTGAGGTCGTCGGTTTCTTCAACGTCGTGGTGATGGTTCCCAAATTCTTCACCGAATAGTGTAAAATTCACGATTCTTGCAAGTTGTTAGTATCGAGAGTAAAAATAATGTTCATTACTAGTCACAAGAATTTATAGAAAAGTATTTAATGAAATAATAAAAAATACAAGATAGAAAAAATGAAATATAAGAAAGCGTATTGATGCACGGAACCTCTCGTCGTGAAAGGTTCCTACAGAAGGCGCCAATGGCGCGATCCTGGAATTTCACATATACTTATTACCTCAAGGTGACGACGGATGTCCTTAATTACATGCAAGTTTGACTAGGATGGGTGATAATTAGTGAGTGTGTTATTGGTCCAAGTAATCCTCGCAACGCCTTTGGCTCGCGATCAGATAATTACTGTTCGATCGTCGTCTTTAGAGGAAGTGTTTCAGATGAAGTTCTTACACCAAATGCTTTCTTCTCCGATCAAAAACCTTAAGAACTCGACTCCAAGGGTTTTAAGTTAGGGAGAACTGCAGAGCTTTTCTTCTTCTCTCTTGAATCGGATCCCTTCCTCGAAGGCTCAAGAGTGGTATTTATAAGGAGGCTAAGCGAGCAGCTGGCTGGTGACCCAACTAACTGAGGACATGTGTAATGCATGCCCTCACGCCAGAGGGTCGGGTACTTACATGTGGCTGCGTTAGCGGAGAGGTGATTGGCCAGCGAGCTGCTTGCCTTTGCCCTAAGGGATGAGAGGCTTGTGGGCCCTGCTTGTTATGAGGGTTTGCTTATAAATGTTAGGATATATACTTGTCGCGATATTCACATGTTGTCCTATTCAGGGGAGTGAGTTTGGTCATGATCTTGGTAGGTGTATGACTCGCGATGCGCGCTGCAGTGTGTAGGATGCCCTTTGCGTTGGGTGGTCTGTTTATGACGTTATATCCTTGTTAATTAATGGGCATATTTTTCACGGCATTGTCATTTACGATCAAGAATCGCTACTAATGGCCAAACAACTGTCAGCTACGACAAAATTATCGCCACTTATGACCAAGCAACTGCTACAGCAAAAGAATCGCCACTAATGGCCAACAAATCGCCATACTGCCAAAAGAAGTCGCTTTCAGGCCACAAGTATGCCACTTAAGGCCAAAGGAAGGCGATTTCGATCGGGCCACGAGTACGTCACTTAAGACCAAAAGAAGTCGATTTCAGGCCAAGAGTATAAGACCAACAAATCGTCACTTATAGGCAACAGAATCGCTCCTTATGGTCAATAAATCGCCACTTACAACCAATAAAAGCCAGTTTTAGGCCATAAAGAAACCAATTTAAGGCCAGTGGAAGCCTAGTTCAAGCAATAAGAATATCCCTTAAGACCAATTGTTCAACACTTGAGACCAACATATTGTCACTCATGGATAAAATCTGACCATGAATGTCATCAACTAGTAGTGTCTCTCACTTATGGAAAAAAATTTATCTAATCATTTTGAGTAGTAACTTTCACTTGATTAGTTAATAACACACTAATTACATTACTTTGTGTTTAATTATTAGTTGAGAATGCTAAGCAAGCATGATACAATTAAGGCAAAAGGACAAGAATTATTGGTTGTCATCAATCACATCACTACATCGTGAAGAGGAAACCCGAGGGGCAATTGATAGGGGTAAATACATTCCATTGTGTTTATTAGTTGAATGCTAAGCAAGCATGATACAATATTAAGGCAAAAGAGCAAGCATTGTCGTCAGTTATAGAAAGTGAAGAACATCAAAATACTCGTCTTCCCTCATCACTAGATCGTGAAGAGGAAAGCCGAGGGACAATTGATAGGGCTAAATTAAATAAGTTCAAATTTCATAAAGAACTTAGGGACACAAATTCACATTATATATAGATGGGTGATTAGCTAGGGAAGATGAGGACTTTTCTTTAGCTGGCAAACTCTTACTTGAGTGTTGGAGGCTTTCGGAGAGTGAGCCATCTCGTTTTTCTCCTTCGATGCAGGAATGTTTAAAGGAAGATATATCAATCAACATGAGATAAATCAATGCGAATCAACCTTAGCATTTGATAGCTCCCTTACTTTCCCTTGATGAAATACATTGGTTATGATACTAATATTTGCAGGATTGATAAAAGACAAAACTATAAGGTATTGTAGCTTATACAAATTGGATATATAATATTTGTAGATTTTTGGACCTATAACTAAAAGGTTGAGTTAAATTGCTTTATTCTATCTCATATCTTTTATTAACACAATATCTTTAGCTATAGGATTTTCGGCTAAGGATATTATTTGGATAAATATTTGTGTTGTTCTAGAATTAATCTTTACAGGATTTGTGTGAATTTGAATTGGAGATAAGGATATCTCGGCACCAAGATCTCGGCCAATATCTCCCAGCAAGATCTCGGCAACCATATTTCAGCAACCATATCTCTTGGCAAGCAGCGTTAATTCAAATGAAAAAGAGCCAAGAAGATCTCCAGATATTTCGGTAGCAGTAACGTACAATATCCCCAGCATTTTGAAGTTCAAATTGTTGTTAAATCTGATCGAGATTTTGGGGATTAAAATCGGCAAGATATTAAGAGCTCTCGGCTATAAGAAAAGAAGAGGAGAACAATCTACAAACACCTTTCACCAAGCCTTCTCTGCGCATCAAGAGCTCTCAAGTCCTCAAACGCCATTGCTGATTTTACTTTGCTTTCTTTCTCTCTATTCTGTATTTGATTTATTGCTTTTGAGAGTTAGAAAGTTTTGAGCTTCATAGTATAAGTTAATCCCTGTTATAATAAGAGTATTATATACTCAAACGTATCACACTTCGGTGTGGCAAATGAGACTTTTATTTCTCTGTATCTTGGGTTGACTAGATAGAAGCGAGGTAGGCTTCAGGTTATAGAAGAGAGGAAGTTCTTCTAGGTTGTATCTAGGACTCATAAGGAAAGAGGAATAAAAGTTGTTGAATCCTACGGGTTGGATAACCCTAGGCGGGGACGTAGGCTGGTTAAGAGCCGAACCTCATTAACAAGTCCTGTGTTATTTATTTCTCTGTTAAATTTCTAATGTCTGATTACATTTCAGAATTAACAAGGCACGAAAAGTTCTGTTCAAGACCTTGAGATCGAGTTCAAGTTCTTGAGATTCAATATCCATCCCTTGAAGTTGCTTGCTCTAAAGGACTTTGCGAAAAGCGCTCATACTCTATTCAACCCCCTTCTAGAGTATTTGTCTATTACTGTTAATTACTTTAAGTACTCGATTCTTCAATTGGTATAAGAGCTTAACTCACTTATTTGATTTAACAATCTGTGAGATCGATCATGAGTACGGTAGGAGAAGGTGGATTCGCTCAAGAAAGGTCGTCTAATCGCCCTCCTCTCTTCTGTGGTGACAACTTTGTGCACTGGAGGTCTTTGATGAAAATGTTCATCATTGATCAAGACATGGAACTCTGGGAATGCATAGTCAAAGGACCAACTACTCCAATAAAGCCCGGTGCTACAGCAGGAGAACAAGTGGAGAAAACAGAAGTAGAATACACTCAAATCGATCATGAAAATGTGGCCAAGAACTTTTGGGCCATGCACATGCTGTATTGTGGTTTGAATTTTGACGAGTTTAATCGTGTTTCAACTTGCAGGAGCGCCAAAGAGATTTGGGATAAACTGGTAGTAACCTACGAAGGTACTAGCCAGGTTAAGGAAACCAAGATCAACATCTACCTACTCCAATATGAGTTATTCAAGATGCTGTCCACGGAAACAATAAAGGAGATGTTTACCAGATTCACCCAAATCGTCAACAACTTGAACTCGCTCGGTAAAAGCTTCACCAATGAAGAAAGGGTGAGGAAAATTTTGAGGAGCTTGCCGAAGGCTAAATGGGGACCAATGTTGTAGGAGGAAATCGAGACTTGAAATTAAAATATAAATAAAGCAAAGCAAACCAGATTCCATCATGCGCAAATAATTACAAGACTCCCTCCCGATGTAGCAACAGGAAGTCAGGATCGATCCTCGAGGAAGCGTGTCAGCGGATCCTAGGCAGCGGAAGAATCTCACAGGTGGTTGTCGACTCCAGAGTACTCGACCTCGACTAAGGGTAGTCGACAGGGGCCAGTACAGTCGAATTCGAGCAAGCGAAAGGCACTGGAGTTGGTCTTTCTCGGGCAGTCAACTCGACGTCGAGGAAAACTTGGTCGTAGTCGAGGAAGCCTTGTCGACTTCGAGGAACCTGCAGAGACACAAGCAGCAACGATCTTTGCTCGATCAAAGGTGAGTAGTCGATGTCGACCAAGTTTTGGTTGAAATCGAGGAGAACAGAAACTAACGAATGCAAACTTTGAACTTTAAATAATGTATGAAAAAGACTTCCAAGATCGGGGTTTGCAACAACGATAACCAAACATGCAAAAGGCAAGATAAAGAAGAATAATCGTGCAATCACATCAAAGGATCAAGCTTTTGCCTTTTTCAACAATTAGATAACTCTTTCAAGAAACCCTAATTGTATCTACCAATTTTATGTTTATAATCCAAGTGGTTAACATGGATCTCTATTAAATAGGTAATAAACATATAAAAGGTAGTAGATGCTCAAAACACAATAAAGATCGAACCTTTACCTCAAACACGCTTGGCCATCGTCGGGCTCGCCCCAACCCTAGAAGTGGATGAACTACTCGCTCTTCATCGTAATTGCAGACATCACTGATTGAAAAGAAACAACTTGCATTAAACCAAACTGAAGAAAGTACAAATCGAACAAAGCCAGATCACTTTCGCTCCCTTGCTCCACTCGGCCTCTCTCTCTCTCTCTCTCTCTCTCTCTCTCTCTCTCTCTCTCTCTCTCTCTCTCTCTCTCTCTCTACTTACTTCTTCTCTAGCTTGGAATGAATGAAAAACTAGCTCCATGGGCTTTATTTATAGGCTTTCAATCCTTGCTAATCAAGGAAGGAAATTCTATCGATATCTCTTATCTAACTAGAAGATATAATTTTACTTGGAATTAAATAAATCTAAACAAGATAAAACTAGATAAATCCTAGGGTATTTAATTGTTCAACCCTTAGGATAGATAAAAAGATAAAAATATCTAAATCTTCATGTGTTGGGAATCTTCACTCGGAAATATCTCCATCGGATTCGGGATAGAACCTTAACAAGACTCGGACTAGCTCGAAATCGACCACTGGTGGTCAACTCGATATTGAGTAGCCTTACTCGATATCGACCAAAATTTCTCGGCTTCAGCTCAGCAACTCGATTCCGGCTACCAGGAGTGAAAATCGACTCGATGTTACTCAATATCGACTTGACTTAGTCGATATCAACTTCTCCCTTTCTCCTTCAGCTGGCTTGGTCGATTCCGGATCTCTACTCGATTTTGGGTTACTCGATATCGAGTACAGTAACTCGATATCGACCAACGTCTTCAGCTTTGCTCATTTCTTGGTTTTCTGGGTGAAAATTGGCTTGGCTTACTCGATATCGACTTAGGGTGCTCGATATCGACTTGTCTTTTTTGACTCGATTTTCTTGGTTCCAGCTCGATTTGTCCTGGTTCCGCTATTCCTTGACCCCGGACTTTCTGTAGTTGACTTCGAGTTTTTCCTCCTTTCTCCGAACTGCTGTAAATTGCCTCGATTTCTGCGAAATTAAATAGAAATCGGTGTAGATTTCATAATTTGGCAAATAAGCATAAACTACATAGATTCTGTACTAATCTAACCCAAATGTATGAAATGCATGCAGAAATCGATATTAAAGTAGATATAAAACATGGCACAAAACATGGACATCAAATCACCCCATACTTAAGCTTGCTTGTCCCCAAGCAATAACTTGGATGGTCATTCAGGGGAAGAATTCAAAACTCTCAACATCATAGATTCATATTTATATATCCCTGCAATCAATTACCATCATCGAAAAGGTACTTGTGCCACAAATCCATACATGTGCAATAAAAAAGCAACATCTACTCACAAAAGGAGGGTTATGCAAAAACAATTCTTGTGACAAAGCATTAATAATCAAGAGGACTTCAATTTAGCTCAATAAGGAGTAGAATTGGTAAAAGGCTAAAGGTCGGAAATTTCTGGCAATGTGGTGCTATTAATCCGGGGAAATGGTGCACTTTCCAAACTTTCATACCACATTCCTTCTTCCTTTGATTTCTCACCTTTCTCTCATTCGCTCAATGCTTTTTTTCAATATAATGCTTTTACCTCTCTAACCTTAGCACTGCCTTCTCGCGAGTCACAAACATGGGTGTCATGAATGACCCCGGATACTTAGTGCTTTGGACTCCTCACATGTGTGTCCCATCTCACTGAACTATTATCTCAGCGAGTAGGGTCGATCTTTGATCGGATTTTCTTTCACTCATTAAACTCCAAATAATAACAACACCAACACCATATAACATCTCCATAATGTAACATCATTCTCAACATAATCCCCGGATAAGAAATAAGGTAAAGAATGGTAATATTTAGAATATGTGGAGCAATATATGAAATAAGGCATAATATTGCTTTTGTGATACATAAGCATAGGTAAGGCCAGGAATATAACAATGAGCATTATATGGAAATATAAAGTCCTTCATCCTTTTATCATGCAACATGTCTAAAGCAATATCAAATTTACCTCCTTTCATGATTTTCAAGAAATAATGCACTTCATTGTGACTTCCTTTTACTAGGCAATTTCATGCTATATCTCTAATGAATCCAATTTTGCATCGTCGTGTTCAATTAAAGCTTCCATGACACTAATCTTTGAACAATTCACAAGCTTTAGGAGATGTCTCATAAAACAAACTTTGAGTTTAGCAATTAAGCACAAGAATTAAAAATTCACTCAAAATTCACCATGTAAAACCAAAAGCAAGAATAAAACATAAATAAATAATATTAAACTCTTCCCCCACCCCATACTTAAAATATACAGTGTCCCCACTGTATAAAATCAATATAAAACAAAGGTAAAGGAAGGAACTCACCGAATAACGAGCTGAATAGAGTCAAAACAGGGGCTGTCGAGGAAACTGTGTTGGTCGACGTCGAGCAAACTGGCAGCGTCGAGTAAAACTTGTCTGCTCGATGTTCCTCTTGGTCGATTTTGACTATCTTTCATGGACTTCTTTTTCCACTCTTTGCGATCCTTTATGCTTCTCGACCTAAAAAAATGTTAGATTTCACACGAAGACAAGACTTTCCACATGAAGTGTTCAAAACCAAAACCAAAAACAAACAAAACAAAAACCAAAAGTTTCAAAGTCCCAAAATTCAAAATTTTTATGTACATGCTCTAGATTTTAGAGTCGCTAGGCCGACTTCTCCGCTTGTGCTCAAGGACCTTCAATGTAGGGCCCTCTTGTGCTTGGCCCTTCTCCTGGATCATCTAGGTCCTGATGGTAGTATGCAAGCTCAGCTAATAAGTTGTTGGTTGCATAGTATCCCTTGCCTTCCTTCTTCTTCTTTCCAGCTCTCATCCTTCGCAGATTAACTCGCAACGGGGCCTTACCTCCCCTTAAATATTTATTAAATTTATTAATGGATAGAGGAGGGGTTGAAATCATACCTGGACTTACCTTTTCGTGCCCAAAACAAAAATCTTCGGGCTGAGGGTTGGTCGACGTCGAGTAGGTCTGGTTGACGCCGAGTACAGGGACCCCATACTTAGGTTTTTGGCAAGTCTGGTCCTCACCAGAGGAAGTCGACTTCGAGTGGGCTTGGTCGACTTCGAGTTGTTTGGTCGATGTCGAGTTGCCTTGCTCGATGTCGAGTAGCTTCCTGTTGCTTTCCTTCGTTGTTTGCTTGATCCCGTGGTTGCTGATGCTCTTTATCTCCATCCATGGGATTTCCTCCTTTGTAGGGCCAAAAGAGAAATCTAAGATCTTGTCGCCTATCGTGAAGGTGAGCAATCGCTGCTTTACGCTGATCTTAGCATCTGCAGTAGCTAGGAATGGTCTACCAAGAATAATAGGGCTAGTAGGATCTTCAGCACAATCTATAATAAGGAAATCAGTGGGGACATAGAACTTACCAACCTGGACAGGGACATTATCAACCATACCTGTAGGGATGACTACTGTATTGTTTGCCATGTATAGCTTGGCATCCACAGGTTCTATTGATCCTATCTTCACCTTTTGTCGGATTGATAAGGGCATGATGCTCACACTTGCTTCTAAATCACACAAGGCTTCATAGTTAAATTTTCCAAATCCCACAGTAATGGAAAACATACCAGGGTCAGGTCTCTTCTCAGGGAAGTCCACCCTTTTGCATTTGTCAGCGATCTTTGAGATGGATCGCTTGTTGCTAAGGATATCCTTGAGGAACTTGACATATGCAGGCATTTCTTGGAGAGCTTCTGTAAAAGGAATTGAAACATTTAGTTCTTGAAGCATCTTAACAAACCATTTAAACCTACCTACAGTGGGATCTTTCAGCGCCTTGGAAGGGAAAGGCATTGTCTTTTTCTGCTTTGGAGCCAGAACAGAAGTCGGAGGCGTTGCAGAGTCCTCGACGTCGAGTGGCTTCTCCTCGACTTCGACTAGATCTTCCTCGACGTCGACTAAGGGAGTCGACTTCGAGTTCTGTTGCTGCGCAGAAGGTTCCTCGATGCCAGGTTTCTGGTCGACTTCGGGTACCCCTACTCGATGTCGAGTATTCTGGTCGACATCGACTTGGCTCTGCTCGATGTCGAGTAACTTCTCAGCTCCGTCCTGCTGCTTTTCGACCTCTGGCTCGCGTAGTTGGTGCCCGCTCTTGAGCTTTACAACTGCGACGTGTCCGGTCTTCCCCTTGGGATTTGTTTCCTGTTTGCCCAGGGAGTTGCCCGGTCGGTCGTGGAATTTGTGCCGCGAATTGCCCCATCTGGGTCTCAATGTTCCTCTTCCAAATGTCCAGCTCTCCAAATCTTGTATTGATGTTCTGGAGCTGATTGTTGATGGTGCTATTGGCTTGCTTTCTTTCCGCTTGATTCCGGCGCATCTCATCGAGGATCATCTGTAGATCATCCCTCCGCTGATCCCTTTCTGGATGTCCAGGAGCTCTGTATGGCGGGGGGTTCCTAGGGGCACCTTGGTTCCATTGTGGTTGTTGGAACCTTTGGTCCCCTATATAGCGATTAGAACCCCCTGCGTAAGCTACCTCTTCGTGAGTTTCTGCCATCCTGACTTACTCTGTATGTGGGCACTCTGGAGTGGTGTGCCGTTGTGAGCCACATTCAATGCAGGGCTGATTAGCAGAGAGATACTCTTGCTTGAGGAGCTTGCGATTCTAATCTCTGTAGTACTACTCGACATCCGGATCAATCTCCCTGGGAGGCTCATAGAGGGGCATGGATGGGGCTGGCCTTGTATAGGCATTCTCGTCATAGTTTGGCGGAGCCCCATACTTATTGTCGAAGTTGGTGAGCTTGTCGAAGGTGGCCCATGCGTCAACTGTTGGCATTGTCAGATACTCATAATGAGTATAATGGTTGATCCTATCCTTAGCGGCTAGATCAAGAGAGTTGTAGAAGATCTCGTGAACGACATAGGCTGGCTGCCCATGTGTAGGGCAGGATCGCAGTAGATCCTTGTATTGTTCCCATGCTTTTGCTAGCGGCTCCCCAGGCTTCTGTTTGAAAGTTGTAATCTTCTGGCGGAGGAGCGCTGTCTTGGCAGGAGGAAAGAATTTATTAAGAAATTCCTGCCTTACCTCAACCCATGTCGTGAGGGATCGTGGAGGCAGTCCTTCAATCCACTTCAATGCTGGACCGACAAGAGACCATCGAAAAGCTTTCATCTTGACATATTCTAGAGTAGTACCTTTAGCAAGAGTATGGCACATATTAGAAAAATTAATAATATGTTCAATAGGGCATTCGTTAAACCTTCCATAAAAGCATTGTTTTTAATTTCAATGTGGAAGGCAGTGCAAATTTCAAAGTTGTTTTCAGGGATTAGGATAGCCGATTTAGGCACGACGAGAGTCGGGTGCATGTAATCCTCAGCAGTAGTAGGGAATTGGGCAAGCTCAGCTTCTGCCTGCCTCCTACGTTCAGCTTCCTGCTCCGTGCGTGCTCTCTCAGCGGTGAGAGCAGTATTTTTGGCTTCTAATTCCGCTTGAAGCCTCTCGATCAGCTAGGCTTGTGTTTCCGCGACCGCCATGGCTCTTTTCAATTTAGCGTGGACGTGTATAAGGCGTTCCGGGTCGTCTAAGGCGTCAAACTCAGGTTGTTGACCAGAATGGCGCATACACTGCAAAATCAAAACTTAAAGGAAAACGTGAGTTTTAACTACCTAAGGCGCGAATGATTGCTTCCCCGGCAACGGCGCCAAATTTGTTGTAGGAGGAAATCGAGACTTGCAATTAAAATATAAATAATGCAAAGCAAACCAGATTCCGTCTTGTGCAAATAATTACAAGACTCCCTCCCGATGTAGCAACAGGAAGTCAGGATCGATCCTCGAGGAAGCGTGTCAGCGGATCCTAGGCAGCGGAAGAATCTCACAGGTGGTTGTCGACTCAAGAGTACTCGAGCTCGACTAAGGGTAGTCGACAGGGGCTAGTACAGTCGAATTCGAGCAAGCGAAAGGCACTGGAGTTGGTTGATCTCGGGCAGTCAACTTGACATCGAGGAAAACTTGGTCGTAGTCGAGGAAGCCTTGTCGACTTCAAGGAACCTGCAAAGACACAAGCAGCAGCGATCTTTGCTCGATCGAAGGTGAGTAGTCGACGTCGACCAAGTTTTGGTCGAAATCAAGGAGAACAAAAACTAACGAATGCAAACTTCGAACTTTAAATAATGTATGAAAAAGACTTCCAAGATCGGGGTTTGCAACAACGATAACCAAATATGCAAAAGGCAAGATAAAGAAGAATAATCGTTCAATCACATCAAAGGATCAAGCTATCGCCTTTTCCAACAATTAGATAACTCTTTCAAGAAACCCTAATTGTATCTACCAATTTTATGTTTATAATCCAAGTGGTTAACATGGATCTCTATTAAATAGGTAATAAACATATGAAAGGTAGTAGATGCTCAAAACACAATAAAGATCGAACCTTTACCTCAAACACGCTTGGCCATTGTCGGGCTCGCCCCAACCCTAGAAGTGGGTGAACTACTCACTCTTCATCGCAATTGCAGACATCATTGATTGAAAAGAAACAACTTGCATTAAACCAAACCGAAGAAAGTACAAACCGAAAAAAGCCAGATCACTTTCGCTCCCTTGCTCCACTCGACCTCTCTCTCTCTCTCTCTCTCTCTCTCTCTCTCTCTCTCTCTCTCTCTCTCTCTCTCTCTACTCTCTACTTACTTCTTCTCTAGCTTGTAATGAATGAAAAACTAGCCCCATGGGCTTTATTTATAAGCTTCCAATCCTTGCTAATCAAGGAAGGAAATTCTATCTATATCTCTTATCTAACTAGAAGATATAATTCTACTTGGAATTAAATAAATCTAAACAAGATAAAACTAGATAAATCCTAGGGTATTTAATTGTTCAAACCTTAGGATAGATAAAAAGATAAAAATATCTAAATCTTCATGTGTTGGGAATCTTCACTCGGAAATATCTCCATCGGATTCGGGATAGAACCTTAACAAGACTCGGACTAGCTCGAAATCGGTCACTGGTGGTCAACTCGATATCAAGTAGCCTTACTCGATGTCGAACAATATTTCTCGGCTTCAGCTTAGCAACTCGATTCCGGCTACCAGGAGTGAAAATCGACTCGATGTTACTCGATATCGACTTGACTTAGTCGATATCGACTTCTCCCTTTCTCCTTCAGCTGGCTTGGTCGATTCCGGATCCCTGCTCGATTTTTGGGTTACTCGATATCGAGTACAGTAACTCGATATCGACCAACGTCTTCAGCTTTGCTCGATTCTTGACTTTCTGGGTGAAAATCGGCTTGGCTTACTCGATATCGACTTAGGGTGCTCGATATCGACTTGTCTTTTTCGACTCAATTTTCTTGCTTCCAGCTCGATTTGTCCTAGTTCCGCTATTCCTTGACCCTGGACTTTCTGTAGTGGACTTCGAGCTTTTCCTCCTTTCTCTGAACTGCTGTAGATTGCCTCGATTTCCGTGAAATTAAACAGAAACTGGTGTAGATTCCATAATTTGGCAAATAAGCATAAACTACATAGATTTTATACTAATCTAACCCAAATGTATGAAATGCATGCAGAAATCGATATTAAAGTAGATATAAAACATGGCACAAAACATGGACATCAACCAAAAGTAACTGTAATAGAGGAACCTTAAAATCTGTCAACCTTGCCATTGAACGATCTCCTCGGTAAGCTAATTACGCAGGAGATGGTTCTTGGTGAAGAAGATGGAGAAGTAGCCTCTACTGTAAAGAACTTGGCCCTAAAAGCAAAAAAGGAAGAAGCTCCCTCGGATGATGAAGAGAGTGACAATGAAGAAGATCCGTTTGCACTTATCACAAGAGGATTAACAAGGATACTCAAGATGAAGAAGCAATTTGCAAACCGAGAGTACAATGGCTCATCAAAACAGAAAGGTAAGCCATATAATTCCAATAAGAAAACTAAATCCATGGCTTGTTTTGAGTGTGGTGATACAGAGCATCTAGTCAAGGATTGTCCACAAAAGAAAAGGAACAAATATCGAAAGGACAATCGAAATAAGAAGGCTATGATGGAAGCATGGAGCGATTCTGACTCTTCAAGCGAATCTGAATCCGAGACCGAACAGGCGAATCTATGTCTAATGGCTGATTATGAGGAAACTCCAAAGAAGCATCTTGGAAATATAGTAAGGAATTTGATTTCAAGTCCTACTGCTGTTTTATCTGAATTCCTTCAAAATATGATTTTAAATGAAGAGCATTTTATAAATGAAACTAACATCTTGAAGGAAAAGCTTTTGGAGCAGGAAAAGAACATTTGTGAGATGTCGCTAGAAATGAAAAATCTTAAAGCTCATCAGTCAGCCCTTGACAGTAAAGTCAAGACCTTGGAGACAGAAAACTCTGCCTTGAAGCAAGATCTCTCCTCTCTAACTCTTTCCACAAAAGAGCTGGAGAAAGAGAAGATCTCGCTGGCTGATAAGTGTAGAGACCTGCATACCTCTCTCATGCGCTTTACCCACTCCAAGGCCAATCTCGATAGAATGTTAGGTGAGCATCAATCATCCATCAACGAAAGTGGTATTGGATACAACAAGAATTTTCCAAAGAAAGCCCCTACCACTTTTGTAAAAGCTAAAGGGAATTGGCGCACACCCACTTGTCATTTTTGTTGTAGGAAAGGTCATGTTAAAACTACTTGTCCATATCGTAGAAATGATCCTTATATCATACG
This sequence comes from Persicaria maculosa, assembly GCA_963922045.1. Classification (NCBI taxonomy): domain Eukaryota; kingdom Viridiplantae; phylum Streptophyta; class Magnoliopsida; order Caryophyllales; family Polygonaceae; genus Persicaria; species Persicaria maculosa. The sequence continues at coordinate 68,889,184 of OY998251.1, read as the reverse complement.
TAATACTTTCCCATTGCATCTAAGAGAACATGTAAAGCAAATCTGGGTTCCTAAAGGGACAATACCACCAAACATGGTCCATCCCGAGTACGAATCTAAATTTGTAATTTGGTCTAGCCGGAAAGGTTGAATTTGGTTGTCTTGCAGGATATCACCAAGGCTAAGGAGTATAAATGGATACTTGACAGTGGTTGCTCACGACACATGAGTCAAAAAAGCTCATTGTTTTCGGATCTAAAGAAGCAATCCATCGGCACAATTACTCTTGGTGATAAGGGAAAATGCAACATAATTGGGATAGGTAAGATTGGTAAGGATTCTTCTAACTATATTAATGATGTATACCTTGTAGAAGGATTAAAGTACAATTTACTAAGTATCTCTCAATTATTTGATAAAGGAAATATTGTTGTTTTTGACTCTGAAAAATGCTTAGTAAAAAAAAATCTGGAGATTTAGTCCTAACGGCACCTCGCAATAACAACGTATATTCTATGAGCACTAACCAAGTTGCAGGAACAAGTTTAAAGTGTCTCAAGGCCTTGACCGAAGATCCAAGGCTTTGGCATAGGAGAGTTGGACATGTAAGTATGCACACGTTGAAGAAACTACAATCCAGGGACTTGGTGGCCTTCTCGATCTCAACTATAAGGTAGATTAGTTATGCAACGCATGCTCATGAGGTAAGCAAACTCGAGGGTCTTTTAAGCCCAAAAAGGTAGTAAGTACATCTCGCCCTATCGAGTTATTACATATGGATTTATGTGGACCTATGCGCGTCAAATCTCCCAAAGGTAAACAATATATCCTTGTCATTGTTGATGATTTCTCACGATTTACTTGGGTGTCTTTTCTTCGGGAAAAATCAGAGGCTTTATTTGAGTTTTCAAAACTTTGTAAGGAGTTACAAACTTTAAAAAACATGCCTATTGTCGCTATTCGTAGTGATCACGGGCGTGAGTTTGATCAACTTAAATTTGATTTGTTTTGTTCAAAATATGGCATTTCACGCAATTTTTCGGCACCTAGAACTCCTCAACAAAACGGGGTTGTGGAACGAAAGAACCGCACCTTGGAGGACATGTCTAGAACTATGCTTTTAGAAAATGGTTTAGCAAAATCACTTTGGGCCGAAGTTGTGAATACGGCAAATTATATTTTAAACCGTTGCTTAATTTGTCCTATTTTAAAGAAAAATCCTTATGAACTTTTTCATGGAAGAAAGCCTACCGTTTCTTATTTCAAACCTTTTGGATGTAAATGTTTTGTTCACAACAATGGCAAAGATAATTTGGGAAAATTTGATGCTCGTAGTGATGAAGATATATTTCTTGGTTATTCCTTATATAGCAAAGCATATAGGGTCTTTAACAGACGCACAAGTATGGTAGAAGAAAGCATTCATGTAATTTTTGATGAAAGCAATAATGGTGCGTTAAGTGATAGCTTTGCAGATCTAAATTTAAATCAGCATGAGGAACAAGGTTCCGACATTGAAGAAGAAAAGGAAAAACCACAACGTCGGAACATGCAGGAACCAATACTAGACACATCCGAGCAAGCCCAAGACCTTGACATACAGGTTCAGGATCTTGAACAACGGTTTCAAGACCTTGACTTGGGAAATGCCGAACCAGAAACACATGTTGAACCAGAGACTCAAAGCCTTGGAGAAGCTTCAACATCACAAGAGCCTAAGAGAAGAAATTTCAAACACGCTACGTCTCATCCAATCAAAAACATCATATCAGATCCGAAATCCGGTATCCAAACTCGCTCCAAGTTAAGAAATTTGTGTGCTTTTTATGCGTTTGTGTCTCTTGTAGAACCAAAATCACCCGCCGAAGCACTTCAAGATCCGGATTGGATTATAGCAATGCAAAGCGAGCTCAATGAGTTTGAAAGAAATAAAGCTTGGACGCTCACTTCAAGGCCCAAGCATCAATCCGTCATCGGTACTAGATGGGTCTTTCGAAATAAGTTAGATGAAGATGGAAAGATCACTCGTAACAAGGATAGACTCGTGGCTCAAGGGTATAATCAAGAAGAAGGTATTGACTACTAGGAGACATTTGCTCCCGTAGCAAGGTTAGAGGCTATTCGTATCTTACTCGTATTTGCATCATACATGGGTATTAAACTTTTTTAAATGGATGTGAAATGTGCCTTTTTAAATGGTATTTTAGAAGAGGAAGTATATGTTGCACAACCTCCTGGTTTTGAAAATGAAGAATTTCCAAATCATGTTTTTAAATTAGATAAAGCACTTTATGGTCTCAAACAAGCCCCTAGGGCATGGTATGAGAGATTATCGAAATATCTTCTTGAAAATGGTTTTAAACGTGGTTTGATCGATAAAACTCTTTTTTTTTTTAATCAAAACACGAGGTAAAGATTTATTAGTTGTGCAAATATATGTTGATGATATTTTATTCGGTGCTACTAATGATTCTCTTTGCAAGGAATTTTCTAATATTATGTGTAGAGAATTTGAGATGAGCATTATGGGAGAATTAACATTCTTTCTTGGGCTACAAGTTCATCAATCAAAGAAAGGAATCTTCTTGAATCAAGGTAAGTATATGAGGGATCTACTCAAGAAATAAAAGATGGATCAATCAAAGGTTGCTAAGACCCCCATGAGCTCGACATTGTCCTTGGATCAAGACAAAAACGGCAAGAGTGTGAACCAAAAGGAATATCGAGGTATGATTGGTTCACTTCTCTATCTCACGGCAAGTAGGCCCGATATTATGTTTAGTGTATGTATGTGTGCAAGATTTCAGGTTGGCCCAAAGGAATCGCATCTCATCGCGGTTAAAAGGATTTTTCGCTATTTAAATGGAACTCAAGACCTTGGTCTTTGGTATCCAAAGCGAGGAAATTTTAATCTAATTGGTTATTCAGATGCAGACATTGCAGGTTATAAGGTTGATAGAAAAAGTACTTCAGGATGCTGTCAACTGTTGGGATCTTCTCTAATTAGTTGGCACTCAAAGAAACAAAATTCTGTTGCTCTCTCAACTGCTGAGGCCGAATACATAGCTGCTGGAGCATGTTGTTCACAAGTTTTATGGATAGCTCAACAGTTACGAGATCTTGGCTTCGACTTAAAAGGTATCCCAATAAAATGTGATAATACAAGTGCTATATCTATCACTAAAAATACTGTGCAACATTCTCGAACAAAACACATTGATGTGAGACATCATTTTATTCGGGATCATGTCGAAAAAGGTGACGTATCTATATCCTTTATCTCCACTGATTTACAACTTGCTGATATTTTTACTAAACCGTTACCTGAGGATAGATTTAATTTTATCAGATTAGAGCTTGGTATGTTATATAAGGATGCATTCGTTTAGGGGGAGCATAAACGAATTGACTCTCAGGGTCTCGGACATAAATTTCAAGACCTTGATCATTCATATCGTATACATAAAAAATTGGATCATATTCTCTGGCTTTTATTTTATGAATATTGGCCAGCGAATTTTGTTTTTTAGTTTTAAATTTTTGTTAAGATTTTTTTTTGATTTCCGAAAAACTTCAAAATTAAAAGATTTGATATTTTTGTTAAGATTTTTTTGTGTGTTTTCCGAAAAATTTCAAAATTAAAGATTTGATTTATTTTATTCCCTAAAAATGCATTTAAATTTAATCTTCTTTTGGATAATCTTTAAGGTAAAAATCTTTCTCTCTCCTAGATTTTTTTTACCCGGTTGTGATCTCCCCCCTTAGGCCCTTACCTTCTCTCTCTCTCTCTCTCTCTCTCTCTCTCTCTCTCTCTCTCTCTCTCTCTCTCTCCACTGTTCTTATTTTTCTCCTTCCCAAGAATCTTCATCATCATCCCTCTCCATGGCTCCCAAGACTTCAATCGGGAATCCAAGCTCCTCCGGTAAGGGCAAGCGACCGGTTGCACGGAAGGCGAAGGAGGTTGACGAAGAAGACTCATTCAGCATCCACTCTTGCTCCTCCAACGATTCCCCTCCCCGGACTGAAGCGCAGCCGCCAATGTCGACCCTCCCCGCTTCATGGTTCCGGAACTTCGAAACTGGTGGTAAGTGGCTCGATACTTTTAGTCCTCGCAAGCTTTGCCTTTGTGATTCCATTGATCCGAATTTTCTAGAGTCTATTGACCTTCCCTGTATCACAAACCTCAAATCCTCGGGTCTTTGGCCGCTTCTAAACCTAGGTGATGTTCACTACCCCCGACTAACCCGTCTGTTCTTTGTTAATCTCACCTATTCAAGGGACCGGGGTAACCAAAAACTCAAAAAAAATGTCTGCAACACCCACATTGAGTTAACCCCAAATGTTATTGCTACAATTTTCGGGCTTCCAAAAGAGGTATCTACTGATGGTCACCCCCCAAAGGCCGATTGCATTTCCTTGGCCAAAGGTCGGTATTTTCTTCCAGAGTCATCCATTCCCAAAGCCCATCAATTAACCCATAGCGTCTTTACCCTCGAAGCCAAAATTGTTTTTACTGTCATTGCCCGATGCATCTTTCCCCGCTCTCACTCTAGGGAGTTGATCACCGATCAACTTCTTCACTTGGTTTACTTGGTGCTTGCCGGGTATCAGCTTGATGTTCCAAACCTAATCCTCCAACACATGAAAAATTCTATTTCCTCCTCTCGTGATATTCCACTGTCGTATGGCGATCTCCTTCCCCACATCTTCAAACATTTTCGCCTTGATACCTCCCTTGAGGAAAAGGCCTCTCACTCAGGCAAAGTGGACGCTAAATGCTTCCAGAGAATTGGAATTATTAAGGTCGCTGATACATGGAAACTGAAGTCCGACTTAAGCCCTGAAGAGCTTGCTTCTACTGGCCTTCCCTTGCAACTGAAATGTGCTCAATCTTCATCGACAATCGAAGCCCGCATTGAGGAGTTTGAACTCGGCCTTGATGCTCTCAGGAGGGATATCATAGACTTCCAGGACGAAGTCTCGGACAAGCTGGATGCCACACACGAGCTGGTCGCCATGATCAATGCCAAGATTATTGATAACTCCATCCCTTGATGAAAATCGGAATAAATGTTTCAAAGGCCTTGACAGGATGTTTATGTCAAAGGTCTTGGAACATTAACAGTTCATGAAATCCAAAACCTGTTTTATAAGTCCGAATATTATTTAATATTATTATATACTTCCTTTATATTATATATACGTGTAACTAATCTTTCAGGAAGTATTTTCGAAATTATATCCTTCCTTATGTTGCATATTGAGGAGATCCTTTTCAAGAAAGATCATGTCTTCGAAGTGTCCAAAAATAGAAGATCCTGGCGAGCCATGATCCAAACTAGCCGTTGTTGAAGATCTGGTGTTGAAGACCCTCACGCTCCATGTTACTTCTATAAAGGCAAGGAATAAGAAGACAGAACATACAAGTGCTACACAAGCTTTCATTCATTCAAGCGAGATCTGTCTTCCCAAGTGTACTCTCTGCTAGCGCTCAAGAGTTTGTTGTTTATTTCAAAGCCTTTGAGAGTCACTGTGAGCTTATAGGATATATTCATTTATAGTGTTACTCGAGAGTTTGTAACTCGGGAAGTTGCACTAGGCTATTGATTTGTGAGAGTAAGAGGATTGTACTAGATAGCTGAGAGAGGTGGGGCTCTTCTAGATTGGTCTAGGACTCCAAGGGAATGTGAGTTGACTAGATTGCAATTGTATAGGAGAGAGGCTTCTCGGTGAGCTCTTAGGATCCTAAGCTAAGCGAATCAATAAAGCCTTTTGAATCCTAGGGTTGTGGAAGAACCCTAGGCGAGGACGTAGGCCAAGTTCGTGCCGAACCTCGTAAACAATTACTCGTGTCCTTTACTGCTTTACCTTATTTCCGCACTTGGTTCGATTGTCTAACTTTGTGATTCAGGTTTATCTCAAAGGGTTTTATACGAGCTCCAAAAGTCTTGAGACTTTATGCGAAAAACGGGCATACTCTATTCAACCCCCCTTCTAGAGTATTTCTTATTACATTATTTTACATTATCGAACATTCAATTGGTATCAGAGCTTTACTCACTGTTTTTGATCTAACAATCTTGTGAGTTTTCGATCATGTCTCGTGAAGCAAGCGGAGGATTTGCACAGGGAAGGTCCACAAGCAGACCGCCATTCTTTGTAGGAAACAACTTTGTCCACTGGAGATCTTTGATGAAGATGTTCATCATAGACCAAGATCTAGAGCTTTGGAACATTATAGAGAATGGTCCGAAGATTTCAGAGAAAGATGGACCAAATGATACCAAAGTTGCAAAGAAGGAGTCTGAATACAACCAAGCAGATCTTGAAATCGTCTCCAAAAACTACAGGGCTATTAACTTACTTTATTGTGGTCTTAGCACTGATGAGTTTAACCGTATTTCATCTTGTAGGTCAGCTAAAGAGATTTGGGACAAACTGGTCGTCATCTATGAAGGAACGTATGAGCTCTTCAAGATGAAAGACACCAAGATCAGCATCTTCCTTCGAAAGTATGAGCTCTTCAAGATGAAGTCTGATGAGTCAATCAAGGCCATGTTCACACGATTCACAGAAATCACCAACAACCTTGACTCTCTCGACAAGAGCTTTACCAACGTTGAGAAAGTAAGGAAGATACTGAGGTGCCTCCCAAAAGAGAAATGGGGTCCGAAAGTAACAGCTATAGAGGAAGCCCAGGACCTCACCACTCTACCCCTTGATGACCTTCTTGGGAAGCTGATCACGCATGAGATGATCCTTAATGAAGACGATGGAGAACTTCCAGCTAGCACTAAGAACTTGGCACTCAAGTCTAAGAAGGATGAGCCTAAAGATGGATCTGATTCTGAAGATGAGGATGACGATGAGGATGATCCTTTTGCTCTTATCACAAGAGGCCTTGCTCGAATTCTCAAAATGAAGAAGCAATTCAACAACAAGGTTGGATCAGAGTCTTCAAAATTTCGAGGTAAGCCTCAATACAACAAGTATGAAAAGAAGACTAAACCGTTGTCTTGTTTTGAATGTGGTGAAACAGATCATCTTGTGAAGGACTGCCCTCAAAAGACAAAGAGCCAGTCCAAGAAGGGTGACAAATGGAAGAAGAAAGCCATGGTGGCAACTTGGAGTGATTCCGACTCTGACTCCGATGATGAGAAGGCCAATATTTGTCTTATGGCCTCAGAAGATGAATCCCACGATGAAAAACTTGAAGCTACTGTAAGAGAACTTATGGCAAGTCCAAAAGAGGTATTATCGGAATTCCTTTCCAATATGATTGCCAATGAAGAGAAGCTTATTGCTCAAACTAACACTCTTATTAAGAGAACTGTGTACCAGGAAAGAACTATTGAGGATCTGTCTATGAGGGTCAAAAGTCTTGAAGCTTCTTATTCAGGTCTTGACATTAAAGTCAAGACGCTTGATTCGGAGAAATCTGAACTCAAGCAAGATCTCTCCTCTCTAAGAAATGAGCATCATGACTTAGAGAACGAGAAGATCTCCCTGAATAATAAGATTCAAGACCAACAGACAGCCCTCATAAGTTTTACCAAATCCAAAGGTACTCTCGATAGGATGTTGGGTGAGCAACAAAGCTCTCTAAACAAAAGTGGTATTGGTTACAATCCAAAGTTTTTAAAAAAATAACACATTACCACTTTTGTAAAGGCAAAAGGAAGCAGAACCTCTCCTATATGTCACAATTGTGCTAGAAAGGGACATGTAAAAGAGACCTGCCCCTATAGAAGAAAGGATCCATATATTATTCGCAATACATTTCCTGTTCATTTGAGAAAAGAACGGATAACACAAGTTTGGGTTCCAAAAGGCACTATTTTACCAAATATGGTTTATCCCAACAATGGATCCAAATTTGCTTATTGGTCTAGCCACAAAGGTTGATGTTTGTCTTGCAAGATATCACCAAGGTGAAAGAACACAAATGGATTATTGATAGTGGATGCTCGAGGCATATGAGTGGGAAGAGTTCTCTCTTTCATGATCTAAAGAAGCAATCCATGGGAACAATCACTCTCGGTGACAAAGGAAAATGCGACATCGTTGGTATTGGTAGTGTTGGAAGCGATTCCAGCCATAGTATTAAAGATGTTTATCTTGTTAATGGTTTGAAGTATAATCTGCTTAGTGTCTCTCAATTATGTGATAGTGGTAACAATGACAGATTTAACAAGAAAAGATGTATAGTATGCAGAGAAGATACAGGTGAAGTTATTTTGACTGCATATCGCTACAACAATATATACGCCGTAAATGCTGATCAAGTGGCACAAGGAAGCTTAACATGTCTAAAGGCTTTGACGGACGATCCAAAGCTCTGGCACAGGAGACTCGGTCATGTGAGTCCACATACACTACAGAAGCTTGTGTCTAAAGGGCTTGTAAGAGGGCTACCTGAGATGGACTTCAAAGGTATTGATATGTGCAATGCATGCACACGAGGTAAACAAACACGTAGCTCTTTCAAACCCAAAAAGGTTGTAAGTTCTTCTAGACCCCTTGAACTTTTACATATGGATTTATGTGGTCCTATGAGAGTCAAATCTCCCAATGGTAAAAAGTACATGCTAGTTGTTGATGATGATTTTTCTAGATATACTTGGGTTGCATTTTTAAAAGAAATATCAGAGGCCTTATTTGAGTTTTCAAAACTTTGTAAGGAGTTACAAACTTTAAGAAACGAGCCCATAGTGTCAATTCAGAGTGATCATGGTAGGGAGTTTGATCAACTTCAGTTTGATTTGTTTTGTGCTAAATATGGCATCTCCCATAAGTTTTCTGCTCCTAGGACACCTCAACAAAACGGGGCTGTGGAACGCAAGAATCGCACCTTAGAGGATATGGCCAGGACTATGCTTTTAGAAAATGCATTACCTAAAACCTATTGGGCTGAAGCTGTTAACACAGCTAACTATATTTTGAATCGTTGTCTTATTCGTTCTATCTTGAAGAAAACTCCTTATGAACTTTTCAAAGGCCGCAAACCACTTATATCTTATTTTAAACCCTTTGGCTGTACTTGTTTTGTTCATAACAATAGAAAAGATAACCTTGGGAAATTTGATGCGCGTAGTGATGAAGGTATATTCCTTGGCTACTCCTCGAGTAGCAAAGCTTATAGAATCTTCAATAAAAGGACCAAGTTAGTTGAAGAAAGTATACATGTTATTTTTTATGAATGCAATGACGGTGCTTTGAGTGAAAGTGTTGCAGATATAGATCTTAACATCCATGAAGAGAATGAGGAAGGTGATGATGCTGCTACCAAGAACATAGAGAAGAGGAACATGCAGGAACTGATTCTTAACACTGAAGAATTGGCCCAAGGTGTTGAAGATTCGTCCAAAGCCCTTGGTGTCCAATCCAACAGTGTTGAGACGTCAGAAACTGCTGTAACTGAACCTAACAGGACCACGGAGTCAGTTGTACCTCAAGTCAATCCTAATGGTGTGACGAATCAAGGAGCTGAAACTAGCAAAAGGAAATTCAAATACTCCTCATCACACTCATTAAAGGATATCATTTCTGACCCTACTTCTAGTATTCAAACTCGTTCTAAACTTAAAGATCTTTGTGCTTTTCACGCGTTTGTTTCTCTTATTGAGCCAAAGAAGGTAGATGAGGCACTTAAGGAGCCAGACTGGATCATTGCTATGCAAAGTGAGCTCAACGAATTTGAAAGAAATAAAGTCTGGACCTTGAAGCCTAGGCCAAAGCATCAATCAGTCATTGGCACACGATGGGTCTTTCGAAACAAGCTAGATGAAAATGGTAAGATCGTGAGGAACAAGGCAAGGCTTGTTGCTCAAGGCTACAATCAAGAGGAAGGTATTGACTACGAGGAGACCTTTGCTCTCGTAGCCAGGCTTGAAGCTATTCGCATTCTATTGGCATTTGCATCTTTTATGAGCATAAAGTTATATCAAATGGATGTCAAGTGTGCTTTTCTTAATGGTTTCTTAGAGGAAGAAGTATATGTGGCTCAACCCCCAGGTTTTGAAAGTTCCGAATTTCCCAATCATGTTTATAAACTTGACAAAGCGCTTTATGGTTTGAAACAAGCCCCAAGAGCTTGGTATGAGCGCTTGTCAAAATATCTTTTAGAAAATGATTTTAAAAGGGGGTTGATCGACAAGACTCTTTTTATTAAAACCAAAGGAAAGGACATTTTGGTTATTCAAATTTATGTTGATGATATATTATTTGGTGCTACTAACACATCTTTGTGCAAGGAATTTTCTGACATCATGTGCAGTGAATTTGAGATGAGCTTGATGGGTGAACTCAACTTCTTTTTGGGATTACAAGTTCATCAATCCAAGAAAGGGATCTTTGTCAACTAAAGCAAGTACACTAAAGATCTCTTGAAGAAGTTCAAGATGGATCAATCCAAAGCAGCCAAGACTCCCATGAGCTCAACATTGTCTCTAGATCAAGACAAGACTGGAATAAGTGTCAATCAAAAGGAGTATCGAGGAATGATTGGATCTTTATTATATCTCACGGCTAGTAGACCTGACATCATGTTTAGTGTTTGCATGTGTGCTAAGTTTCAGGCTGATCCTAAAGAATCTCACCTCGTGGCTGTGAAGAGGATCTTTCGATATCTCAATGGCACTAAGGAGCTTGGACTATGGTACCCAAAGCAAAAGGATTTCACATTAATTGGATATTCTGATGCAGATTTTGCAGGCTATAAGGTAGATAGGAAGAGCACATCAGGATGTTGCCAATTCTTAGGAGCATCTTTGATCAGTTGGCACTCAAAGAAGCAAAACTCAGTTGCTCTATCCACTGCAGAAGCCGAATACATTGCAGCTGGAGCCTGTTGCTCCCAAATCCTTTGGATAGCTCAACAAATGCGAGATCTTGGCATCAACCTCAAAGGTATTCCAATTAAGTGTGACAATACAAGTGCCATCTTCATCACTAAGAATCCTGTTCAGCATTCAAGGACCAAACATATTGATGTAAGGCATCATTTCATTAGAGACCATGTTGAAAAAGGTGATGTGTCCATTTCGTTTATTTCAACTGATTATCAATGGGCTGACATTTTTACTAAGCCTTTCGCAGAGGACAGGTTCACCTTCATAAGATGAGAGATTGGGATGCTTAACAAGGATGCACTTTCGTAGGGGGAGCATTCCCTTTACGAAAGATAAATCCTACTTAGTGTCAAGACCCTTGAGAACTATGTCAAGGTGTGTGAACTAAATGGTGGATTACATATATCGGATCATATATTTTTGGATTTCAAAATTGCCCATTTTTGTGATATTCTTAACCGTTAAGATATTTTTAATTTTGGAACTAAATCCCTCAATTTTTCATTCCGATTTTAATGGGAATATTTGAATTTTGAATTGGAAACTCTTCAAATTTTGGCAATGTTATCATTACCCTCCCTTGGGACTCTAAACCCGTCCCATCACTCCATCATCTCTCTCTACTTATACCCACCTCTGTACCCGATTTCTTCACACTCTCAATACTGATCCAAACCCTTTCACTTTCTTCTTCTTCAACCTCTCAACCTATTCTAAAGAAACCCTAGCCGATTTCCTCCATGGCACCCAAAACAAAGAAAGCTGTCACACCCAAAAGACTTGGCGCCACCCCCAAGGGACGTCAGGCCACTGCCATCTCTCTCACACCTGAACCCAATCCTCAAGCCATTGTCCCAACTGTTGTCCAGAGCACCATCGTTAAGAGCACGACCACTGCTACCAAGGACACTCAAAAGTGCTCTGCTAAGAAGCCTCTCAGTGCCAAAGAAAAAGGGAAGAGGAAGATTTTGGCTGAGGAAGTGGACGAGGAAGAGGAGGAAGATGACCTCGATGCCATCCTGGAAAGAGATGCTGCCAAGGAAGCCGAGGAGGAAGCCTTGAAGAAGAAAAAGGCCGATGAGGAGGCCGAGCTTGTAAAGAAACTGGCCGAGGAAGAAGCTGAGAGGATTCCGAAGGAAGCCGAAGCCGAGGAGGTTCCATCCGAGGAGGAGCCTGAGGAAGAAGAAGAAGAGCAAGAGGAATCTGGAGATGACAAGGAAGCTGAAGGAGATGAAGCGGGGTCCGGTGAGGACTCGGGGTCTGAGGAAGAGGAGGAAGAATCTCCCTCTCCTTCTCCTCCTCCCCCATCTCCGAAGAAGCGGAAAGCCCCTGCTGCTGTCAAGCCTCCATCTCCCAAGTGCACCAGGAAGGGCACCCTCAGGAGTCTTGAAGCGCCTGTCAAGAGAGCTGCTCCGACAATTGCTCACAGGAAGAATGCCGACCCCCCTGCATATATCTAGGTAAATCAATCCTTGCCCTCTTCTTGGTTTCAAGATGCTGAGACTGCTGGTAAGTGGGTAGATGAGTTTCGAACTCGTAGGATTAGCTATTCTGATTTTTTGGATTTTGAGTTCTTCGAAGCTTTGAAGTTACCCTGCATTGATCTTCTCAAAAAATCCCCAGCCTGGACCCTTCTCAACCTTGAAACCGTCTACTACCCCCAGCTTACCCGTCTGTTTTACATTAACCTAAAAGCCAAACACGACACCAATGGTTGGTCTTTGGAGTCTGTTGTCAAAGGGGTTAGAATCTCTCTCAACTCCAATGACTTTGCAGATTTCCTTGGCTTACCTACCCCAGTTCCACCCTCTGAAATACGTCCCTCAAAAGAGAATTGCATCATCCTTGCTCGTGCCAAGTACCTCCTACCCGAAGCATCCAACAGCACCTCAAAGCAACTCACCCACTCATCCCTAACCCTTGAGGCAAAAATAATCTTCAACATCATTGTTCGATGCCTCTTACCCCGTCTTAACTCTGGCTCACTCCTTACTGACAATGCCATGGTCCTGCTTTACCGCATCTTAAATGGCCTTGACCTTGATCTGGCCAATACTATCCTTGGAACCATGGCTCATGCCAGAAAAGCTAGAAAAGGCTCTCCCCTCCCCTTTGCTACCCTTTTGACCCCTCTCTTCAAAGCTTCTGGAATTGATGTCAAAAATGAAGAACAGCAGCGTCATATGGGTAAGTTCGACTCTAAGGGCCTTGAAAAGATTGGCATCACTCGGTCTCCTGATGTGAGCCTAATTGGCCATGTTTTACATTTAAGTTTATATCGATTTCTGCATATATTGCATTCATTTGGGTTAAGATAATACAGAAGCTGTGTAATTTATGTTTATTTGTCAAAATTATGGAATCTACACCAGTTTCTGTTTAAATCGCAGGATTCGAGGCGTTTTACAGCAATTCTAAGGAAGGTCGGAAAAGCTCGGAAATCCACTACAGAAGTCCAAGGTCAAAGCAGCAGCAGAACCAGTCGAATCAAGCTAAGAACCCAAGCTACTCGATCTCGAGTAGCCCTTACTCGATCTCGACGAGTACGTCCGAGCACAGCCTTGTCGACCAGGAGCAACGTCGAGAGCCAGATCAACCAAGCTCCGGAACCCAACTCGATCTCGACAAGACCTGGTCGAGATCGACGAAGCCTAGTGCCACACCCGGAGTCGACAAGGAGAAGAGCTGATCGAGAAGCCGAGGACAAGAAGCCGAGCACATCTCTACTCGATCTCGACAAGACTTAGTCGAGATCGACGAAGCCCGGAGCCCAGATCCGAGCTTGTCGAGCACACCTACCCGAGAAGACCTAGTCGACAAAACATCTCTACTCGACATCGACTAGGGTTACTCGAGATCGACGAGCACCAGGATCCATGTCCGAGTCTGTCGAGCACCAGCTAGCCGAGACGACAAGCCGAGCCAGTCGACCAAGATTTCTACTCGAGATCGACAAGACCCTGGTCGAGATCGAGTAGACCTCCAGAACAGCGTTACTCGGTTTGACCAATTCTACTCGACTTAGGCTTGCTTGGGCTCGAAGATTGCCGATTCTATCCGAAACTATCAAGATCCATCATGAAGAGAAGAAGATCTATCCATGGAAGACTTTAGATATATTTTCCTATTTTGGATTTAATTATGTTATGTCTTTTATTTATCATTAAGCCTTTTAGATATAATTTTAGATATAGATAGATATTTTTATCCTTGAATAGCAAGGTTTAGAAAGCTATAAATAAAGCCCATGGGGCTCAGTTTTAGGCATTCAATTTTCAGTAGAAGAAGTAGTAGGAGAGAGAGAGAGTGAGTGGCCAAGAGGAGTTTTGTGAAGCGAGAGCGGAATTGACTTCCTTTGGTTGTAAGCTCTATTTTATTTTATTAATGCAAGTTTATTTCCTTTTATTATTGATGTCTTTAATTATGATGAAGCGCGAGTAGTCCACCCACTTCTAGGGTTGGGGCGAGCCCGACGATAGCCCTGCGTGCCTGAGGTAAAGATCCGACCTTTATCATGTTTTGAGCATTTTCCTACTTGTTTACGTGTTTATTGCCCATCTAATGGAGATCCATGCTAACAACTTGGATTATAAACATAAAATCGGTAGAGACAATTAGGGTTTCTTGAGAGAGTTGTCTAATTGTTGGAAAAGGCGAAAGCTTAGTCCTTTAATGCGAATTATATTATTATCTGATTGGTTCTACCTTATGCATGCTTGGTTATTGTCGTTGCAAACCCCAATCTTGGAAGTCCTTTTACATTAAGTTTAGTCAAAACCCCAAAGCATTTGTTTTTACTTTCTTTCGTTTTCGTTTTAAGTTTCTGCCCTCGTCGACCTCGACCAAACCCTGGTCGATCTCGACTACTGATCCTCGACCCAGAGTCACCGTAGCGTACTGTGTGCAGGAACTCGACCAGACCCACTCGACCCAGACGAAGGCTACTAGATATCGAGTAGGGCCTTGTCGAGATCGACCACCATTGCCGAGTTGCTGCTACTGTGTTCGACTGTCCGATCTTCTGTCGACTACCCTAGTCGAGATCGAGGACCCTGTTGTCGACTTCTGTTCATGAGATTTCTCCGCTGCCTAGGATCCGCTGACACGCTTCCTCGTGGATCGATCCTGACTTCCCGCTGCTACATCAGGAGGAGGTCTTGTAATTATTTGCAAGGGACGGAATCTGGTTTGCTGTGGTTATTTATATTTAATTTTGCATACTCGATTTCCTCCTAACAACATCTCCCCAAGGGACCTTGAGTCTTGCCACTCCTTCAAAAGCCCTTCCCACTGCTTCAGCTTTCGATGAACGCATGGACAACCTAGAGTTGGGCTTGGAGGAAGTTCGCCTGGATATCAAGGAGCTGCAAAAGGAGTTTATGACGGAGATGAGCGGGATTTCCAAGATGCTACAAGGACTGTGGACGAGGCTCACTGATGATGCTCTGGACGACGAAGCTTAAACCCTACCCTAACCTATCCCACCCCTGAAACTTGATACATTGCTGGTTTTTGGAAACGTTTTCAAAACATTTGGTGACCTTTTTTGGTGACTGTTTTACCTCCTCCCTTTGTTGAAAGACAAAAAGGGGGAGATGATCTGTGGTGCTGTTTAGACTTTGAAAACCTATCTTCTTGAAGGTCTTGGAAGACCTTGGTTGTTGATTTTTGGTTTTCGGTTGGATGGCTTTTGCATGCTTTAAAATTTGATCCAACATTTGTCTAACCCTTGCAGATACTTAGTCCGATTTCTATTATATTATCTATGCTTGACTAAGTTGCAGGGATGCACAGGTTTTGTCTTTCATCAAGGGGGAGATTGATAACTCCCTCCCTTAATGAAAATCGGAATAAATGTTTCAAAGGCCTTGACAGGATGTTTATGTCAAAGGTCTTGGAACATTAACAGTTGATAAAATCCAAAACCTGTTTTATAAGTCCGAATATTATTTAATATTATTATATACTTCCTTTATATTATATATATATGTAACTAATCTTTCATGAAGTATTTTCGAAATTATATCTTTCCTTATGGTGCATATTGAGGAGATCCTTTTCAAGAAAGATCATGTCTTCTAAGTGTCCAAAAATAGAAGATCCTGGCGCGACATGATCCAAACTAGCCGTTGTTGAAGATCTGGTGTTGAAGACCCTCACGCTCCATGTTACTTCTATAAAGGAAAGGAAGAAGAAGACAGAACATACAAGTGCTACACAAGCTTTCATTCATTCAAGCGAGATCTGTCTTCCCAAGTGTACTCTCTGCTAGCGCTCAAGAGTTTGTTGTTTATTTCAAAGCCTTTGAGAGTCACTGTGAGCTTATAGGATATATTCATTTATAGTGTTACTCGAGAGTTTGTAACTCGGGAAGTTGCACTAGGCTATTGATTTGTGAGAGTAAGAGGATTGTACTAGATAGCTGAGAGAGGTGGGGCTCTTCTAGATTGGTCTAGGACTCCAAGGGAACGTGAGTTGACTAGATTGCAATTGTATAGGAGAGAGGCTTCTCGGTGAGCTATTAGGATCCTAAGCTAAGCGAATCAATAAAGCCTCTTGAATCCTAGGGTTGTGGAAGAACCCTAGGCGGGGACGTAGCCAAGTTCGTGCCGAACCTCGTAAACAATTACTCGTGTCCTTTACTGCTCCAAAAGTCTTGAGACTTTCTGCGAAAAACGGGCATACTCTATTCAACCCCCCTTCTAGAGTATTTCTTATTACATTGTTTTACATTATCGAACCTTCAATTAATAATATGTTTCACCTCAACGCCTTGACCTTCACTTGCGCGGGTAACATTCATGCTCTTGCTGATGATGCTGCTAATATGTGCAAGTCCAAGGCTGCAAATGTGTTATTCAACTGTGAGCAATCTGTCCGAGGCCAAGAGATCCTTTGCCCAATTGTCCCTCAACCTGCTATCATCACCGTCAAAGCATACGATGTAATCAAGCGCTATCGCCGGGAGGAAGCCCAGAAACGCCAGGTTGATGAGATGAACAAGGATCAGAAGCTCAATCAAGCTCAAGGACGATACAAAAGGAAGGCTTAGGAAGCTATGGAGGCCAAGAAGCGTGAGAAGAATGGTGGCGACACTGGTTATGGCAAGTGGCGAGCCGAATAGATTCACTAACCTGGGCTATAATTTCTGTTGGTTTTCTGAACTTGAATTTCTAAATTTATGTTCGTTTTGTTAGCTTTGGAACTTGGAAACTTGGTCTTTGACTTGTTTGTGATCCTCCCTTGTCGAAAGACAAAAAGGGGGAGATCTGTTTCTTCTACTAGTAGTTCTGGATTTTTGCTGCGTTTTAGGTTTTTAAAAACTATGGGATCCAACATAGTTAGGACTTGATATTACCATTTGCTCAATAGATTAAATTATATTGTGTTCGACTATGCTTTGCTTGTTATAATCTGCAGGAACTTAAAATCCAATTTGTTTTGTCTTTCATCAAGGGGGAGATTGATAGCTCCCTTACTTTCCCTTGATGAAATACATTGGTTATGATACTAATATTTGCAGGATTGATAAAAGACAAAACTATAAGGTATTGTAGCTTATACATATTGGATATATAATATTTGCAGATTTTCGGACTTATAACTAAAAGGTTGAGTTAAATTGCTTTATTATATCTCATATCTTTTATTAACACAATATCTTTGGCTATAGGATTTTCGGCTAAGGATATTATTTGGATAATTATTTGTGTTGTTCTAGAATTAATCTTTACAGGATTTGTGTGAATTTGAATTGGAGATAAGGATATCTTGGCACCAGGATCTCGGCCAATATCTCCCAGCAAGATCTCGGCAACCATATTTCAGCAACCATATCTCTTGGCAAGCAGCGTTAATTCAAATGAAAAAGAGCCAAGAAGATCTCCAGATATTTCAGCAGCAGTAACGTACAATATCCCCAACATTTTGAAGTTCAAATTGTTGTTAAATCTGATCGAGATTTTGGGGATTAAAATCGGCAAGATATTAAGAGCTCTCGACTATAAGAAGAGAAGAAGAGAACAATCTACAAACACCTTTCACCAAGCCTTCTCTGCGCATTAAGAGCTCTCAAGTCCTCAAACGCCATTCCTGATTTTACTTTGCTTTCTTTCTCTCTATTCTGTATTTGATTTATTGCTTTTGAGAGTTACGAAGTTTTGAGCTTCATAGTATAACTTAATCCCTATTATACTAAGAGTATTATATACTCAAACGTATCATACTTTGGTGTGGCAAAGGGGACTTTTATTTCTCTGTATCTTGGGTTGACTAGATAGAAGCGAGGTAGGCTTCAGGTTATAGAAGAGATGAAGTTCTTCTAGGTTGTATCGAGGACTCATAAGGAAATAGGAATAAAAGTTGTTGAATCATACGGGTTGGATAACCCTAGGCGGGGACGTAGACTGGTTAAGAGCCGAACCTCGTTAACAAGTCTCGTGTTATTTATTTCTCTGTTAAATTTCTAACGTCTGATTACATTGCAGAATTAACAAAGCACGAAAAGTTCTGTTCAAGACCTTGAGATCGAGTTCAAGGTCTTGAGATTCAATATCCAGCCCTTGAAGTTGCTTGCTCTAAAGGACTTTGTGAAAAGCGCTCATACTCTATTCAACCCCCTTCTAGAGTATTTGTCTATTACTGTTAATTACTTTAAGTACTCGATTCTTCAGCATTTTTTTGGATAAGAGTGACTGATAGCAGGTCAAATGAGAAGATAATGACCCTTGAAACTGCTTTGTACCAACGTAGTGTATTTAATGGACTACGTGTAGGGAAGATTTGTCCACGTACTCATTCATAATTCATATAAAGCCACGCAATGAGCGCATTACAAGGCAATTTGCAGTAAATTAATACTCATTTTTTTTATTTTAAAGGGTAAATATATTATAAACTAAAAGGATATTTACAATGTAGTTATAAGTCAAAGCCTAAGACGTGGAGGACCCTAGGCAACTACCAAAATCATGGAACCTATATGCTAGTTCCAATCCAATAGGGTGTGTTGAACTTGAAGTTCGGTGCAACTCCTGTCTCTTCAAGCCGAGGCTATCGGAAGTCGGACCTGCACCCTAAAGTCATGTAAGAGTAAATCCCCCTTCGGCTCGGCCATCAAGGGATTTATTCTAACACGACTCTAGCACACCTTAGCTCAAAATCATGCCACAGCTACTTAAGTGTTCAAGTACAAGAGAACATTAAAGCGATAAGTAATGATCAGCTAGGCCAGAACAAGCCCCTATATATTAACATTGTTACTAGCATCTCAAAACCAAGCATCAGAATTTGAAGGCAGCAATGAGGGTGGAAAAAGTCGAATTCGGGCTTCCATCTTTTTAAGACAGATCAGAAGGGGAGGGATGCTGTTGAAGACAAGCTGTTGGTATCCGACTGCGCTTCTAAGCTTGAATAAAGCCCTCTTGGAGAGTTGTAGCCGGTGAGAAGTACATGCAGAAGTCATGACTAAGTACTTTATAAACGTGTGCCTTGATTAGGTGGATTACTTCTTCTGGCCTCCTACAAGTACCCTCAAAAATTATGTCATTGCGGCTCTTCCATATGAAGTACACTGAAGCCGCCAATCCTACTCTCTTGGCCTTGGATATCCATCCTTCACCACGAGCCTCCTTCTTCAACCACTTGAGAGCACTTTTGAGGGAGCTCATTCCCCTCCAGATTCCCAACCATGTTCTCACCTGAGACCAGATAATAGAAGTAAAGTTACAAGCAAAGAAGATGTGTTCATGTGATTCATTTGCTTGGTTACAAAAACAGCAATTGAGTTCGACTTCCCTGGATCTAATGAGGTCCTTTGTGGCTAGCCTTCGCCTTGCAGCAAGCCAAAGGATGAAGGAGTATTTTGGGATTATAGATCTGTCCCAAACCACTGAGTGCCAGGGGGGTTTAGCGGCCTTCCTTCTGAAATGGTCATAGGCTGCCGCCAAGCAAAATTTGCCCCCTTTGTACCATGAGTTGAGGGTTTGTTCAGCACCCTCTGTGGACCTTGTAGAGGTTAGTAGATCATCCCTAATAGATAGTAATTTTTTGATAAGGGGAGAGTCGTTTATCTTATGAACCCGTCAATTCCAAATATTTCCTTCTTGTAAATATTGGTGATGAACCCATCTTATCCATAAGCTATCTTTCTTCCGTAATATATCCCATAAAAGCCTTGAAAGAAAAGCAATGTTCCATGTTTTAAGATCCTTCAATCCTAGTCCTCCTTCATTTTTCGGTAAGCATACATCTTTCCACTTTATTCTGTGGGATTTCCACAAAAACTTAGCACATAAGCTATTAACTTTATGGATGAGAGTGGAGGGAGAGGGGAGTATAGAGAACCAAAAAGCTTGTATTCCCTGAAGGACTGTTCTGATTAACTCCACCCTTCCTGCATAAGACAATGTTTTAGTATTCCAATAGCTTATGTTAGTCAATAATTTATCCAAGAAGGGTTAAAATTGGGAAATGGTTAGTCTTCCAGAGGATATAGGGATCCCAAGATATTTAAAGGGAAATGCCCCCTGACTGAAACCTGATCTTGATGCCAAGTATTGTCGAACTTCATCATTCACTCCTGCCAGAAAGTAGGAGGATTTGGTTGGGCTTACCTCTAAACCTGACACTGCAGAAAAGTGCTCTAGAGAGTCTAGCATCACAGAAATGGAATCTTTGTCCCCTCTTGATAACAAGATTAAATCATCTGCATAGGCTAAGTGAGAGATTTGCAAAAAACGGCATTTAGGGTGAAACTTGAAAGGAGGTAGTCTAGTTCTGCATTTTAAAATTCTTGAAAGGTAATCTAAAGACAGGACAAAGATAAGGGGGGATATAGGGTCCCCCTGTCTTAAACCTCTTTTACCTTTGAAGTATCCCTGCAGAGAGCCATTGATGTTAATGGAAAAGGAAGTAGTACACACACATTCCATAACCCATTTCACAAAGATAAGAGGGAAGTTCAGGTTGATAAGCATTTGTTCAATGAAGTACCATGAGATCGTGTCATAAGCTTTTCTAAGATCAAGGTTAAGAATACATCTTGGGCTAATCCTCTTCCTAGAATATTTCCTTATTAACTCCTGGAGCAACATGATGTTTTCACTCATAATCCGACCTTCAATGAACCCTATTTGAGCAGGTGATACAATTGACTGCAGAATCGGAGATAAACGAGCAGCAAGGATTTTTGTAATGATTTTATAAGTGATATTACAACAGGATATAGGCCTAAAATCATTCACACAGTTAGCATTAGGTTTCTTGGCAATTAGAGCAATAGTAGTGTGATTGATTTGCTTGAGAAGACTGCCTGAGATAAAGAATTCTCTGATAGCTTGACATAGTTGCTCTCTAGTGATATCCCATGTGTCTTTAAAAAATTTTTAACTGAATCCATCCGGCCCAAGGGATTTTTCATCCCCTATGTCCCATAGAGCAAGCTTAATCTCATCATTTGTGACAGGTCTTATCAGCGCCTCATGTCTGTCCTCATTTAGTAAGGCTCCCCCTTCTCTGATGTAACTTAGGTTCACCTCTGCAGTTTGTCTGTGTGTTCCCAACAGGTCTTTGTAGAAATCCTCAAATTGGCTTGAGACATCATCCAAAGACATTGTTTCTAGACCATCATCCTTTATCAGAGAGCTAATGTGATTCTTTCTCATATTCTTTTTCATTAGTCCATGAAAATATGAATTGCACTTGTCCCCTTGGAAGACATGTCTTGCTTTAGCTAGTTGGGAGTTAAACTTGAATTCAACATCTTTCAATCTCCTAGCCTTTTTCTTTGCATTTTCCATAATCTGTAATAACTCAGGGGAATTACTGTCACTTCTCAGGGCCTGGAATGCACTTTCATACTCTGATTCCGCAGCTTTGGCCCTTTCACTGATGTTGGAAAATTGGGTCTTATTCAACAGCTTCAAGGGGTACTTTAAGTTTTGAAGCTTTTTGCACAGAAGGAACTGCTCTGAACCCCATCCATTGCAGACCCAATTGTCCCTTATAATCTGTTGAAAACTTTCATGCTGCGCCCACATATTGAAATACTTGAAGGGACCCTTTTTTCTTGCCTGCTGTTCAAAGACCTCCACCACCACTTGACAATGATCACAGAAGGCTTTAATACTCATAGATTCACCTGATGTAGGTATAGGTAGCATATCATAATCCAAATACTATGTACTATACTCGGTATTTAAATTGAATCTGTCAACCAGATTAATTCATTCTCCGTGTAGCACATATAATACTATATACCTAGCTCCTAAAACAAGTAAAAGTACACTATAAACTGAATAATTTTAGATCTGTTTAAATGAATCAAATTCAGGATGATTTAAAAAATTGTCTTTTCTTAAATGAAAAATCAAGTTGTGACTTAATTTATTCTAGGGTGAATTAAATTTTTGGTCCCTAATCTTTATCACTTGTTTCACTTTAGTCCCCAACCTTTGAAACGTTTCAGAATAGTCCTTAACCTTTCTATTTCATTTTATTTTAGTCCCTAAACTTTCAAAGGTTGTAAAGTAGTCCCTAACTTTACATTTTTTATTCGTTTTAGTCCCTGATATTAAAACATTATTTGAAATAATTATAAAAAATCACCCTAAAGTTATCATAATGTATATATATAAATGAGTAAATTACCCATATAAAGAATAATTATAAAACAAATATCCAACTTTATGATTTTTTTAAAAAAGATCTCTTTTATTACTCAAATTCATTATTTTAATGGATTAATACACATATATTGGATCTATGTATAGGTAAATAAGAAAAAAAAACATATCCCATCATCTCTCAAATTAATCACAAGATCTATAAATTTTATGAGAGGTTTTGTGGAAAAAAAAATTATGAATAATTTTATATAATATGCTCTTATGATAAATAGTAAAATAGTTCGGGTGTTTTTCAAAATTAAAATTATAGAGTTCGATGATTTTTTATAATTTTTCTTTGTATGAATGATTTTATTTAAATTATGGTAACTTTAGGGTGGCTTTTTATAATTATTTCAAATAATGTTTTAATATCAAGGACTAAAACGAATAAAAAATGTAAGGTTAGAGACTATTTTACAACCTTTGAAAGGTTAGGGACTAAAATGAAACAAAATAGAAAGGTCAAGGACTATTTTAAAACGTTTCAAAGCTTGAGGACTAAAGTGAAACAAGTGGTAAATGTTAGGGACCAAAAATGTAATTCACCCTTTATTCTATATAATATATATTTTAATCTCATCCATTGAGTTTCTTAATTCAATTACCTAGATTTATTAACATGATATACAAGTTGTATTCATATAATCTAATTTAATTTTATATGTCTCATATATGAATAACACCTTGCTAACGAGAGAGTAGTCATGGTTGGTGATTAAATTATATTTAATTTGTTCAAAGTACAGCGGTTTAAAATCATATTCATTATTCAATTTAATGCACCGTATAAGTTTGAACTACGGAGTATCTTTTAATTTGGGTGGACCCGTCTCATATTATGGTTCTTAATCATAGGGTCAAATTGGTTCATATATGTCGATTTCTCGACCATAGTAGTATTTCTGATCGATCGATTCAGTCACGGGCTTGTAGCCCTACGTCCTGCGGGATGCTCTTTGTTACAAGAGCGGAAGAAAGAAAGAAAAAAAGCAGCAGCTTTTAGTCGATCATTGTAGTAGTATGTGATAATGATCGGAATGCATCCAATTTTTTTCAAAAGAAAAAAACGAGTTGATTTGATCACAAAAATTGTAGAAATGAGTCATTATGGTTGACCATACATTATCCTCATTAAAAAAAAAGCAAGATTTTAGGTCACTATTGCTTGTTAATTGACTTTTTAATCTACACAATAAATATGCAATTAAGGTCGTACCTTCGTTAACACTTAACACGTAGCCCGATAATTTGACCATCCTAAGCTATAGACAAGGTACCGTTGTTACCGTACACAGTGTTTGACTAATCACCATATCTGAATATTTCATTTTACTAGTTTTACAATATTAAAACCAAAAAGAGTTTTGCAAGACTTATTCAATTTACTCCATCCGTGTGGTAAAACTTGTCCTTTTAGAGCATCTTTAGGGTGATACTTGGAGTACCATGGCCTTATTTTTAAATTAAAAATAAAAATAAATCTAAGAGTTGGGGTGAGAACCAAGACAATTATTACAAGTGAGTATCATGTAGATGATACTCACTCTTACACAATATCATAAGTTTCTTCCAATGAACAATAGTATGTGGGGACCACTTTTTTTTCTACCATACAAAGATTTAAAAATAAAATAAAATATATGTTAAGATACTTTTGTGAGTATCATGGTTGTGTATTCAAGTATCTTAAAATGACTTGGCAAGAAAAAATGTAAGATATGATACTTGAATTGGGTATAATGGATAAAGATGCTCTTAGGGTGTTATTTTTATGTAAAAAAACTTGTTATTTTAGGTATTTTGCCGTTCACTTTACAAAAATGTCCTTGATATGATTGATTGTTTGTTAGTTGTAGTTTCGATAAAGTAAAAAATAAGGGTAATAATTGAGGGTAAATTGGTACATTTGTTAACTGCCTTATAACTTGTGAAAGAAGCTAAAATGACAAGTTTTCCCGAACGGATGGAATATTTTTTATTTTTTTCAAAAGGGTGGAATTTTAAAATCCTCTGCGTTGGAATGGACATCCTCTAATATCAATGTCTAGGAGATTATAACAACCGGTTGAGGGTTTTCAAACAAAGTCACAACAGAAGACAAAAGAGTTTTGTAAATGGTAAGGATCAGGGGCGGATCCTGGACCGCCATTCCGGGGATACTTGAAGGTAAATTTTTCATCATTCCGAGAATTCTTAAAGGTAAAAAAAAAATCTTTTGTAATTTTTTTCCCGAGTTGGGGATGCTTGACCGCAAAAATTAAGAAATTAACACTAAAAAAACAATTTTTTTTTTTTGGGATGCTTGAGCATCCCCACCAATACATAAGCATCCGCCACTGGTAAGGATGTTGGCCACCATATTACTCTCACGGAATATATGTTGGATCCGGATACACCAGGGCCGTCCAATGGTTTTCGGGTGCCCTGTGCATATATCAAAATGGGCCCTAATAGGTTTTGTAGTCCATTTTTTTTTGACATCTAGTATAATAAAAATAACGTACAATACTATTGAAAATATGAAACTAATATATCATCCATCACTTGAATAGCATAATACTTCCGGAATTGTTTGAACATTAGAAATTCAGCAAAACAAATCTCCTAGCCAAGTGGTCCCTCACTCTTTATAGACGCCTTCACTGAATATTCTAGTTTATGTCTTGTTAATTGTCCAGAATTTGCACCCATTTAAGGGCCTAAAGTATTATGAATAAAATCTAAGGGGCACTAGCCCTACCTTTGGAACCAAAAGAAACTCTAGCAAAACATGGAAGTCCCCATTCCCAACTTCTGTAATCCCGAGTTGCAAATTGACGAATGCACGGAAAATCCCGAATCGCAAGCCTGCCTGTCCCAAATTGAAAATAATAGGACATTAGAAACTCAGCAAAACATGAGAGGAAAGATTGAAGGTGCAATTCGGGACTGCGACACCGGAGATTAAATCCCAATTTGAAAATCAGAGATTGGAATTCGAAAATTACCGATGATGGAGATGTGGGGGCAGACGAAGGCGAAGGGGAGGTAGAGGAGGGAGCCCGTACCACGTCGTCGGAGATGACCGCGGCTGCGACAGTGTGACACCGGCAAAGGCGACAAGGAGGCGCTAAGGAGAAACAGTAGCATGGAATTGGAGGGATGAGCCGAGCCGGTGGTCTGATTATGTGAAAAAGATGCATCCTAAGAGGAGTGAAAGCTTGATTTTTGTAGAAATGGTGAAGCGTGATTTTTGAGGGGAAGGCGAGGCGTTGCAATTACTTCAATCAGGCGTGAGTTTTCTAGGAAGAAGGAGAAGAGCGGCCATTAATTAGGCGTGAGTTTTACTGGGAAGGCTGAAGCGTGATTTTTCCACTTTCTCTCTGCTACAATTAAAGAAAATCAATATATACCCCAATACCCTAACAAAAATATGGTGCCCTGGTGAAAAGTGGTGCCCTGTTCCATTGGGCATTTTGAACAGCCCAATGGACGGGCCTGTACACCAGTTTCTACGGGGAAAAAAAGCTTTGGCAAAGAAGTATCAAGCTAGATAGAAGGTGGGATGGCAAAATCTCTTTATGTATGGAGAGAGACAATAAGACTTGAGTCAACCTAGCTCGATCTACTTCCAATATGCGATGATCTTAAGAAAAGTAAAGTCCTAAGAGCATCATTAGTGGTTGGTTTCACCTCCCCTATAGCTTCCTATAAGGTTTCCCCATGGATGTGGTCTAACCTCACTTAATGGATGGGGAAGGGGCAAACTCAACATGAAGGGGTAAACCCATTCCTCCCCCATCTCTTTTTTATGTTTTAAAAAAAATATAAAAGTGAATTATATTCTTTTTAATTAAGTGGAATAAGTTTTGATTGGTTAAAAATATGTGGTGGGGTATAAATAAAGTTAAAAAATAGTAATGGGTAAACTTATGGATGCGGGTTAAAAGTTAGAAATTCTTAAAGGATGGGGTAGAGTTAGTGGAATATGAGTTGTCAAAATATTACGAGGAGAGAGACGAAAGAGGTTAACCCATGAGTGCTGATGCTCTAAAGTCTCAAGATGGGACCAAGGAAGATCCAACACAACTTGTAAAATCAAGCATCCACCTCTTATTAATATTTTATATATTTTTTAACATCTTAAACAAAGTGTCAAATAATAAAGATCGAAACTTCGATCTATTTTCGACCAAAGAGAGTAATAATTTACAAAACCAATTGGATTTTCGGGTATAGTTTCTTCACTCGTCTAATTTATTCTCCTGTCGGTCATAAATAAGTGTCAACTGACTTTTCGACACATTTTACTATATAAAATATAAATTTTAATTCGTAATATAATTTTATACATGTTAATAATAAGTACCAAATTATTTGTATAATATTTATTGTCTTTAACATATTATTAATTTGGGTTTTTAAACTACATTTGGATATTTATTGATGCAACGGTACATCTTTGAATGTGAAATAATTTATATATATATTTTAGGAATTTTTTAGTTTTGTATTAATATAGGTTTATAATATATATTTCATATTATTTTCGATCATTTTTTTTTATTAAATATTTAAGACTTTTTTTGGATAAATGGTGATTATATATTGAGACAAATTTCATTTTTTTCCAAAAAAATAAAAAAAATTAATTTAATTTTAAAATGTCCAAATATGAAAGAAATCATGACATATATTTACTACATAGTAGTATTAATGATCACAATTGCACAAACCTCAACTATAAAAGCCCCATCCCATGCATCCCACAAACACATTCCAACACCACTTTACTTATACCTTTGCAGCAACCATGTCTCCCCAAAGCCTCCTCCCAGTCCTCACCCTCCTCCTCCTCTGCCTCTCCCACGCCGCCTCCGCCGCTACCTTCATCCTCCCGGTCATCAAAGACCGCTCCCGCCTCCAATACTACACCACCTTCACCCTCGGCACCCCTCCCGTCCGCG
Source organism: Persicaria maculosa (assembly GCA_963922045.1). Classification (NCBI taxonomy): domain Eukaryota; kingdom Viridiplantae; phylum Streptophyta; class Magnoliopsida; order Caryophyllales; family Polygonaceae; genus Persicaria; species Persicaria maculosa. The sequence continues at coordinate 68,861,740 of OY998251.1, read as the reverse complement.
TCTACCTTGCCATCGACCTCGGCAACCCCACCAACTGGATCGTAGGCAGCCCCGCCGGCTACACCCAATCTTACTCCTACAAGTCCGTCTCCGTAAACACCGCCAAATGCCTCGCCTTCAGCGGCCCCCTGGCCGCCTACGACGACTGCACCGGTCCCCGCACCCCCATCTGCAACCACAATCAGTGCAACGGGTGGGCCAGCAACCCCCTCCACCTCGACTTCACCTTCTCCCACGGCGCCTACGGCCTCGACCCCGTCGTCATGGACGTCCTCTCCCCTCTCTACCGCCTCGGCTCCCCTGCCAAATCCTCCCTCTTCCTCTTCCCCTTCGTCGACACCGCCGTCACCGGCCCGCTTATCGGCCTCTCCCAATACACCAAAGGGATCGTCTCCCTCGCCAGAAACCAAATGGCGCTCCACTCCCAAATCTCCTCCGCCTTCAAACTCCCCCGTAAGTTCGCCATCTGCCTCCCTTCCTCCCCCTCCTCCTCCCCCACCTCAACCGGTGTCAACGGCGCCCTCTACTTCGGCGGCGGGCCCTACGTCCTCCCTCCCAGCACTGTCGACCTATCTTCATCCTTCGCCTCCACGCCGCTCGTATCGAACTCCCACAGCGTCATGAACGCCTTCGAGCCGGCCGATCCCGCGGTGGAGTACTACATCAAGATCAACTCCATCCTGATCGACGGCACCCCGGTCAATTTCAACTCATCACTACTTTCAATTGACGGCAGGGGAGACGGCGGCACCAAGCTGAGCTCCATGGTGCACTACACGAAGATGCACTCCGCGATCTACACGGCGTTTGCTAGCGTGTTTGTGAAGAAAGCCAGGGCGTTGAATATGGAGTTTGTGGGGCCCGCGGGTGCTTTCAAGACCTGCTTTAAGTCGGCGAGTATCAAGTATAACGCGAAGACCGGGAGTGGCGTGCCGGTGATAGAGCTGGTGATGGCCGGCCGGGATGCGAGGTGGAGGATCTACGGCTCGAATTCGATGGTGAAGGTGTCGAGTGATGTCAAGTGCTTGGCGATCGTCGATGCTGGGCTGAAGCCCGCCGATGGGGTGACACCGGCGGTGGTGATCGGAGGGAAGCAGATGGAGGATAGCCTGGTTGAGTTCGATTTGATGGCTTCAAAGGTTGGGGTTGTTTCTTCTCTACAGAGGCTCGGAACGAGTTGTTCGCAGTTTAAGGGGATTTGATTAATTACTTGATTTCTAGATCGATATGTTTGAAATTTGTTGTATATGTTTATTGTGTTAATTTCATGTTAATAATGTCCAACTGATTTAAGAGTTGATGATCCATCAGCTCTTTATCCGGAGACAACAATATGTTCTTGTTTATGTAAAATGAAAGTTAAATGCCTTTAGTTTTGATATGCATCCTAGCCTATTCCTTCCTGTTATTAAGGCATGAGGCTTTGTAGAGCATATGCTGATCAAATGACTTGTTGAGAGTGGCAGCTCGATCGAGACGACAGCAAAAGGGACAAGAAGGAGCTTATGAGTTGCGTTTTGATTTCCCTAGATCACCTAACAAACTGAATAGAGTGGATGTATTTAAGCGTGTTTAGTTACATTTTGTGAACTACACTTAACAAACTCCTTTTACAATTCAGTTAGAAGACATTTTCTTCTTCCTTAAGTTGCTCTCTCTTGCACTTTGCGTTGCCATTAGCAGATCTGATATCTCAAGCTTGATTGATCTCGGCTCTGTTGGAGGATCTGTGGTTAATTTGCTGATCCTTTAAATGGCATCAGAGCCTCTACGGATTACTTTGATTTGAGGATTTGTGGCGACACATGAGGAACAACTCAATTTTCTGTTCGAAAAAGTCGGTGAAAGCTCTGGCGCTGCAAATGGCGCTCATTTCAATCCGATGTATCTTTCAAACTCCGATCATCCGGGTATGAAACTTGTTGGTACCTTGTTCAAAGGAAAGAACTTTTCCAGTTGGAGTCGTAGCATAAAAATGGCTCTAGGTGCGAAGATATATCAAAATAGGTTTCATAACCAGAGCTTGTGTTTGATGATGAGGAGGAATTGGCTAAATGGATTAGGTGTGACTATTATATGGTTATGAGTTGGATTTTGAATTCCATGAATAGTGAGTTTGCTGAAAACTTTATGTACATGGAATCCTCGAAGGAACTATGGGATGAAATTGTTGAACGCTTTGCTGAATCAAATGCTCCGTTAATCTTTCAACTTCACAAAGAGTTGTGTAATGTCAACACAAGAGAATATGTCAGTTGTTGTGTATTACGGCATGTTAAAGAAATTATGTAGCTGTGGTAGTATTAAACCTTGTGGCTATGCTCGGTTAAAGAGGGTTGTTGATAGGGATGCAAAGTGCAAGTTATTGCAGTGTCTAGTGGGTTTAAATGAGGCGTATGAGAATATTTGTAGTACTATCTTGTCTAGTGATGATTTGCCTACAACTAATCTTCATGGTCATGTGCAAGTGCCGCCCCCTCCCCCAACCCATGGACTACTTGCGTAAATGAATTTGTATTGCTAGCCCATTGATACTACATGACAAAGCCCAATAGTTTATAAGATAGATATCCTTGAAACATTTACTCCCAAAAGCTTCACAGCTTGATCCCGATATTCAACTCATGCTTCATTTTTTTTTTTTTTTTTTTGCTCATTTGCATAGATATACCGAAAAAAATTAGGGTTTGCAAAAATGATATGTGACATGAGAAATTGCATAGGGATGACAAAATGTTACTTTTGTATAAAAAATTGGGCGCTTGCTCACCCGGTAGCAAGTAGAACTGGAGGTTGTGGGCCTCGGCGCGCTGCAACAGAGAGGGATGGGGGACAGCTGTCGAATTGTGAGAGATGGAGTGTGTTTCAGTTGGCAAAAAAATATTAAAAAATCAGAGAAAGTTGCAACGATTGGGGAGAGAGAGGGGTAATAGATGGAGGGGTGACATCACATGCATTTAATGCAAATGGAGTTTTTCACATGCTCCATTACTCTATTCCCGCCCAGGCAAAAAGGAGGGAATTCATGTGGGGAAAAAATGTAGGTTGCATACAGATTATAAAAGGTGTTGGGTGGCCTAAACAGGTGGACATAAAAGGGAAAAATAAAGGACCGTCTACTAATTGTCATTAACGTGAAGTTCGAAGAAGAAAACCCAACAATTTAGTTACTAGCCAGCCAAAAGAAAATCCTGGTCATCAACAGAATATTTATAGAGATACACAGGGATACACGTGGCAATTGCGTACAATATACATCAAAGATCATGGGTAAGTATGATTTTCGTTTTCAATTTACAAACATGGATTCTCCTCGTCCTCTACTTATCCCCAACCAATATGGAGAAGACCATCTTATTCTCTTTCTTTCGCAGGGGAGAAAGGGGTGGTATCGGTCTTACTTACTCTCGTGTGCAATGGTCGATGGGAACATGGAGGACGAGGATGGGTGTATGAAGGTCGAACGGGTGGTTTCGAGGCCAAAAGCTCCAGGGATGTCCACCGAGGATGTGAAGGCGATGTTGGACAAAGCTCTTCCGCATGTAGGGGACCCTCGACATAACGACACCGACCTTCACGAGAGATTGTTGTTGAAGTCGAAGGAGGAGGTGCAAAACCGGATAAGGTGGTCTGCGTTGGAGGGTTGTTTCCACACGCACGTGAAGAGGTCGTCGCCGTTGGTCTACACCCTCTATGGAACGGACGAGGATTCATACTACCTCATGCCGTCATACTTGTAAATGCTTAGAATCGTCTTGGACACCCTTGACTTGATGTGGGTCTCCGTGGTCATCATATGGTGCTCGTCTTAAGGAAGTCTCTTCTTTTGCATAGGCGAAGGATGGTTTTTTTTATTTTGTATCTACGTAATTGACACTATGGGGTTGTTCGTTCTGTTTGCCTAAGATGCGCAACACGAATGTTTTTGATTTATGCTTACTAACCAATAAATACTTTTGTCTTACAATTAAAAACGATGACTCAGCCAATATAAGACTAATCCCTATCGGACCTTGTCAATCTCAGAAACTTCCCAACAGTAGGATAGACAATATTAAGCACAAACTAAATCAGTCAGAACAACATTCAGAACAACCATCCATAAAATTATCCATACATAAATCCAAAACATAAGGGATCAGTCATCAAAATGGAGGAAAAACGTTTAAGACTTGAAACAAACACAACGAATAGCAGAGTCCTTCAGTCCTAAAATCAGCAAAAGGAGCCAATGTAGGAGGCACAAAACAAACAAAACAGTCATGCAGTCCTAAAACCAGGAAATGGAGAATCAGAGCAGCATCCCCTGGACTTGGTACCAACTCTCACACTTCTTCAAGGTCTTCAATTGTCGCTCAAGGAAGTAGTGAATGAGGGCGCGGCAATAGGGGACGTTATTCCCGATCATGACAATGCCTCGAAGCCTGCTTTCTTTCAACATCTTCCAGTCTGCAGCAACAAGGGCTTGGTCCATAAGATCTAGGAGGGCCATCTTTGAGAAGTGGTTGGACCTCTCTCTAAAGCTAATGTCGGCTGCACATATATCCCACTTCACGATTAATATCACCAACACAAATACAAGACATCATTAATCTACCGTATACATGTATTTACCTTCTTGCTCGACGGTGTGTAGACCTTCCCTTCTTTAATTCTAGGGATGACTGCGGAGGGTTTCAAACCTGTGAAAAAATTGTACAATTTAGTCTCAGGTTGGTAACACTAGCGCAAGTAAAGCATACATCCATGCCAATAATTTCATGAGTCGTGCCGGTAAAAAGAGTATGTATGCCAGTACACAAAACATTCTAAGATCATCTATAAGCCCCAAAGGAGACTCTTGAAATATTTGCTGAAATGCTCATCTCGCAACAATCTAGATTGCAACAATGAAATAAATCTACAACTAATTTGGCACGTTACTTCACAACATAAATCTACAACTAATGTAAGATAATTTACACCAATATTCGAAATTGCAAACCCCAATTTCAAAATTCCTACCCCCAATTTCGAATTCCCTCCCCCCCCCCCCCCAAGTTTTCGTTTACCATATCCAACATATTTTAACCCCTATTCTCAACAAGTTCCCCAATTCGAAAATCCAAACCTTGAATACTATCTCAGCCACCCAAACGTTTTACCATGCCAGCGGTATGAACCTACCAGCCTTATACAAGTTCCCCAAATCCAGATTCGAAACATGAATGGAGGTTTTCAATTCGATTCTAACCTATTCCGACCTCTAATTTTATGTTCAAGTTTGCATCAATGGTGATTGCCCAACCCCCATAAAATTAGGGTTTCTAAGTCATTTCACCCAATTTCTCCACAAAACCCCTCATTGCAAATTCAACAAATTCCACACTCCAAACAAGGTTTTCGGGGTCAAGAGAGGGTGAGAGCTTACTTGATTTCGCGGAGGTTGGTTAATTCTTCGATACTCGTCTTCCTCACTTTTTGACTCGCCTCTAGCCCTTCTCCGTCTCTGCAGCGATTCGAACGGTGCTTCAATGGAGTTTGATGGATACTCTTTCCGGCTGCCTTCACTCTCTTTCTCTGTCCAATTGTTCCGGCCGTCCTCTCTCTTTTGAACTAGTTCTTTCAACTTCTCCGGCCTCTCTCCTCTGAAACTTCCAATTGAAATGAAAGAAGAGATATTTGCTTTTTGCGTTTAATTTGATGCCCCATTAACCGGCCAGAGGAGGTTTTGGGGTACCGGTTATTTTTGCCAAAAAATAGGCCAATTTGATATTTTTGCAAAATTGGGCCGGGAGTGTTATTTTGCCAAGAGCCCACTTTTTTGGTATATTGGGTATAATTTTCTCTTTTTTTTTCCCATTCAGTAGGCAAGAATTATAAGCGATTACACAAGTTGTAATCTGGCTCCTTAATCATCCTTAAGGATGATGGTACAAAGTTCCCTATTAAAAGGGATAGTAGAGCTATTGCAAATGATACCCTTCCGAGCTATAAAGTTGACTACTTGATTCGCTTCTCGGTAACAGTGCCTGTATTGAACAAGGTCAAAAGCAGATTCCAGGTGCTTCATCTTTTCAACGTGAGGTATAATCTCCCATCTGACATTATTGCTGCCGGTGATGGATTTGATGAGCTGTAGATTGTCCCCTTCTATTATTACTCTTCCTAAGCCTTTCCTAATTGCGTGCTCCATACCTGTCTGGATAGCAACAACTTCAGTTTGAATGACTGTGTCTTTAACAGTTTCCTTGTAAAACATATCAATAACATGATCCCAGGAGTCCCGAGCAACCCCTCCCACATGGCAAACACCCGTGGGATTAACAAAGCCATCCACATTGATTTTGTAGACAACCTCAGGTGGTCTGCTCCATTTAGCTTTAGTTCTATTGTTTGTAGTTTTATTCTTATTATTATCTTTTTCAATTTGGGTCTAATCACAGGTGTTTGCAATGATTCTTCGAATGATATTTTCTATTGGGGCCGAAGCTTTAGTCCTAAAAATAAGTTCATTTCTGATTTCCCAAATAGTTTGTCAAATGAAGACTAGTTTCTCAATTTTTTTGTTTCTTACTATCAACTCATGCTTCACTTGATTTGACTTTCACAAAATAGCCTTAAATCTATAATCTATCTATCTATAATGGAACTATAATCTATCTATAATCTTCTATAATATATAATCTATAATTTATAATTTATAACTAACTATTAAAAGAGAAGCATTTTTTATAAGGTGTCATCACCACTATAATTTTAGGGGTTTTAACCAATCAATTAAAATAGTTTTTTTTTTTATTTTCTCATCAATTGGTTCAATTTAAAACATTAAATTAGTATATATTTAATTCCTTGGTATATTATACATTTTCTATTGGTTCAAATCAAAAAATTGAATCAAACATATTTTATGTTATTTGATAGTAATTTGTTATGCTATTTTCATTTCATTTATAAAAAAATATGCACCATGATGCATGCATTGTATTAGTTATCTTCAACTCATATTCACATGCGTCAATCGGACGAACGAGGACTCGAGAAAATGCGTTTCAAAACGGAGCAGAATGCTGAAAGCAAGGACAGAATTTCGACCAGACACAAGGTGGTCGATATCGAGTGCACCTACTCGATATCGAGTAGATCAGAGAGAAATCGAGTACAGGAGAGACCAGGAATCGACCAATAGAAGAAGAGGTCGATATCGACCACCCATGGTCGATATCAAGTAGAGCACTGGTCGACATCACCTTCAGAAGCCGAGATCGAGTGAGCTGAGACGACGAGGTCGATATCGACTACACTTGGTCGTTATCGAGTGACCAACATAAGCCGATTTCGAGCCAATCCGAGTCCGAATTCCGAGCTGCATTACTTGCATTGGACGGAATGATCTTTTATCCACTTGGAAGACTTTTATCCTATCTAGTTAATTCCCTAATTTACCTAGGTGGACTTTTATTTGTTTTATTTAATTTATTTATCAAACATTTATCTTTAGATATAGATAGATAGAAGTTAGATATAGATAGAGATGTTTCTTCCTAGAATAGCTAGAAGTGGAGCCTACAAATAAAGCCCTAGGGCCGGGACTAGTTTTTTCATTCATTCAAGTCAAGTCGTCTTCGGACGCAAGTAGTTAGGAGGAGAGCCTGGAGTGAAGATTAAAGGTTTTGTAAGTTTTAGTTTTAATTTAAAGATGTTTATTTTCATGCTTTATTTCTAAATTCCCACTTCTATGGTCAGGGTGAGCCCGACGATAGTCATGCGCACTTGAGGTAAGTTTTGATATTCGTTATGTTTTGATCATCCACTATCTTTTATATATTTATTCCCTTATCAAAAGAGAAGAGATTCATGTTAACAACTTATATTATAAACATAAAATTGGTAGATACAATTAGGATTACTTGTGAGAGCTCAATCTAATTGTTGGAAAAGGCGAAAGCTTGCTCCTTTGATGTGATTATATAACTATTTTATCTTATCTTTTGCGTGTTTGGTTATTGTTGCGGTGATCCCTTACCTTGGAAGTTTGAAATTTTATTTGGTATATTTTATTATTTACATTCTGCACAGATTTTACCCGACACCAACCACCATTCCCTCTCCATCCCTCGACATTTACCCATTCTTAGACGACGTCAACATCAACCCTCATCACCTTTTCCCGCTATTTCCGAACCCCTAAACACTAAACTAGAACTGCTGACTTCTCTCCTGAGGACGAACCTGACTCCACTATCCTATAGCGGGGTGTTGACTACAAATTTATTTGGTCGAGAAACCCTCTCATCAAAAACCCTCTTGGGCTCTCGATTACAGACATCTTCTTCATCCTCCATTTAGTCATCTGTGAGATTTTGTTTTCTTCCATTGTTGGTAGCTTGAGTTTGTTGTAGTTTCACATATTTTAAACTAATATGCAAAAACATCAGAAAAAATAGTCTAAAATAAATGTTATTATGAATCTACCTAGATATTGAATACATATTATACTAATATAATGGGAAATTTTTACACATCAATCTGGTTTGGATAATTCTATCTAGGTGGTTTGTTAATAAATTAACTATTATAAAAAAATATTTTATGATAAACCACTCTTCTAATCTACAAATCTGATTCTGACCAAAAATCTACAAATCTGATTTTGGAAGATTACTCTTATCTGTATTTGCAAAACCATAATTCAATTAGCCACTCACCAATGGTGGGTGGTTATCCACCATTGGTGAGTGACTAAAACTCCTATGTCTTTTTTTATTCGTCCATCTCATTTTTCACTAATTTTATTTTTATCTCTCCTCAATTAACTTTTTCCCACTTTCTACAATACTCTGTAGTTGGGTTGTCAAATCACTTTCTAAAATAATTTATTATGGGAACATGTAGTATCATTTGATTAATTTCCAATTTGGAAGATATATTCGTATCCAAATAATTGAGAGGTTTCCTCGTATCCAAAAAATGTTTTATGATAAACCACTCTTATAATCTACAAATTTTATTCTGACCAAAAATCTACAAATTTGATTTTGGAAGATTACTCTTATCCGTGTTCGCAAGACCATAATTCAATTAGTCACTCACCAATGGCGGGTGGTGATCCACCATTGGTGAGTGACTAAAACTCCTATGTCTTTTTTTTATTCGTTCATCTCACTTTTCACTAATTTTATTTTTATCTCACCTCAATTAACTTTTTCCCTTGAATCGGTAAATATATAGATGAGGGGATAACCCATGTACAAAAGTGTGAAGCCAAACTAAGAGCTCCACGTAAAAATGAGGGGGGGGGGGGTGCTACTATATCCAAAAACCCCAAGTCCTCTACTCAGGGCCGACCCTGAGCCTTTCAGGGCTAAAGGCGGGGTCAAAATTGGGGCATCGCCTCCTTATCGAAAAATATAGTTGTAATTTTTTTTTACTTCTATGAATGAAATATAAGATTAAACGCTTAAATAACATAAAAATACTAATTGGGGCCTCTTGATCACTTTCTTCTAATTTTTTTCAATTGATTGTGATTATTCAAAACATCTCCAAAAAAAATCAAAACTAAGGGAAGTGACAAGCAGTAGAGTGTATTATTAAACACTTATTAATGCTAAATAGAGGGAAAACAAGATTGATTACCTAGTGAATTTGTGAAAGAGAACGCCCAAGCACAAGAATTAGAGAAAAAGAATTGGGCCTGAAACGGTGACTGCAATCGAGAACCCTAACTAAAATAAAAGAAAATACCCTACTTATTTTTTTTTCCCGAACTCCTCTTTGCATTTGAGTTTGAATTTTGTTACAAGTGGACTTTTCATCTGATATGTACTACTTATGGGCTTCTTTAAACTTGGGCCCATATCTGATATATATTAATATACCTATGTGCTTTTATCAAACTTGTGGCCCATATGAATTGGGGGCCCTAGGCACATGCCTCTTGGGCCTAGTCCAAGGGCCGACCCTGCCTCTGGCCCTCTACTAAAGGTAATGTCATATTCCCAATGAACTCTACTGCTCCGACTTCTCATGCCTATGATCTAGACTAGTTTCTCCTAGTGCTCCCCCTCCGGTCCCGAGTTCCCACGCGTGACTTGCACTTGCATAGCGCGACAATGCGGGACCGACAACAGTTAATGATGATTTCTGTATACACAGCTGTACTAAATGGTTCATTACAAAAAATGGTTTTGTTCCTTGCTAACCATGTATAATATATGATCGCTTGAAGGACCATGTGTTTCGCCTGAAACGACTTCGACTTCCTGATAGTGTCTGATTCTCCAACAAACCATGTCATCCAATCTCCCAGCGTATCAAATCTGGTAGATATCCCAATCCAGGACAGTACTCGCTGCTGGACTTCTCGTATCACTGGGCACCTAAACCAGAGATGCTCTTCGGTTTCGATCCCTTCCCTGTAGAGAACACATTCTGCCGCTGCCTCCCCCTTCCAATGTCTAACCAATTAACTTTTTCCCACTTTCTACAATACTCTGTAGTTGGGTTGTCAAACCACTTTCTAAAATAATTTATTATGGGAACATGAAGTATCATTTGATTAGTTTCCAATTTGGAAGATATATTTGTATCCAAATAATGGAGAGCTTGCCTCGGGGAGACCTAGTGGTATGGAGTAAGGGGGTGATAAGAAGGCTCACATACAAACCTTAATTTTAGGCAAAACCCCTTAAACAAGGAGCCAAATCTCCTGTCCTCAACCTTGTCCCCCCTCCTCCCCTAACCCCAACCCCCTCCCCCTCACAAACCCCAACTTAAAAGAAAATCAAAAAATAAATCTATATCTAATATAATACTAAAACAGCTGCGAAAGATACACGTGGCAGCCTCACATTGAAAGTGACACGTGACAGCCATTCACTTAACATACCCCATATATATTTAAAGTAAATATACTTAAAATCATTTTTTATTAATTAAAATACTGAATTTGTTGACAAAATCATAACAACTTCTCCAAATTTGCAGATTATTTTTTATCCAATATTATTTGAAGCCAGAAAATAATAAATCAATATATTACTAATAAATTTAAATTAATTTATCCAATAATTTTTAACCAATGATTTGAAAACACATAACAACGAGATTTATTTGAATTAATAAATTAATAATATTTTAAAAAAAATTATTATTTTTTTGGTCAAGATATTTGAAGATTCCATGATACTCGGATATTTAAAAATTGAAACTAATTAACATAAATTGGAATGATATTATATTTAATAAAATAACAATACGTGAAGATTTTATTATTGTATTTAATTTATCTATTTATTTTGTTTTTTAGTTAAAGTTGTCGAATGATATTTAATTTATACTCTTATAACCAATAATCAATAGAGTATTGAAAAATCCTTTTAATTATTGGATATGCAAAACCATGAAGATCCTAACCTCCTTATCTTAACTAATATATTTGTTTAATCAATAAATTGATGATAAGATCAAGTCGATCTTCTTGAGATGATTCGTGATCTTGATATATATGTGATCCATTAATTACTGCAGGAAACTTTAAAGGTTTAATTCGGGTTGGTTTTTTTATTTTTGCAAAATTGAAGTGGTACATATAATATGAGGTAAAATATTACTCCGTATTTTTTTCATTTTAAATGAAATAATAGTTTTTCTACTTATCCAGATTTCTCTTTGTTTGTGTTGTTATAGAATCGAGCCATCGATCATATATATGCTTGGTAAATTCAAAGGTCATTGCCCTACGATTTGATTTGATATTTTATATGTAAAATATATTTTCATTTTTATAATAAAAAATCTTATTAATACTAAGCAATTTAGTATAAAAAAATAATCTAATCAACATTTGTTGCTTTACCTTAAACTACGTAAATTTCTAATTAATATGGGTTCAACTTCACTAAACATATGTGACTTTACTTTATACTGTGACATTATTTCTAATTAACATTTGTCAGGTAAACAAATAGGACATACAACGATACAATACATGATCGATATGTCGAGTCGACATGAAGCTCGATTGAACTAGACTAAGATCCAAAAAAAACTAATGCTTGATTTGATTTCAGTGTGTTCCATTAATCCAATTTGATTTAAATAAATAATGAAAATATTAGAAATGTTATAATGTCTAATTATTCATTAAAATTCATCATTTACAGTTATTTAAAAATAAATAAATTTAACAAAAGGAGAAAATCAAGAGATTTCATAAACTTCTTTATTTGGTTAGTTGACACTCCGATATATTTGGGGTTATTAATTTTATTCATTATATTTAAAATATAATTCTTTAGTTATAATTTAATCATTTCTTTTAAAAAAAAATTAAGTTATAATTTAAATTTTGATTTACCACCTAAATTTATGTTTAATCTGAACACATGCACACACATCCATATTAGTTTTTAAACATGTTCATTAAATCTTGGTAGGTATTTTCACAAATTTATTTGTACATATGCATGCTTATTTTATTCGTCAATTTTGATCCTAACAAATACTTACTCGATATAAAATTAATTAAAATCCTATTTATATAATGTGTTAATATGTAATCTAATTTCTTTCAATCATCTCATTTGATAGTGATTGAATTCTCTAGATTGATCAATTTTAATTTACCAATTACCATTCATCAAATGACAACAAACTATAACTTTTTCATTTTTTTTAGAAGACAATAACTCAAAACATTTACATGTATATATGTATACAATAAGCATGTTATTTCTATCATATTTGTACTTCTAATTTCTTTCTTCTCATTTTCTCTACATGTATCAATATATCTATATTTTCTTCATTCATTAGTAAAATGTTGTTTTATCTAGAGTATTTTTTTACATAATCAATAATTAATGACCTTTATTACGACGAAGAACTAACAAACTCTAAAAGATTAGAAGATAATTAAAAAAAAAGTAAAAACAATCTTTGCATATAAAAATAAAACAATAATGTGTATTTTTTTGGAATAAAAACCTTTGAACTTATGAATTAATTGAAAGTTATATAATCAGATTTACTATACTATTACAAGCATGTAGAAGGCAAACATGCAATATTTGGTGTGTACAAGCATGTAGATGCGGATAAAGAGGATTATAAGGGAAATATAACACTCTGAATATATTAAATAAAATATGAAAGTGATGAAGAGGATGATGAAAATCAAGACGGGAATGAGAAATGATAATATCAATCGAAACAATTATGGTTACTAATCTAGATATGAAAATAAATTTCCTAAAAATACTAAATTACTTAATCTCATATAATATTTTCTGAATTCGACAAATTTTATAAATTTACGTCACAAGACCGCAAGTTAGAAAAACTAATTATATCATATACATATTGATTACAATGTGTTCACATACTCTCGTGCCTCGGGCACGGGTATTGCACTAGTTATAATACTAAAGGAGAAGTCGCCTACGACATGTGGCGGCTTCTCCTTTAAAGTAGGTATTTTTAATTTAATTATTTATTAATGGAGTTGTTTGGATAATTAAGTAAATTTAATTCATTAATTAAATCTAATTCGGTTAAGATTTGGTCGGTTAAGATTTGGATACGAATTCAGTGGATATATTTGATATTTTAGTTGGTTAGTTTAGATATTTATCGGATGAGATTAAAATAAAATCATATTTATTTTAATAAATCAAATATGACTTTTTTTTTTGTTTAGATTTTTAATTGTGTCTCTTCTTATGTACGTTCACCATCATTTACTATATAATCACCCTTCTTCTCACTTCCTTTACATTTTTCTTCTTCTTATCTATACCTCAAGTTTTTTGCATCTGTTCAAAGGATAAATTCGTACAATCATATTAATAATACTAATCAACAATGGTGGAAATTATTGGTGAGACTCAATTTGATTTCTCGCTCTCTTTTATTTTTGTATTTTTTTAATTTCAATTTCACATTCTCAATGTTAGATTTGTTTGTATTCATAACTCTATATTGTAATTTATTTGGTTAAGTATATAAGTCATTCGTTCATATCCCTTAGTTGGTACTTGGTACTCATGTTTTATTAGTTCATGGGTAATTGATACTATTTTATTTCAACCGATCCGCTATACGTTTGATCAAACTCTATGGGATGAAACTGATTAAAAAATATAGTAATGAAATATCTTAATTTTCAACGAATGAAGACAGAATAGTTGAACGATGTATATCGGGTTACGATCTCCTGTGAGAATCAAAATTTGACTTTAAGTACTTGGATTATTGTTTGTAGGAGTTACTTGACTAATTATGAACCATAATGAGTATAGTCACGAAATCAAATAAAGTGATAATCAATTGATCGACCGTTTGATGTTAATCCTTAAAAATTAACTAAGTTGATATTAATTTTTTAAAATTCTAATTATTAAATATAAAATCGTCAATATATGTGATTATATATCTATATATTATGCTTTTGTAAATAAAAGTTTTTAGGTTAAATCCCATTAATTAATTTTGTTCCAGTTTATTTTAGTTAGTATAATTCACTTATTATATAATTTTTAATCTAAACCTAGACTCTTTTTTATTATATTTTTATTAATTTTATTTTCAAATGAAACAAGAAAATGAATAAAGATTTGAAAAAATTAATATTTTATTCAAATCAATTAGAAGATGAGTGATTCAATTATTTTTATTTTAATCATATGTAATGATATGGTTTATACTCATCGTATAGGATCATAAAAGTTAATAAGCTAATTTATGACGGAGGTAAATTAATTATATTAATAGTATCACAATTGAGCTGTTATTTTCACATGGCGTGCCTCCCATGTGGTAATGCTATTTGCGCAATTTGATTGATTGAATATAAATGTTGACACCTTATTTAATTATTTTTACACAGTATTATTTGAATTTTCAATTCAATCTATTTTACTTAAAACCGAATTTGATTTTATTTGTTAAATTAAAAAAATAAACTCAAATATTTTTTTATTGAGCAAAATTTAACATAATCGGTTAAAATATTTGGAGTTTTGTTGTTGTTGTTGTTAAAATTCAAATATGAAATAACTAATAAGACATTGACCTAATCCTAACAATATCTTAATATTGTAATTTTTTTTTCAAATTTACAATCTTAATCACGATCATCCTAACAATAGCTGAGATTTTTTTAATATCTAGATTTGAAAAAAAAATGATCAATTTTATTGTCTTATAATAAACACTTCTGCAAATGAAAAGGCAATGAAAGACAAACTAACTCATTTCACACAAATGAAAAGGCAATAAAACAAAGAACTAAAATATGACATTTATTAACCTACTATAGCCAGTTATAGAGAGTTAAAAATATTTTTATTTACAAAAATCCCGCATAAGATGCGGGTTACTATACTAATATAATACTAAAAAAGAAGTCGTCTAACCCATGTGTCACCTTCTCTTTTAATGTAGGGATTTTTAGTTAGGGATATTGATTATTAAGTTATTTTACAATTCCAATTAAAATTAAATTAAAATATATACAATTATTAAAGATAACAATTAATAGCAAACATCCGCACAAACGTTGATTGCGTAAGGATATAAGCAAATTTGCATATTTGATTGCACAAAATTAGTTGAGATATTCTCGACATTATGGTTGGTTGGTTTAGATATTCATTGGATAAAATAAAAATTATAATATAGTTATTCATATCTTTTTAGTTAGGATATGGTTGATTTCTAATGTTTTGTTTCTTTAAAAAAATACAAATTTATAAAAATACAAATTCAGGCGCATACATTATGTAACATCATTAATGTATGATGTATTTATTCCATTAAATTGTATTTTTTCCTAAACTTATTCATTTTTTTAATCATTTTTTAGGTAGTTGATATTTCTATAATCAAGAATGGTGGAATGGATTTAATTTCTTTATGTAATTATTTTTATATTAGTGTGATTTATGAAGAAAATTCATTCTACCACTCTTGATTAACGAAACATCATCGACATGAAAAAAAATTTGACAAAACATTACCACCATTACATATACTTTGAGCTATTTGGAAGACTCAATTTTTTTAATTACCTCAATGGTATCTCAAATGTATTCTTTAGTTTTATTTTTTACATTGCCTTATTTATTTAGTTTCATTATTATTCTAATATTTATTAGCATCATTTTGATACGAATAATATTTACAAGCTTTACCAATATTTGCATAACTTTATGCTTATATTTGATTCTAATACTTAAATTTTCTTATTATTTAGCATATTTATTTATTTTGGTATTCAATATGTTAGAGAATCTTTATTTTTTATTACTTTGTTTGTGATACTTATAATATTTATGTAAACAATAATAAATGATATTGTATAAACATATATTTTAAAACAAGATCCGTGCAATGCACGGGGTACTGAGCTAGTTAAATTAATAAAAGGATTAAAATAATTTAAAAAAATGAGATTTATGTGAGAGGGGACATGAGAGGGTGACGGGATCGGGGATAGAGGATTTACACCCCTTAAACAACAAAATAGTCATTAGGAGATGAAAACTAACTTCTTTAAATTTTTCACTTAATTATTTTATGAAAAAGTTACACCTTATGCTAGAAACTTAGTAGCTCATTTTTGAAAAAAAAAATTTATGTGAAAATTGTTTTTTTTTTTAAAATAATTTTTGTAATATGCTAGTATAAAATTATTTTTAAAAATTAATATAAAATTTTGATATTTTATAAAAAAATTTAATTTTTAAAAAATTTACTTATCAGTTATCATTTCGAATCTGTCCGTGGAGAAAGAACGCGCCCCATGTGCGGTGTCCATCTGCTCTTCCAAACCAAACAACCCCCAAAGAACTTTCTCTCTTAAAAACCCTAGATCTGGAAAATCCGCCCCCAAATCTCATTCCGTTTGTCTAATCAAATCCGAAAATGCCTTCTCCATGGCTAAAAGCTTCGAAATCCTTGATCTCAAAGCATTTGTCTCTGAAAATTCTCTCCAAATCCCCTTATTTCTCCGGTATGAACATTTTTTGTCAAAGTACTGTCTGGGTTTGTTGTTGAAGGTTCTTTCTGTCTCTTCGCATATTTGCTGTCGGGGCGGATTTCTACAGAGAAGAGCTCCTCACTGGGGTCATCGCCTGGACTGGGGTATTCGGCCTCCCCCTTGGCTGATTTTGCGTAGGTCGACGGCTCATCCTTCAACTCTTCTTCTCGACGGCCTATCTATCCCCGTGCAGATTTGGTCGGTTCTGTCTCCTCGTCGGTTGCTGTTGCCTCTGATCGGTTTGGTCGGGGTATGAATCTCTCCTTCTTTCTCCTGCAATCTCCTTTTCACATCCATAAGAGGGGAGGGGTTGGAATGATGCTTGTCCATCCCTTGGCTCTTCTTTCTCCCCTCTCATCTGAAATCTCTCAAAATATCAATTCTAATCTCTCTCTTGTTTTCTCACTCATGGCTTCTACATCAAAACTCAAAGGGAAAAAACCCACGGGGGACGATGCTTTCGTCCTCAACCAAAACACCCCCCAAAAGGGTCAATCTCAGGTTCACTTGGGAGAAATCCCCCCGATGACGGAAACTCCAAAGGCTGATGCTGCGTTAGGAAGCAATTTGAAGAAGAAGGAAAAGCTTAAGGTTCCTAAGGTGCTCATACTTTCTAAGTTTAAATCCCTCAAGCTTTGGGTGTTGAGGATTCCTGATTACGTCCATTGTGTTCACGAGTGTCATACCCTTTGCCAGAATCTGCCTGCTACTTTCGGTTTGTTTCCCTTTCCCCCTTACATCTATTTAAAAACTTGGGGGTGGACGAATCTGTCTCACTTCTCCCAAAAAACATTCTCTCATCTCTCCTTCTCCTTCAATCAAGCTTCCATTACTAATCAATTTACTGTTTTGTTTGCTACCATGGCCTCTTCGTCTAATGACAAGGGCAAAAAACCCATGGAGGCCAAGTTTCTCGTGCCTCCTTTGAAACCCCCCCAAAAGGGCACAACAAAGACTTCTGATGGTGAATCCCCGATGGAGTTTTCGTTTCCATCTGTTGTGGAATCTAGCAAGATAAATATGTATGCCTACTTTTCTTATTCTGTTTGTCTAAACTGGATCTTAAAATCCATGCTCTTAGAGATTGAATGTTTGATAAGTGAAACTCTCTCCACTAATTCTTGGAGAATCAATAGAAATTGGGTGGTATATCTAGTTTGCGATACACCCTGGATGCCTCTAGCTGTTGCAAAACCCACCTTCAAATCATACTTGCATAAGAGGTTCCATCACATGAGCAACATCGATTGGCTTTCGGCTATAATTCTCTACAAACTATGCTTAGGCCACCCGATAAACAAATCTAATGGAAACCCCCACTCAATCTATCAACCTAGATTTACCATTGATCCACTCCCTCAGCAAATCTTATTCCAAGGCTATCATAACTGGATTACTATCCCTATGTATTGGCGATTTATCTTGGACTCCCTATGTCTGCCTTGGGGTCAAAGTGGTAAAAGGTGATATTCTGACATTTTGTGATAGTAGAAACTAGACTCTTTCTTGTCTCTTCTCATTAATTCAAACTGTACAATATATAATGTGGGGAGAGAGTTCTCCAAGGCAAGACAATTGTAGACAACTATAGACACTTATACTATGGGCCTGGACTATGGGCCTTGCATATGGATTGGACTATGTGTTACTACTCCCCCTCGATGCAAACGTCGGTGAGCCGAAGTTTGGATCGCATCTGAGTTAACCGAGCAGTAGAAGTGCTTTTGTTAAAGCATCAACAATTTGATCTTTAGAGGAAATAAACGCCACTTGCAAGGATCGAATCCGAACACGCTCTCGCACAAAGTGGTAGTCCATGCTAAGATGCTTGATTCGATGATGAAGGATGGGGTTAACGACGAGATAGGTTGCGCCAATATTGTCACACTAGAGAATTGGATAGGCTGGGAGACTAATCTGCAATTCAGCAAGTAGAGATTGAACCCATATGGCTTCACAAGCAGCATTTGCAATAGCCCGGTACTCCGCCTCTGTTGATGAGCGGGCAACCGTGTCCTGCTTTTTGGATGTCCATGAGATTAAATTGGAGCCCAGGAAGATGCAGTACGCACTGGTGGAGCGGCGATTGGCAGGATCTCCTCCCCAATCGGCATCGGAGAAGGCCGAAAGGCTGAGATCGGAGGCTGAGGAGATGTGGAATTGCAAAGAGACGGTGGCCTTTAGGTAATGTAATATGCGTTTGACTCCTTGCCAGTGATGCTCCATGGGAGAGTGCATAAATTGGCATGCTTTATTGACCGAATAGAAGATGTCGGGACGAGTGAAGGCAAGGTATTGCAATCCCCCAACAATGCTGCGATAGAGGAAGGCATCTTGACAAGGGGAATCACCATTGGGGCTGGCGAAAAAGGAGGGCTACATTGGAGTTACAACTGGTTTGGCATTGTGCATGTTGGCTCGTTGTAGGAGCTGAAGGATGTACTTTGATTGACTCAAATAGAAACCAGCAGGTGTGCGCTTTGCCTCGATGCCTAGAAAATAATGTAGGGGCCCTAAATCCTTCACGGGAAACTGCTGCGAAAGAGTAGAGATGAAGACTGCAGATAGAGCATCAATAGTGGATATGACAAGTAAATCATCAACATAAACCAATACAAAGACAACATGACCATTGTGGTGATGGCAAAACATGGATGTGTCTGATTGGGATGAGGAGAAGCCCATAGTGACGAGGGCGTCACTTAGGCGATGAAACCAAGCCCTGGGGGCTTGTTTCAAGCCGTAAAGTGATCGATGAAGCTTGCAAATATGAAGAGGAAGGGAAGGGTGGACGAAACCTAGTGGTTGTGTGATAAAAACATCCTCAGACAAGGTCCCATGTCGGAATGCATTTTGGACGTTGAGTTGGCGAACCGACCATTGCCTCATCGCCGCTAGTGATAAAAGTAATCGGATGGTGGTTGGTTTAGCAACTGGACTAAAGGTCTCCTCATAATCGACACCATGGACTTGATTGTAGCCCTTAGCCATGAGTTGAGCTTTGCGTCTCTCTATATTGTCGTTGGCATGGCGTTTGGTTTTAAAAACCCATTTGACACCAAGGACATTGGAGGAGGTGTTCGGGGAAACAAGGGTCCATGTGTTTGTGGAGAGGAGAGCTTGAAATTCAGCATTCATCGCCACTCTCCATTCGTGGAAATTGGATGCCTCTGTGAAATTCTTTGGTTCCTCAGGGACAATGACTGTCGATGAACATTGGGGCGGTGGCCATGGGATGGTCCTATCTTTTCTGATCAAGGGTTTTGAGATTAAATTTTTGGACCTAGTTTGCATTTGGTGGATAGGCTGAATTTGATTGGAAGGGTGTGGGCTGGGTGTTTGTGTAGAGATGGGTGAGGGAGAGCTTGATATGTTTGGGCCTAGTGTGTCTCCGGATGTGGGCCTGCCTGATATGTGTAGACTAGAGGGCCTTGAATCATATGAGCTGGAAATGGGACAAGGACTGGAGGTGGGAGACGAATGAGGGACGGTTGAAGATGGTATAGGTAGTAGTGGAGGTAGGGGATGTGGAGTGGGTAGAAGGCCAGGAAGAAAGGTATGGGTAATTATGGGAGGGTTAGTTGAGTGGTGTTGATTTTTGGCAAAAGGAAACTCATTTTCATGAAATATAACATCTCGAGAAATGTAGGTGCGGTGATTCAGCCAATCAAAGCATATGTACCCTTTGTGGTTGCTTGCATATCCGAGGAAGAGAGTGGATGTGGAGCGGAAAGATAGTTTGTGATTGTTGTATGGTCAAAGGTTGGGAAAACAAAGACAACCGAATACCTTAAGAAATGTGTAGTCGGGAATTTTGTGGAAAAGGCACTCAAAGGGGGTTTTGTGGTCAAGTATGGGGGTGGGAAGGCGATTGATGAGATAAGTTGCCGTTTCAAATGCATAATCCCAATAGGAGAGTGGTAGGGAGGCATGTTTCAGGAGAGTGAGTCCGGTGTCAACAATGCGGCGATGTCGAGTTTCAACACCACCGTTTTGTTGATGGGAATGTGGGCATGTCAACCGATGAAATATTCCTAATGATTGAAAAATGGGTGTCAAGGGCTTAAACTCGCTACCCCCATCCATTTGAATGGAAGAAACAGTGGTGTTAAAATGTTTTGTGGCAAAAGTAATGAATGTCTGCACAATTTGAGAGACCATATTTTTAGTGACAAAGGGAAAAATCCAAATAAACTTGGTATGATCATTAACAATAGAGAGATAATAACGTTTTCCATTCATTGAAAGGGTATGGGCTGGACCCCAAACATCCATAAACAAAAGTTCCAAAGGCCTAGAGGATATACTAGAACTAGGAGGATGGGGCAGGGCATGAGCTTTGGCCCAAGAACAAGTAGTGTACTGGCCTGGTCCATATGGGCCTTGTTTTGGGACAATAGACAAAAGGGGACTAAGTGAAGCAAAAACCCTGGATGAGGGATGTCCTAAACGCTGATGCCCTACAGCATTGGATTGGGTAATAGAGAGCATAGCTTGGGGGGAGGGTGACGATGATGGGGCGACGGTTGAAGCGAGCAACTCGTACATGCCATTCTTAACGGGACCTTGAAGCAGAGGTGCCTTGGTCTTGGAATCCTTCACAACAAAATAATTAGCATGAAACTCAAAATAAACCAAGTTATCAGCACAAAATTGTCTTACTGAAAGCAAGTTCTTTGTGATGGTGGGAGAATGAAGTAAATTGGTAAGAGAAAAACGATGAGTTGAAGAGTAAAGAGGAGCGGAACTGTAGTTTTGGATAGGAATTTGGGAGCCATCACCCAAGGAGATTTGGTATGTGCCTTCATATGGGTAACTGTTGATGCAAAGATTTGCTAAATCTGGTGTATAATGATGAGTCGCAGCAGTATCCGGAAACCAGGAGCTTGAAGAAGAAGCTGTGATGTTCACCTGGAAGGAGGGAGGTGGTGGTGCTTGATAGGCATGATTAAACCTATGCCAACACTTGACCGCAGTATGTCCTCGTTTGTGACAGAGCTGGCAAACAGGGCGGTTGTCAGGGGCTCCATGGAAGTTGGTGTTGGAGTCCCGACCTCGACCTCGACCGTCGGAGAAGGAACCACGACCATTGAAGCCACCTCGGGAGCCATAGCCCTCTCTGCTGGAGCCTGAGTTTGAGAAGGACGGTTTTCCTTTGTTTGTGTGGGCTGTGAAATTGGCTTGGGAAGGAGCATCAGTAGTGGTGGAGTGGACGGAAACCGAGTTGGTGATGAAGGATGTGTGTCAGGCAATGCGGTCCTCTTGCTTGAGAAGATGGGAGAGGAGAAGAGTGGGAGTGGGAAGGTGGTCTTGGGTGGTGATTGAGGTGACGACGGAGTCGTAGTCACTGCTCAACCCTGCGAGGAGATACGTGATGAATTCGTTGTCGGTCAGTGGCTGTCCGACATCGGCAAGAAGGGAGGATAAGCGCTTGGCTTTGTGGAAGTATTCTCTAACGGATTCGGAGCCTTTCTTCAATGAGGCAAGTTGAAAACGAGAATGAATGATTTGGGCATTTGATTGCGCGGAAAACAACTCATGTATGCTGTCCCAAATCTGAGCGGAAGTGGTGCAATCGATAACATGAGCCAGTATGTCGGAGGTGAGTGAGGAGGTGAGGATGGCCATCACGGTTTGGTCTCGGGTTTGCCACTTGTTTTATTCTGGGTTGGGGGCTCCATTCAGAGTGGGTGAAGGACATGTCTCTGTTTTATCAAGAATGGGGAAAAGTCCTGAGGCTTTGAGATAAGGTGTGATTTGGGTTTTCCACATAAGAAAGTTTTCATGAGTTAATTTTTCTGTGATGACATGGGAAGCTGCAGAGAAGGAGGAAAAGGAAAAGGGAGAACCAGTAGGTTAAGGGATTAAGGCCATGGCAGCGACTGATGTTTAGGAAGAAGATGGAGGAGAATGGGTAGGTTTTTTTTTGAAAATGTGCTTTGTTGGGATGTGTGTCCTCTATGGCTCTGGATACCATGGTAAAAGGTGATATTTTGACATTTTGTGATAGTGGAAACTAGACTCTTTCTTGTCTCTTCATTAATTTAAACTGTACAATATATAATGTGGGGAGAGAGTTCTGCAAGGCAAGACAGCTGTAGACAACTATAGACACTTATACCATGGGCCTGGACTATGGGCCTTACATATGGATTGGACTATGTGTTACTACAAAGATGGCTTAATTTTGAATCTCTGTTTGAGACTCCAGAGCTTTTGCTATTGAATAAAATGTGGTACTTGATCACCCTTTGCACCAGCATTGACAAAAAACCCTCCCGGCGTATATGCAATGGGGTTTCTGTGGGGTGGCCTTGTCCTCTCCCAAAGGTAAAGGGTAAATTTGAAAATAAATTAATCTTCAATTACTCCATTCTCATCTTTTGTAACAGGACTTTGCTCTTGGGTAACAAGTGGTGGTGATCTAGCTTTAAATCTTACAATCGTGTCGACTAAGCAAGTAAAGGTATCTAGTCCGTATGAGGTTGCTAATCTCTATACTCGTGAAAATTTTGAATTGACTAAGGATCTGTCATGGGATAAAACCATCTCGAGTAACTGGATTCCGATCAGATGACTCTCTATACACTCTATGACAACAAAGAGGTGAGAAAGAAACTGCAGCCGATGGGGCTATTCACATTTACCAAGTATCTCCACCTTGATCCTACAGGTACTTCCAATTTTAGAGTAAGATTGGGAAACCAGGACTTGAAATCCTTTTAAGTCTATAGGTGGTAACACTGATTCATGCTCGAAGGGATTGGTGAAATGGAGTCAGCTAAAGTGGTTAACCGAAATTCCCCACTTGAAACATTGCAAGGAGGCCTCTATTGCTCTCCTTTGTGATTGGCAAACATCGTACTTCAGTCATTTCATAGGTGCAGGTTCAAACTATCGACTAAAATGGATAGCTCATTGGGTGTCCATCAATAAAATCCTTTTGAAGGTACGGTAAATTAATGATTAACATAATCCATATCAATATGGGGTTATCCCTTATGTTTGACGATCAACAATTCACCCAATTTACAAAGCCTTCTCTTCAGAGGTACAATTTGGCTTGTAATACAAAATACATTTGGGAGGTAACCTTCTATTTCTCTTATCTTCTAAACTATCTGAGAGTAAAGGATATTCAAGAACCTAAAATAAAGCTTGCACCCACTTACTTCACCAAGAGGAGAAAAACGGGTAGCCATTTTGAAGTGTTCTTCGAATGGTTTTTTTCCAGCATTGACTCATCACTTTAGTACCAAAGCAAGCTCTCATATTAAATGGACTACCCATGGTGAGCACATCCTAAGCAATATAAGTACGAAGGGAGGCAATTCTTTGAGCAACATTGGCTTTTCTCTTAAGTGGGAGATAGCCCCTAACCCTTACCCTCTGCTAAACCTTAAGAGGGCTAAGATCGCCCAACAACATAACACTAAACCTACCTTTGTGTGTGCCACCCGAAAAAGTAGAATCTACAAGCTTATCGTTTGGATAGAAACAATCAAGTCAATGGACGGAAGGGCCAATGCAAGGAATCAACTCAAATGGGTAGACCAAATCGATTATACCCCTAATAACACAAACTCATCAAACAAAAAGTCTTTAATCAATGTAGATAATAATGTGAACGACAATTACAAGAATCCCAAACAAAAGAACAATCCTAAACCACTAAGTGAAACAATAAAAGGGGTAATATGTCGGCATGGGAGAGCTTACCTTTTGCTTGACCATGACAAAACAAAGTGTCCATGATTATACGATACTAGAACGTTAATGGAACAGGGAAGAGAACCTGCTGGACTAGTATCAATGGATGGTGTACCCTAGATCATATACAAATGCTTATTTTAGCAGAAACAAAAACTGAAACATAACCAAAAGAAGATCTTTGGAAAACCGCCGGGTTCACAAATATGTGCTGGTCCCCGGCTTCTGGCCGTGCCGGTGGCATTGCCCTATTCTGGAATGAAATCTCATTCATAGACGAAAACATCTCAGTTATTATTCATCTCCCACGAATCATCGGTGTAAAATATGAAAACATAAACGAGAATTTTGAATGTCTGATGCTTTTTGTATATGCACCCCCCAATCCTTCAGATAAAGAGGACTTTTGGAGAACCCGTTATGATATAATTGCCCAAAGCAATCTTCCATGCTTAATTATGGGTGACTTAAATGAGATAAGTTTGCCCTCAGATAAAATGGGAGGTGCAGAAACGGTACCAGGAAGATTCCAGAGACTAATAGATTTTAAACATGTATGTTCCTTAATAGAGATTCCTTCGTTTGGCAACCCAATCACATGGAGAAAGAAACAATTTGGGGTGGATAACATACTAGAAAAACTGGACAGGGTACTAGTCCACCATGAGATAATCGATTGCTTCCCTGACCTGGCGACGAAAAATGGAGTCTTCTCAAACTCGGATCACTGCCCCATAACAATAAACATATCCAAAAATGACAATTTTAAACCGCTCTCGTTTAAGTTTGAAAACATGTGGCTGCAAAGAAAAGACTTCCGGAATATTGTCAAACAAGCATGGAGAGCTTCTTATGCCGACTCGGTTATGTTCCAAATCATGCATAAATAAAAAATCCTCAAACAAAAAGCTAAAACATGGAACAAGAAAACATTTGGAAACATATTCCACCAAGTTCAAGATGTGGACGAAGCTCTAATTGAACTGCAATCAACTCAAGAAACTACTCAAAACCCAAACCTATACACAAAAGAACAGAACCTATTATCTAAAAGAGAAAATCTACTCCTCTTTCACAAAACTTACTGGAGTCAAAGAGCTAAATCAAAACATCTAAAACTCGCCGATACCAACTCTGCCTATTTCCATAGAGTAGCCACTGGCAGAAGAAATCGGAAGATAATTAGATCAATTACCTCTGCGGAAGGAACACAAATAATGGGCGATGAGAATGTTAAAAAGGAAATTCAAAGAGACTTTGAAAAAAGGCTCAGGCGGGAACAAACCCACACAAATCTACAACTGGAAGATTACTTGTCGGGAATCAAGAAGAGGAAAACAAACTACTTATTCAACAACCAACCAATAGCGAGATCAAAAAAGCTGTCTTTTCAATGGGTAGTAACAAATCTCCCAGGCCGGATGGAATGACGGCTGAGTTCTATAAAAAGTATTGGGACATTGTGGGCACCGATATTATCAGAGCCATAAAAGCTTTCTTTCACTCTGGCAACCTTCTAAAACAAATAAATAACACATTTATCTCTCTAATTCCAAAGAATGACAATCCCTCTATGACTACACATTATCGACCGATTAGCCATGTGCTCTACTTTATACAAAATCATTTCAAAAATAATAACAGAACGACTGAAGCTAATAGTAGGTAAACTCATTTATCCACTTCAGGGGGCCTTTGTTACCGACAGGGCAATCCAGGATAATATATTAATAGCTAGAGCACGAGATTTTTCATTCCTTCCGCACTAGAAAGGGTTCCATGGGATGGACGGCAATAAAACTTGATATGGAAAAAGCTTACGACATAGTAGATTGGCAATTTACAAAATCAGTTCTCCAGAGATTTGGATTCCATCAAAATTTGTGGATATTATTATGGAGTGCGTGACTATAGTCTCCTTCTCTGTTTTAGTAAATAACGGTCCTACAGATGTTTTCAAAACAACGAGGGGCTTGAGACAAGGGGATCCACTCTCCCCTTTTCTCTTTCTTCTCGGGGCAGAAATTCTTGCTCGAAAACTCTCGCTTGAGGCTGATTCAAACCACAATAGCGTCGGATTCAAATTTGGCCATACAGGCCCCTATGTCCCATTTTTGGCCTTTGTAGACGATATTATAATATTTTCTAAAGGAAGCAATTCTGCCTGTACAAAAGTTAAGGAAATAATTGAAGATTATTGCAAATTTTCAGGGCAAAAAGTAAATTATCACAAGTCATCTTTTCAGACAACTCCAGGTATACCCAGAAATAGAGCACGAGATCTAGAAGGAATCCTTAACATACCCCTAGAACGAAATTTGGAAAAATATTTGGGTTGTCCAATTATAAATGGAAGGGTTTCCAAGGAAACCTTCGGGGAAATAATATGCAACTCCAAAGACCAGCTAAGCAAATGGCGTGCTAATGCCCTATCACAACAAGGTAGAGAGACTATGATCGCTTCTAACCTTGCATCCAAACCCCTATACTATGCAGAGCTTCATGCTCCCAGCAGCAGTCCATAAACAATTAGACCAAATCAATAGAACCTTCTTTTGGAACAAAGACGCACAGCAGCATAGCCCACTCATAGGTTTGGATAAAATATGCAAATCTAAGTCGAGTGGGGGATTGGGAATACAGAAAGCCAAACACATGAATGAAGCACTCCAACGAAAACTTCTATGGAAAATTCTGGCAGAACCCGAAAATAACTGGGTCAAAATCATACAACACAAATATTTAAAAGAAAGACACATCCTGGACTACTCCAAGAATGGCAATGCCTCTTGGCAATGGTCAAAACTAAGTTTGTTAATCCCAAAATCTAAATCAGGTCTCATTTGGCTGGTGGGGGATGGGAAATCAATTAAGTTCTGGAAAGACAATTGGGTAACAACAACGTACTCCTCTTATCGACAAAGTAGATTCTCAACAGCATATTAACCCTGTTGATACTGTTAGTGACTACATCATAGGAGGACAATGGTGGAAGGAGAAGCTAATATCCGTTCTCCCAGACCATATAACAGAAAAAATCATAAAAATACCTTTGCCAATCACACCCTTTAAAGATAGACTCTATTGGTGACCCGACAAAAAGGGTTGGTTCACGACGTCAAGTGCTTATAATCTAGTTTCAGCCACCTCACAAAGATCAACGGAGTAATACTCGTGGATTTGGGGACTAAATGCCCCACCCAAAGTTAAAAACTTCATATGGAAAATAAAACAAAAGGGACTGGCCACGGCTACCCGTTTAGCCCAAAAAGGGGTGTCGGTCCCGGATTCGGATCTTCTCCTAATATATATCTACCTAATATCTTCCTAATATGAGGATCTCAACCCTTAAAATGAATGAATGGACAAGATTATCTCTTCCTAAATTTAACCTTAATTATCACCAATCCTCTCATTATCGGTCCAACAATGATAATAGTAACACACATTAAATCTCCATTAGGAATCTAGAGACCGTTCACCTCATCGGAGGCCGGTTGCCGCGCGGCGTAACGAGGAGGACGAGAACGGAGACTCGGTGAGCACCATGGATGTATCGAGGGCTCATTCAGCCTAGAAAAAACCGAATTGAAAATCGTGATTGCGTTAAATGCATCAACTCCAATTTCTTTTTCTCCAACTGAATTCTATGTGTTGCGATTTTAGTTTGAGTTGAAGTGGATGCATATATCAAACTCCAATTTTGATGTTTCTCTTCTAGTTTGTGTGGTTGTCGTCCAGCTTATCTATCACCGCCGTCTCTCACTCGTTGCCCATAACTCATCACCACCATCGTTTGCTCCGATGTCCACCACCATTGCCATAAACGCATCTTCGGCGTACGCTCATCTCTCTCAATTAACATGCTCCCGGTTGCAAAATTAAATCCTTTAACTCATAAGAGGAAGACAAAATCAACTGATTAAGCCATTGAATCGGCAAGTGATCAATTAGGCCACCAATTCAGCTCCTCCGGCGACGGGATTCGCTGCTGCGAGGACCGATGGCATCACCAGGAACGTCGGTTTGTCGTCGCCGGCCATGATGACAACGAACTCCACAACCATAATGGACGCACCGGTGAAATCCGCTCCCTTGACCGATTTATCGTTGGATGCTTTCACCGCGGTGGTGGTGGACAGTGGAGCAGGGTCAGCAGGCGATGATGGTGGTGGGTGGTGGGCAGCAAGGGGGAGAAACGTGGGCGGTGGGTTGTGTGTTAAAATGAAGGCTAAGAAAGAAGAATAGGGATAGTAATTAATTATTTTTAAATTAATTAATTATAGCTTTTTAATCTTACCCGTTGATTTGGTTCAATGGCTGAGATCGGTTTATTAGGAAAATATAAGGAAGCCTTTCATTAGGAGAGGATCCGAATCCGTCGGTCCCAAGCACATGCATATTTTGTAACCAGTGTGAGGAAGACGAGGCACACTTATTCATAGAATGCCCGGTCAACAACTTCCAACAACAATTCACCCGAGAAATATCCCAAAAGATTCACACTCTACTACGAGACAATAGAGACATGGATCAAATTTTACAAATTATTGGCTCCATTCTTCCGCAGGAGAAGAGATAAAATATAGTAATTAGATGGTGGACTATATGGTTTGCTAGAAACCAAACTATCTTCAGGGAAAAAAGTATTCCATCTGCAGAGGGTTTCAAGAAAATGATTATGGACAACATTGAAAATTGGAAAAGGGCAAACAAATGGATCGAAACAGAAAATGAGGGATCAGCAACACATAAAAGGGAATTAGGTCATACAAAAAATAACAAAACAAATTACCGTTGGAGGAAGCCTCCGATTGGTAAATACAAGTTAAACTTTGACGGATCTTTTATATCAACGTCAAAGTGCTCTATTGGGTTCATCATTAGAGATTGGCATGGGGATCCTGTTAGCATTGGGGGTAAAACTATTGTTGGACAATCTTCTCTTATGGCGGAAGCGCTTGCTTTCCGCTTTGGGATGGAAAAAGTAAAGGAATTAGAAATTAACAAATCTTATAATAGAAGGAAAAATCATTACAGACTCTCTAAATTCACATATCGCCTATCCATGGGAACTAGAAATGATTGTGTCTGATATCGAGACCCTTCTCCAAAGAGTAAATACGGTTAGAATATCACATATACCCCATATTGGTAACCGGGTAGCGGATAAGGTTGCACACCTTTGCTACTCTACCAGGGACAAGATTTATATTTTGATTCAGGCCTTCTTGACCTCATCCGACGGGATGCTTTCGGATAGGGTTTTTCCATCCGAATTTTTACCTAATAATAATAATAAAAAAATTGAATCTGCTCCGTTTTACATCCAGTCGAATTTCGATTGACATAGTGGGTTTCTTATTGTTTGCACCGATCCGTATATAAAAACAAATGTCGTTGAACATTCATGGAGGAGATCCATTATTGTTCGTCTTTCTTTTCCTAATCTCCACAATCACTTTTATCATTAAATGTTCGATCATGTAGAGACGAGTTGGAACTTTAGGGAGGAAGAAGCTCTCTCCTTTCTCTAAAAAACTAGAGAGAGAGAGAGTCGGAACCTCTCTTAGGCAGAGTGTCTCGTCGAACTCGCCTGCCTTCGCCGGGCCTGGAAAGCATGTCTAGAAACCCCTCCTCGGAGGCAATCAACCACCTCTTCGGAGGATGAAATCCACCTCTTTGGAGGTCAAAACTCCGCTCTTCGGCCGCCGTAATCAGGGTCTCGTTACCCTCTCACCATGGTTGCTCTCGGACCTTCTTCCACCCAATCCCCGAAACCCCTTTTTAGGACCGATCTTGCCTCATTCGGCTCCGATATCCTCCTCCCTGGAAACCCTCGAATTTCGATTCGTAATAAACCAACTCATTGCACATGGGTCCTTTCGGCGCCATCTGCTGTAAATTCCGATGGGGTTGTGCTATCTTCTATGCTCTCCTCCTCGGCCGGTCTCGGCTTCATGAAAATCTCGAGAGTGTCCGGACTATTGCTTTCGTTCGCTCCTCCCTGGAATTGTCGGCCGGTCTCGGCTTCTTGGTAACCTGGGCCGGTCTCGGCTTCCTTGAAATCTTGGCCTCCTGAAACCCCGCTCGCCCTTCGGTCCTCCTTCCCGTTCACTGGTTGGCGGCGGCCAAAACCCTGTTCCTCCCTTGCCAGGGTTGCAACGTCAACAGATTAGCATCTCTCCATGGGCCTGCAATAATGCTTCGGGCCCAAGGCTTTTCCTTGGGCCCAAAGCAGCCCATGGGAGAGGGAAAAAAATAACAATATTAAATTAAAAAATATTAAAAATCATTTATATATATACATACACACACACATATATATATATATATATAAATATATATATATTTATACATATATCTCTATGTATATATATAATTCTATATATATTTGGAAACCCTCCTCGTTTTGGTGTGTACGAAATCCCGTTAGGGTTTGATTAAATCCCAAAAGGGTTTCTGGGTGCTTTTCGCTCTGGCGGTGTGCGACTCTATGATGGAGTGAGTGGCTTGGCGATCTTTTTCCGTGGTTGTGGTTCTGACTGTCGGAGTAGGGATAGGCTGGAGTCGTGGTGGTGTGTATCGTGGCGTCTCCACTATTCGGGTTGACTGCTTCCCTGGAGTTTCGTCCTCACTGCCCACAGGATGATCGGGTCCTGATGTATCGCTGGTCTACGGTTCTGCTTCCGAGTAGTGCTTAGCTTCGTCTGTCGTCTTCATCCACAACTGTTTGATTTAGGTTTGCTTGGTTTCGTTTGTGTTGTAGAGTGTGTTTGCTTGAGTTTGCACCGTTTTGTATTGTTGTAGGTTATCGTTTGTAGACGGTTCTTCTGTCTGCCGGCTTGGTCGGCCTTCGAGTTTCAGATATGTCTGAACTCGAATTCTTACCTAATCAAAAAAAAAAAATATAGAGACGAGTTGAATAAATTACTTGGCACCATCCTTCGTTATCCACAGCCATCTTAGTTGACCACAAGATCCACAACACAACCATTTGCCAACCTGTAGACGTTACTCTGTTTTGACCACCGTAAATTGATCGATAAGTATATAAAATCCCATTCTCCTCATCACACTCTCCACTCAATTGCCACAGCCATGTCTTCCCAAAGCATCCTCACCACCCTCCTCCTCCTCCTCTGCCTCTCCCACGCCGCCTCCGCCGCCACCTTCCTCCTCCCCGTCATCAAGGACGGCTCCCGCCTCCAGTACTACACCACCTTCACCCTCGGCACCCCTCCCGTCCGCGTCTACCTCTCCCTCGACCTCGGCAACCCCACTAACTGGATCGTCGGCGGCCTCGCCGGCTACAACCAATCCTCCTCCTACAAGTCCGTCTCCATCAACACCACCGAGTGCCTCGCCTACAGCGGCCCCCAGGCCGCCTACGACGACTGCAGCGGACCCTCCTCCCCCATCTGCAACCACAACCAATGCAACGGCTGGGCCAGCAACCCCCTCCACCCCGACATCTCCTTCTGGGGCCTCGACCCCGTCGTCCAGAACGTCCTCTCCCCTCTCTACTCCTCCTCCTCCTCCGCCTCCGCCAAAACCTCCCTCCCCCTCTTCCCCTTCGTCGACACCGCCGTCACCGCCCCTCTAAAGGGCCTCTCCCAATTTACCAAAGGCATCGTCTCCCTTTCTAGAAACCCCATGGCGCTCCACTTCCGCATCTCCTCCGCCCTCAACGTCCCCCGTAAGTTCGCCGTCTGCCTCCCTCCCTCCTCCTCTACCGGCCTTAACGGCGCCGTCTACTTCGGTGGCGGGCCCTACGTCCTCCCTCCCAGCACCGTCGACCTCTCCGCCTCTTTCGCCTCCACCCCACTCGTATCCAACTCCCACAGCGTCATGAACTCCTACGAGCCCGGCGATCCAACTTTCGAGTACTACATCAAGATCAACTCCATCCAAATCGACGGCACCCCGGTTATGTTCAACTCGTCGTTATTTTCAATCGACGGCAGGGGCGACGGAGGCACCAAGCTGAGTACGATGGTGTATTACACCAAGCTCCATTCCGAGATCTACACGGCGTTTGTCGGCGTGTTCTTGCAGAAAGCAAAGGCCCTTAACATAACTGCCGTGGGGCCCGTGAGTTCATTCAAGACTTGCTTTAATTCGACGAGTATCAAGTATAACACGAGGACGGGGAGCGGTGTGCCGGTGATTGAGCTGATCATGGCTGGGAACGCCAGGTGGAGGATCTACGGGTCGAACTCGATGTCGAAGGTGTCGAGTGATATGCAGTGCTTGGCGATCTTCGACGCAGGGCCGAAGCCGAGCTCCGGTGAGACGCCGGCGGTGGTGATTGGAGGGAAGCAGATGGAGGATAGCTTGGTTGAGTTCGATTTGGAGGCTTCCAAGATTGGGGTTGCATCTTCTTTGCAGAGTGCTGAAGTCCGTTGGGACTCGAGATCGGGGGTCGTGTGCACACGTGCGCCCTTGCGCTAATAGCCTAGCACATAAGCCTAAAACCAATTGGCAATAGGAGGAGTAACCCACTAGCTTATATACTATGACTTCTTTGTTTGTATAATCAATGTGGGACTCTTTGTCTCTTCACATTCTGAACACGCCCCCGCAAGTGCAACTAGGGTCGTTTGGCTTTTCCGCTCTGATACCATGCTGAAGTGCGTTGGGACTCGAGATCGGGGGTCGTGTGCACACGTTTTTCAACTAGTTGACACTTGGACAACGGGTCTAGCATCTCATTCTCTTTTTAGCTAGTCCAGGATCGAGAGTCGGGCCGTTTGGCTTTTCCGCTCTGATACCATGCTGAAGTCCGTTGGGACTCGAGATCGGGGGTCGTGTGCACACGTGCGCCCTTGCGCTAATAGCCTAGCACATAAGTCGAGCGGGGTTCCATCCTAAAACCAATTGGCAATAGGAGGAGTAACCCACTAACTTATATACTATGACTTCTTTGTTTGTATAATCAATGTGGGACTCTTTGTCCCTTCACATTCTCAACACAGAGGCTCGGAACGAGCTGTTCACAATTGAAAGGGAATTAGTTGATCGATCAATTTGATACGGAGTATGTAATTGTCGAATTAATTATTTGGGTATGTATTTTGTATTCATATTAACAATGCCAGGTGGATCAAGAGTGACTAATTAAGCCATATTTATACATCTGAGCTCTTTTATAGTCAAGAGACAACAGTTTATATTTTTATGTAGAATTATGATAAAGCCCGTAAGGAAAAAAAAATCAAGTTCTTTTGATTTTGACATTTTTTTTTTTGGTAAAGTAAGAATTCAATATTAGAAAAGTCTGACTTTTGATAGGTTGATAAGTTGGCTTATGAAAAACCGTAGAAAATACAACAAAATCAGAAAAATGCGCAAAAATTAAAGAGGGAATTTGGTGGTTTAGATTCTTTAGTATTTTTGACTAGGTAGTTAGCACCTTTAATTTTTTTATTAGCCGCACCCAACCCCTTTAATTTTTTATTAGGCGCTTCCATTCTCAGCCCTTTCTCGTTCCTCCTTCCAATCGATTCAATGATTCTTCCTCCTCCAACGCTCCATCCATGGCCGAAGAAGAAGAAGACGTTGAAGGCGCTTCTCCTCCTGATCTCCGGCGACGATTTAGGACGTGGTGCCTCCTCTATAGGGCACTATCAATGGTGATTCCATCTCGGATTTCAGATCTACCTAGGTTTTCGAATCTCAGATCTAGAACCCTTGTGATTTCGTTTTTTCGATTAGTGTCTGTATTGATGGAGAATCGCTGCAATTTTCAGATGCAAAAGGTGAGATTTGAGTGTATGAATAGGGTTTCACAGGACTACAGGAGACACTGACGGTTTCTGTGGGAATGGCAAGCGACGCGGTGGAGGCGGCCGGAGATCCTGTTGCGATGTCGGCAATGCTAACGGCTTCCTGGAAGCACATCGGAGAGAGATGCCATGTCGAGAATCTGTTGGCGTCTTCGGTCTTCCTCACCAGCGTCGGATTCGTCGGCGTCCTTCGTCGGCTCAGGGTAAGGCTTAGCCCCCGCCATCCTCCGCCGGATTCATCTCTTTTGCAGCCTGGAACGCCGCCCAAGCCGCCCCTCCATAGTCGCCGCCGCCGCGCTCCTCCTTTGTAACTCCAAGGTCATGTTCTTCTCCTCCTCTTCTTCGATTAATTGTTTGAATTGCTTAATTGATTCGATAACTAGGGTTTTGATATGAAAATTGGGGATTAATTGTTTGACTTGAGCTTCCATTTCAGTTTTTGTTTGTTTATCTCCTCAATTTGATTTGGCATCAGTAATGATTGGTGTTTGAATCCATATTTCTGCTCATAAGATGTAATTCTTCATATGTGACCTCATATGCGATTTGTGATTCCATATTGCATGTTTTCGATTGCTCTTGTTGATTCTGAATTTTTTAGATGGAATCTGAAGCACCATATCATATGTTCTCTCTTGTTTTTTTATCATCATTGAATTTGAAGCACCATTGCTTCTGAAATTTCTGGGTGGTTGTGTTTTTTTATTTGATTTGGTACTGTTTTTTGGATTGTTGGTACTTGATGGAATGTTTGTCTTTGGATCTTTGTGTGTGTTTTCAGAGTATGATTTTCTCTTTAATCAATCTTGTAAAGCATTGCAAATATCTTAAATGTGGCTTGTGGGGTTAGTCTTGATTCTTGACTGAATGAAACAGGACATCTATTGCAAAGAGTAATTTTTATTATTGAAGACTTCATTTCTATGATAAGTTGGTGAAGTAAGATAGTTGGAGTTAATCAAATTAGGTTCACTTAGATTGCCTGAGAATTGTTTTGTTCATAGAATTGGAATTGCGCCAAGTTTATTTTGGCCATTGTAGTTCAAACAAAAGGCTTTTCTGCATTATTCTTAAGTTTTCTGTGTTCATTTGGCTCAGTGGCTTTGCACTATCAACTTTCTTTTTGCTATGTTAGCTTGCATAGTTGCATCATTGTGTTGTGAGGGTGGAAATCTAATTGCATTTAGCCTTGATTTGGACCAGTAAATGACATCAATATGTAAGATTTAGGAAGCGGTGCCTCCTCACCACTAAATGACATCAATATGTAAGATTTGCCATTCATTAATTCATTTAACTATGAATGCTTTCGTTCGACAAAAAGTCAATTGAACTAGTGTAGTTAAAAGCAGCTCAAATCTCAAAGCATTGCTCCCAATCAAAAGGTTTACGTACTGTACCAATATGTGGGTGTAGGGTGAAATATAGGGGTTACTCACTTACCCTCTTCAACCTTTCTCTAGTTCTGTTTGCTTTTGTATTTGGTTGACTTGCTTTTATTCTTTTTTTTTTTTGTTGGTCCCCCTTCATTTGGGCGGCTACACTAGAATAGATCACCTACATAGCTCTACATTTTCCCAACTACTCACTATAACGTACTCCCCCCCCCCCCCAGAATTAATTGCTCATGCTCAAAGATTTGAATTTAGCCTCAATTGATTGATCCATCCATTACACAATTAAGTAATTTGTTACATCTTTTTAACAGAGGTTCGCAATTGTTTAGCCATTCGCACCCCCGAATCAATCAAGTTGAGCTTGGGCACCTGCAAATTCTCCATGTGAAAGCTGTGAAAGCTACATCTACACATGCTAGTTCTAAGTTGGAATTGTTACCAATTAATTTGATGCCACTTTTGAGAAGGTGGAATCTTTAGAAATGTTGTATATAAATTTTGGATGGTTATGTCACCTTGTATTGATTTTATTGATTCCACATTATATTACTTACATTGATGCATTTTTTTTAGTTGATGACATGTTATAATAGGTGTTTTTACGTATACAATCAATATTAATGTCGTGGTTTCAAAGACTGTATTTTTATATGTGCAATAAGGTGACAATATTTTGATTCCACGTTTTAAGCTCTTATGTCATCAATTATATAAAATTGTCACCATAAATAATTGTGATTAATGAAGCGTAATAACAAATGCCATCCATGAATAAAAATGTAATGAACATGTCACCAAAAGTGATTGCATCAATGAAGTGTAATCACAAACGTGTCATCAGTGAATGAAAGTATAATTGATGAAAATAAATCGATATACAATTGATTAAATTAAAAACATGTGGCATCAATCGATTTGATTAAAAAAAATGGCATCAAATAATTACATTATAAAAATAACATCAAAATACCATTTTGAAAAATTTGTATCACATTAAAGAAAAAAATGTCATCAAAAATACTACTTTGAAAAAATATCATCAAAAATATGGCATCACGGTAAAAAAAAATATCATCAAAAAATTGACATAAAAAAAGTGGCATCAGTCGTTAACAGTAAAAAAATGGCATGAATGATCAACGTGACATTACTGTAAACAAAAAATGTCATCAAGGTTTAAAAAAAGTGACATTAAAAAAGTGTCATCCAATCATTTCATTAGAAAAGTGGCATAAAGTGAAAATAAAATATAATAAAATTTTGGCATCAAAACGGTAAAATATGGCATTACTATAAAAAAAAGCCATCAAAATGGGTTGGTCAAAATTGACCGGTCAATGGTCAAACGGTTGACCATTGACCAACCCACTCTATTGGGAAGGGGTCTAGGGCAAAACTAATTAAATTGATTTAGGGCCTAAGTGCCCAATTGAATATTCAAAAAAGGCTATGTAACAAAAT
The DNA here is from genome assembly GCA_963922045.1 of Persicaria maculosa. Classification (NCBI taxonomy): domain Eukaryota; kingdom Viridiplantae; phylum Streptophyta; class Magnoliopsida; order Caryophyllales; family Polygonaceae; genus Persicaria; species Persicaria maculosa. The sequence goes on along the minus strand of OY998251.1, from coordinate 68,824,358 downwards.
CACCCAAAATTAAACAAGCATCACACACTCTACAATAGAATGAATATAAACAAACCTAAATCTAGCAAGTTGAGAGCGTAAACTAAGAATGAACTAAAACATCACCATGAGGTAGCACCGTTAGCCAACGGTACATAAGGAATCCCATAGAAAATGGAGAATTTCAGAATTTTCTGTTGTTATTAACTTGCAACAAAAGTATGTACAGAAGGGGCTATTTATACTTCGACTAAACTCTCTAACAAATATCTAACAACCTTCTAACCAAAATCATTAACCATTGGGCCTATTACTAATATATGTACACTCAGATTGGGCCTTTAGCCCATCGTCATTTCTGATCCAGGTTTCGATCCGTTCTCGGCCACACTCTCCTTTCTTGACTCGATTTCGACTCCTCTCTTCACCCCCCCCCCCCCCCCCCCCGCGGAAAGCTGAGCCGGAGGGAAACTGAAGTCCTAACTTGCCACAAAAAGGAATAAATGTGTAGCAGCACTCAAAGGTTTCATAAAAATGTCAGCTAGCTGCAGATTCGTGGGTACATAGGAGGTTGTGATGAATCCATTCTCAACCATTTCATGAATGAAATGCCCATCAATTCGGATGTGCTTCGTACGCTCATGAAACATGGAGTTAATGGCTAACTGCAAAGCGACCTTATTATCACAACGCAACTGAATATGCAAGACTGGATGCACAAGCATATCACCAAGCAAGCCATGTAACCAAACCAATTCGCTAGACACTGCGGACATACTCCTGTATTCACTCCCAGTAGTCGATTTGGAAACAGTTTTCTGTTTCTTGGTTTTCCATGAAACCATAACACCTCCCAAGAAAATGTAGTAGCCAGTGAAAGATCAAGCAGTGAAAATGCAGCTACCCCAAATCTGCATCACTATAAGCCACCAAATTGAGATCTGAAAAGGATAGAATAGAAAGAAATTAAAGGTGCATTTGAGATAGCGGAGAAAATATAGAGCACAATTCATGTGAGGCTGTCGGGGATCAGACACAAACTGGCTCAACTGCTGTACTGAGTAGGTGATATCAAGCTGGGTAGGCGTGAGGTACTGAAGACGGCCAACTAAGCACCTATAGTGCTCGAGATCCTCACAAGGCTCTCCATCTGTAAGAGACAGACGCAATCCTTATTGCATAAGAAGCCTAGTAGGTTTGCAGTCCATCATCCCTGAATTAACAAGCATAACCAACACATATTTGCGTTGATTTAAAAGGAATCCTTTAGGAGATCGAGCAATTTCCATGCCAAGGAAATAACGAGCATAACCCAAATCCTTAATGGTGAACTCAAGATGCAGAGCCTGTACGAGTAAGCAAATGTCCTGATCAGTATCCCCCATGCTCAACATATCGTCGACATAAACCAATGCGATTGTCTGATTACCAGTAGTCCCACGAGTGAACAATGAGTAATCATGCCTCGATTAAGTAAAGCCTTTGCGAATAAAAAACTTGGTCAAAGTGATGTTCCACTGTTGACTAGCTTGCTTTAAGCCATAGAGAGACTTAACCAACTTGCAAACCTGCCCTGGAAGTGCCTTATGATAGCCTTCAGGAGGTAGCATATACACATCCTCGTCCAACGTTCCATGAAGAAACGCATTATTGATGTCCAATTGGTGGAGATTCCACCCTTTAACTGCAGCCAAAGCAAGTACAACTGTCACTGTAGGTAGCTTAGCCACGGGAGAGAAGGTATGCTTATAGTCCTTATCCTTCACCTGATTGAACCCCTTAGCCACCAATCTGGCTTTGTAACGTTCAACCGTTTCATCGGGCCTAAACTTCACCTTGTAAACCCACTTTGATCCAATAGCTTTCTTCCCAAGTGGATTAGCTGCATGAACCACAACCATCTTGAAGTGTTCTCACTCTCGACAATTGCATATGTGTTAGGAGGAAAATCAAGTATGAAATATAAATCTCAAATTCGACTCCCTGATCTCCGCAAATTAATTACAAGACTTCCTCCCGCTGTAGTAGAAGCTAGTTAGGATCGATCAACGAGGAAGCGTGTCAGCGCCCGCCTTTTCAGTTCCAAAATCCTCTCGAATTCGACCAGAAAAGTCCTCGACGTCGACCAGTGTCCTCGACGTCGACCAAAACTGTAACAGAAGCAAACAGAAGCGCAAACAAAGCAAAAACAAGCAAGTCGAGTAAAACAGTGTACTCGACGTCGACTAGACCTACTCGACGTCGAGTAGAATTCAGGCAATGTCGAGTGATTTGCGGTGTAAAAACGTGACCTTTGCAATGACTGAAATAAACAGAAGCAACACGAAAATTATGGGAAATTCAATAAACTAAAAGACTTCCAGAATCAGGGCTTCAACACCACAACGATAACCATGTAAAATAACACGTAAAGGCATAAAAGATCATGCTTTTCATCAAATAAGTTTCGTTATTAACAAATAGGAATATAGAGGCTTTCACATAAACCATAACTGTTACTAACCCATTTTCACATAATTAATCCGAGTTGCATTAAGATCACTTTCGCTTCAATAACACAAACAAGGATCACCTTCAACTTTCGCAAAAGAATCATGCTCAAAGAGATGAAGACGAATTGCATCAAAAGATTGTACCTTTATCGCATCACCTCACATGGCTACCGTCGGGCTCACCCCGACCCTAGAAGTTGGGTGACTACTCGCTCTTCATCATCAAGAAAGACATCAATAATAAAAGGGAACTAAATTGCATTAAATAAAATAAAAGAAAGCTTACAACCGATCGAAGACAACTCGTCTCTCAACTCCTTCTCTCCTCTCGCCACAAGCTCTCTCTCTCTCTCTCTCTCTCTCTCTCTCTCTCTCTCTCTCTCTCTATGCTATGAATTGTGTATGAAATTGAATTAATCAAACTCAGCTCCTAAGACTCTATTTATAGGCTTCATTCCCTACATAATTAGGAAAGAAACTCTATCTATATCTATCTATCTAAATACTTAAAGATTAAAATTGAAAATAAAGGAAATATATCTAAAAGGAAACTAGGACTATTATGGATAAATCCTTCTTGACTTGATAGATCTTGATGTGGATGGATAGAATTCCACATATCTACTCTTGCAAGCAATTCTATCTTCTCGGCACAACTCGATCTCGGACTCGGACTCATCTGGATTGTACTCGACTTCCACTAGAGTTAGTCGACGTCGACTAGAACTTTTCCTCCTGGGTTGCAGTCGACCTCGGGCACCTTCTGGACTCGACATGTGTACTCGACTTCGAGTAGGTGTACTCGACGTCGAGTAGCTCTGGGATCCTCGAGTGGCTCTGCTCGACTTCACATGAAATTCTGGCTCGGGATGTACTCGACTTCGACTAGAAGTGGTCGACGTCGAGTAGAATTGTTAGCTTTCAGCATTCTGCTCTGTTCTTCAAACGCACTTTCCCGAATCCTCGTTTGTCGGATTGACGCAATAGAGTATGTGTTGGAAAGCTCTTTTCGAGGGCTACAAATCTCATGAAGACATCAGAACTTGATTCAGAATGATGAATGGTGAAAAGTGGGCTTTTCTCCAGCTGCACCATCCTTAGCTTCTTCATGACTTTCCTTTAAGCTCCAAAGTGCGCCCGATTTCTGCGAAATATAACAAAAACTTGTGTAGACCTCCATATATTGCAAATAAACATAAACTACACAGAATCTGTACTATTTTAACCCAAATGTATGAAATGCATGCAGAAATTGATATAAAAGTTAAGGTAAAACATGGCAAATTAGGCTCACAACAATAGGCCAAAGGGAATATGCGGTTGTCAGCACCAATTGACATCGCCATCAACAACACTCCTTTGTAATTCCCATAAAGATGGGTACCGTCAATGGAGATTACCGGTTTGCAGTGATTGAACTCGGTAATTGCCGACCCGAATGCCCAGAAAACACGATGGAATACGCGAAACGACCCAATTGTGCCTCCAGTATTGATGACAACTCATGTACCGACCCTGGGTTGCTAATGACTATTGCTTCCAACACACTTGGCAAGTCGGCATATGTTTACTCCCAATCCCCATAAATTTTCCCGATGGCACGCTGATTTCCATCCCATGCCGCCTGAAGTACGATACCAACACATCGTACTTCAAATTATTGATCTCTATGATGACATTTGGTCGCAGTGTTCTGTCAACACGAATGAGTGGGATAATCTCACGACAGATGAACTTCGCAGTGATAATGCGATTATCCATAGCCATCACATTCTTTGTGCATGTATCATCGCGAGGACCTGCGTATGATACTATCATCCATAACCGAAGGCCATCAGTAACATGCCTCGCCGTTAGTTTCCATGTGCATCCACTTGAAACATCTCGACTACATACTGTTGCAAACCTCTCAGTACTGTGCTTCACAACCCGAAATGATTATTTGTTGGAGATGAAGTACACTTTCATTTGGTATACCAGCTCTTCTATGCTGTTGAAGAACAACCCCTGCTCGAATTCCATTCCGCACTTGAAAGTGGTTGACGGGTTCCATGTTGTCCATGTGTCCAGCTCTTGGGGTATGGGGTCGCGCACATAGTTCCAAGATGGAGTTATACCCCCAACTGCTTTCATGATAATCTCATTGGCCTTCTCCCTTGTCAGTTCGACATCTTGACCCTTCGGATCATCAGTGCCCTCCTCTTCTTGATCCAAATCGTCTTCATGGTCGACCCAAAATGCATCAGCTCAAACATCTTCACCGATCTCAGACTCTGTCATAGTTGAATGAGGTGTGCTAGTTTGATTCCCATGTTCAATGCCAGCCAAGAGACCGGTGAATCCCCTTGTACCGACGTACGGTAGATATTGTCCATTGTTGTCCATATCAATATGTACATGTATTATCTCTTGTTAATAATCCATGTACTATATAAATAATTTTCACTTCAACTATTTCATAAACTTACAAATTCCCTTATTTTTTTTATACTTACAAATTTCCCTAAGTTTTTAATAATTACCAAATTTCCCTAATTTTTTGTATACACTAGATAATACATGTATAAACCCCGTGCTACGCACGGGGTTTATTTTAAATAATTTTTAATTAATATATTATCATTGCGATTTTATTACTAATAATTTTTATATCTAAAAGTTTTAATATGGTTATTTATCTTTGAAATTCGAAAAATATATTAACTTGACTCTATTTATCCTTCTAATCACTTCTATATGCAATTCAACTACTATAAGCAAAAAGAAATGATAATTGCTTTTGAAATACATGTGTTTAGGTTTAAAACATATAAAAAATACTATAAAATTATATTTACAGTGAATGTAAATGTTCAAATAACATTTCTTGCATCTGGTGGATCTTCAATAGAGCTACATATTTAATCGAATAAAATGAAAATATATTATAGAATTCACATAATTTTATTATAAGATTGGGTGTGAAGAAATATATGGATCTCAATTTGATCATGCACACAACATATACATATACGTAATTACAATCATCATGCTCATTAACTCTACTTTGAAAATAGAGGTCTTTTAATTTCGGTATAGACTTAGCCCATTTAGGTAATCAGTGGTGAATATTTTAGTTTCGCTCCATATTATATGTAATGGGGGTAATTTACTATTTGTATGTAAAAAAGAAAAAAAGGGAAAAGTAAGAAAAAAATAGCTAGAAATAAACGATAAATAGTGTAACCTATGAGTTTTGGACCGTTAACAATTTGCACTAAAGCTAATCTACAACCAATCGGTGGTGAATATTTTAGTTTCGTTCCATATTTTAATGGGGGCAATTTACTATTTATATGTAAAAAGAAAAAAAGGGAAAGGTTATTTTAGTTTCGTTCCATATTTTAATGGGGGCAATTTACTATTTATATGTAAAAATAAAAAAAGGGAAATGTTAGAAATAATAGCTAGAAAAAAAAACAATAAATAGTGTAGCTAATGAGATTTGAACCCTCGATAATTTGCACTAAAATTTAGTCTACAACCAATGAGCTATAATAATTTCTTGAATTTTAAAGGTAATGGTAAATATATATTAGGTTAATATTTTTTATAATTTAATGAGTGCAATTAATAGGGCAAAACCCAAATTTATATATATAGTATAGATAGTATAGATAGTATAGATTTATAATTTAATGAGTGCAATTAATAGGGCAAAACCCAAATTTATATATATAGTATAGATATGTACTATACAAATAATTTTTCACGTCTACTATTTCATATACTTACAAATGTCCCTATTTTCTTTTATAGTTACAAATTTCCCTAATTTTGTTATAATTACCAAATTTTCCTAATTTTTTTTATACATGTACTATATAAATATTTTTTCGCTTCTACTATTTCATATACTTACAAATTTCGCTAATTTTGTTTATACTTACAAATTTCCCTAATTTTTTAATAATTACACAATTTCCCTAATTTTTTGTATACATATGAGCTATATAAATAAATTTTCACCGCTAGTATTTCATATAACAAATCTACAATATGATCGATCATATACAAATAAAATAATTTCATCCATAATTTTGTCTTCTAAAATTACAAATAAGCTTCCTAAATTTGCAACATTCCCACATTTTTATATAAATTTATTTTCCAAATTATTCGCACCATATAAAATTTTTGCCCCCTAATTATTTTCAAACATTTCGAAATAACACTATTTATGTCGAATTTTTTCCGTATAATTACAAAATTATTTCATATAATCTTCCAACAACTCCATAAATGATGAATATCTAAGATTCAACAATTGAACCATTCTTTTACCTTCAACCTATAACCATGTACCAATTAAAAAATTCTAAAATTTCCTTATACCAATTACGATAACCAAAACAAAGGACAAAGATTTTTTAACTCACTTTTTTGTCGGGAATATAGAGTTGTTGTAGGGCCTTGTTTCGATCACTGGTCGCCTGGTCGGAGGCAAAAATTGGCCTGTCCAACAAATACTTCAAGTCACTACCTTTCGTTTTCGTTTAGGAATAAAATTTATAAACATGACAAAGTTCCATTAAATAAAACAAAAGAGGAAGATTTTAGACCTAACCTTTCTGTCGGGGATATGGGGCTGCTGTAGGGCCTTTCTCCGAGCAGTTGTCGTCGAGTCGAGGCAACGTCAGCCTGTTGGCGCAGTAGGGGGCGGCTTCTCGAAACCCTTTCCAACCTTTAGGCGAGATTTTGGGAGATTGGGGGCGCTAATTCAAAATTTCAAGTGGTTGTTTTGTTTTGCAGGTGGATCGGCCTTGATGAACGGTTTTTAGTCGCGTAAACCGTATCAAAATAAATTCGAACCTACCTAACTAATGTAGTGTGATAAGTACGAGTCGATCCCACAGAGAATCAAGTATTTCCAAGTTATGTCTATTTACCAATTAATAGGAAAAGGGGGTTTTGATTGATTGAAATAAGAACGAAAACAAAATAAACTAAAAACAAATAATGCAAAACAATTTAGAGAAGATCGTTCTACCTACAACTATCCACTTTATTTGGTTGAAATGATATTGTAACTTCCTCTTGTCCTTTTAAGTTTCCTATGAATGCCCTTGTCTCGACCTAATATAGTTACTAGTTCAATCAGTCCTAGAAACCCTTATCAATCGAACAGTCCCTAAAGAAGGATTTAACCCAATTGATATCTTTAAGTTCAGAGATTAACCAAGGTATTTGCAGTCCCTAAAGAGGGATTTAACAACACATCCAACTTCCTACCTATCCAATTAGTTCAATCAGCCTTAAAGGGATAAGTTTGCTACTTGGGTTAAGATTCGCAATCAAGAATCTACAAAACCCTAGCAATTGAATTGATCTAACTAGTTGGCCAGACAAGATAGAACAAAACAATAAACAATCAAGCACAAAGAAGTTGAAGCATTCAATATAGGAAATAAGGAACAAGATTCAGAAACTCACAATCAATCCAAATAAAGCTTCAAATTGCAAGTAGAACGAAGAGAGTTTAGTCGCCCATGGCGAACATCGCTCTCTCTCTAATTGTCTGATAGAACGTGGAATAGAATAGAAGTAATGAAAATAACATAAAACTTGGCCTTATATAAGTCTAGTCGGCCACAAGAAAGGAAAACATAAGAAACTAGGGTTTTTTAGATGAAACGGTGCGCTGGCAACACGTGCTGCGGCCGCGGCATCTTCCAAACCCGCTGCATCCTCACTGGCGAAGGCCGCGGTATACATGATGCGGCCACTGTATTGGTCTTTTACGGAAAATCAGTCTCGAATTTGCTCTTGTTGTCAACATGAAAGTTGTAGCTCTCTGAAAGAGCTTTACAACGCACGGTCATAATAATCAATCGGACAACCGAGACCTCCAGAAAGTGCAAAACAAGTTCAGCATGCCCAACGACAACTTTTGCAGACTTGTTCTTCGTTTAGGTTCGCTTCTTCTTCTCAGGACCTCTTGAGATCTTCATATAAGCTTCTTCGATCAACTAGACATTCTCATATAATGCGTCACCAACCCATTTCTCATCCTCGGATCCACAGTTACCTGAAATAATTAATAAAAGTGTGTAGATTCCGACTCCACCAACATAAAGAGCAAATATGCAAATTGTACTTAAACCATGCATGATATGCATCATAACTAAACTAAATTCAACCTATTATGACCATCTAAATGCACGCTATCAAACTACCCCACACTTAAGCTTTTGCTTGTCCTCAAGCAATGAAAAACAAATGTAGAATTGATCATCCCACAAATAAGATCTTCATGTTATAGTTTTAGAAAAGCAACATCAAGCAATAGGAGACATGAATGAGAGAACAAATATCCTAGCGAATATATGAGCGATCCAATAGTAAAGGCAAATTTAATCCGACCTCATCGGGATAATGTGTTTCACTCAAGCTCTCATGTGTTTAGGCTTTAAAGTCCAACTCCCAACTCAATTCAAAATGCTCTGTGACGAAACACCAAAAAATAAGTAATAATATTTGCACTATCACGAGTAAATAAGAATATATAATTATAAAAGGTTCCCCGCTATACAAATAGAACCTTATAAGTACGAAGAATGGGCGAATATAAATCGAGATACAGACTTAAGATGTCCGCGGATGACAAAAGATACGGACCTAAGACGTCCGCGGACTATTAACCGCCCGCGGACTATAAACCCGGCCAACATGTGGAAAAACCCACTAAAAACCCCTACCGACACGTGGCATCACACATCCGACACTTGTCCTAAAACCCGACACTTGTCATAAAACCCAAGCCACTTGTCCAAAGATTCATGCAAAGGGGGCTCATCTTGGTCTATATATATCGAAATAATGGGCCATTTCAAAGGGTCGGAAAGGGGGATCTCTAACGGTTTAGGCCGGATTCCCTAGCTTTGAGCCCCCTTTTAAGCGGGATTAGTCTCGGCTGGTAAAAACCGACGTTGATGGAGCCGAAGGAGGACGGTGGTACGCGGATGGCTTGAGCTCGGATCGGCATAGGTTTGGGTACGCCGACGGAATCTCGTCGCGCGTCTCAGGTAAGCCCGATCGTCTGAGCTCGCTCGCGCTCCACTTGATCCCGGAACCCGCCGACATGGGATTCCGAAAATCAGGTTTCGTCACTGGCGCCGTCTGTGGGAACCTCTCACCCGAAGGGGTGATTCATTAAGGTTAAGTATTCTCATACCCTACCTTAACCAGGTTCATTTAATTTTTGTTTAGCAAGCATGGTGACGAGAACTGGCTAAGAAAGTTGGTTGGTGTAGAAGAAATTTGATTTGTTGCCATGTTTGAAGAATAAAGGTCAAAGACATGACAATTTGTACTTAGAAATAGCCGATAGAAGCTTGGGCATTTAAGCGTATGGAAATCCTAAGCACCAAGATGGGAACCATTAAAACTATCATTTGCTGGTAGTTAATTTTATATGCTATATAGCAATTATGAATGGTGGAGTTTTAGTATATACTATATATACGCTTACATACGTGTTTCTCTAGAATGAATTGGGTGAGCATGATTGAAAATTTGAGTCCCCACTCTCTTTATTTACTTCATGGTGATGAAAGTGTTAACTAAACATGCCCAATTTAACTTGCATAAATGAACTAAATTAGTCTGCGAATAGGCATAAAAGTGTAAGCGGAAGGTTGCGCCGGCCGCTCACAAATCCAGGTTCAGAATGGGTTTTCAATCTTGGATTTAAAGTGTATAATTTGATGTGTTTTTTACCTCACCTCTGTACACTTGTTACCCTTTGTGTTCCCTTGAGAGCTTTCAGGATCGGTCCGCGATCCTCTTTACAAAACTAAAGGCAAGCAAATTGATTAGCAAGTGCTCCGATCAGCACGCGAGCAAATTGATCTATATATAATTGTGCTATATATCGTTCATATTTTGTTTTATTAAGTCCCATTACGTGCGATCTTGCTCCGCGTCGGGCATCCGGTCGTAGAGCTGGCCTCCCGGATCGTAGATTTAATTTAGTCTCCTTACGCGTGATCTTGCTCCGCGTCGGGCATCCGGTCGTAGAGCTGGCCTCCCGGATCGTAGATTTTATTTAGTCCCCTTACGCGTGATCTTGCTCCGCGTCGGGCATCCGGTCGTAGAGCTGGCCTCCCGGATCGTAGATTTATTTAGTCTCCTTACGCGTGATCTTGTTCCGCGTCGGGCATCCGATCGTAGAGCTGGCCTCCCGGATCGTAGATTTTATTTAGTCCCCTTACGCTGGAGCTTGGCTCCACGTCGGACCTCTGATCGAATCTGCATTCTCAGAGATGATATTTTAAGTCCCCTTACGCTGGAGCTTGGCTCCGCGTCGGGCCTCCGATCGAATCTGCATTCTCGAAGATGATATTTTATATTAAGTCCTAGGACGCTGGAGCTTGGCTCCACGTCGGGCCTCCGATCGAATCTGCATTCTCGGAGATGATATTTTATATTAAGTCCTAGGATGCTGGAGCTTGGCTCCGCGTCGTGCCTCCGATCGAATCTGCATTCTCGGAGATGATATTTTATATTAAGTCCTAGAACGCTAGAGCTTGGCTCCGCGTCGGGCCTCCGATCGAATCTGCATTCTCGGAGATGATATTTTATATTAAGTCCTAGGACGCTGGAGCTTGGCTCCGCTTCGGGCCTCCGATCGAATCTGCATTCTCGGAGATGATATTTTATATTAAGTCCTAGGACGCTGGAGCTTGGCTCCGCGTCGGGCCTCCGATCAAATCTGCATTCTCAGAGATGATATTTTATATTAAGTCCTAGGACGCTGGAGCTTGGCTCCGCGTCGTGCCTCCGATCGAATTTGCATTCTCGGAGATGATATTTTATATTAAGTCCTAGGACGCTGGAGCTTGGCTCCGCGTCGGGCCTCCGATCGAATCTGCATTCTTGGAGATGATATTTTATATTAAGTCCTATGACGCTGGAGCTTGGCTCCGCATCGGGCCTCCGATCGAATCTGCATTCTCGGAGATGATATTTTATATTAAGTCCTAGGACGATGGAGCTTGGCTCCGCGTCGGGCCTCCGATCGAATCTGCATTCTCGGAGATGATATTTTATATTAAGTCCTAGGACGCTGGAGCTTGGCTCCGCGTCGGGCCTCCGATCGAATCTGCATTCTCGGAGATGATATTATATATTAAGTCCTAGGACGCTGGAGCTTGGCTCCGCATCGGGCCTCCGATCGAATCTACATTCTCGGAGATGGTATTTTATATTAAGTCCTAGGACGCTGGAGCTTGGCTCCGCTTCGGGCCTCCGGTCGTAGAGCTTGACTCCCGGATCGAATATTTTATTGAACCCCATTACGCGTGATCTTGCTCCACGTCGGGCATCCGGTAGAGCTCGCCTCCCGGATCGAAGATTTAATTAAGTCCCTCAACGCTGGAGCTATCACTCGCGGAGGGCCTCCGATCGTAGCTTGAGCCTCTTGCAGCACACTTGATAAAGTCCCTCAATGCTGGAGCTATGCTCAGAGAGGGCCTCTGATCGTAGCTCGTATGCTCGCGGAGATAAACTCTTAACGAGTATAAACTAAGTCCCTCAACGCTGGAGCTATCACTCGCGGAGGGCCTCCGATAATAGCTTGAGCCTCTCGGAGCACACTTGATAAAGTCCCTCAATGCTGGAGCTATGCTCAGAGAGGGCCTCCGATCGTAGCTGGTATGCTCGCGGAGATAAACTCTTGACGAGTATAAACTAAGTCCCTCAACGCTGGAGCTATGCTCAGAGAGGGCCTCCAATCGTAGCTGGTATGCTTGCGGAGATAAACTCTTGACGAGTATAAACTAAGTCCCTCAACGCTGGAGCTATCACTCGCGGAGGGCCTCCGATAATAGATTTTGCCTCTCGGAGCACAATTGATAAAGTCCCTCAATGCTAGAGCTATGCTCAGAGAGGGCCTCCGATCGTAGCTGGTATGCTCGCGGAGATAAACTCTTGACGAGTATAAACTAAGTCCCTCAACGCTGGAGCTATGCTCAGAGAGGGCCTCCGATCGTAGCTGGTATGCTTGCGGAGATAAATTCTTGACGAGTATAAACTAAGTCCCTTAACGCTGGAGCTATCACTCGCGGAGGGCCTCCGATCGTAGCTTGAGCCTCTCGGAGCACACTTGATAAAGTCCCTCAATGCTGGAGCTATGCTCACAGAGGGCCTCCGATCGTAGCTGGTATGCTCGCGGAGATAAACTCTTAACGAGTATAAACTATGTCCCTCAACGCTGGAGCTATCACTCGCGGAGGGCCTCCGATCGTAGCTTGAGCCTCTCGGAGCACACTTGATAAAGTCCCTCAATGCTGGAGCTATGCTCACAGAGGGCCTCCGATCGTAGCTGGTATGCTCGCGGAGATAAACTCTTAACGAGTATAAACTAAGTCCCTCAACGCTGGAGCTATCACTCGCGGAGGGCCTCCGATCGTAGCTTGAGCCTCTCGGAGCACACTTGATAAAGTCCCTCAATGCTGGAGCTATGCTCACAGAGGGCCTCCGATCGTAGCTGGTATGCTCGCGGAGATAAACTCTTAACGAGTATAAACTAAGTCCCTCAACGCTAGAGCTATCACTCGCGGAGGGCCTCCGATCGTAGCTTGAGCCTCTCGGAGCACACTTGATAAAGTCCCTCAATGCTGGAGCTATGCTCAGAGAGGGCCTCCGATCGCAGCTGGTATGCTCGCGGAGATAAACTCTTAACGAGTATAAACTAAGTCCCTCAATGCTGGAGCTATGCTCACAGAGGGCCTCCGATCGTAGCTGTTATGCTCGCGTTGATAAACTCTTAATGAGTATAAATTAAGGCCCCTTAACGCCAGAGCTCTCATCCGCGGAGGGCTTCCTAATTGAACTACGAAAGGCTTGATTTTCTTCCCAAGAGATACGTAGGCAACCCACTAATGTGTTGGGTACAGCCCAGACCAAACAAACTTAAAACTTTACACCAAATGTCTGATATATTGAGTACTCTTCCCAAAGAAGACGAAGGAGAAATGCATATGCTGTCTCGTTTGAGTCGAACCCTAGCTAAGTCTCATCTTAACTAAGGTCCGAGGAGCTGTGACGAAACACCAAAAAATAAGTAATAATATTTGCACTATCACGAGTAAATAAGAATATATAATTATAAAAGGTTCCCCGCTATACAAATAGAACCTTATAAGTACGAAGAATGGGCGAATATAAATCGAGATACAGACTTAAGATGTCCGGGGATGACAAAAGATACGGACCTAAGACGTCCGCGGACTATTAACCGCCCGCGGACTATAAACCCGGCCAACATGTGGAAAAACCCACTAAAAACCCCTACCGACACGTGGCATCACACATCCGACACTTGTCCTAAAACCCGACACTTGTCATAAAACCCAAGCCACTTGTCCAAAGATTCATGCAAAGGGGGCTCATCTTGGTCTATATATATCGAAATAATGGGCCATTTCAAATGGTCGGAAAGGGGGATCTCTAACGGTTTAGACCGGATTCCCTAGCTTTGAGCCCCCTTTTAAGTGGGATTAGTCTCGGCTGGTAAAAACCGACGTTGATGGAGCCGAAGGAGGACGGTGGTACGCGGATGGCTTGAGCTCGGATCGGCACAGGTTTGGGTACGCCGACGGAATCTCGTCGCGCGTCTCAGGTAAGCCCGATCGTCTGAGCTCGCTCGCGCTCCACTTGATCCCGGAACCCGCCGACATGGGATTCCGAAAATCAGGTTTCGTCACTCTATACACCGTGAAAGTTATCACTTGCAAACAACATTATGAGGACTTTTATAGGGTTGTAATGGGGCTTTGGTAGGAACATAAGGCATGAGAAATATTTAGGCTTGTGGTACTAAAAATCCGGGAAAAAGGAACAACAACCAACCAGAACAACACCAAAACTTCCATACTTCGCAAACCATTCCAATACCATAAACTCCAATACACATCAATAAGCACTCTTCGATTTCAATAGCCATACAACTTATGCAATTTTTCCATTTGGAAGATGACTTCCTTTTTTTTCTTCTATGCTTACTTTTGCCTCTAGGTGAATTTTATCCTCCCTAGGTCTAAGCTTACTAGACTTTTACTCCTAAGTGAATTTTATCCTCCTTAGGCCCCTAGTGACAAGTCATCTCTATTATGCAAGAAGGGTTACCTTATTTCGGTTATGCCTCTCGCAATACCCAACCATACATACATCATCTCCACTCAAAGCAACTCCAACATATATATTTTTCACCAATTCTCCTTCTAATTCCCGGATAGGGTCAGGCTAATCATTGGCTATGATATATTTTTGTGGAGCTATATAAAAAAAATAGGCTTTAAAGCTCAGATGGGCTTCAAGCAAAGGATAATGCAAAGGGTAGATAAGGTATAATATGGCTAAAGAAAACATGCCTCAATCATTTGAAATTCACAAGCAACAAACGTGTGCAATACGGTCATGAAAAACAAGCATATGAAGAGTATAATCACACAATAAAAGCAAAAGAGAATAATACGTAAAGTCCCTATAAGGCCAAAATCAAACTCACAAGGGTTATATTTTTTTTTTAGATTTCAATTTAACCTCAACTATGAACCATACTTGCTCAATTATATTCTCAAATCATGCTCCAAAAATCATTTTCAAGCAATTCAATCAAATCATGGGATTTATGCAATAAGATCATAAAAATAAATTAGAGGACAAACTAAACCAAGATGGGTATCTTTAATAACACCTAAATGCAATGCATGATATTTTTGTGAATTTTTTTTAATGTGATATATGAATAAAAATAAATATGAAGACATAAATAAACATGATAACATACATAAAAATGATATGCAAACTCTATCTATATGTAATGCAATCCCTCCCCCACACTTAAACATTTCATTGTCCTCAATGAAACATAAAAGACAACAAAAAATAAAAACATAGAGGAAGAGATGAATGAAATACTCACAATGTGCTGGATGGGTCTCTATAGGTCGGATCTGAGCATTGCGGCGGGTTAAAGGCGGCGGCCTTTTCTGAAAGGTTATTCCATCCAAAAACTAAAAACAACTATCTAATGCCTAATGGAAAACCTAATTTATTGAAAAGAAAACTAGCTAACTAGGAATTGAAATAACTAAAACTTACCTCGGGTTGCCTCCCGAGAAGCGTCTTTCTTTAATGTCATTGGCTTGACTTATTCTCAATCTCAAGACCTTATCTCTCAGACATTGTCAAAGCCCTCAGTAGCCTATCATATTCCTGTGCACACATCTTACAAGGCACATCATAGCACAATAAATTGAAGCATAAAATGTGGAACTCAAGAACCCTTTTCAATCTATCAAAGAGTTTAGCATGACTCTCTGCAGAAGGAATATGATACCACCAACACAGTTCCGCTGGTGGCTTCTCAAAATAGCAATCAAAAGGATAAACATAATCACCATTACCTTCAAAATTGCAAAAGTTTACCTTTATTACCTCTTGAGCCTCAGCTGATGGTTATAGACCTGGTTCATCAATGGGGGAGCTCAGAATGGATGTTGCAGATGGAGTAAGAGACACATCACATGTAACTTCATGCGTCGACTCATGAGATTCCAAGTCAAGAAGCACTACACCCTCTCCTCCATCGTCGAAGACACTATCGTTGTCTGCAACCAATTCCTCCTCTTCTTCGTTGAAGCTCATTTCTTTCTCACCTTTTGCACTAAGAATTAGAATAGAAGTAATGAAAATAACATAAAACTTGGCCTTATATAAGTCTAGTCGGCCACAAGAAAGGAAAACATAAGAAAATAGGGTTTTTTAGATGAAACGGTGCGCTGGCAACACGTGCTGCCGCCGCGACATCTTCCAAACCCGCTGCATCCTCACTGGCGGCGGCCGCGGTATACATGCTGCAGCCGCTGCATTGGTCTTTTACGGAAAATCAGTCTCGAATTTGCTCTTGTTGTCAAGATGAAAGTTGTAGCTCTCTGAAGGAGCTTTTCAACGCATGGTCATAATAATCAATCGGACAACCGAGGCCTCCAGAAAGTGCAAAACAAGTTCAGCATGCCTGACGACAACTTCTGCAGACTTGTTCTTCGGTTAGGTTCGCTTCTTCTTCTCAGGACCTCTTGAGATCTTCATATAAGCTTCTTCGATCAACTAGACATTCTCATATAATGCGTCACCAACCCATGTCTCATCATCGGATCCACAGTTACCTGAAATAATCAATAAAAGTGTGTAGATTCCGACTCCACCAACATAAAGAGCAAATATGCAAATTGTACTTAAATCATGCATGATATGCATCATAACTAAACTAAATGCAACCTATTATGACCATCTAAATCCATGCTATCAGGCCTCCTCCTTTCGCGTTTTGGTTTCTGAGATTTTGAGACTCCGATGCCTAGGTTAAATAGAGGGGGACGGGGACAGTTACACAAGGGAGAAGGGTGAGTCGCTGTTCTAAACAACGACTCACCAGAGAATATATTCTCTGTGAGGCAGACACGGCAGAAACGACAGAGATTCCCTTTGACTGCCCAGAAACCCTAGAGTCGCTGTTACAAACAACGACTCTAGGTTTTTAAATTTTTTTTCCCTTTGCTTTCAGTTTTCAAAACGCAAAAACTTTAAAAAAAAAAACAAAACAGGGAGTCGCTGTTTAACAGCGACTCTCCCAATATATGTTTTTTTTTTCAATTCGGATAACTGAACCCCAAAACTTTTTTTTAAAAAATATAGGGTGAGTCGTTGTTTGTTACAATGACTCTCCCTAAAAATGTATTTTTTTTTTCATTTCTGTTAATTTTAATGGAATTAAATCCAAAAATTTTAAAAAAAATAACGAAATACACGTAACGACTTACATTTTTTAATTTTTTTTAAAAACCTTGGGTAAAGTCGTTGTTACAAACAGCGATTTTATCCTATTTTGACTAAATCACTAAAATCTTTCGGAGTTTGGTTATTCTCTTAATATTTTCTTGATTTTTGGCTATTTACAGATTAAAAAAAAATCCCAAAAGGAAACAAGCCCATCGATTCGGGTGGGATGAACAAGCCCATCGATTAGGTGTTTAGCTTTTTGGTGGGTGACGAGCCCATTGATTGAAGTCAATTTATGGAAAAGTTCATCCATGGAATATCAAAAGAGAAGATGTATAATATTAATAACCCATTAAGCTAGCTAAAGACAAAATTAATTAATATGAAGTAAAATGGAGTTTTCACTATTTTTAGAAATTTGATTTCCTTCCCTAAAGCATACAGTATAATGTTACCAAAAACCTCAACTTTTGATTCAATTCTCTAGTCTTTATCCAATTATGACACGACATCTTGAGTTAGTAACAAGAAAGAGATACTCATAAAACATTAACGGTCTACATTATCCTACATTACTAGAATTTATCGGTTTAAAAAGTCATAGATGAGTACAATATATACAGTAGGCTATTTATTCTCTCAATTCCTTTATTTATCACGAGAAAGGATCTCGGGTTACACATGCTCCGTACAATACAAGTGGCATCCACACTTGTTTAGATATTTGTCACGTTCCCTCGATCAGTCAATTCCCTTTTTTGACCACTTGACGTCTTGGCCGTCGCAAGCACTACACATAATTATAGCAAAAACATCTTCTTTATTTATTTATTTACCTTTATAAAGTAAAAATGTGTGATCTCAATAGGTCAATAACACGGGCATATAATTTTCTTTGTTTAGAACTGATGGAATAATCCGTAAATGTGCAGGGCACCATGTTTGACCCTCTTAAATTATACTCCAAGCCCTATCTATACAATTAAATGCGTATTGTGGCCACAAACCCTCCCCTATAAAACCAATGCCATGCCCCCATACCCAAAACATCACACCACTCCCCGTTTTTCACAAAATACGTACACTAATTGCATTGCAGCCATGTCTCCCCATCGCTTCCTCCCAATCCTCACCCTCCTCCTCCTCATCGGCCTCTCCCACGCCGCCTCCTCCGCCAACTACCTCCTCCCCATCATCAAGGACCGTGCTCGCCTCCAGTACTACTCCACCTTCACCCTCGGCACCCCTCCCGTCCGTGTCTCCCTCACTGTCGACCTAGGAAACCCCACCAACTGGATCTCTGGCGTCCTTGCTGGCTACAACAAGTCCTCCTCCTACAAGCCCGTCCTCGTCAACACCACCGACGGCAACGCCTACTGCGGCCCTGACCCCCAATACTCCGGCACTGGCGGAGACTGCAGCCTAGCCTCCTCCCCCATGCTCTGCAACAGCTTTCAATGCTGGGGCTGGGCCACCAACCCTATCCACCCACGCCTCGCCGGCCTCGGCACTGTCGTCCTCGACGCCCTTGCACCGCTCTACCACCGCCCCTCCCCCTCCGCTTCCCCTGTTAAAACCAGCTTCCCCCTCTTCCCCATCGTCGACACCGACTGGACCTCGCCCTTGAAGGGTCTCTCCCAATTCACCAAAGGGATCCTCTCCCTCTCAAGAACCCCCATCGCCCTCCCCTATCAGGTCTCCTCTACCTTCCACGTCCCCCGTAAGTTCGCCCTCTGCCTCCCCTCCTCCTCCGCCGTCAACGGGGCCGTCTACTTTGGCGGCGGCCCCTACGTTCTCCCTCCCAGCACCGTCGACCTCGCAACCTCGTTCGCCTCCACCCCTCTCGTATCAAACTCCCACAGCGCCATCAAGCCCTACGACCTCGGCGACCCCTCCGGCGAGTACTATATCAAGATCAACTCCATCATCATCGATGGCTCTCCCGTCAAGTTCAACTCGTCGCTTCTGACAATCGACCGCAATGGCGACGGGGGCACTAGACTGAGCACCATGGTGTACTACACGAGGCTCCGCTCGGAGATCTACACGGCGTTTGTGGAGGTGTTCGTGCAGAAAGCCAAGGCCCTGAATATGGCTGCGGTGGGGCCCGTGAGTTCGTTCAAGACTTGCTTCAACTCGACGACCATCAAGTACAATGCGAGGACTGGGAGTGGTGTGCCGGTGATAGAGTTGGTGATGGCCGGGAATGCGAGGTGGAGGATCTACGGCTCGAATTCGATGGTGAAGGTGTCGAGCGACGTGCAATGCTTGGCGATATTCGACGCTGGGGCGCAGACAACTGATCAGCTCCCAGCGGAGACGATGATCCCGGCGGTGGAGATTGGGGCAAAGCAGATGGAGGATAACTTGGTTGAGTTTGATCTGGAAGCTTCCAGGGTTGGGGTTTCTTCTTCGTTGCAGAGGTTCGGAACGAGCTGTTCCCAGCTGATCAAAGGGATTTGATTATTTACAATATTGGACCGATAAGCTTGGAAATTACAATAATGGACTGATCCAAGTATCTAGATCACTAATTAAATGTATTGATATATTATATTATTATGTAATGTTTTGTTGATGAATGATCTTGAATTCTTGATCATATTGACAACGGAGAGACAAGATTGAAATAAAATTAGTGGTATGAAGAAATTAATAAATAGGACGCATGGCATAATGAATTTATTTCGCCATGTAATCAAGTTATCGTGCGTCGACCCTAATAGCAACATTGTCCTCTCTCTCTCTCTCTCTCTCTCTCTCTCTCTCTCTCTCTCTCTCTCTCTCTCTCTCTCTCACACACACACACACACAAAACCCGATATCATTTCTCACAAGGGCATACCCTCGCCTCACGTCAAAAGAGTATAAGTGGTCGGGATAAACTCTTTCAAACTTACTTTTGATGATTCAAGATTAAGATCGGGGTTAGCTACTTTTTGTTGAACAATTTCTGGAATCAACCTCACAAATCTAAGGCTTTTGATCAACCAAAATGTCAAGCAATCACTCAACAAAGTTCCTCTGTGATACAGAAGGGGACAAGACCTCGGATGCTTGCATAAACCACAACTTCCACACACTTCAATTGATAGAAACTATCTACAAAATACATCCTTAAACTCACACAACTGAACTCGAAAACTACCCACTAGACACCCCACTAACATAACTCTAAACTGCAGCTTAACTGCATACAAAACACTAACTGTTTTCATAACATAAAAAATGCATAAACCAAGCTGTAAGTTAGCTAACTAACTCAGCTCTAAGACAATTCAAATTACATTTCAACACCACCCCTTAATTTGAATTCTTTCATGCCCATTTTCTCCATGAAATAGAAGTGCTTTGCACTAATGAGGGCCTTTGTGCATATGTCTGCATCCTGGCTATTAGTTCCACAAAACTTGAGAGTGATCTTACCTTCTGCCACCAGCCTTCGAATAAAATGATGTTGAACATCTATGTGTTTTGTTCTGGCATGAAAGGCTGGGTTCTTGGTCATTGCAATTGCTGATTTGTTGTCACACCACAACTCAATTGCCTCCTTATGATCACAGCTCAAATCAAGCATAAGCTTCTTCAGCCATAGAGCTTGCTTGGCAGCTGCTCCAGCTGCAACATACTCTGCTTCTGATGAAGAGAGTGCCACTGTATCTTGCTTCCTTGCACTCCATGTAATTGCTCCTGACCCAAGCCCAAACACAGACCCAGAAGTACTCCTTCTATCATCAATGCAGCCAGCCCAATCACTGTCTGTGTATCCTCTCAGCTTGAAGTCTTCAACATGTTCATACCACATGCCATACTCAATTGTGCCAGCAATATATATACCTTAGAATTCTTTTAGCTGCTCCCAAATGTTGCTTTGTAGGACTGTGCAAGTACCTTGAAACTACACTCACACTGTAGGCAATGTCAGGCCTAGTATGTATGAGATAGTTTAAGCCACCAACTAGGCTTCTGTACAGCCTTTCATCAGCCATAGGAGTACCATCCTCTCTTCTCAATTTCTCATTCATATTCATTGGTGTCTGAGCAGCATCACAGTTTTCCATTCCAAATTTCTTCAACATATCTCTGGCATACTTCACTTGGCACACAAAAATACCTTCTTTGCTTTGCTTCACTTCCAATCCGATAAAGTACTGCAACAGATTCAAATCTGTCATCTCAAACTTGCTCATCATAGCATGTTTGAAATTCTTGAGCAACTCTGGTGAAGAACTGAAGTAGATAATGTCATCTACATATAAGCACACCACTATGAACTCCCCACTCTTCTTCCTCTTCACATACAGTGTAGGCTCATTTTCACTTCTCTCAAATCCATTCTTTAGAAAGAATGAATCAATCTTACTGTACCAGGCCCTTGGAGCTTGCTTCAGGCCATATAGAGCCTTGTGTAGCCTGCACACTTTGTGCTCTTCATTTTTCTTCACAAAACCTTGTGGCTGCTCAACATACACTTCCTCTTGCAATTCTCCATTTAAGAAGGCTGATTTCACATCTAATTGATAGACTTGCAATTGCCACTGAGCTGCCAAGGCCAACACAACTCTCACTGTCTCCATCCTTTCCACAGGAGAGAAAGTTTCTTCAAAATCTATGCCCTCTTGTTGTGCATACCCCTTTGCTACTAGTCTGGCCTTGTGCTTCTGAACACTGCCATCAGTATTGAATTTGGTTAAAACCCACTTCAAACCAATGACATTTTTATCTTGTGACAGCTCCACCAAGTCCCATGTCTCATTTTTCTGTATGGACTTCAATTCTTCTTTCATATCCTTTTGCCAATTCTCATTGCTTTCAGCATCCTCAAAGTACTCAGGATCTGATGCTACTAAAGCCATCTTACAGCTTGCATATATATCAGACAAGGATCTGAATTTCCTTGGTGGTGACTCACTCGATGACCTTGATGATGATCCACTGTGACTGCCTGAAGAGCCTGAGCTTTGTTGTTGTACTGATGTTGCAGGAGGAGTATCACCATGATCATCATCATCACTATCCTCTTCTTCTGTTGAACTACTGATGGGAATTACAGGGATCACCTCATCTTCTATAGACTGAGCATGCTTATTCTCCCAATCCCATTCAACTCCTTCATTGAACACCACACTTCTACTCACTATTGTTTTCTTGCTCACTGGATTGTAAAGCTTATAGGCCTTTGATTGTGCTACATAGCCTATAAACACACACTTCTCTGCCTTGTCCTCTAGTTTCTTTCTCAAATTCACTAGAGCATAAGCCACACATCCAAACACCTTGAGATGACTCACTGAAGGTTTCTTCCCTCTCCATACTTCAAATGGAGTCTTGTCAGTTACTGCTCTTGTTGGAGAGATGTTGAGTACATACACTGCTGTAGCCATAGCTTCACACCAGAACTCATTGGGAACCTTCCTGGCTTTGAGCATACTCCTAGCCATCTCTATGACAGTCCTGTTCTTCCTCTCAGCCACACCATTTTGCTCAGGTGTGTAGGGAGCTGTCAATTCTCTCCTTATTCCATTTTATTCACAGAAGTTCATAAACTCATAAGACATAAACTCTCCTCCTCTATCAGTTCTCAATGCCTTGATCATCTTCCCTGATTGCTTTTCAACAAGAGCTTTAAATCTCTTAAAGCTTTCAAATGCTTCAGACTTGAATCTAAGAAAATAGACCCAACTGAATCTACTGCAGTCATCTGTGATCAAGAAGAAATACTTGCTACCACCTAGTGACTCAGTTTGCATAGGGCCACACAAATCAGCATGTAGGAGCTCTAAACACGCACTTGCTTTCCATGGTTCATCATTTGAAAAAGAACCTCTTACCTGCTTTCCATAAACACAGCCCTCACACAACTCCAATTCCCCTATCTTGGGCACACCAGCAACCATTTCCTTTGTACTCAGAAGCTTCAAGCTTTGAGCATTGAGATGACCATATCTCATATGCCATAGCATGGTTTCTTCATCACCTTTTACTGCCATAGCCTTTCCCACGTCTGCTGCTAAGTTGAGTGGAAACATTCTATTCTTACTCATAGGAGCACTCACAACTACACAGCCTGATCTTTTCTCCTTTATCACACATTTATCATCTTCAAATAGCGAGGAGTAACCTGTCCCTTGTAGCTAGACCTGTCAAAACACAACCCGACCCGACCGACCCGAAAAATTTCCGACCCGAACCCGAAAATTTTGACCCGGAATTTTTTTTCGACCCGAACCCGAAAAACCCGAAATTTTCCGGGTAATCTGGGTTTCGACCCGGTGACCCGATTGACCCGGTAATTTTGACCCGATTGACCCGGAGACCCGATTGACCCGGTTGATTTATAATTATATATAATTAATTTTTTTATATATAATTAAAATTTATCACAAAATTATCAAATAATGATTTTTTTTAATTTAAAAAAGAAAAAATTGACAAACCCGAAATCGACCCGAACCCGACCCGAAACCCGAGTTCGAGTCAACCCGAAAAACCCGGAACCCGTTTTACCCGAGACCCGAAGTGACCAGACCCGAATGACCCGTTTGATAGGTCTACTTGTAGCTGGCCAACACTGAGCAAATTGTGAGCTAATTCAGGCACCCACTGAACATCATCTAGCAATCTCACTTCACCTTGTACACATTTGATTGCCACAGTGCCTCTCCCTTCCACTTTCAACACCTTGTTGTCACCAAGTCTCACATTTCCTTTCTTAGATTCATCTAGTTCCTTGAAGATGCTTGTTGAACTAGACATGTGGTTAGAGCAACCACTATCTAAGAACCACATCTCACTTGCTCCCTCTGCTACAGATGATAGTGCCATAAACAGCCTATCATCTTTGTCAACTTTCTCTGAATAGTTGGCTGCTTTCTGCTCATTCTCTTACTTCTCCCAACAATAAGCTTCCTTGTGTCCAATTTTCTTACAATAATAGCACTTGATTCCACTCCTTTGCTCCCTAGAATCAGTGCCTTGATTTCTATTGGACTCTTTCCACTGATCATCTCCATTTCCTCTCCCACCAGATTGGTTTCTTCCATGGCCTCTTCCTCGGCCTCTGTAACTCCCTCTTGAGCCACCTCTACCTCTGTGACCTCCTCTGTAGCCACCCCTGCTTGAAGAACCTTCTGACTTGGTCATAGAGGAATCACCTTTAACTTGAAAAACTTTTTCTTCCTTCACTTCAGTGGATCTGCTAAGCCTTTCCTCAAGGGCATGCAGAGAGCTTGTTAACTCTTCAAACTTATATGTTGACAAGTCCTTTGACTCTTCAATGGCAGCAACAACGTGATCATACTTCTTGGTGAGACTTCTTAACACTTTACTCACCACAATCTCAACACTCACATTCTCTCCATGTGACTTCATATGGTTAACTACTGATTCCTTATCTTGCATCATTAGAGTTCCAAACTCTCTTCTCAATGATTGCAACTTGACTGTGATCACCTTCTTGTCTCCCATGTACTCCTGCCTCAAAACTTCCCAGGCTTCATGAGATGTTGTAGCTGCTGAGATTCTTGGAAAAATCTCATCATCCAAAGCACTTTGAATCATGAACAAAGCCTTTGAATCCTTCTTTCTCTTCTCTCTCAGTGGCTGATCAGGCTCTCCTTCCACATTGTCTTCAAAGCCTTGATCTACAAGATTCCAGACATCTTATGACTTGAAGAGGGTGGACATCTTCAAGCTCCAGAAATGATAATTGATTCCTTTGAAGATTGGCAACTGAGGGTTGCCTGAACTTCCATTGTTGCTGTTTTGCATTTTTCAGAACTTCAATTTCTCTATGTGTTTCCCTTGTGTTTGGTTCTCACAATCACTCAAACCTGAATCAAACCCAGCAACACAGATGTGTATTTGCTCTGATACCAAATGTTGAACAATTTATGGAATCAACCTCACAAATCTAAGGCTTTTGATCAACCAAAATGCCAAGCAATCACTCAACAAAGTTCCTCTGTGATACAGAAGGGAACAAGACCTCGGATGCTTGCATAAACCACAACTTCCACACACTTCAATTGATAGAAACTATCTACAAAATACATCCTTAAACTCACACAACTGAACTCGAAAACTACCCACTACACACCCCACTAACATAACTCTAAACTGCAGCTTAACTGCATACAAAACACTAACTGTTTTCATAACATAAAAAATGCATAAACCAAGCTGCAAGTTAGCTAACTAACTCAGCTATAAGACAATTCAAATTACATTTCAACACTTTTGGCTTCGTTGTTTGGAATCCGGATGCTAAGGGTTTCCTTGTGAAATGGAAAATTGTAATTCTAATTTTTTTTTGCTTAAACAAAAGGATGCAACACTAAGACTTCTTAGGAAGTTATCCATCCTAGTACTGCTCTCGTCCAGTAATTGTAATTCTCACTCTATTGTCAATAAGCTAAAGTTTTTGGTCTCCACAATGGGTTGTTCATGCTAAAGAATTAGGAATTGATAATTTTCTCATTAAAGGGGACAACATGACAATTATAAAAGCTTTCTGGATGACGGCGGTAGGTGTCATTTGAGCATTGAGCTCCTACAATCTGATACTCAACTTAATTATTGTTCGTCATTTTAATTAAGCCTCGATTCGTCATATTTTTAAGGAAGTGAATGTTGTAGCAAATAGCTAGGATTACTCATGTGGCCTACCTTTTATCATATTCAATATGTACTTATATCTTCTCATTTAATTTCATTCATAAAATACGAGGAAGGTTCTCACCTTCAAGTTGTAACATCCTGTCCCATATTTTGGATCTATAATAAAAAGATCGAAAGTGATTTTGTCAGTGATTTAAACTCTCTCCATATCACAAGTTAAAACTCTTTCTTTTTCAAGTTTTAGGTGAAATTTGAGAACAATGAATATAAAATGACTTGGTTGTAATAGGCTAATGCATTGTTAAACCATGTAATTTCCAAGCTTATCGGTCCAACATTATAAGCGTGAAAATAAAAATTAAAAATCGATGTAATCCGACCCTAATTCAATTTCAGAAACCATTTTCTACTAACTCTTGGCACATGTAAAAATATCAGGTTATTCCCAATTCCTTTAATATACAATACACGCATCTACACATTTTTATTCCCTTTAAAGATATTGCCACTTGCATCAAAATTAGCACGTTCCCTTTAGACCATCTTTAATGATGGTACTATGAGTATCATAGCTAATTTTAAAAATAGAAAATAAAATTAAATGTCTGATTTTTTTAGTAAATCAATGTAATTATTTGAGAGGAGTATCATATGTATATAGTACCCACTTTATTGGTTCTCCCCCATTTTTATATTTTATATATTTTTTAATAGATTATGATACTTAACTAGAGTACCATAATTAAAGATGCTCTTAGATCGACCGCAATTTGACCAGTTGAAGTCTTGACCGTCGTAAGTTGTACCCTGTAAAATCAATGCCCCCCATACCCAACGTACACAGTATCTGACCCTCCTAAATTATAGGCCCCTGCCTTTATAATTATTTGCGTATTTGTGCCCATAAACCCTCCCCTATAAAATCAATTTCCCCGGCCCATACCCAACGTAAACAGGGGCGGCCCTGGGGTGGGGCGGGCCCCTGCCTGCATAGCCTGTGAAGAATCTGACGGCTGAAGAGTGAACAAGAAGAACGGCAGTTAATTGAATATATTGATAAGTTTTCTTCAATTTGTTATTGTTAGTTACTTAAATATTGAATTGATCGAATTGGTGTTATTAATTTGTTTACAATTGAAATACTTGAAATGTAAATTGATTTGGAGAATTGGAGAATTGAAATTTTGTTGGGTTTTATTTTTAGGGTTTGAGTTTGAAATGTAAAAATTAGGGATTTTGTTTATCGTCATTTATTTATTTTATTGTTTATGAATGAATTAGGATTAGAGATTTGGAGAATTGAAACTTTTGTTCCTTTTTAGGTTTTAGCACTATTCTAAAAATCGCACCTAGGCGCCGCCTAAGCGCTTGGCGACCCCCCTCCACCTAGACCTAAACGACCGCCTAAGCACGCCTAGGCATCCGTCTTGACCGCCTGGGCGCCACCTAGGCGCTAGCGGCCCCTCACGCCTAGGCACTAGTGGCCCCTCACGCCTAGGCGCTAAGCGGCCCCTCACTGCCTAGGATCCGCCTAGCGCTTTTTAGAACACTGGGTTTTATGGTTTGAGATTTCAAATGATTGGAAGTGTGAAATTTTGGGTTTTTTTTTCATTTTTATCGCTTATAAATTTTGACTAGGGATTCCGGTATGGATAGATATTATGTTCGAATCAACAAAATGTCAAGTGTAGGTTCATCCACTCCTCGCAATATAGTTGCAAATGTTGATAATGCTAATGTGGAAGATATTGAAGATCTCACTAAAAAGATGGTTCAAGTAGGAATTCATAGCGTTTTCTCCTTGGTCTAACGGCTTTTGGAGTTGGTTTTGGTGTTACCAGTTGCGACTGCTTCTGTTGAAAGAACATTTTCTGCGATGAATATTATCAAGTCAGATTTGCGTAACAAGATGTCGGATAATCACATATCTGTCAATCTTGTGTGCTACATTGAGAGAGAGAGATCTTCAACATTGAACCTATTTTGTCCATTATCTGTCAATCTTGTGTGATAATCACATATCTGTCAAGCTCTGAGAACTCGCAAGATGGATTTACTTCCTCTATCATTGAAGTGAACTTATTATTATGTATTATTTTGTATCAACATTGAACCTATTTTGTCCATAACAGGATACTTTGGGCCAAGCTTCTAATAAGCCCCCTAAGTTGGCCTACCATGCCAATCCTTAATAATAGATCCGGAGATGCTTTCTTTGTTTTGGAGAGTGAAGTCGTCAAAATTGAGTTTAAAAACCCTATAAGGAGGTTATGTCTACCAAAACATGTCGTAGTTTTATGTTTAGATCCACTCATTTTTTTAGTTTCTGGTTTGATAGTATGGTTTATTCTCATATTTCTTATCAAATTGACAATGCAAGCACGCAACCAGATATCAAAATGTATCTTAATAAAAGCAGAAAGTTCGTCCTTTGGCACACATGGAAGATTACATTGCTATAAAAATACCAGTTAGCTCACATAAGAAGGTTAAAGTAAACTATTATGTGATTTAGTTAAACAAAATGTATAGCACATGTGTAAGCATTTGCTCAAAATATTTGATTTAAGTACCAATTAATTTTACACTAAATATCCTAATTGAAATAAGAAAACAACCGGTAAAGATTTGATAATGAATAAAGATTTGTATTAAAAATATTTAGTTAAATTAATAAAATAGAAGATTGAGATAATTAATAGAGATTTATAAAGATTTGGATAATTAATACATATTTGAATAATTGAATTAATTGATTCCTTTTAAATTAGTTTGATTATTAAAATTTTAAAGAGATAATTTTTTTAAATGAAAGGTGGGCCCAAATTTAAGGAAAAAAATGACATGTATGATGATTGAAGGAGAATATATCAGGTGTCATCTCAAATACTCCATCCGTTAAAAAATATAAGTCCTTTTAGACTTAGATTTTTGTTTGAAAATATAACTCTTTTAAGTTTTTCTAGGTATTGATATGTGATAATTGTCACTTTTTTTTACTTCTTGCTCAAATTTTAATGATTGACAAGGGTTATGGATAATTATTGAGGAATATAAATATAATAAGTTTTTGATTTTCTTAATTTGTGTGCAAATGTCTAAAATGATTTATATTTTTGAACGGTTTGGTATTATTATGGGAGTGAGGCTACTGGCAAGATGTCAGAATGACTATTGGCAAGACAATTCCTTGTCCATTTTTAATTGCACGACAAGTCCTTGTCCATTTTTGAAAATATTTATGAATTTGCCCGAGAGCAAAAGAGAAAACCTATTGACATTCATATACCTATCGAATTCGTTGAACCTTAATCTCAAATACTCAATAAACTCATTGATAGGAATGAATAAACGACTCGATCGGATTACTGAATAGTTTTCGACGACTTCTGGACGATTTTCGATTAAAATATCCGTCAAAACCAAGGTTGAGAAAATTTGCCGAGCTAATATGGTAACCTCGACACATATAGCTGAGCTAATGGATTAACCTCAGCAAAATGTGGCGAGGTTATACAATATACTCGACTAGATAAGATGAGGTTACTTGATAATTATAAGCTCAGCGAAGTTATTATAAAACGACAAATACATCTATTGATGTTACATTGACAGTGTTTATAATAATAAAATATGAAAATACTCAATGAAAGCAGTTATCCCGACCCATTTAGCCCATAATGTTTTTACTTATTCCAATCTTCGACGATTAGTTCAACCAGGCAAACGAGCGCTTGTACTCCTGGTTGCCGATTTATGTATCGTGAAAGAAGAAGGTCCTAGAAAGATCCACTCGAGTGAAGAAGTTGAAGAAAAACTAATATTGATTCTTGTTTTTTTTTCAATGAAATATTTAGTTTTAGTTCTGAATTTCTTATTCTTCTATTTAGTTTTGTTCTGTATCCTGACATGCGTATAACAATATCTTGTCAATGTTTAAGCGTCTTCCTGTCAACATTTTTTTTTTTTTTATCTTGTGATGTTGATAAAATTATCCTGTCAATGTTTTATTTTTATCCTGTCAAGTTATAAGTGTGTTCTTGTGAATACGAAAGTAAGTTAGTGGGAAGTACTAGCAAGCATCGCACTATCAGTTCATTTTCCTGATTCACTCGGTTTATAATCAACTAAACCGGTAACGAAGCATAAGGCAAGTGTACTAGACACCAATCTTACACCTCATTTCAAAATTGATCAGCAGAAAAAAACTGACGAAACAATCAACCTATTCGGGCCTTAAACAGATGTGTCAAATTTGCTTCATTTCATAGTGGAACCAAGTGGAACAAAATAAACGAAGACACAAGCTCATCGCTCCATAACATGATAATGTTTCCATAACATCAAACATCTATTACCAAAGTTCAAAATCCAAAACATCAATCACCAAAGAATATTAAGCCTAAGGTTGTCAGCCTAGCATAATATAATATCATTCGAGTTTCAAGCAGGATATATACATCTACCCTTCAAAAACCATCAAACATCAAGATATCATACTTTTTAAGACACATTATCACAAGGACTAGTGTGTATACCCCGGAATCACCCCTGCCGAATACGTATACCACCATGTTATTCATCTTTAAGGTTATTCAACGATGTAAGTAATGAAATTTACTCACTTACCCCCGCTTATTCGATTTCAAACCAGGGACGCGGGTTACCCTGCCGAATATGTATACCACCATGTTATTCAATGATGTATATGGTAGAGATATTATATGTTGATAAATAACACTGCTATAATCTCTGCATTTATGATTATATTTCATTATTTTGTCAGCTACATGTCATGCTTTTGTTAGCTTTCTATCACTATATATTTGTCGGCTTATGTTTCATCATATCATTCACTTAGCTATCTGTCATTGTGATATATATATATATATAACACTGCTATAATCTCTGCATGTATGATTATATTTCATTATTTTGTCAGCTACATGTCATGCTTTTGTTAGCTTTCTATCACTATATATTTGTCGGCTTATGTTTCATCATATCATTCACTTAGCTATCTGTCATTGTGATATATATATATATATATATATATATATATATATATATATATATATATATATATATGATAGATCATATGTACTCAGCCCTTAACGTGTATCATGTGAACAAATCTGGGCCATTGAATTAAGAAAATCAATGGATGAGATTAAAAGCAACTTCTGATTATTCGATGGTATTGGGGGATTATTCAGTGGTATTGGGAGATTATTCGTTAGAATAAAATTTACATTTTTTACCCTCTTTTTACAGATGAATAATTATGTGAAAACAGACGAATAATTTCTGAGTACATGATACGCGTTAAGGGTAGTACATCGGAACCAACCTCTGTATATGTATATGTATATGTATATGTATATGTATATGTATATGTATATGTATATGTATATGTATATGTATATGTATATGTATATGTATATGTATATGTATATGTATATGTATATGTATATGTATATGTATATGTTGATATTGTTAGCTTATGTTTCATTGTTTGTCAGCTTTCTCTCATTGTGTTGTCAGCTATCTGTCATACTTGGTTCATTTTGTCATCGTGTCATCCTTTGTCAACTTCATGTCATTGTGTTGCGAGCTATTCGTCATACTGGGTTCATTGTATCATCGTTTGTCAGCTGCTTTCTGTCATTGTGTTGTCAGCTATCTGTCATACTGAGTTCATTTTGTCATAGTTAAATATACATATATGCTGACAAACTTGCGAATACAATCGAGAATATGTGCTGATGTTGTGATGACAAACAAATACAATCGAAATTGTGAAGCGAAATTGGGACTTGGACGGCAGACATTTGCGAGGGAGATTGGAAGATTGCTGATCGAGCAAGATGTGTTCATTGAGAGACACGAACAGTTGTCAGAGTTGATCGGTGAAAATTTAGCTAATAAATCTTGGATGGTGGCTTTTTAGGGCCTGTTTGGTAGTAGCGTTTTGGAGCGTGAGATGGAGCGTGAGATAGAGCGTGAGATACAACGCTCTCGTGAACACTGTTTCGCAGGGATCGGCGTTTTCAGAAATGCTCTCTGTTCATCTCAGGCGAAAGCTTTGGAAGCGTGTCCTCAGCCGCTCCCATCTGGAAGCGTTTGATAAAATTGGACGAGCGTTCTCGACGGTGAAAAGAAGACGGAATCCCTCTCCTCTCATCAATTCCTATCTTCGCAGAAGCTGTGGTCGACAATCTTCATTTTCGCATTCGCAGAAGCTTTTGCTATCGATTCCATGAGAGTTCCACGACAACAAACTTCGATCTCGCTGTAAGGTTTGCAAGCTTTGCAATTGATCGATTTCTCATCTTGCTTGTGAAAAAAACTGATATCCACTTCCTTTTGTTGACAGAGGCTCTTCACAGGTTCCATTTCTCTTTCTCCACCAAGCAATATCGCTTTCACGTTCTTCAGGTAATAGCGAAATTCCTCTTTCTCGCTCTTTGTTGCCCACTTGATGCAATTTCGATTTGCATTAACCCTAAATTTCGATTTACGTAAAACCCTAACTTTTGATTTTCATGGTCTGACTTATTTGAATTACTGAATTAAGATGAGTGTTGTTGCATAAACAAACTAGAATGAAATTGGGTTTCTAGAGGGATGAACAGAAGGGTAAATTACATGTGTAATTCTCAATATATTTCCATTATTTGGGGTTTTCTGGGGTTTACTTGCTTTGTGAGTTCATTTGTGTATTCTGAGATTTTAGTTCATTCCATTAATCTATTATCTATCCCTGGTTTAATTTGAACTTTGAACCTCATTCAACCGAAATGAAATTTCCAATCTCCATCTATTAAACACAAATGGATTGCTGATTTCAACTACTGCTTGATGTTATGTTGATCAAGGAGTCCCTAGTCTTTTAATATGTACTCTATGTTCCAAACTCCTAATGGTAGGAAAGAAATGCATATGTGATTTATAGGGTTAAGTTGCTTGATGTTATGTTGATCAAGGAGTCCCTAGTCTTCTAAGTTCTAGCCTTTTATCTGACTTTATCACCCCCTGGCATTTTTTTTAACCTCACTTTGCAATTATTGATGTACTAATATGTGAACCTTATGATTCCTTTTTATCCAGATTTTTATACATGGTCAATGAAATAAGGTTATACTCTATTGTACAAAGGCTAAATAAGATGATTTGGGAAACAACCACTTCCTTCAATCCCTTGTTTTGCTCTAGGATTCATGAATGCATATATGAACCATAAATGAGGATGCATAGTCTAAGACTGTTGATTTTTGTAGAAGTTTGTATTACTACTCATCTTTTACCCAGGATCCATAAATAAGGTTTAACTTATAATGGGAAGAGATATATTAGAAAATCCATAAATAAGGTTATACTCCATTCAAATTATACAAGCTGCTGTATATTTCCAAATCAGATCTAGATCTCAATGATTATCCAACTTCTCTTTTCCAAGTCATATCTGTTTTTACTGAAATCTTTTTTTACATAGAAAACAGATTTTTATGAATAGAAATCTGTTTTACAGAAATTTGTTTTTACATAGAAAACAGATTTTTATGAATAGAAATATGTTTTTACATAAATCTGAAATCTGAAATAAGCTTTAAATAAAAAATCTGAAAAAAACAGATTTCTGTAAAAACAGATTTTGTGAAAACAGATTTCTGTAAAAATAAGCAAATCCCACCAGCAAATGGGGTGCTATTGTAATGACTAATGTATTAGAGTTTGGTATGTGTTATAATGTATATGGTATATGTTATAATGAGGTGCTAATCTTCTAGCTTTGTCAAAATTTGCATGCTCTTCATTTTTTTATAGCATAAATGTGATTTTTCTTCGTGGTGCAGATTTTTTGGCGTGGACAGGAACAGATGATATCAGATGTCGCTCCGCCTGAATATTGGGACAAAAATGCAAATATCAGAGAACTCAGTCCGATATGATTCTTTCTATTTGTCGTAAAGCCTAATCTGTGTAAGTAATAATAGACTCATTTTTTTTTGGGCGGCTTCTTTCCCTTTGTCAATCCTCTTGAGAATTAGAACAATTGATTGGATAATTTAGTTAAATTAGTTTCATTAGCTGCACTGCTGTCAATGCATCCATGATGAACTATTGATTGTTCTGAAGGTTTTGATGGGTATATAGACAATTTCGCCTAAATTGTGCTAATTTGATACCTGCATTCACATTTCTACCATTTTCATACCTTTATCACATTCCTTTCTTCATATTCTTGGGGGCTAAAAAGGAGAATTTGTGCTGCACTTTAAACATCACTTATTTGTCACATATTCAGCATTCACCCAAAACTGCAGCAATTGGCGTGTAAGGTGCCAAGAGGCATGAAAGTGAAACAAGGTCAAAGATGAAGTCATTGCATTTCATTGGAGCAATATTAGCTCGCGGGTACCTAGCTTCTCCAGTTAGGTGGTTAGGCCACTTGAGAGCTTGAAACTCATAATTTGGCCATTCGATAGACGTAATGCTTATACAGGCAAATGCTTGTTCAAGTACTTGCTATTTTGGTTAAGCGTTTAAAGAGCTTGAGCTCGAATTCGAGTTAGTCTAATTACTCGTGAGCCGAATATGATCACAAAACCAAGCTCGATAAAAAAAATATCACCCCTATTGACAATGTATGATTTTGGTTTCATAGCTCGGGCTTGTTATTAGGCTATAAAGTCGTGTATTTTTTCTCTTTTATAAAGGAACTTTATAGCCCAAGCCAAATATGACCGGACTCTAAAGTCATGCATCAAATAAAATAGATCCATTTTGGTAATTTGACAATTTAATCTCCAAAAAGCTTGGATAATCAATAGTCATGCCAAACAAGATGTTCAATTTTAAGCTATATTATAATCTTAAGCTAGATTTAAATTTTCATCTCGATTATAATCTTAAGTTAGATTAAAAAATGTGTACGCCAAACATGCCCTTATTCAATTAAATTTTATCACATGACCAATTACTTTTTTATCCCAAGGAAACAGGCCCATCGATTCGGGTGGGATGAACTTAGGTGTTGCAGTGTTGCTTTTTGGTGGGTGACGAGCCCATTGATTGAAGTCAATTTATGGAAAAGTTCATCCATGGAATATCAAAAGAGAAGATGTATAATATTAATAACCCATTAAGCTAGCTAAAGACAAAATTAATTAATTTGAAGTAAAATGGAGTTTTCAGTATTTTTAGAAATTTGATTTGCTTGCCTAAAGCATACAGGATAATGTTACCAAAAACCTCAACTTTTGTCATTCATTCTCTAGTCTTTATCCAATTATGACACGACATCTTGAGTTAGTAACAAGAACGAGATACTCATAGACAGTGGCGGATATGCGGAGGCTCGGGGTGGCTGGAGCCCCCGCTGGCCAAAATAATAGTACATGTATATTTTATATATCTGTTAATTTAATAATATATAAGAGTAAAGTAAAACATAACCACAAAGTTGAAATAGCTTAGTGGTTAAGACACGGGATAAGTTTAGTGGGGAAGTATGACATATCAGGTTCGACTCTTAGCTCTGCCTTTTTTTTTTCACTTTATTGCATCTGTTTTTATTTTTCTTCTCTTCCTTTTAATTTGATTGTTTTTAAGTTGAATTGATTGAGTGTGAATCAATTTTGATTAGAATTTGTGGAGTTGAGATTTGAGGAATGAGAATCAATTTGGGGATTTTCGATTAGGGTTTGTGATTTGAAAATTAAAATTGTGGTTGTGGGGAGAAATATATTTGTAAATTTGTTGTTTGTGATTCGAAACAATGGTTTGTGATTGTGGTTATAAGAATGAATTTGTGAAGTTGTTACTTCACTATGAATAACCACCATTAGAATTTTGCACATAATTTCAGAGTTGGTCACTATGAATAACCACCGTGGTTCCGCATATTTCAAAAAATTAATTAAATGATATTGTAGT
Source organism: Persicaria maculosa (assembly GCA_963922045.1). Lineage (NCBI taxonomy): Eukaryota > Viridiplantae > Streptophyta > Magnoliopsida > Caryophyllales > Polygonaceae > Persicaria > Persicaria maculosa. The sequence continues at coordinate 68,788,503 of OY998251.1, read as the reverse complement.
TTAGCTATAAAATTTTGAAGTTCAGTGTTACATTACAGTTGGTAATGTAGGTTTCTGAATATGCAAAACAGCATAGTGGTCTTGTATATAGGTACAATCTTAAACTCGAACATTTCAAACCGCCATTTTTCGGAAAAAAAAAATTCAGCCCCCCTTACAAAAATTTCTGGATCCGCCACTGCTCATAAAACATTAACGGTCTACATTATCCTAACATTACTAGAATTTATCGGTTTAAAAAGTCATAGTTGAGTATAGGGCTGGGAAAAAGTTGGATCGGACCGGGACCAGACCGGAAATTACGGTCTTTGGATCGGACCGGAGAATTACGGTCTGGTCCGCGGTCCAAGAAATTATGTATTCCGGGTTCCGGTCCAAAGCCGGGACCAGACCGGAATTTCCAGACCGGAATTGGACCGGATTCTGATTTTATTTTATTTTTTAAAAAAAAAGAAAAGAAAGAAAGAAGAGGAAACACGCTTCATCTCTCAGTCTAAAGTCTCAGCCGGCCCTACTCACTAGTACTCAGTACTCTCTCAATCTCTCTTCTTCTTCGCTCAATTGATTCGTCCTCGTCCTCTGTCTCACGACTGCTCCAGAGTCCAGACTCCATTGATTCGTCCTCGTCCGGTCGTCCATCCGTCTCGTAGGCGTTCCGCTCTCAGTCGGCCCTCCTCCCTCCGTTTTTCTTCTTCCCTCTCGACTCTCTATTGTTCGCTCACGTCTCTGTCCCGAAGCCTCTCTCTTCAATTCTTCTTCTTCCCCCACTTTTTCCGTATAGATCTAGGTTTGTTTCAGTTTAGATTTGAGATATTTTTTCAGATTTAGGGTTTTGGACATTAAAGGAAATTTGTTTGGTTGAATATTTTTCAGATCTAGGTCTGTATACGTCCTCTTTCTGAATTCGATCTCTATTAATGTCCACGATGATAATAGAAAGTTGAAATACTCAGCCCATCATTTGAGCTCTATTTGGTGGAATTGATTAGCTTTAGAAAAAATCTTCCAACGATGATTAGGGAACTCGAAGAAGTGCAACAAACAGTGATTAGGGAACTCGATGAACATTTGTTTGGGGCTGTTGTACTATTGTGTTTCAAAAAATAAAAATCAAATAAAAAAATTTGTAGGCACAACCGGTCCAAACGGTCTTTTCGGTTCGCGGACCGGAAAACCCGGGACCATATTTCTCGGTTCCGGTCCGATCCGCGGTCCAACTTTCGAACAATTCCGGTCCATCGGATCGGACCGGGACCGGAATTTCCGGTCCGGTCCAGACCGGATGCCCAGCCAATGTTGAGTACAATACAGTAGTCAGTGGGATATTTATTCTCTCAATTCTTTTATGTTAACTCCACCTTGATGATAAGATCAAACTATAGGATGTAAGGCCTTGGTTGATGAAAGCCAAAACTCGGGAATCCTGAGTTTGGTAAGGTCTAACCAAAAAGGGCTCAAGACATTTGTTGGTTTCTACTGGACTCGGAAATGGTTTAGGGTAAATGGGCCTATTTATTAAACGGACCTAATTTACTCTAACCCAAACCGAGATCCACTCACATTGGGCCTAAGATTAATCTCTTCAGACTTTGCTCAGTTGGGCCTTTGATATCTTTGCTCAGTTGGGCCTATGTTTGATTAATAGATTATATCTTATCTATCATGTATATCTTCTTGCATATTGTTGAGATTTTACAGGATTTGGAACAAATCTTCAAACGGCCTTTATCGACAATTCAATCCTCTCAGATCCTTGACGAGATCTCAGCAGCCTCGGTGAAGGTTCTGGAATATTGGCCCAACCAAAGATCTCTCCCCAGAAAGATATGTTGCAACGTTCTTAACTATCGGGAGAAGATTCAGGAATTCAAAGTTTGAAGTTGAGCTATATAAAGAGAAGAAGACGTCTGCAGCATAACACATTCTCTACAGCGCTCAATCGTTCACTGCCTTCAAGTCTTCTTCAATCGATCTCACGCAGCTCCCCACGCAAAGAATTTGTATTTACTTTGAGTGTGTGTGAGGTTTCATTACGCTTTATAGTACAATTCATCTAGGTTATACTAAGGGTTTCTTTACCCAAAAGTATAGGGTGCTTCGGTATCCTTAGTTGCTTTATTTCACTAGAGAGTTTGGGTGGCTAGATAGTAAAGTAGTCTAGAAGTGTGTAAGTCTTCTAGAGGTTGTATCTAGGACTCATAAGGAAAAGTGAAATAAAGTGTGTTGAATCCTACGGGTTGGATAACCCTAGGCGGGGACGTAGGCGGTTGGGCCGAACCTCTTTAACAAGTATCGTGTGCTTTTTCTTATTGCTTGCTTTTATTATTTACTATTTCTTACTTGCTCTCGCTACTAATCTCTCTTCACATCTCAGATAAGGTCTTACAGCTTGCGGTAAAGTCTTACCTTTCTGGATTGCGAAAAGTTTCCATACTCTATCCAACCCCCTCCCCCCCCCCCCTATAGAGTATTTGTGTGCTTCTATCCTGCCTATTCCGTACTTCAATGGGTATCAGAGCCTAGCTCACGTATTTGGATATTACTATCTGTGAGTACTAACCATGGCAGGCGAAGGACAAGGCGGCTTCGGTCAAGGAAGATCTATCTCCCGTCCACCTCTCTTCGTTGGGGATAATTTTATGCACTGGAAATCTCTGATGAAAATGTTCATCATTGATCAGGATCTAGAACTCTGGCATATCATTATGCGAGGGCCAAATGTCCCCAAGAAGGACGGACCAAATGGAACGAAGCTAGACAAGACGGAGGATGAATTCAACCAGACGGATCTGGAGAAAACAGCCAAAAACAGTAAAGCAGTTCATGCTCTTTACTGTGGGCTAAGCACTGAAGAATTCAACCGGATTTCCTCTTGCAAATCAGCAAAAGAAATCTGGGATAAATTGGTTGTGACCTATGAAGGAACTAGTCAGGTCAAGGAATCCAAAATCAGTATTTATCTTAGACAATACGAATTGTTTAAGATGAAATCTGATGAGTCTATGAAAGTAATGTTCACCCATTTTACGGAGATCATTAATAATCTCGACTCCTTGGGAAAAACCTTCCAGAATGAAGAAAAGGTCAGAAAGATACTTCGTTGTCTTCCTAAATCAAAATGGGGTCCCAAGGTGACCGCCATTGAAGAAGCTCAAGACCTTAGCACGCTGGCTATCGATGACTTGTTAGGGAAACTAATCACCCATGAAATGATCCTCAATGAGGACGATGGGGAGCCTTCCACAAACGTCAAGAACTTAGCGCTAAAGGTTAAGAAAGAAGAATCTCCTGAATATTCCAAGGATGATGAAGAGGAAGATCCCTTTGCTCTTATAACAAGGGGTTTGGCTCGCATCCTCAAAATGAAGAAGCAATTTTCCAACAAAGAATTTGGAGGATCTTCAAAGAGCCAAGGTAAGTCTTCTACCCCCTCCAAGAGAAACCGAGTCTTAACATGCTACGAATGTGGCTTATTCTTGAAGGTGGAAAGAGCTGCGGCGTCCTCCTGGGTGGCCGCTCTCCGCGTCTTCTGAGATCTAGGGTTCTTGGAGATCGAATCCTTCTTCGATCTTCCGGTTTATCCCACACATGTGGATTTTCTCTTCTTCCTTGTACCTATGATTCACATGCATGTTAGATTAGGGTTGTTTGCTTTCGTTCCTTGTATCAGCCCTTGTACGAACTCTCTATAGTGGATTCGACCAACTCTTGAGGCCTCGTGGATGTAGGTATTTATACTGAACCACGTAAAATCACTTTGTTTGTTCTCTTGCATGTGATTCTCTGTGATATATCGAATATCGTTCAGATCTTATTCGCTTCCGCTATCAAAACCGATTTCTAGTTTGGATCTAGGTTTTACAACGTGGTATTAGAGCTTTAGTGTCCTGATCTTGATTCCCTGGCTTATTCTTGAGTTCTAGGGATAGGGATTGGATGTAGGGCATCGGACAGACCTAAAAAGCGACATCTCTGGTGCCGAACCCACCCTGTGTTACATACCACACCTTGTTTGCTAGTTCTAGGTGTTTTGTGCTTAGTTCTTGTGCTACTGGTGCGTTTGGTCTTCAAGTTTACTTGTTCTGTGCGTGGCTTTATAGGATCTGTAGTTGCACTGCTTGATTCATGTTTTCTTGAATCAATCTTTGTGTTATTTAATCATTTACTGATTGTTTAATTGTTTTACACGTACAATTTTATAGCTATTGGTGATAAAGGCAATGGCCACACAGATTTTGCTATGTGGCAACTAAAGATGAAGGCAATTCTCATCAAAGAAAAATGTTGGGTTGCAATAACCAACAAATATCCAGATGATACGGCTAAGGAAAAAATCCTTGAAACTGATCAACAGGCTCAAAGTGAGGTTATGCTTCGCTTAAGTGATGAAGTTGCTCGACAGGTATTAAATTTTAACATTGCTGAGAAACTGTGGGATGGTCTTGAAGGTTTGTACTTGGTAAAATCTCTCCCTTCTCGTGTCAATTTGTTTAATAAGCTGTTTAATTTCAAAATGGATGTTTCCTGCCCTCTGTCTGAAAATCTTGATAAGTTTCTTACTATTATTCAAGATTTGCAAAGATGTGGTGATAAAGTTGAGGAAACTCAGCAATGTGTTTTGTTGTTAAATTCTTTGCTTGCTCAATTTGATACTTTTAAAGATGTTGTGCAATACAATACTGATAAACTGGATAAGAAAGTTATTCTTGAGTCCATTATTCAGAAAAATGATGCTTTGAAAGTCTTTAAAAACAAATATGAGCTCAAAACTGACAATAAACCTGACAATAAGAATGAAGTGCTTGTTGCTAGAGGTAGGTTTAAAGGCAGTAAGAATAATAGCGACAATAATAACACTAAACCACCTCAGAAAGAATCACTACTAGAAAACTTCAATTAGACATCTGTTGTCAACAGATGTCTTTCAAAAATATTTCCGATCTCTTTGTGCGTGTAGTAAAAGATCCAAACTTTCCACATCGGTTTTAAGCCGATGTCTTATCTTAATAAGAACCCCTAAATTTTGGTTATGACATATTCACTTGTTGATGAATATTCATAATTTGTCATTTGGAAACATGTGAAGATGTCCTCCTAAATCAAAAAAGTGACATTTACATCTTTATTTATAAAATAAGTGATGTCTTAAGACAAAATAGACAACAGGTTTTGTTTTAGTGATCACGTTTATAATCATGTCCGATATATAATTTATGATTTTATATTATTATAATTTAACCGGCCACATGAAATATAAACATAACTGATGTATTTCCATATTATCGACATCGCATTGAGAATATTCATTCTCTGTATATTAATTTCATGTTCATTATATGTGATATTATATCATTCTAAAATAATGCACTATTGTGGTTGTATACACAGAAGATGTCGTTTCTCATATTTATATCAGTTTTTTCAAAATAAAATGATGTTGTTGCTGCATTGACACATCGATTTATTTGGTTGATAACGATGTAACTTTGACAAATATATATGAGTTCATATATCATTTTAATGTTCAAACTGGTGTTGCATAGTGATTTAAATGAACGAATTGATGTGTATAAGTATACTGGCATCTGTTTCCATAGACTGATATGATGTTAAAGGTATGAATGCACTTCTATTTTCATATATGGATACACAACACGCTTTTGCCGATAGAACATCGCATTTTAGTTATTCGAAATGATAGGACGTTTAATGAAAACATGTACATAAATACTAGCATCATATTGTAACATTTACAAAATACGTTGCCGCCATCCGTGGCCACAAAATTGGCTAGCCACAACATCTCAAAAAAAGGTAAATTCAAACAGAAATACATCTAGAACAACAGAGTTTCCAAGCTAATCGAATTGATCAATTCGATTAGCTTCGATAAACAGGCATCCCCAACAATTCAAGCAACTTGATCCAGCTTTGTACCTCCAAGCAGCCCCAACAATTCAAGCAACTTGAGCCGGCTTTGTACCTCCAAGCAGCCCCAACAATTCAAGCAACTTGAGCTCAGGTTCGATCAACTATGCAATTTAATAGGAGCTTAAAATGGGGATCTAATGATGGTAAAGTAGGTTGTCATTCCGCAGAGATCTGGTGTAACTATCAAACAAAGACACTATAGGTCAAATAATTAAGAGTGCATGAAATCAGTGTATATGTGAATACAACATTTTTAATGCATGGCAAAATCACTGTTATATTTGATTAACAAACCTCATTGGAATAGTTAAGAGAAAAAAAGGCTATCTAACTACATTGCCTCATCTCATAATTCATAAATAGCTCACCTATATAAACTAGCAAATGTACACATTTCAAATAAGGTGTTCGTTCCTTAATTACTTATAGTTACAAAGTTGAGTAAGTTGACAGAGACTCATAAGCTAACAACTTTTTATAACAATAACTGAAAAAATTAACCTTAATGACCTAAACGGCTACCGACATTCATTAAAAAAAAACAGAAACAATCAAGTAAATTCCTTCTAATCATTTCAGTAGAATAACTGAAGCTTTGATAGTTTGTGTTTTATTTAATAGCTAAGCTGCAAGTAAATTCCTTCTAATCATTTCATACTTTCATTACACTAAAGAAAAGATGCCATGCGAAGCAAAGAAAATAAACCACATAAGGATCAGAAAAGTGCAGGACAAGTATCAGGTCCTCTTAACTTTGAAGGCATTCACAAGTCAAAAAGGTAAAGCTAGATGGACATGAACATTGCCCCCATGCTAAATCGAACTAATAATCATACAAATTTATATGAGCTAACCTCTAATCGCAGTAATATCAGTTAAAACAGATCAAATCATCTAAATTCATATCAGTAAAACTTGCAGCTTATCATGTTGGCCTTTGGTTCGTCTAAAGCCATCTCCCAAATTGGACTTGTATCCTATACTTAAAAGTGAAAATAATACCTTAACCGATCACATAGGTACACACCTGTCATATATTCCTTAATGTACTGTTTTAGCTCTTATGGAAATGTTACATACTGTATTTTCCATCTTTAAAGTTCAAGCAAACAAAATCTTTCCCTTTTTCAGAAACACCAGTGAAACTGAGACATGATAACATACCCTATTTGAACTACTGAAATTGATACAAGATAAGGTAAAATGAGCACCATTTATATCTAACGTGATTATGTCAAGCAGCATATTGGGCAATCAAACCACACCCAGATTCCATGAGACCCCACCAAACTAGGGCAACTGTAAATGTAAAAGAATCAAACATTTTTTGAACACATTAACAGAAACACAGAAATCAAGCAAGTATATAAGACCAGTTTCCCAATGGGCAATCAAGTCACCTGACCCTGACACGAAATCCCAACTATATTTTTGTTTTCTTGCAACTCCCAACTTGGTTGAAGGTACCCAGTTGCAGCTTGGCCTAATTGATTCATGCTGCTAAAGGTGAACCTTAGATCACACTTTTTTTCCAGCATAAAATCACTAGAGCTTATATAGGGTCCTCTTTTTCCTGCCTGCAATATGCGCACTAAGTATTCTTTTCTTGAAGATAGTAAATGCCCCTATGGTCTTTTGTATCAAGCTCATGGATTTGTCTATCTTTTCATCATCATACCTTAGTTTACGACTTTACAATTGGCTGAGATTGCAAAACAATCTTTGCATTTCCTAGCTAAAAGTATTCGCCTCCCCCCTATATGAAGATTATTTCACAAGGCAAAGCCTGACATATCAAAACTGGAAAATATAAACTGAATTCCCAAATAAAATCAAACAAATTCATACTATTGGGAAGTACAGTGAAACAACGAGAATCAATCTGAACATGATCATTTCAGGACAAAACTACATTTAACATTTATTTCCTTCCCTTATCGCTTCTAAATCTGGCTTCCCTTTCTTGTTTTCCCCCAATTTCTGTTTGTAGGTTGCTTCGTTATACTAAGTTACTAACAGAAAAAAGTGTTGCCAAGACTCTAAAACTAACAAATCAGTAACTTAAGAAAGCTTGTAATTGGCTAGCATAAGCCCTGAGTAGATATGGTTACAAGTTTACAACATACAACAAAGCAGGTACCTGGCAGTAGAAGCTGTTATTAACACAGTATACCTGCATGAAATGGGACTCAGGCTTAACCACGGAGCTCAAAATACACATCTTGAATTTCAAAAGATCAGTTACTGGTAATCCACAGGAGCAATGCAACTTCCAAGCAGCAACTGCATAGTCATAAAAGTCTCAATAAGTACACATCTAGACCCAGATTCTCAAAGTAAAGGATTTCACTAAGTAAAGCAAAAAACGATGGTTTCAAAGTGCATAGGGAAACTTTAACGTGATGAAGAATATAGAATTTACAAAAACAACATGACAGTCTGGTTATTCTCCATCTATGCACTTGTTACCCATTTCCCTTTATGATACCAGTGGTTCAATACACTTCAATCCTTTATATCGTAGTTTAACCATACAACACATTTTTAATTGGAGTTAACTTTTTAGATAACAACCAATTGATTCTCGTTGATAGCTTGAAGAATTGACAGAAAAGCAATGCAAAACGGAGATGGGAGATAGAACTTTGTTTACACAACACTGCACTCTTTCTTTTCAATGAGAAACTCGCTCTAGTTTCCACATAGATTTCCATCTAATTTGCCTTTAAACTATAAATCAAAACCCTTGATTAGTTTCAGTAAATATTTCACTTTTAATCATTCCCCTTCTTGGTTTCATCTAAGAGGCCTACCTGAACCAAATGATAAAGTTTCATTCATATTCTCAATTATTCCTCACCTCTCACCAAGAATTTAAAACACACACATTGCAATTCAAATATCCACATTCGTTATACACATTGAAATATTCACATTTAAAACACACACGATAGTGAGGGGCTTCGCCTCCTCGTATATTTTGTGGTACTTTTGATCCTACCCACTAACAGAAAAATGCTTAAAGCTAACAAATAGGGGAAGAAAAAGAATGGGATAAATTACCCTAAAAAATAAGTATTTATTCCATGAAACACGGGATAACAGACTAAATTAATTAACAAGATAATAAACTAGTTTAATTATTAATATTCGAAGTTCATATTTTACATATTTCACAAGCTTCCAACCAGAAAGCTTTTAGCTCTTATTAGCACAAGGCTCTATTTGTTTGGCAGGATCAAACCCATTTTGTTTTTTCTGAAATATGCTAAACATGAAAAGGTACTACAACAGAAAACATATCATCATCCAACAATAACAAATAAACATACAGTTGTTCTGGGAATATCAAGAGTTATTCCACCAACATCCCTGACCAACCACAATTCATCACAAGGTCTTTATCCAACTATATAGAACCCAAATGTAATACTGAAACAATGAAATTCAAGGATGACGTTCATTTAAACATTCAAACTATACCATACCTTGTATGTTTCTTAAAAAACAGGCAGATATCTCAGCTCCTCTGAGGACTCCCCTCAAGATACAATCAACAGGAGAACCTAACAAAAATGATCGATAAGAACTCGTTGGTACTAATACCTAACAAAAATGATCGATAAGAACTCGTTGGTATGATTTTAAAGTCTTTTTTAATGAAGTGGAAATGGCTTTGAGAACAAAAAAACAAGTAGTTTGGAAGACGCCAAGAACTCACATTTTTCTAATATTTGGTTCCAAGACAAAACTAACAATCATATTTATAAGATAAACATCTCAAAATCTGATCCTAGGAATGTGATAACTGCTAATAATGTCTTTGATGCGGATGAGAGAGAATAAAATTGTTACCAAAACAGCCTTTGTTGAGAAGAGAGCTTCATGTTGCAGCCCATTAGACCACCTAAAGAATAACTAGGAAAACTTGACACATGCAAAGAAAATTGAACATCATGTGCAATGTGAACTAAATCAAGGTGGTTATTAAATTCGATTAATTACAATATCAACCTACAACTTAAGCATTAAGGCAATTCAATCCTTAGATATATAAGCCACTTCAATCTTTATGATTTAACACTTAATTTTAAGGATGGGTTTGTGCAATGTGCACTAAATCAAGGTGGTTTTGATTAGTTTACCCTAATAAAAGAACATTCAGAAAATCAATAAGGGATTCAGATGAGCCAAGGTGACCTGACTTGATCATGAGAGGGGCGGAATCCGAATCAGCCAACCTTGTGTTCATGATAGAACTGCACACATAGCAGATCAGACAGTCAAGAAAATGAAAACATAGAGTTGAGATTAAGAATATTGAAAGAAGAGCAGTTACCTTGCAACTCAAAGCACAAAACTTGATGACCTTCGTCTTCATGAGAGGTAACACAGGAGGTACAAAGGACGCCATTGTTGCAATCTGTGCAATACAGATTGCATATGCTTTTCTCAACATCAGACTTTTTCAATTGGACCTCGCTATGGTTTTCGTCGTCTTCTACGACCACTAAAGAAGAAAACGAAAACAACCATCGGACTCCGGACCTGGCTAGGGTTTCAACTGGAGGCAAGATTTCAAATTGACATTGCTGGAAGAGGTAAAGAAGAAGCGGATGGAGAAATCCTCTAAGATTTGGAGGGAAAGTGAGGGATTTTGGAGGCGGTGCAGGGGAGGCTTGGTTTTGAGATCTGGAGAGAGGAAGAACAAGGATGAAGGCGGTGACCCGGGGAAGAGGATGTAGCAGAGAAGAGAGGAGGAGGAGGAGATGGAGGAAGGTTGCTGGAGCCATGGAGCGGGGGAAGGTCTGCCGGAGTTGGAAGAAGGTGGAGGCTGGAACTCCTGGAAGGAGGTGATTGAGATAATAGAGCAAGGTCGGGGCCTAAGTGAAATGGGGGGAGAGAGAAAATTTTCTAAGTGTTATAATTTTTCCCCAAATTTTGAAATCCCTCCAATTTTTTGTCTTGGAGAGATGAAATTTTTTTAAGTGTTATAGTTTTTCCTCAAATTTTGAAAGCCCTCCAATTTTTTGTCTTGTTGTTTCAATCCCGCTCACTTTTTACTTATAAATTTTAAACCCGCGCGTTTTAATTTTTTTAAGAAAAAACAATTTTACATCTGTCAGAAAATTTGAAAGATATCTATATATTTTTCAACATCATAAAAAAAATTATTGATATAATAGATGAATTTAACATCTGTTTTTTTTTTACAGAATTAAATCACATGATGTCTAATTGCAGTATTCTAGTAGTGAATCCAGTAAAAATGATGCTCATCAAAATGGTAAACCTGATAAATCTCACCTCATGTGTACGTACTTCTCTAAGTCTGGTCACATTGAGAAACACTGCTTTAAGAGGAAGAAAGATGAAAGATTGGCTGGTAAAAAGCCTAATGTCTCTACTGCCCTTGAAACTCATCCTTATTATACTCATGAAGTGCTTTCTTTGTTAAATTTTCGTGACTGCAATGCCTAGATTTTAGATTCTGGATGTACTATGCATGCTACCTTCCATAAGTCTTGGTTTTCTGAACTTAAGTGCTATGATGTTGGTACTGTTATGTTGGGTGATCATTCTGTGCTTAAAATTAAAGATGTTGGCACTGTTGCTTTAAGAATGTTTGACAATGTTATTAGAGTTATAAAGGATGTGAAATGGGTGCCTGATTTAAGAAGAAATTTGTTGCTTGAAAGTACCCTTGAGGAATTAAATTTTGATGTGTACAGTTCTGATGGTGTAAGGATTGTTTCTAAGGATGGTAAACCTGTAATTAAATACTTAAGAAAGGCTGGATTATATGAACTTGTTGCTACTCCTATTGTCAATACTTCTGCTACTGCTTTTACTACCATTGATAAGCCTATGTCTATGCATGATACCATGTTATGGCATGTTAGGTTAGGTCATGTTGGTAATAAAGGTCTTGAGAACCTGTAGAAATCTGGTTTTATTCCTGCTAAACCATCACTACTAAAAACGCAGGAAATAGCTACGGAAAATAGCAATGGATTTAGCCACGAATGTCCGTTGCTAACCGGTTTAGCCACGGAATCAGCCACGGGCGGGCCATCCCTTGCTATATGCCTCGCAGCTAATAGCGACCGACCGTCAGCCACGGATTTTAGCAACGAAAATTTTATGGTCGTTGCTACGTCCGTGGGTAATAGTAGATGACATATGCCGTGGCTGTGGCTACGAACCCGGTTTGAAAACAGCCTCAAAATTGAAGTCGTGGCTAAAGTCGTGACTAAGTTCGTGTCTGCAAACGGGTCATTAGCCTAGTCGAGTCCGTTGCTGATCCGTTGCTATAATCGTGGTTGATGCCAATTTTCATTTGTTTCGTGATTTTGTAGCAAATTTCGTATCCTCGTATTTTAAAAACATTATATATATACATATGATATTGAAAATATATATATAAATACATAGATAAATTTTATACATTATAACTTAAGTAGGTCAATAAAATGTTAATGGGAAGGGGAAACAAACCAAACTCATTGTACAGACCGACCTTACAAAATAAAATTGCTATAATAATCTAAGTAAAGAAAGCTGATTTTGTCTTGATGACCCAACTCCAAGGGAAATATTTGATCTTGGTCTCCCCATATAATTAAGCATGGCTGTTTCAACAAAAGATCGATCAGGATCAATTTAGCTAGTTTTACTTTTACGTAAAAAGCAATTTTTAATTTCGAATTCATTTTACAAGTCTACCTGTGTGATTTTCGGAAGGAGTTGAAAGTTGTCAATCTATGAGAATCGATTCGATCAATTCTTTCTTCTCCTCGGTGTACTGTTTGCACATTACCTACACACAAGCGCACAATAATGAAGATCAAGAGTGGTGATTATAATGCATGTGTAGTGATCTTGCCTTCGATCTGGCACAACAAAGAGACTAATTTTACAAAAAAGAGACTAATTTGCACCTCTTCAATCTGGCTTAAGAGACTAATTTGCACCTCTTCAATCTGGCTTGGCATTCTATAACGGTTCATTGCTATCAAAGAACGCACCAGAGAGGTGATCTTGCCTGAGTTGTATAGAGCCATTTATACTAAAATTTCACTCCCCTGTCAGAAGAAGCAAATGTAGTAATTGATAAGGAATTGTAGTGAATTTTACAAGAAAACACAAGAATCGGACCAATTCAAAGAAGCCAGCTGCAGCTGATTTGTAAAAGCCAAAAGGAATAAGGCTGAATTCTTGTAGAGGACATAAGCAAAAGTCATCAGCAAATACAAAAGCACAAGAAATCAGAAACAAAAAGCTTGTCGAGAAGGATTCAGAGACATGTTCGGATTCAGAGACACTCGGAAAAGAAAAGCTAAATAAAAGGCCAAACCAAGACACAAGAAATCAAAGAAGCCATCAGAACGAAGAAGAGTGAGGGGGGAAAACTCAAATCTGAGAGGAGGGACAAACCTTTAGGGGAGCAACTTTGCAGAAGACGAAGATTCCACTGGGATACTCCACCACCCTAACTCGACTCCCCGCCACCGGCTCCACCAGATCCCATCGGTTTAAGCCCAGATCCGAAGCTCCTTAACCCATCTCCCTCTCTAACCACGTTTGTCACTCTCCATGGCCTGATTTTGCTCAGCTCTTTCGTTCGTGGTCTTCGGTACTCCTCTAGAGCCCCCACCTCGGTCGCCACCTTTCCCCGGCCTCTAAACCACGAGATCCACCCACCTCCACGCCAGATTCGTCCCTCCTTGTCCCGCTTTTCCCAAATCGCAGCTTCGTAGCCTCCATGGTTTGAGTCTCGCTCCTCAATTTCAAGCCTTTCCGGCGAGACCAAGGGCCGCCGGTGTCCAGAATTGCCCTCCCCGGACCCTTTTCTTCATCTGTTGAAGGCGGTGCTCCCTGGGATTCTCCGTCGGCGTCGTTCGTGGGAGGAGGGCGAAGAGGCTAGGACAAGAATGGATGAGAGATGGAAAGAACGAGAGGTCCCAAAATCTTTGGGGGAGAGAGACGAAGAGGGATATCAATTGGGGGAGAGAGATCTCAAAATCTTTGTGAATGAAGAAAGAGAACTGAAATCCCCAAAAAATCTATGTGAATGAAGAGAGGTCCCAAAGAAGAGGCGAGGAAGGAATGTGTGAAAAGAGGCGGTGACAAAAAGTGAATTAGGGTTACCGCACGCTACTTTAATTTTCAAGCGAAAAATTTACCGCCCAAGTAAAAATTGGGCGCTAAAAAGTATTTTTCACAATTGGCATGAATTGCTTATTTTTTTCATTCAAACTTTACATCTAGAAAATACTTATAACGAAACATTTAAAAAATAAAGCTATCAATACAACTATTTATCATAAATATATACTTATATGAGTTTTTTCTCAAAACATATCCTTATAGTATTGTAATAAATATTTATTAGTTAATATAAGGTTTAATTAAATATTCTTTAGTTACTTATACCAATTTTCCACAAATCATACTCTTATATTATTTTAATAAGAATTTATTACTTAATATAAGGTTTTATTGAGAACTTATTAGTTATATAAATGAGTTTTCCTCAAAAAAAAACCTTATAATATTATAATAAGAATTTATTACTTAGTATAAGGTTTTATTAGTTAATTATATGAGTTCTCCTCAAAACATAACCTTATAGTATTATAATACAAATTTATTACTTAGTATAAGGTTTTATTAGTTATTTATATGAGTTTTCCTCAAAACATAACCCTATAGTATTATAATAAGAATTTATTACTCAGTATAAGGTTTTATTAGTTACTTATATGAGTTTTCCTCAAAACATAACCTTATAGTATTATAATAAGAGTTTATTACTTAGTATAAGGTTTTATTAGTTATTTATATGAGTTTTCCTCAAAACATAACCTTATAGTATTATAATAAGAATTTATTACTTAGTATAAGGTTTTATTAGTTACTTATATAAGTTTTCCTCAAAACATAACCTTATAGTATTATAATAAGAATTTATTACATAGTACAAGGTTATATTAGTTACTTATATGAGTTTTCCTCAAAACATAACCTTATAGTATTATAATAAAAATTTATTACTTAGTATAAGGTTTTATTCGTTACTTAGATGAGTTTTCCTCAAAACATAACCTTATAGTATTATAATAAAAATTTATTACTTAGTATAAGGTTTTATTAGTTACTTATATGAGTTTTCCACAAAACATAACCTTATAGTATTATAATAAGAATTTATTACTTAGTATAAGGTTTTATTAGTTACTTATATGAGTTTTCCTCAAAACATAACCTTATAGTATTATAATACGAATTTATTACTTAGTATAAGGTTTTATTAGTTATTTATATGAATTTTCCTCAAAACATAATCTTATAGTATTATAATAAGAATTTATTACTTAGTATAAGGTTTTATTAGTTACTTATATGAGTTTTCCTCAAAACATAACCTTATAGTATTATAATAAGAGTTTATTACTTAGTATAAGGTTTTATTAGTTACATATATGAGTTTTCCTCACAACATAACCTTATAATATTATAATAAGAGTTTATTACTTAGTATAAGGTTTTATTAGTTACTTATATGAGTTTTCCTCAAAACATAACCTTATAGTATTATAATAAGAATTTATTACTTAGTATAAGGTTTTATTAGTTACTTATACGAGTTTTCCTCAAAACATAACCTTATAGTATTATAATAAGAGATTATTACTTTGTATAAGGTTTTATTAGTTACTTATATGAGTTTTCCTCAAAACATAACCTTATAGTATTATAATAAGAATTTATTACTTAGTATAAGGTTTTATTAGTTACTTATAAGAGTTTTCCACAAAACATAACCTTATAGTATTATAATAAGAATTTATTACTTAGTATAAGGTTTTATTAGTTACTTATATGAGTTTTCCTAAAAACATAACCTTATAGTATTATAATACGAATTTATTACTTGGTATAAGATTTTATTAGTTATTTATATGAGTTTTCCTCAAAACATAACCTTATAGTATTATAATAAGAATTTATTACTTAGTATAAGGTTTTATTAGTTACTTATATGAGTTTTCCTCAAAACATAACCTTATACTATTATAATAAGAATTTATTACTTAGTATAAGGTTTTATTAGTTACTTATATGAGTTTTCCCCAAAACATAACATTATAGTATTATAATAAGAGTTTATTACTTAGTATAAGGTTTTATTAGTTAGTTATATGAGTTTTCCTAAAAACATAACCTTATAGTATTATAATAAGAATTTATTACTTAGTATAAGGTTTTATTAGCTACTTATATGACTTTTCGTAAAAACATAACCTTATAGTATTATAATAAGAATTTATTACTTAGTATAAGGTTTTATTAGTTACTTATATGAGTTTTCCTCAAAACATAACCTTATAATATTATAAAAAGAATTTATTACTTAGTATAAGGTTTTATTAGCTGCGTATATGACTGTTCCTAAAAACATAACCTTATAGTATTAAAATAAGAATTTATTACTTAGTATAAGGTTTTATTAGTTACTTATATGAGTTTTCCTCAAAACATAACCTTATAGTATTATAATAAGAATTTATTACTTAGTATAAGGTTTTATTAGTTACTTATACGAGTTTTCCACAAAACATAACCTTATAGTATTATAATAAGAGATTATTACTTAGTATAAGGTTTTATTAGTTACTTATATGAGTTTTCCTCAAAACATAACCTTATAGTATTATAATAAGAATTTATTACTTAGTATAAGGTTTTATTAGTTACTTATATGAGTTTTCCATAAAACATAACCTTATAGTATTATAATAAGAATTTATTACTTAGTATAAGGTTTTATTAGTTACTTATATGAGTTTTCCTAAAAACATAACCTTATAGTATTATAATACGAATTTATTACTTAGTATAAGATTTTATTAGTTATTTATATGAGTTTTCCTCAAAACATAACCTTATAGTATTATAATAAGAATTTATTACTTAGTATAAGGTTTTATTAGTTACTTATATGAGTTTTCCTCAAAACATAACCTTATACTATTATAATAAGAATTTATTACTTAGTATAAGGTTTTATTAGTTACTTATATGAGTTTTCCCCAAAACATAACATTATAGTATTATAATAAGAGTTTATTACTTAGTATAAGGTTTTATTAGTTAGTTATATGAGTTTTCCTAAAAACATAACCTTATAGTATTATAATAAGAATTTATTACTTAGTATAAGGTTTTATTAGCTACTTATATGACTTTTCCTAAAAACATAACCTTATAGTATTATAATAAGAATTTATTACTTAGTATAAGGTTTTATTAGTTACTTATATGAGTTTTCCTCAAAACATAACCTTATAGTATTATAAAAAGAATTTATTATTTAGTATAAGGTTTTATTAGCTGCGTATATGACTGTTCCTAAAAACATAACCTTATAGTATTAAAATTAGAATTTATTACTTAGTATAAGGTTTTATTAGTTACTTATATGAGTTTTCCTCAAAACATAACCTTATAGTATTATAATAAGAATTTATTACTTAGTATAAGGTTTTATTAGCTACTTATATGACTTTTCCTAAAAACATAACCTTACAGTATATAATACGAATTTTGTACTTAGTATAAGGTTTTATTAGTTACTTATATGAGTTTTCCCCAAAACATAACCTTATAGTATTATAATAAGAATTTATTACTTAGTATATGGTTTTATTATTTACTTATACGAGTTTTCCTCAAAACATAAACTTACAGTTTTCTAATGAGAATTTATTACTTAATATAAGGTTTTATTAAACATTTATTAGTCTATTATATGAGTTTTTCTCAAAACATACCATTATAATATTCTCATAAGAATTTATTAATTAGTTTTTTTTGGTATAAATTTATTAATTAGTTAAAATATATTTATTTTCAACACTTATAATTTATATCAAAAAAAATTAATAGTCATATTTGGGCTCGTCAATGAGTAAATCCGGGAAAGTATAGTCTTATTTGGGCCCATAATAAATTTAAGCCCATTTGAGTTCAACCGTAATAGCAACGGATTTAGCCACAGAGTGAGTCGTTGCTAAATACACATTTCATTCTACGGGCTAATAAGGTAATTGGGCTGATTATTTCTAATGGGCCGTTGATCCATGCCGAGCCCATAACATTCGTTCTTCTTTGTTGGCCACGGATTCAGCTACAATTCAAGCCCACTAACCCCATGTCCGACCCGGCTACAAAAACCGATCCAAGCCCACTCACCTTGTGTCCATTCCATCGTCGGACTTCTAATGCTGAATAGCCACGGATTTAGACACGAAGTTCATGTTGTTGCCAAATCAGCATCGAATACAACCACGAAATATGCATTCGTAGCTAATGTCGTGGCTAATTACCACTATCATCCACTTTTTCAGCCACGAACCCAGCCACGGACAGTGTGTTCGTTGCTAACAGCAACGAAGTTGATGATGTGGCATTCTTGAGTGAACACCCGCCACGAAATTTGCCACGGTCAAAAATAGTCGTCGCCAATGTCATTGCTATTGGCTACGAAAACAGCGTCGTCTGACTTTTGTGGCTAAAAATCCGTAGCTATTTCCTGCTTTTTTAGTAGTGCATGCACCATTCACTTGTGTGAAAACTGTGTTTTAGGTAAGCATACAAGAAAAAGTTTCAAATCATCTGTGCATGTTTCTGCTGCACCTTTGGATTATGTTCACTCTGATCTTTGGGGCCCTGCCCAAGTCTCTATTGTTGGTCTTAAGAGATATTTTATGTCTTTGATTGATCATTTTAGTAGAAAAGTTTGGGTGTATTTGTTGAAAACTAAAGATGAAGCTTTTAAATCTTTTAAAACTTGGAAGTCTATGGTTGAAAAAGAAACTGGCCTATATGTTAAGTGCTTAAATATTGACAATGGTCTTGAATTTTGCAATTCTCTGTTTGATGCATATTGTAAACAACATGCCATTAAAAGACACTTGACAATTCTTGGAATCCCCCAGCAGAATGGTACTGTTGAGAGGATGAACATGACTCTTCTTGAAAAGGCTAGACGCATGCTTATTTCCTCTGGTTTGAAGCATTGTTTGTGGGGTGAAGCTGTTATGACTGCTGCATATTTGATAAATAGAACCCCCTCCTCTGTGATTGATTTTAAAACTCCTTATGAACTGTGGTATAAAAGAAAGCATCACCTTGATCATCTTAAACCTTTTAGTTGTACTGTATATACTTACATTAACCAAGGTAAGTTGAATCCCAGGTCACAAAAGTGTGTCCTATTGGGATACCCTCAGGGTTTCCCAAAAGTTGAATCCCAGGCTATAAATTGATACTTGTTCAACCTGGTGTTTATAAAACTATTGTGAGTAGGAATGTCATCTTTAATGAGAATGAGTTTCACTTTAAAATGATTTATGTTCCTACTGTGCATGAATCTAACTTGCAGGTACAAAATGGTGATCAGTTTTATGTTCCTAAGAGCTATGAAACTGAATCAGATGATGAGTTTGATACTGGTTATTCTCCCTCCCCTCCTCTTACTCTCTCTTCTGTTTCTTCTACCCCTTCTGATTATGTGATTGTGCAACCTCACCAATTGGGTGGGGGAGCTCATGAACCTGTTGTTGAACCTTCTGTGCCTTCCTCTTCTGCTTCTTCTATTTATGTGAATGAGGATGCTCTTGTTAAGTCTGTGTCTGCTTCTGGTTCTGGTTCCTCTAGTTCTTCATTTGCTGAAAGGCATGATCTCACTGATTGGCAGTTGTCTGCTTCTGGTTCTGGTTCCTCTAGTTTTTCAGGGCTGTCATTCCTAATAAAAGGTTCCTAAACAACATTGTTGAGTTTGCTTGCCTTGTGTCTGATGTGGTTAAAAGTTTTACACTTGATACTTATGAACAGACTTTAAAGTGTGCTCACTATAAGAATTGGAAAAAGGCTATGGATGAAGAGATTGAGTCTATGAAAATTAACAAAACCTGGTCTTTAGTTGCTAAACCTGAAAATGCAAGACTTATTGATTGCAAATGGATTTTTAAGCTAAAAGATGGTATTTCTAAATCTGATCCACCCAGAAATAAAGTCGGGGTTGTTGCTAAAGGATTCGCCCAAAGAGAGGGTGAAGACTACAATGAAATCTTTGCTCCAGTGGTTAAGTATAAGACTTTTAGACTCTTACTTGCTATGACTGTTGTGCATGATTTTGAACTTGAGCAAATGGATGTTAAAACTGCTTTCTTGCATGGTGACTTGGATCAAACTATATACATGAGACAGCCTAAGGGCTTTGTTGATTATGTGCATCCTGACTATGCTTACCTGCTGAATAAGTCTATCTATGGTCTTGAACAGTCTCCACGACAGTGGAATATTAAGTTTGATAGCTGTATGAGATTCAGTTTAGGGTTTAAAAGAAGTAAGTTTGATACATGCTTGTATTTCAAAGGAATTAAAAGAAATGGTCCTGCTGCTTATGTGCTTTTATATGTTGATGATATTCTGTTGATTTATAAATCTAAAGAGTGCATCTTAGACATTAAAAAGAACTTACAGAAGCATTTTGACATGAAAGATTTGGGTATTGCTAAGAAAATTTTGGGGATGTCCACTCTTAGAGATAGACAGCATAAAAAATTATGGTTGCATCAATGTACGTAATTACATTCATAAGGTGCTTGACAGGTTTCATATTTCTGGTGACAAAGTTATTCCTTTAGGTCCTCATCTTGATTTGACTAAGTCTAAAGATGTTTTGTCTGCTATTGAGATGAAAAATATGAAATCCCTTCCATATGATGCTGCAATTGGGTCTGTTATGTACTCTATGATTTGTACAAGGCCTGGCTTGGCTTTTGCTATCAGTACTCTAAGCAGGTTCATGTCTAATCCTTCTGAGAGGCACTGGCTATCCATGAAATATCTTTTAAAATACTTGCTTGGCTCTGTGAATTTGTCATTGTTATATTCTGAGCATTCTCCTTCATCTGAATTGCATGGCTTTGTTGATGCTGACTATGGTAGTAACAAGGACACTAGGAAATCAATTACTTCCTATGTGTATACATGGGCAGGTAATTGTATTTCCTGGAAGTCCCAACAACAGCCTATAGTTGCATTATCTTCCACTGAAGCAGAATACATTGTTGCTACAGAAGCTTGCAAAGAAGCTATCTGGCTGCAAGGTATTTTGAAAGAGGTGGAAATGAAGCACTACACATCTATACTACATATATAGATAGCCAGAGTGCTCTGTATTTGTGTAGAGATCCTATTTACCATGAGCGTACTAAACATATTGATGTTAGGTACCATTTCATTCGTGAAAAGGTTGAAGATAACATCATTCATGTTAAGAAAATTGATGGTAGAGTTAATCCTGCAGATTTTGGCACTAAAATTATTCCTTATGAGAAATTTGTGTTTTGCAGGAACTTCCTCCATTTGGAGAAACTTAAGTGATCTCTGTGTGTGATGTGTGCTTGGGCTGAGGACGGACCTAGCCATGAAGAATCCACTTATCAGTAGAGTCTGAGTCTGCCCAGTGCAAGACTTAGAAAAGTAGAGGGGTTTTTGTAATGTTATGTGTTTACTTTTCTAATCTTTTCCTTTGGCATGTAATATTATTGTATGTGTGTATGGACATATATATGAGTATGATGATTATACAGGTGACTTATAGTATATATTATACATATATGATGCACTATAGTTTAATCTCGATTGAGTCGTATTGAGCTTGTTAAAGCTTGATCCTCTAACGGGATTATAACTATAGCGGGGTTTAACATATATGTGTAACATATATTATATATGTCATATGTATAAGGTATGTTATAGGGAGAAGGATTTATTCCGGATTGGGCTTTAGCCCATAACCCGGCCCATCTGGTCTCGGCACATGGATGAGCCTGGTAGCCTAGTGGATCCGACAAGCCTTGCCTTACCCTTCGTATGTGAAGCGCAACGTTTTGGAGCTCGGGCTTAACCTAGCTATAAAAGTTCTCTTCCAATTGTTGGAGCTCTTCACTTCAGTCTTCGTCTTTCTCTCTCCTCACAAACGCTCCGATAGGGTTTCTAGGGTTTGGAGGTTCTCCTGCTCTTGCCGTCGGCTTGCGAGCGCTCGAAGAAGAAAGGTTTCTTGGAGCTCCGGCGTCCTCCTGGGTGACCGCTCTCCGTGCCTTCTGAGATCTAGGGTTCTTGGAGATCGAATCCTTCTTCGATCTTCCGGTTTATCCCATATAGGGGGATTTTCTCTTCTTCCTTGAGTTGGTAAATAAAGAGTGGTCATTCCGGGGTTATAAAATTTGTAAATAAAGAGCGGCCATATCCGGGGTTCGAACTAGGACCTTTGAGTACTACCCGCAAGTCCTTTCCAGTGAGCCATTCTGGAATGATTATTTTCTCTTCTTCCTTGTACATCTGATTCACATGCCTGTTATATTAGGGTTGTTTGCTTTCGTTGCTTGTATCATCCCTTGTACGAACTCTCTATAGTGGATTCAGTCAACTCTTGAGGCCCCGTGGATGTAGGTATTTATATCGAACCACGTAAAATTGCTTTGTTCGTTCTCTTGCATGTGATTCTATGTGATCTATCGAATATCGTTCAGATCTTATTTGCTTCCGCTATCAAAACCGATTTTTAATTTGTATCTAAGTTTTACAACTAGGATACAATTTTTTTATAGATAGATGCCACTCTTTAGCAATTTAGCACGGCTTCTTCATCCCCAATTTGACCACTTGATTTCTTCTTGTTTGTAAGCTGTACACGATGTAATTATAATTACAACACCCTACCTTTAGCCCACCCAGTTTGACCCACCCAAAATAAATTCCCCCACAGAAGCGTGTCCGTATTTGTGCCCCGCCCACAACCCCAAACCTTCCCTATAAGAACACAATTAAGGCTCCCCATTCCCCACTTCACAGTTCACACCCACCCCATTCTCCACATCCCTCGATCGTCGGCAGCCATGTCTCCCCAACGCCTCCTCCCCATCCTAACACTCCTCCTCCTCACCCTCTCCCACGCCGCCTCCGCCTCCACCTTCCTCCTCCCCATCATCAAGGACCGCGCTCGCCTCCAGTACTACACCACCTTCACCATCGGCACCCCTCCTGTCCGCGTCTACCTCTCCGTCGACCTCGGCAACCCCACCAACTGGATCGTCGGCGGCCTCGCCGGCTACAACCAATCCTCCTCCTACAAGTCCGTCACCGTCAACTCCACCGAGTGCATCGCCTACGTCGGCACCGACGCCGCCTACACTGGCAACTGCACCCAAACCCCCTCCCCCACCTGCAACAACCTCCAATGCAACGGCTGGGCCATCAGCCCCCTCCAGCCCGACTTCAGCTTCTTCGGCCTCGACCCCGTCGTCCAGGATGTCCTCGCCCCTCTCTACCGCCGCGACTCCCCCACCTCCACTCTCATTAAGTCCTCCCTCGGCCTCTTCCCCTTCGTCGACACCGCCGTTACCGCCCCCTTAAAGGGGCTCACCCAATACTCCAAGGGAATCGTCTCTCTCGCAAGAAACCCCATGGCTCTCCACTCCCGAATCTCCTCCGCCTTCAATGTCCCCCGTAAGTTCGCCCTCTGCCTCCCTTCCACCGCCACAGCCTCCCCCTCATCCACCGGAGTCTACGGCTCCGTCTACTTCGGAGGCGGGCCCTACATCCTCCCTCCCAGCACCGTCGACCTCTCCGCCTCGTTCGCCTCCACCCCAATCGTGTCCAACTCCCACGCCGTCTTGGGTCCCTATGAAATCGCCAACCCGGCTTTCGAGTACTACATCAAGATCAACTCCATCTTGATTGACGGAGCTCCCGTTAACTTCAACTCGTCGTTACTGTCAATTGACGCTAGAGGCGACGGCGGATCCAGGCTGAGCACCATGGTGTACTACACAAAGCTCCATTCCGAGATCTACACGGCGTTTGTCGATGTCTTCGTGCAAAGAGCCAAGGCCATGAACATCGCCCAGGTGAGGGCCGTTAGCTCGTTCAAGACTTGCTTCAATTCGACTAACATTAAGTATAACGCGAGGACCGGGAGTGGGATTCCGGTGATAGAGCTGGTGATGGCCGGCAATGCAAGATGGAGGATCTACGGGTCGAATTCGATGGTGAAGGTGTCGAGCGACGTGCAGTGCTTGGCAATCTTCGATGCCGGGCCGAAAAGAACTTCAGGATTGACTCCGGGGGTGAATCCGGCGGTGGTGATCGGAGGGAAGCAGATGGAAGATAACTTGGTTGAGTTCGATTTGGAGGCATCAAAGATCGGGGTTACTTCTTCTTTACAGAGGTTGGGAACCAGCTGTTCCCAATTCAAGGGGTTTTGAAGAATGATTACTTTTTGGTAAACTTTGAAGAATGATTACTGATTATTTGAATTTGATACAAATGGATGGTCAAATTTGTTGGATACGGATTTGTTCCATATCACTACGTAGTACGGAGTAATAAATAATAAGGGCAAGGTGATTGATTATCCGGAGATGTGAATGAAGATGCAACTGTTTATGTACTAGCTTTGCTAATTAAGGAAATAAAAAAATTAATTTAGTATTTGATTTTGACATATGTGATGAGTCCCAACAATTGATTTGAGATTGATTATTCAATTTGAAACGTAAATTCGTGCCAAGAAAAAAGAGGACAGATAAGATAAGGCTTTATCTCATGTGATTAATTAGTACACGTACGTAGTGAACGTGTGGCTTGACGCCTTGGCCGATTACAAAAACAGTCCCTAGTATTTCAATAGATCAATACGCAAAATACTTTCATTCTTGTGGCCATGATAGGAATTTCAAGTGTAAATAAATTGAAAGATTTCAATTTGCCAACTTTAGGTGCCGTTAACAACTAAGATTATGCATTTCCTAAGTTTGCCAGAAATGATTTGCCAACTAATTAAGTTTGCCGGTAACAACAATCTTATCGATTATCTTTTATGCGGTTTTCAGTTTTCACGTATAAAACTACTTACCAATATTTGTCTTTACTTCAACAAAGAACCGTTTAATCAAAACATTCAACACTCGCTAGCACCGAGGAGAAGCCCGCTAGGTTTGAAACGCTCTCAAAGGAGAGCGCTTCTCCAGCCGCCGCCGCCACCCATGGCCCTCCCATCCTTAGCCTTTGCCTTCACCGGCATCCCGCCACCACACTCCCCAGCCTCTTCTTGCTCTCGACGGCAAGCCACCGCTATTAACCCAGCTTTCCGCCTCCGCCGGCCTCGGTTGCTGCTGCAGCCACCGTCATCCTTGCTTCCGTTGCGCTCGACTCATTCGTTGTACTCCGATCTCCATCGTCTCTCTCCAACCTCCTGTAGAGCTCCGTCAGCCCCCTCTGGGCCCTGCCTCCGACGCCAACCACTTTGGCCTCCGTCTGACGGTTGGTGACGGACGGTCCTCTGTTCCGCGCCCTTGTTTCCGGTCTCCGAAGGGACACCATTGGCTCCGCCCTCCTGTCTTCGGTTGCTGCGGCCTTGGGTGATTGCGTTGTTCTAACGCTTCTTTCGTCATTGAAATTACAAATTCAATCTTGCTGGCCTTTATCCCTTCCTTTTGATTTTTGTTTTATTTTTTCTCCTTTTGCGCATCTTACCGTCTCTAATTTGACTTGCCTTTGTGTAACCTATTACGATCTTGTTATCATCCTTGAGAGGTTAGATGGGTTTTTGGGGTTTGAATAAGCAATGGTTTGGTTAGGATTTGGGCTTGCGGATTTGTGTGCAGTGTTGTTCTTGTTGTCCTGCAGGCTTCATGTGAACGGTGGTCGATTTGCTATGTTCGTGGACGTCATGGATGTGCGATCAATATCTGAAGGCTCTGTTAGAGTCCATAATCTGAGATGTCCGCTAGGTCCCCAGAGTTCTCTGTGTGCGTCTTCCCTTTGGTCGATCGTTTTGCTGTTCTGCTAGCTTGTAGTCTCGGTGTAAGATAACTTGTACGTTTATTTCTGCTTTTTATTTTTGTCATTTGCTTCATGTTATTTCTTTATGTCATTTGCTTCAGTCATTTGCTTCTGTAAGTTTTTTTGGTTGTACATGATGGTTAGTCCATCTACCGGCTTGTCCGGTCTCTCGGTTTCTCTAAGCTTGTATGGAGAACCGAATTCTTACCTTGCTTCAAAAAAAAAAAAAAGAACCATTTATCTTTATTCAATAAAAGAGGTGCACACCTCTTCTAGAGATGAATCTCAAAATAGTTTTTGTTTTATTTTTGACTCGTTTTTTAAGAACGATAAAAAAAACTACTCCGTATATTGTAAAGTTTATTCTTAATCTCGACACTATCCCACTATAAATAATTGGATGATATGTACTAACTTTAAGTATGTAGACTAAAGTAGAGATAAGGAAGCATATAAAGGAAATATGGAATATATTATAGACTTTAAAGAATTAATCCAGAAACTTTGCATTCCGGGTCATATACTCATATACAACCTCCGTTCAAAAATATAAGTCATTTTAGACATTTGCAGACAAATTAAGGAAATCATAAACTTATTCCATTTATATCCCTCATTAATTATCCACAATCCTTATCAACAAATAAAATTTAAGCAAAAAGTCAAAAGTAACATTTCTCATATCTCAATAACTAGAAAACCTAAAAAGACTTATATTTTCAAACAAAAATCTAAGTCTAAAAGGACTTATATTTTTGAACGGATGGAGTATAATATATCTTATATAAGTCTAATATGATACACTTATTAATATATACTTAGATACACTTTGGCATAACATCATATACATATATTATACGTTTTATACTTGCATGTTATGTTATATTTGTATGTCTGATACTTGGTGCGCCGAAAAGCCCAAATCACTGGCCCGGCTATTAGCTTATACTCGAATTAGCTGCTATTAGATCTGTCAAAACACAACCCGACTCGGTCGACCCGATCAAAACGCTTGCAAAATTTTCGACCTGAACCCGGAAATTTTGACCCGAACTTTTTTTTCGACCCGAACTAGAACGCCCGGAAATTTTCTGGGCAATCTGTGCTTCGACCCAGTGACCCGATTGACCCGGTAATTTTGACCCGATTTACCCAATTGACCCGGTTGATTTATAATTATATACGATTAAATTTTTTTATGGAGATTCCAATTTATTACATTTTATAATTACAATCACTTGATCTTTCATTTTCAAATCAACTTTTATATTTATTTGTATTGTGTAATACTCCGTCCGATCGATAGTATTTGATTTTTTATTTTTCAACAAACTTTTTTATGAAGAAAAAATTCTAAAAAATATTAAAATATTACAAAAATTATAGGCTTATTACTAATCGCATGAAATTATTTTTAAAAAATTATTTGAAAATTTGATATTTTATAGTATTACATTTGATTAAAAATTATGAGAAATAATAAAAATCAAATATTTTTTAATAAATTTAATAATATATAAAATATCAAATTTTTAATAAAATTATTTTTAAAAAATTATTTAAAATTCTGATATTTATATTATTACATTTTATTAAAAATTACGAGAAATAATAAAAATCAAATATTTTAGATCAGATATAGTATATAATTACAAGCACTAGAACTTATGAACAACGTCTTTAATTTTAGAATTTTAAATTTATCGCAAAATTATCAAATCATGTTTTTTTTTAATTTAAAAAAGAACAAATTGTCCAACCCGAAATCCACCCGAAATGACCCGAAACCCGGTCAAACCCGGGTTCGAGTCAACCCAGAAATACCTGAAACCCGCATTACCCGGGACCCGTATTACCCAGGACCCGAAGTGACCCGATCCGAATGACCCGTTTGACAGGTCTAGCTGCTGTATTTGAAATGCAATGTTTGATCCAAGCTCACCTATATAAACAACAACCTGCTAGGATTTGTTCATTCAGATTTCGGGCTCCGCAAGGAGGGTGAGAGAGAGGTTATTGTAGAATCAGCGGGCGCCGATGATCTGGGCTCGTCTTGTTCTTCGGTTTTACCTTCGAAATCCGACGAAAAACCTTTAATCTCCACCTCATTTTCTCCAAATCAAACCTTTTGAATGGTTTTGATCTCTTGAATGCTCTGAAAACTCAAAGGATTTTCGAATGAGGTGGATTGAATAGAAATGCATTGTATTTATAGTAGAAATTGGATAAATTTTGAAAGAAAAATATAGAATTATGATGTATAAAATTAAATCATCAAAGAATTAGGAAAATCTGAAGATAAAAAGATAGAAATTCAACTCCCTTATCCAAATTTCGGAGATAAATCCGAGTATGGATTGGATTTTTAAAGCGAAATCTTATCATTTTAGGGTTTCTGGATTATCGGCGAGCGCCAGTGTTTAGTTGCGGGCGCCGACAACACTGGTGATCAATTGGCGGGTGTCGATCTTCAGATCCTCGGTTTTCCTTTGTTTTCTTCGTTTTCTTTCATTCTTTTCTTGCATAGCCCTTAAATCTGTATCAACATATCAAAAAAAAAATCTCTTCCAGTGAAATAGAGTTTTATTAGTGCAAACTTGAAATTGAAATTTAACTTGAAATTGAAATTGCAAATGTAAGGGTTAAATAATGAATAAACTTACTAGCATGGGTTGCCTCCCGAGAAGCGTCTTTGTTTAAAAGTCGTTGGCTCGACGTTTTGACCCCTCACTGGGTCTCCTCGACCTTTTCCTTTGAATTGACTACGACTTGCGATGGTAGTTTCCCTAAAACGCGTGTCTTTAGTTCTCCGATCTCTTGTGCCATCTTTCCTATGATATTTTTTGTAGATGTGAACTTGTCCAAATTCAGTCGCAGGGTTTCATCTTGTTGAGGCTGAGCTGCTGGCATAAGGTTTCGAGGTCTAACATCAAACTGCTTTCTTCCTTGGTACTGAGCTTGAGCATTTGGTCTGTTCTTGAAACCTTGATAAAAATTTGAATTGAAATTCGGGTTAAAGAAGTTGTTACCATATGGTAGAGGACCGTAGTCTCCGACTGTATTAACTTTGTTGAGAGAGGAAATCGAGAATTGCAAATAGAATGTAAATAAAATAAGCAAACCGATTCCGTTCCGAGCAAATAATGTTCAAGACTTCCTCCCGATGTAGCAAAAGGAAGTCAGGTTCGAATCCTCGAGGAAGCTGGTCAGCGGATCCTAGGCAGCAGGAGAAATCTCACTCGGTTTCGACTCCAGGGAACAACTCAATATTGACTAGAGACAGTCGATATTGACTTAGTTCAGTCAATTTTGGGCAGTTTCAGCAAGGCAGTCGATTTTGGCTCAGGTCACTCGATATTGACTTAGGGGCAGTCAATATCGACTAGTTCTTCCTCAATATCGACCTGTTCTACATAGACAAACGAGCAGCGATCTTTCTGGATCGAGAGTTAGAAGTCGATATCCACCTATAGGAGGTCAATATCGAGTAGGGCAACAGTAGGAAAAATAAAGAACAAAGCTTTTGTAAATTTCGGAATTAACTTTATATAAAAGAAAAATTTCGGAACCAAGCATGCATAAGGCAAGATAAATAACGATAATCATGCAAATTGCATCGAAGGATCAAGCTTTCGCCTTTTCCAACAATTAGACAACTCTTTTAAGAAACCCTAATTGTATCTACCGATTTTATGTTTACAATCCAAGTTGTTAGCATGGATCTCCATTGAATGGGTAATAAACACATAAAAGGTAGTAGATGCTCAAAACATGATAAAGGTCGGATCTTTACCTCAAATACGCATGGCTATCGTCGGGCTCGCCCCGACCCTAGATGTGGATGGACTACTCGCTTTTCATCGCAATTGCAGACATTGTTGATTGAAAAGAAACAAATTGCATTAAATTAAACCAAACAGAGCTTACAACCAAAGGAAGTCAATTCCGCTCTCGCTTCACAAACTCCTCTTGGCCTCCACACACACACACTCTCTCTCTCTCTCTCTCTCTCTCTCTCTCTCTCTCCCTCTCCTACTTTTCTGAAATTGAATGAATGAAAAACTAGCCCCATGGGCTTTATTGATAGGCTTCAAATCCTTGCTAATCAAGGTAGGAAATTCTATCTATATCTCTATCTACCATAGAAGATACAATTCTACTAGAAATAATTATATCTAAATAAGTAAAACTAGATAAATCCTTAGGGTAATTAATTGTTCAACCCTTAGGATAAATAAAAAGATAAATATCTAAAATCCTCATGTGTCAGAATCTTCTCTCGGAAATATCTCCATCGGATTCGGGATAAAACTTTAAGTAAAGCTCGGAATT
The DNA here is from genome assembly GCA_963922045.1 of Persicaria maculosa. Classification (NCBI taxonomy): domain Eukaryota; kingdom Viridiplantae; phylum Streptophyta; class Magnoliopsida; order Caryophyllales; family Polygonaceae; genus Persicaria; species Persicaria maculosa. The sequence continues at coordinate 68,758,317 of OY998251.1, read as the reverse complement.
GACCGGACCCGTCGCTGTGAGTTGGTCGATATCGACCAAGTCTGGTCGATATCGAGTCATCTTCCTCGGCTTCACTTCTCTGTCACTCGATTCCGGCTCATGGGACAAATATCGAGTCGATTTTTGGTCGATATCGACTAATTTAAGTCGATATCGAGTATAATCTTCAGCTTCTTTCCGTCCTGACTCGGTTTTGGTTTCTGGGGAAGATATTGAGTCGATTTTCTGGTCAATATTGACTTACTGAAGTCAATATCGACTTGCCCTTTTTCTTCACTTCTTGCTTCTGGTCCATATCGGTTTGACTCTTGAATTTTCGACCAGATTGAGTCGATATTGACTAGTATGAGTCGATATTAACCTGTGCTCAGTTTCTCATTCTGTTCTTTAAACTCACTTTCCCGAGTCCTCGTTCGTCGGATTGACGCATATGAGCAAGCGTTGGAAAGATCTTTTCGAGGGCTACAACTCTCATGAAGACATCAGAACTTGACATAGAATGATGAATGCCGAAACATGGCCTTTTCTCCAGCTGCACCATCCTTAGCTTCTTCATGAGTTTTCCTTTAAGCTCCAAAGTGCGTCCGATTTCTGCGAATTTGAACAAAAACAAGTGTAGACTTTATAATTTGGCAATTAAGCATAAACTACATAGATTCTGTATAAATCTAACCCAAATGCATGAAATGCATGCAGAAATCGATATAAAAGTAGATATAAAACATGGCATAAAACATGGACATCAAATCACCCCATACTTAAGCTTGCTTGTCCCCAAGCAATAACTTGGATGGTCATTCAGGGGAAGAATTTAAAACTCTCAACATCATAGATTCATTCTCATATGTCCCTACAGTCAATTACCATCATCGAAAAGGTACTTGTGCCACAAATCCATACATGTGCAATAAAAGCAACATCTACTCACAAAAGGAGGGTTATGCAAAAACAATTCATGTGACAAAGCATTAATAATCAAGAGAACTTTAATTAAGCTCAATAAGGAGTAGATTGGTAAAAGGCTAAAGGTGGGTAATATTTGGCAATGTGGTGCTAATAATCCGGGGAAATGGAGTACTTTCCAATTTTCATACCACATTCTTTCTTCATAAGATTTCTCACCTTTCATAATGCTTTTATCAACAATAATGCTTTTACCTCTCTAACCTCGGCACTGCCTTCTCGCGAGTCGCAAACATGGGTGTCATGGATGGCCCCGGATACTTAGTGCTTTGGACTCCTCACCTGTGTGTCCCATCTCACTGAACTATTATCTCAGTAAGCAGGGTCGATTTACCTTTATCTCCTGAGGTGATCGGATTTTTTCTCACTCATTAAATTTTCTATATATTTCAAACATTCCTTCCGAACTCCAAATAATGATAACAACAACACAAACACCATATATCATCTCCATAATGTAACATCATTCTCAACATAATCCCCGGATAGGAAATAAGGTAAAAAATGGCAATATTTAGAACATGTGGAGCAATGACTGAAATAAGGCATATATATGGCTTTTGTGATGCATAAGCATAGGTAAGGCTAGGAATATAAACAATGAGCATTGTATGGAAATATAAAGTCCTCTATCCTCTTATCATGCAACATGTCAAAAGCAACTTCAAATTTTACCTCCTTCTATGGTTTTCAATAAAATACGCACTTCATTGTGACTTCCCTTTACTAGGCAATTTCATGCTATATCTCTAATGAATCCAATTTTGCATCGTCGAGTTCAATAAAGCTTCCATGACACTATTTCTTTGAACAATTTACAAGCATTGGGAGATGTCTCATAGAACTTTGAGTTTAGTAATTAAGCACAAAATTTAAAATTGTACTCAAAATTCACCATGTAAAACCAAAAACAAGAATAAAATATATAATAATAATGAGCTCTTCCCCCACCCCATACTTAGAATATACAGTGTCCCCACTGTATGAAAATCAAATAAAACAAGAGTAAAGGAAAGAACTCACCGAATAACGCACCGTAGGGTCGAAACACTACTAGAAAACTTCAATTATACATCTGTTGTCAACAGATGTCTTTAAAAAAAAAATCCGATCTCTTTGTGCGTGTAGTAAAAGATCAAACTTTCCACATCGGTTTTAAGCAGATGTCTTTTCTTCATTAGAACCCCTCGTTTTTTGTTATGACATATTCACTTGTTGATGAGTATTCATAATTTGTCATTTGAAAACATGTGAAAATGTCCTCCTAAAGCAAAAAAGTGACATTTACATCTTTATTTATAAAAATAAGTGATGTCTTAATACAAAATAGACAACAATTTTTTATTGTGTGATCATGTTTGTAATCATGTTCGATATATAATTTATGATTTTATATTGTTTTAATTTAACCGACCACATGAAATATAGGCGTAACTGATCTATTTCCATATTATCGACATCACATTTTTTGTTATAACTGATATGTATAACTATATTGACATCTGTTTCAATAGACGGATCTGATGTTAGTTGTATGAATGCACTACTATTTTCATATTTAATCCGATGTGTTATTTTGGGTTAGGCAACACGCTTTTGTCGATAGAACATCGCATTTTGCATGGTCTTCAAAATGGTAGGTCGTTTAATAAAAACATATACATATATACTACCATCATATTGTCACATTTACATAATACGTCGCCGCTATTCATAGCCACAAAATTGGCTAGCCACAACATCTCAAAACAAATAAAGCACATCGACGAATATATCTTAGGATCCTAAGAAAAAAAACTTTTTAGCTACAGCTATTTAGATCACTAATCATCTGGTAGGTGACTTCAAGGACGGGAGGCTGCCATCAACAAGGGAATATTTATTTTCTAAGAGTATGCCATATAACAACATAAATAGAACATTGCATATAGTATGGCGACTGTGCGTTTATTAAACCATGGAATACTTAAAAGTTCTTAATTTCATAATTCTTCATGCTTCTACAGTTCTACAACTTCTACACCATACTAAAATGCAAAGAAAATGACCAAACAAGCTTTTACCATGAAAAATGATGCCTATAACAATAGGCAGTCATTATAAAACGCATACCAAACATCGAAGAAAGCTTTTTTCTGAAGAAAAACGTTGTGTTATACATAGTTAATGATCAGAAGTTCGATGCAATAGCAAGATTACCCAATAAGGGTTTATGCCTCTTAAGGTATGTTATATAAAACTATTTCAAGGATAACAAGTCAATAATGAAGTGATATCCTTATATCATGCACTTAAAAGTACACATGGACACTGTATGTACAAAGAAATGTTAAACTACTGTGTACAATTGATAGAAATGTTGTAAAACATTACATAAGCAACAGAAAGCCCTTTGAATTCTTGTGAAATGCTTTGATTACCAAATAGAGCAAGCATTCATTGATTGATCTAACTTCCGATCTTCAAATCATGGTTAGCATATATTTCAACATATAGAATTTAAATTACTAGAGGCTTATCATGATAAACAAAGACTGAAATTGGCATTCCATATATTCTGAATTTTCAAACAAACACTAGATATCATCAGCAAAAGCAGATTAGGAAGACAATACCTTTTAAGAAGCTGGTTCCTTTCTATGGAGAGTGCCTCAACCTCCTTCAATTGATTGCTTATCTTCTCATCAAGACTCCATGATTTCTCCTCCTACTCGGTTCTCACTGATTTCGCCAGTGATTTGCAGTATGTGTTGAATGCCAGGTAAAAGCTTTCTCCCAATGCCCTATAATAAACACAAAATTAATGGAATCTCAAAGAAAAAGTTTATATATCCCACAAAGAAACCCTAAATTGAAGCCTTAATCTCAATCATGCAAGAGCAAGTTCAGATTTCAAAATCACAAACCCTAAACAAGTTGAAATCAACGAAATGGGAAGCAGAGTAAAGCATCTTACCATAAATAACTCGATGAAGCTGAACAAAGTAAAAGGAGAAGGAGAGTAAAGCATCCTACCATAAAGGCAGTCGGTGATGAAGAGGTGGTCCTGATGGCGGTCGGTGATGCGTCTGTTGTTTGGGAGGTTGCGCCGCAGAGAGAGATCGAGTGAGAGAGAGTAAGAGATCGAGAGAGGGAGAGAAAGAAAGAGGGGCGAGAGAGATAGATCTCAGATCTGTGGAGAGAGGAGGAGAAGCCGAGGATGAAAGCCGGAAGAAATAGGAGAGATGGCAGTGTTGGTGGCGACGGCGGGGAGGCAGTTGCGGGTGCGAGTCAGGGCGGCGGCGGGGAGGCAACCACGTATGTCTAGGTTTCAGATCTGTAGAGACATGAGGACAGAAGAATTGCTGCTAGGTTTTATCAGAGGGAAAGAGGAGCTCTCAGATCTGTAGAGACATGAGGAGAAGACGAGGATGAAAGTTAGGAGAAAGAAGAGAGGTGGTGGTAGTGGCTGCGGCGGCGGCGGTGGAGGGCAGTAGTGGCGGCGGTGGTGGTAGGGGGGTGGTGGTGACATTCAGGCGAGGTGAGCCAGAGAGATTTCGGAGAGAGGGTCAAGAGTTGTTCTCAATCTGTTCAGACAAGTCCGGAAAGGAAATAGCTCCTTTCACTGTGGGCGGGTGTTTAAAAAAATATTCTAAGTATGGGCGGGCATTCAAACTTCAAACACTTACAAAATTTCATCGGCCGCGCGTTTATTTGTTTTTTTAAATTAATAATTTAACATCTGTCAAGAAATTCAACAGTTGTTTTAAGCGTTTTTAACATCACAAATCTATTATCCGATGTAATAACTTAATTTAACATCGGTTACTTTTTTGACAGACTTAAATCATATGATGTCTAATTGCAGTATTCTAGTAGTGAAATAGGGCTGCTGTAGGTTGCCAGGAGTCGATATCCACTAGGTGTAGGTCGATATTGACTGCAATTTGCCCGATTCCAAGTATGCAGCTGGTTGAAATTGGGTGGATAGGTCGATATTGACCAACTTCACTCGATATTGAGTAACTCGGGTCAAAATTGACTGGTCTGTCTCTTCTGCTGCTGGGTCGATTTCTACCTCAGGGCTCAATATTAACTGATTTAGGTCGATATTGACCAGGTTGGCTTGACTCCAAATTTTTTCGACCTGCAGAATTTGTTAGTTTTTTCTTGCAAAAAGATAAGATTCCACATGAAGTATTCAAAGTCAAAAACAAAAACAAAACCAAAACTAAAAGTTTCGAAGTCCCAAAAAAAATCCAAAAGTTTTATGTACATGCTCTAGATTTTAGAGTCGCTAGGCCGACTTTCTCCATTAAGCATTAGCCTGGCTCATCTTTGTCCGGAGGTATAGGTGGATTTGGTGGTTCCTTTGGTGGTGGGAAGCGTGGGATGTCATCCGGGGGCATCATATGAAGAAGCTTAAACCTCCCCGAGTGAATGCTCCATGGCTTCACCCATTCATCTTCCTGGGCTCCAGCTGGCATGCATAAAGGAAGATATAAAGAAAATATACATACCTCATCATCATAGCTCTTCCGCTTCATTGGTTGATTTGTTTGCACATCTCCACCACAGCAAAACGGTGGAGTGGGAAGAGATATTTCCACCTCATCTTGTGGAGTTTCACGCCACTTTGCGAGGACTCCATACTTGAATATGAACATTGGTTGCTCAAAATTGTCGGGGATGACCTTCACCTTGTAAGGTAAAAGCGACCTTGAAACATCCTGGGCAACAACGTCCAACTTCTTCTTTTCTGGCTCTTCTTCTTCTTGAGGTTCTTCAAATGGGTTCTCAAAGAGAGATAGCAAAGTTGGAATTGAGATAGCGGAAGGACATACCTGGGTATCAACTGTAGATAGGTTGATATCGACTAGAGATGGGTTGACATCGATTAGGTGTTGGTCGAGGTCGACCTCAGGTTCAGATCCTCCTTCTAGCGGGATTGGGTCTTCTGGCGGTGGTTTTGACGAATCTCGTAGCTTCCTAAATGCGCGTACACCTTCAAGCCATGCCTCCTCATCAACCATGTATAACCATCTCAAATATTCAAATTCTTTTGCATACCGTCTCTCTCTTTCCCTTTCGAAATACTCGAAAGTGTCCTGCATATACCTGTAGAAGAAAACTCAAAGAAAACGTGAGATCTAACTACCTAAGGCGCGAATGATTGCTTCCCCGGCAATGGCGCCAATTTGTTGAGAGAGGAAATCGAGAATGGCAAATAGAATGTAAATAAAATAAGCAAACCGATTTCGTTCCGAGCAAATAATGTTCAAGACTTCCTCCCGATGTAGCAAAAGGAAGTCAGGTTCGAATCCTCGAGGAAGCTGGTCAGCGGATCCTAGGTAGCAGGAGAAATATCGAGTCGATTTTTGGTCGATATCGACTAATTTAAGTCGTTATCGAGTAGAATCTTCAGCTTCTTTCCATCCTGACTCGGTTTTGGTTTCTGGGGAAGATATTGAGTCCATTTTCTGGTCAATATTAACTTACTGAAGTCAATATCGACTTGCCCTTTTTCTTCATTTCTTGCTTCTGGTCCATATCGGTTTGACTCTTGAATTTTCGACCAGATTGAGTCGATATTGACTAGTATGAGTCGATATTAACCTGTGCTCAATTTCTCATTCTGTTCTTTAAACGCACTTTCTCGAGTCCTCATTTGTCGGATTGACGCATATGAGCAAGCGTTGGAAAGATCTTTTCGAGGGCTACAACTCTCATGAAGACATCAGAACTTGACTTAGAATGATGAATGCCGAAACATGGCCTTTTCTCCAGCTGCACCATCCTTAGCTTCTTCATGAGTTTTCCTTTAAGCTCCAAAGTGCGTCCGATTTCTGCGAATTTGAACAAAAACAAGTGTAGACTCTATAATTTGGCAATTAAGCATAAACTACATAGATTCTGTATAAATCTAACCCAAATGCATGAAATGCATGCATAAATCGATATAAAAGTAGATATAAAACATGGCATAAAACATGGACATCAAACTTCCATGACGAGTTTCTGCACACTCCGCAGGGTCTGACTGGTGGTTGAGTGACAAGAGTAGTTAAGCTTTTCACTAGTTCTGTCAGCTTACTGAACTCATCTTGTTGGATAGGAATGGAGCTTGTATTCTTGACATGGTTTATTCCCCGAACTCCTTGTGTCATTCCATATTGCTGTGTGGCATTAGCAAGATCTTCAAAAAATTTCATCGCCTCAGCTGGAGTTTTATCCAGAACATCTCCTCCACTGGTTGCATTGATCACTCCTCGCTTTAGATCCAACAATCCTTCATAGAGGTAGAGAGCAAGGCCGTCCTCCGCGATTTCATGATGCAGACACCTAGCTTTAAGCTCGTTGAAGCGTCAACGTACTCATACAAGGATTCTGCCGGAGAATGCTCGATACTAGATATCTCCTTCTTGACTTTGTTGCGTCGGGTAGTTGAAAAGTACTTGTTCAGAAATGCTTTTTTCAATTCTACCCATGATTTGATACTTTCCGTTGGCAGCTAGTAGAGTCATTTGTTTTCAGCATCTTTGAGAGTGAACAGAAATACTCTGAGCATCATTTGGTCATTAGTGATTCCATTTGGCCTTACACAATCGCAGACCGCGGTGAATTATGCCAAATGCTTGTTGGGATCTTCTCCGTTCCTTCCTTGAAAAATGGGCAACAACGATGCCCATCCTAACTTGAATTCAAATTTTGATCCAGTTGGGAGATTTGGGAGCTTGATGGCTAGCAGTGATGACGTAAGTGTAGGCTCCTTGAGATCTCTCAGTTTTCTTTTTGGTTCTTCTTCATCGTTGGTCATTTTGCTTGATCGCTATCTTCGTAACTTGGAAAAACTTCGTTCTATTTCTGTATCACAAGGCACTAGAGACAGATTAGGAGAACGGGTGTGAACCATACAAGACGATTGCACCCAAAAGAAACTTACAAAATACGCTTAATAAAAAACTTAGCACTCCCTGACAAGGGCACCAAGAGTTTGGTGCGTGTAGAATGTCGTGTTTTCTACACTCCAAATCTGAATTTTATACCTTCAACTAATAACTAGTATTAATAGTAAGTACAAGTCGATCCCACATAGAGTGTGTGTGACTTTGGTCAAACGTATTAAGCAAGCGAGCAATTCGTAATGAGAGTTAAAACAATGATGAGCATAAATAAAGTAAACAAAGTAATGATTACAAAGTAAATAACAAGAAAGAGGATATAGTTTCACTTATATTCGCAACATTAGTAGTTCCATGATCATCGGGTTGTTTGGTTATGCTTGGATATCTTAGTGTCGGTTTGTGCACATAATTGAATAGTTTCCTGATTCGATCACTATCAGAATTAGAGCTTGCATGGGTTCGAGAATCAATATGTCCCTAATCACATAAGCACATAATTCATGTTATTCTTGCATATATATATATATATATATATATATATATATATATATATATATATATATATATATATATATATATATATATATATATATTCGACGTGTCACCTGGTCACTTGAAAAGAAACTAATTGAAGAAACTAGTTGCAACACAAATTCAATAAATCGATAAGAAATTCTCAACTGTGACAACGCCCTCGTCGATTAATCGATAAGAAACTAGCTGACGCGCTCATGGAATTTCACCTATACTTATTACCTCATCGTGACAACAAAATGTCTTAATATACATGCAAGCCTTAGCCAAGAAGGGTGGTGATCAGATTATATGCTTATTGATCCAAGCGATGGGGGTGGTACGTTCGGCTCGCGAGGAGTTAATTTACTGTTCAATCGCCGTCCTCTAGAGGAAGTTAGATGATGTTCTTATTCCAAGAACGTTCTTCTCTGATCAAAGACCTTAAGAACTCAACTTCGGGGGTTTTAGGTCAGGGAGATATTTAGAGCTCTTCTTCTTCTCTCTTGAATTGGATCCCTTTCTTGGAGGATAGAGGGGGAGATTTATAGGGAGGCCAAGCGAGCAGCTTTCTGGCGACCTCGTGGATAAACAGAGGACACGTGCAACGCATGCCTTCGTGCTTAGGGTACCACAAGTTACACGTGGCGCTGTTAGAGAAGAGGTGCTTAACCAACGAGCTGCTCATTTGGGCCCTGAAGAGCCACGAGGTACTTGTAGGACCTGTTATGGATTCCATGTATGCTTATGTCAAGATATTGATCGCGAGGCTATTTAGACTGAAGATACTTATGGTGTTGAGTTTGGCCAGGGTATGACCAAGTACTCTACTCGCGATGAATCTTGTAGAGGGGACAGATGTCTTTTGCGTTGGGTGGCCTATTTATGACGTCATATCTTTGTTAATTAGTAGGTCTATTTTCTATGCCATCGTCACTAGCTACAACCTAAATTCAATTAATCGGAGCCGAAGGAGAATGAAGCTACCGTCAACGCTCTCTTCAATTGAAAGAAAGTATGACAATTGAGGATCAATTACAGAATCTAGGACCAGAATGGTGGCCTCGCCCTCATCAACGTCAAGCTCAGTGGTCGCGTCAAGTGGAAGGTGGTGGTGAGGAGGTGTCGCCGACCTCCGTCGCTATTTGTCGAGCCCTATCTCCTCTAGTCGACCTTCGTCGTCGTTTGCCGAGCCCCATCTCCTTCAATCGCCGTTTACTGGTGGTCGCCATTTCTGAACGAATCAAAGTCGCAGAGATCGAGAGCAAGGATAAGACTAAAAGAGGGAAGGTGATCACCGTCTCCTCCAGTCGTCGTTCGCGGGTAGTCGCCATTACTGAGGCTGAAGGTGGTGCAACAGCGAGCACGTCTTTCCTCCGGGTTCGGCTCAATCATCGACGAATATGTAGGCGAAGGTGGACGGAAGGAACTCGGGGGGGGGGGGGGTAAGGAGAACGAGAGGGGTGAAAGGAGTGGGAAGCAATGGAGAAAGGAGGGAGAAAAGCCATGGAGGAAGGAGGGAGAAAATGCCTTCAGATCTGAGGCACAACGGTGGTGGGAGAGAAAGCGCGTGAGACATTTTTTTTAGATATGTATTAACCAATAAGATTGCTTCTTTTCTTCTTATCGAACCGAGGGCTTCTCACTTGAACCCTTCCCATTAATATTAATAGAAAGAGACCCAAAGTCTATGTGAGTTTCGAACAAAGGAGTCTCAAAATGGTCAGCATAGTCGCTATGTAAGGAGTGGCCATTGTGCGTTGGCCTTGTGGCGCATCCCATCTTCCATCCATAGTTAGCCAATTTCACAATCATTTGTCATATTTCCTTTTGAAATGTGTCAATTGGATTATTTTTTTCAGATACTATAAAGATTTAGGCAAAATATCTAGATCAAGCATGAATATGTAGGAAAATAAGCAAAATGTTTAGTGACTTGGTGACCAAGAAGGAAGGGAATAATCGACTCTTATAGCTGTCATTCATTGAATGCACATGATCCCAAAACTCTACCTAAAAGGGTGGGAGACAATCCTTTAAATAGGTCTCCTACAAAGTGTCATGTGCCAAGCACACACTAGTACAAAATGTTTGATTAATAGCGGAAATTTAAAAGCACTTATTTGAAAGTGCTATTAATTAGGGGAAGCACAAGGCTTTCTATAGACAAGCACTGAGAATGCATTTAACTTTTTAAAAAAAAATTTTTTTTTTTTCAAGGATAGCGATTATATAAAATAAGCGCTATTAAAGTAAAACTTCCTTAGCGTTTTTTTATTAAAAAGCGTTGTCTAAAAATAAAATAAAATAAAACCTTTTTCATGCGTTTTTTTTCCTTTTGACGCTATACAGAACCTCCGACAATTTGGCGAAGGCGAAGAGTGAAAGAGAAGTGCTTGGCTGCTCTCCGGCTGGACCTTGGTGGCTGTGGCTCCTATCCGGTGTGGCGATGACCGGCGACGGTGACTACGCTCACAACTGTTGCTAGGTGCTGGCTGGTGGCTGCTAGTCCCAGACTCGGTGACTCCCCACTGCTGTAGTGCAGCCTTAACCTTATTACCAAATCCGATTGAAAAGGTTAGTTTTCTTTACACCTTATAGCTTATATTTTGTCAATTTGTACTCTAAATTTGATTTGAGATTCAATTTTTAGGTATGATATGAGAATTTGTTAAGGGGTTGTGAATTAAGGTTTGTGAATTGAATTTCGCTTGTGAATTGAATTGGGTATTGTTTTTTTTTGGTCGATTTGTACTCTAAATTTGATTTGAGATTCAATTTGTAGGTAGGATGTGAGACTTTGTTTAGGGGTTGGGAATTAGGGTTTGTGAATTGAATTAGGGATTTTTTTTGGTCAATTTGCACTCTAAATTCGGTGTGAGATTCAATTTGTAGGTAGGATACGAGAATTTGTTTAGGAGTTGTGAATTAGGGTTTGTGAATAATTTTTGTTAAACGCAAGTTAATCAGTTGCTACAAGTAGCATAAAAATGCCAAATCACAGCTAATGGAAGTAGCGTAAAAATGCCAAATCACAACTAATGGAAGTGGATCTGAAGGAGTATCAACCCTGATTTATAGTCAAACAACAACATTTAAGATCTTTACTTTTGGTTGCATTTGAATACGTAGAAACCAAATAAGGCTATTCCAAAGCCTATGATCACTTATTTGGTCTTCCTTGAATAACTCTAAGTTATTATTTTGGTCATTTACTACTTTATTTTGGTTATTTGTTTATTAGTTTTCCTGATTTCTAGGTCAACAACAATATTAGTTGTTAGGAGAATTAGGCAATTAGTGAGTTTCTTATTTGCATAGCATTATCTATGAATAATCTCAAGTAATGGGTTAGTGGGTGAGTATTAGAGTCGTTTATGTCCATATTTAAGTCCATGCATCATTCAGTTGTAGTCAGTCAATAATTATCAATTAAATTAGAGTTAGAAAATGTAGGAAATTTCCTACACAGTTCCTCTTGCGAGATACTTGCTTGAGTGGTATTTACTAAAACCTGTTTTGCTTATCTCATAAAGGTTTGTGAAGAGTTTGCGAAGATCTCAGAGTTGTGGTCATTGAATGACTTTGGTTTTAAAAAAGATAAGGGCGATGCTTACAGGTATTCCTCATCTTAATCATGTTACCCCCATTATTTCTAAAGTCTTTGATAATTTCCTTTTGCATAGTATATATTGTCTAACGTACTCTGTGATAAACCTGCCATGGATTGCATAAGTAGTCAACAACATGAAAGACTTGATGCATTTTTTTATGCGAGAGTAAAGCTGGGCCTATTGGTAATTTCCTATATCTGTTTATTATTCTTTATGCAATTGTAAAAGGAATTTATAGTATATATGCTGATCACAATGAGGTATAAGAAATGGTTGTGTGATAGATTTAAAATTTTGAACAATTACTCTTACCCAACTTGTCATGATTAATTGTTGTCATGGGAGCTAATTTTTCAGGATTAGTGGTTGAATCCATGCCAGGCCTTGAAATTGCTGATGGAAATCTTTCTAACAAAGATTCGATTGCTTACTCAGGGTGTTGCTTCTTTCCCACCAAACGGATGCTCCAAGATTGAACTTGAATCTACAATCTACTTAGATGCATCTAAATTTCAGGTAACTAGATGGTACTTTTGTTGTATTAAGTCCTTAATGTGAATGTTGTAGAGGACAATAATGAAGAAGCTATATAAATGGGTGGAATTGCATTTAGATTTTTCGTTTAGACAACTACAAACTTGTATTCCGGATATACTTACATTTTAGGACAATATATAAGAGTTATCTTTTGATATTGGTTAGTATTATCATCTCGATGCATCAAGATGACAATCTCTTGTTTTGTCCATGTTTCCTTGAGAAAAATTGTGCCTTGTATTTTATCTGTGTTCCCATTCACAAGAAAAATTGTGCCTTGTATTTGTCCGTGTTCCCATTCAAAAAATAATTGTGCTCGAACCCCCCTATTTGTACTAGTGAATTGGCCCAATGGTTTTCTAGAATATTCATATCATTCTGTATATTCTGAAAGATTTTGATAAACGATTTGCTGTATTTTTTTGTGATAGTAAAGTTGCTGTACTTTTTATGATTTGAATCCTGCTGAAACTTGCATTCACTTTTGTTGCTTGCTGCCAAGCTTCTTTTCCACATCCTCCTTCTATAATTTCTTTTCAATTTTGGTTTAAACTCGCCTTTAGAATCGGATCTTTTGAGAAACTTCCATTTTACATTTAGATAATTATAATTAATAGTATATTCAATTTAGAGGCATGCCTTGACAATACCGACTTTAGGAATTGATATGGTTGGGGACTACTTATCATAAATTGGTGATTTTACTGAACAATGGCTCTTTCTGGTTTTGTCTCTTTGTATCATTTCACCAGAGAATGAGTTGCAGCAAAGCCAACACAAGTGGTGATCTCTTTCCTTCCTCAAAGTCGAGGAAGCTCCCAATTTGTTTCTTTCCTGGTGTGGACACAATTGTTTGTGAACCTTTCTACGAGGACATTCCTGCTTTCTTCATGTACGCTCCTACTCTTCCTCCTTTTTATTTTGTATTTGGTATAGTGTATTTGGCATGATTGCAATCAGATTAGAATTTGGAATTTCAATGACTTCTGAATGAAATTTTGTCTTGATTGAGACTCTATTGACTAATTTGATTTTGTTTCTAAATTAATAAAAAAAATTATTTTTGACACAGAATGTCTTTGAAGGAGTTGATCTTGTAACTATGTAAGCAACTAATTGCATGACCTGAGTTTTAGAAGGGGTTGATTGATGAGGTATTATAATTATGGGAAAATTTCTACATTTTGTACAAAATATTTGAGTTGGAGTTGTTATTCATCATTCCTGGATATGTAAATGCTTGATTTCAGATTTTTTACGATGTTAGTTGGAGCATGTAATCACCCTTTATAGCCTACACTTGCTCTTGTTTGTTTGATAAAACTACTGAGATGCTTGAATACATGTTTTTTTTTAAACAAAGACACACTTTGCCTTAGTTTGGTGAATTAGTGTTTGCACCTAAACAGGTACTTGAGTACACATCCTCAATGGCCCAATTTTACATTCACATGTGCATTTTGCTTTTTTATTATATAAGGGACTTTTTAGCCCGGATCTAAAATGCTTCGAGCTATGAAGTCTCTTTTTTTTAAACAAATAACAGATCAAATAGCCCGGGCGTGCTCCATATCCGGGCTATAATGTCTATTTATTTTTAATAAATAAATATGATAGACAAAGGTTTTTATGAAAAAACCGCTGTCCTTGTCCGAATTTTTTTTAAAATAAAAAAAAAAGTATGAAAGCGCTTTCTACAAAAAAAAAAGCGTTGTCCTTGTCCTTTTCACATCGCTTTCTTATTTCCGCTCTTAAACATGATCTCAACGCTTTAGTTAACATCACCTCAATAAGCGTTGTCCTTCCCTATAAAAACCGCTCTTAATTAGTAGGTTTGTACTAGTGACATGGGACAAAGTCCCTTATTACAACTAAATAAAAGGACAAGTAAAAATGCTAAGGGAGAGATGCAAGAAGGCTTAGTGCAGCTGATCACTGAAGATAACACAAAAGCATAGCTTATTCTCCATACCCCTCCCTTCAAGTTGGACTTGGGGGTAATCCAACAAGTCCCAACTTGGAAGAGAAGAAGTATTGTTGGCGTTCACCAAGAGCCTTAGTAAGAATATCAACCAATTGGACCCCTGTCCGAACATGTTGTGGATGAATGAAGCCTTCTTGCAGCTTCTCACGCACATAGTGATAATCAATTTTAAGATGTTTTGTCCCCTCATGGAAGACAGGGTTTTCTGCAATGTGAATAGCAGATTTACTATCACAAAAGAGAGGAATAGGTAGTGGAATGGATACATTCAAACTCTGTAAGATCCCTTCAACCCACACAAGTTCACTGGATGAAGTGGACATACTCCTGTACTCTGCTTCAGCAGAGGATTTAGAAACAGTCACTTGTTTCTTTGTTTTCCAAGAAACTAAAGCATCTTCAAAACACACACAATAACCTGTGAGAGACTTTTCACTTAACTGGCAAGCACCCCAAGCTGCATCACAATAAGTTGATAAAAACAAGGATGATTCTCTTGGGTAATATAGACCTGTGGACAAGGTCCTTTTTAAGTATCTAACCACATGAATAGCTGCATCAAAGTGTGGTTGCCTAGGCTCCACCATGAACTGACTGAGATGCCGGACAACATATGATATGTCAGGTCTGGATAAATTGAGGAATAACAACCTCCCAACAAGTCTTCTATATTTCTCAGGATCAGATAGTACCAGACCATTGTTTGTGGACAATTTCAAACCTCTAGGCAAAGGAAAAAGTGCAGGCTTCCAATCCATCATTTGACAATCCTCAAGAATGTCAATGATGTACTTTCTTTGGTGCAGTGTAATGTCCCTCTGATCATGCATGATTTCTAAACCATGAAAATATCTTGCCTGCCCAAGATCTTTTATAGTGAAAGCCCTATGAAGAGCTTCCTTTGTCTGATCAATCACATTAATGTCATCACCAGTGATTAATAAATCATCTACATACACCAAGGCAACTACAATGCCATTAGGAACCTGCTTGATGAATAAAGAATAATCTTCAAATGACTGAACATATCCCAAGCTCATCAAGAACTTACACAATTTTGTGTTCCATTGCCTTGAAGCCTGTTTCAATCCATAAATGGATTTCTTTAATTTGCAAACTTGCCCTGGTCTGGCAAGAACATAACCCGCAGGTGGTTTCATGTAAACTTCCTCTTCAAGCTTTCCATGTAAGAAAGCATTGTTCACATCAAGTTGGTGAAGCTTCCATTTTCTGACAGTTGCAACTGCAATCAAGATTCTCACAGTAGAGAATTTTGCAACAGGAGAGAAAGTGTATTTATAATCCTTTCCCTTGATCTGATTATAGCCCTTAGCCACCAGTCTAGCTTTGTATCTTTCTATGGTCCCATCAGGTCTATATTTAATCTTATAGACCCATTTACTCCCAATAGGTTTCATATTAGGAGGAGCATCAACAAGCTCCCAAGTGCCATTTTTCTCTAAGGCCTAGATCTCAACATCCATGGGATGCACCCTTACTGTCTTGAATAGCCTGTTTATAACTGTAAGGTTCAGGCTCAGCCACCATGCAAGAAAATGATTTCAATACTCCCCAATCATGATCAATTTTGTCTCCAAGGCATTCTGCAAGAAAAGACTCAGACGAGGATTTTCTCTGTCTGCCATATCTGCAATCATAGTCTTGTAGTCTTCTAGGAGCAATGTGTTACCTAATAGATCTCCTTAGAGAAGGAAATTCATTCAAGTCCTGCAAGATCTCAGATGTCATTTGATCATTATTTGCTTCTGACTCCATTGAGTCTTGGACTTGAGAAGGTAAAGGGAGTGTGACTAGAATCTACTTCAGTATCAGCTAAGGGGTTTGGAGAATATATATTGCTTCCTTCAGCATTAATAAACTGGTGTGTGACATAAACATCATCTGGAGCTGGATTAACAAGAGGCAGAGCAGGTCTAGTCTCCTGATTTTCAACACCACACTCAGTTTTAGGGTGGCGCAAATGGCCCGAACCGAACCGACCTAACCGGTTCGGGCCAAAACCGACGACCCGAAAATTTTAAAGGGGCAACCCGAGGCCCGAACCGATAAATGACCTACCGGTTTCGGTTTTCTCGGTCCTGATCCCGAAAAAACCAAGCCTAATTGGAATTATGAGGGGAAAAAAAGCAATATAATCGGAATTTGAAGTAACAACAAAAATCGGAATTGCAAAAAATCGGAATTTGTCAAATTAAAGTAGCATCTTACTGAATAAGTTAAGACAACTACATATCCAAGCCTATTTCACCATCTATTACGAGGAATTGCACAATTTTCCATATCCAACCCTAATTCAAATTATTCAATCCAAGTAACAGCAAAAAAAAATGCTATATAAATTCGGAATCTGAAGTAGAGAGCACCCGAGGAAAGAGAGAAATGCGGAGGACTTCACCGAACTGGAACCTATGGCTTGTGAGGCGCTGAGGCGGCGACGGGAGAGCGAGGTGACGCCGGGTAGGGGCTGCAGCAAGTGTGACCGGCGACGGGGAGAGGTTGCGCATGTGGCTGAGTAGGGCTGATTCTGGGAGCGACTGGGCAAGGAACGACTGGAAGACTCTCTCTCTCTCTCTCTCTCTCTCTCTCCCCTTTGAATTTGAAACAACGAATGGGTCTCTGCTCCCTGTAATCGTAAATGACTAAAGCAGCAAAGATAGGGTTTTATTAAAAAAAAAAAGAAGAAATTGATTTTTTGGGCCTAAACCGAAAAATTCGCTTCGGTTACGGTTTTTGGCCCGAAACCGAATTTTGGAAATTGAAGGACCGAAGCCCGAACTGAAAAAATCAGGCCGGCCCAAAACCGACTTTTTCGGTTCGGTTTCGACTCGGTTTTCGGGCCAGTCCTACTTCTGAGCAACCCTACTCAGTTTGCTCCTTGAAGGGAAATTGATCTTCTTTGAAGATCACATCCCTGCTAAAAAATACTTTCTGTGACTTCATGTCCTAGAGTTTATAACCTTTTTGCCCAAAAGGATATCCAAGCAACACACTCTTTCTTCCCTTTGCTTTCATCTTGTCTCTCTTGTCATATCCCACTGGTGCATAGCATAGGCACCCAATGACTCTTAGCTCATCATAGCTGGCTGGTTTATTGAATAACTTTTCATGAGGAGATACCCAGTTCAAGACTTCAGTAGGCATCTTGTTTATGAGGTGAGTAGCTGTAAGCACACATTTTCCCCAAAATATCTCATAGGTAAGCCTGCATGTATCATCAAACATCTTGCTGTCTCAACAAGATGTTTGTGTTTTCTTTCCACTCTCCCATTCCGTTGGGGAGTGTAAGGGATAGTTTTCTTGTGAACAATGCCCTTAGAAGTAAACAGATCTACACACTATTTCTGAACAAATTCTGTCCCATTATCAGTTCTCATACAGTTAACTGAGCTAGCAAATTGATTCTCCACATAAGCCAGAAAATCACTTATTGCTTTGAAGACCTGCAGTTTGACCTTAATTAAAAGAGTCCACGTTACCCTGGTATAGTCATCAAGGATAGTAAGGAAATAAGGGCAACCATCATATGTGACACATTTATATGGTCCCCATAAATCCATATGCATTAGATCAAAAGGCCTATTGGCAATATTCACATTTCTCTGAAATGGAATTCTGTGATGCTTAGATAAGGAACAAGATTCACAATCAAAATTATCCAAAACTGAGGAACTAAACATCTTCAAATGTCTTAGCTTAGCCACAGAGCTATGACCAAGCCTAGCATGAACTATTTCCAAACTTAAACTGGCTTTATTACAACTTCTCAAATACTCTCATCAGCTCCTGTGCCACCAGGATCCTCTGAGTGTATCTTGTATAAACCATGCTCTCTGACTCCAGACAGTAAAATCCTCTTAGATCCAGGGTCTTGGAAATAACAAGAAGATTTTGTGAATATGGCTATAAGATCAGTTTCATCAAGAATTTTCCCAACTGACAACAACTTGTGTTTAAAGCCAGGCACTAACAACATATCATTCAGGTTAATAGCATCAGTCAACTGCATATGCCCTTGTTCTGTAACAGATTTAATTGACCCATAAGGTAGACCAATATGAACTGGCCTGTGTAAACTACTTTTGCCAGATAAATTATGACAATCAGACACCATGTGATCTGTAGCTCCAGTATTCATTATCCATTCACTCATAGATCTTTCTTCCAAGACAATATTGGCATTATTAAAAGGTAGCATACCTGCAAAATTAGCAGATGATCCACCGCTGCCTTACATCTGATTCTTGCCCCTCATCTTCTTAAGAATCTCCTGATACACAGCATTTACCATTGCTGAATCTATGTTCCCTCCTGCATCATCCTCAAGAGGATTGTTTTGCACTTGGGAATCCATAGACCCAGCTGCATTTGCAGATCTTCCTCCAGTTGTTCCATTGCTCATGCCATTTTTCTCTTTCTCCTTGAGCTCTTTAAACCAATCAGGTATCCCATGCAATTTGAAACATTGCTCAGCAATATGCCCTTTCATATTGCAATAAGAACAGGTGGAATTAAGTTTGATTCTCTTCAACTCTCTCCAGTCTTTCACTTCCTTCTTAAAAGGAGCACCACCACCACTAGATGGCTTGTACTGATAGCTATTGCCACCTCTGTTGGCAATCATCGCACTAGAATCTGTAGTCATTCCCTGAGAGTTATAGTCAGTAGAAGCCTCATTTCCCCTCTCTACTTGCTGCAAAATAGAGTATGCCTTATTAAGGTTACGCAAAGGATCTATAGCTAGTATGGAATTCCTAGCAGCATCCTATTTCTCATCAACAACTGCATAAGCCTGTTACGAGATTCAATCTTAGCAAATTTCTTTTTTCAGATCACAAGTACAGTTGGACAGAGCACCACAAGCACACTCTGGCATACACTCTAAAACCTGCAATTCATCCCAGTTCCTCTTGAACAAATTATAGAGATCTGAAATATTCATATTTCCCTGCACAATATTCCCAAATCTTCTTTTGATCTGAAAAATAAGAGGTGCATTTGTCTGTCCAAACCTCTCCATAATATCCTCCCATAGGAGCTTAGAAGAATCTAAAAACATAAACCCTTCAGCTATGTTCTTAGTCATAGAATTCAATAACCAACATCTTACCATGTAATCTGCTCTTATCCATTTTTCTAGATCTGCATGACCCACAGCGGGTCTAACACAAGAACCATTAATAAAACCAATCTTACACTTAGCACCAAGGACCATAATCACCCCCGGCTCCAAGTCATATAGTTGCTTCCATCAAATGGAATAGCAACAAGTTGTGCACCTGGGTGATCTGAGTTTGACAAGAACAAAGGATCTCCAGAATTTCCTTGAACATTAGCCATATCTTCAATAACTCTGTCTGCGGAATTAGAGCTTTCAGTGATAGTGAACATAAGCAACGCAACAAACAACGAAAAATGGACCAGATTACCTCTCAAATACAACCTCAAGCCCTGATACCATATGAAGATCTAGGTAAAATATCTAGATCAAGCATGAATATGTAGGAAAATGAGCAAAATGTTTAGTAACTTGGTGACCAAGAAGGAAGGGAATAATCGGCTCTCATAGCCGTCATTCATTGAATGCACATGATCTCAAAACCCTGCCTAAAAAGGTGGGAGACAATCCTTTAAATGGGTTCCCTACAAAGTGTCATGTGCCAACCACATGGAACAAAGTCCCGAATAAAAGGACAAGTAAAAATGCTAAGGGAAAGATGCAAGATGGCTTAGTAATGCTGATCACTCAAGCTAACACAAAAGCATAGCTTATTCTCCACAGATACAATAATTAGTCATAAATAGTAGTATCTATTTTAATTTAAGATATTTTCTCAAAAGAAAAAGGCATAAATAAAAATCTTGTTTGAGGTAAGATTGGTCAAAGTTTTCACCTGTTATTATGAAAAAACTTTTTTTTTTTTGAATTATTATGAAATAAGTTATATAGTAAGGAAAGTGTGACGTTATTATAAGATTTATTAAATTCTCTAAGCGTACGTCCACGTAAATCCAAAAAGAAAAGAGAGATGGCGATGAATATATTTATGGCGTTAAGGAAATTATCTTAACCGAGAATATATATAATTGTGAGGTTGTGATTGGCTGAAACAACCTAACAGTTGCCTCTTTCTTCCTCTTCGTTCCGATTAGCAACCACACTAAAACAAAACAATGAAGAAGAAAAAGGAATCTCAACTCACAACCAAACCTCATCACCACAAAGCAGAACTCGAGATCTTCAAGGCGGTAGCCCAGGCATGGTTTAGCCACCGCCACCACAGCTCCACCGTTTCATCGAACGAGTTCGATACACACCGGAGGAACTTCCATGGGCGGCCAACTCGGTTCAGAATCGAAGCCATCCGGAAGCAGCGCATGAACAAGGTTGCGGAGCGAGACAGGAGTGATCCGGTTAGGCACGGTTCGGATTGGGATTTCAATCAGTCGCTTTGGGATGCATATGAGATCGTAGCGGTTTCGAAGAGGTTGGAGCGAGGCCTTTCTTTAGACGAAGATGAAAACAGAGGAGGTGGGAGTAAGGTGGGGAAGGAGAGCAAACACAGCCTCAGAGATCTTATCGATATGTTTTCTTCGAGGAGGTTTAATTATCCTTTTTTATAGTCTCCTGACTTGTAAGTTCTAATTGACCATATTAGATTAGTTGATGAATTCGAATGACTGTTTTGGGAATCACCGGTTTTTCTTAAAAACAAAATCAACATGTTGGCAGCCTGGTGATTGATTCGTAGTCTATTGCATGATCTATGAACAATATATAGATTTACAATCCCTCGGTAGGATGCGTTCGAATGTAGAGGATGGATCTATTTAGTTAGTCGAAAACCGTGTTGCGTAAATCAGCTGTTATCAAAGCATGTGCTCCCTCTTATCAATCTAATAAATAAAATGAATAAAAAAAATTAAAAGATTTTGTGGGGAGAGATTGGGTATAGGAAACACGATAGAGAACTTTTTTTTCCACTTTTTTTTTAGTATTATTTTCTTTTACAATAGATAATAATCAGGACGTCTCATAAGAAGGTTATCCTTAACCATTCAAATGGATGATATTATCAAGAGCCCTACAAGCTAGCTAGCAAGCTCTGAAGGTTACAAATTCCCTCGTACTTGGCAATGAAATCTGCAGCTGAATTTGCCTCTCTATAACAGTGTTTGAAATCAATTGTTGAGAAGTTATTCTTTAGAGTCTGAATTTCTTCAATCGTGCGAACAATTTCCCAAGGAGTAGTGGAATTCTTCTTGATGGTGTTGATCGCTCCAATGTTATCTCCTTACATAATTAGATGTTTGATTTCTTGCTCGAGCATCCACTTTATACCTTACTCGATGGTTGAGGCTTTTGTTTGTATTACAGTGCCGGACCAGACATCTCGATGGAGGATATCCATCACCTGTCCCCAGTCATTCCTGATAATGCATTCAATATTACAATATCTTCCAATTGTTGATTTTTTGGTCGTAACCTTCCAATTGTTGATTGTCATGTCTACATTTAGTTTGTAGAAACTAAGGGGTTGCTTTTTCCATACCTTCCTTCTTGGTGTTTTTGGTGTTTTTAATTTTGGTCGTTTTTTTTTCTTCCTTCCAATTGCATATATTTATAGTTGCTTATTGTATTATCGTTTGAAGGGGTTTTTTTTTTTTTTAATTTTTTCAACTGTCGTCTAATCTGGCTTGCCCAAGATGCCAAAAGGAAAAAAGTTGCTTACACACGCAGAGGGATTGTCATGAGATCAAACAAGCCTGGACACAACTGCAAGGTAATTCATTTCCTTCCATCTTCTTCGCTCACATGAATGCCCAAGACTGGATTCTTTCTAGTCTCAAGGGAGGCATGGTTTGGAAATCTACGTTTTTCTATATGATATGGTTTGTGTGGAAATGTCAGAATAAACTAGTTGAGAGGGAAAAAATAATCCCTGGGGTAAATCGGTCATATTCGCAGGTTAACCTGATATTATAAGAGGACCCCCAAACTCCTCACCAGGTACGCTCCAAGCACTAAACCCTAGCCTCTACTCAACTTATTATTTTCGACGAAGAGATCTGACTTGAGCGTCGGAGGGTCCTTCGGGGGAGGGAAGCCCCACCCCCGTCGTTCACTGTTCTTGTGTTTTCAGGTTCGGATCTTGGCGTTGGACATCGATCTCCTTCAACAATTACTCGTGTGGATTTTTTCCCGTACAACTGGCGCCGTCTGTGGGAACCGATCAAGAGGCTATGTGATCGAAGTTCCTAGAAGATTAAACAAGGACTGACCACCGGATCGAGTCTGATTTGTAGCAAGACATTCGCAGGGAAGGGGCTTGAGTCATCGTCGGCGTTGCCCATCCCCTACCAACGTCGTCATGTCTTCATCATCGCCATTGGATCTCCATCGAGCTCTTTTTTGGATGCATTTAGAACTCGGCCACAACCCGACTTCCCCTCCGAGGGCCTAGGAACTCCCTCCTAGGCTGCTGCCCCCTCTACTTCCCTTTGGGGATTCTTTGCAGTCATCGAGATCGAAGCCGGAGGGAGACGATGATCGATGCGGGGCATAGGGGAGGGGATTGAGAGCTATCCTATCGCCTCCCGCCGCCGCTAGTTACCGTCGGTACCTCGCCTTGCGCCGTCGGTGTTGTCACCTATCTTCGCGCTCGAAGTTGCTTAGCGAAATAGCAAGTCGCCGACGATCATCTCTGCACCTCCAAACGAAGAAGAAGATACTTTAGGGTTATCTACGAGGCTGGTCCAGTATTCTCAGAAATTACATATTGGCCCATATTTTAACAAAGTTCTCAGAAAAGAGTCTGCTCCCGAAATCAAATTGAAAAGTTCTCTAATCCAGTGCTTGACGTTGCGCATGATTGAGAAGTGCAAAATTCCTCCTCAACATTCAAGGAGTGCGGGAAAAACAAACTCACGCTAAGTTCCTCAATCCCCAACTGTTTTATCTTTTTTATGATCAAAATTATGATATATTTAGGTTCATGCCATAGAGTGATTATCGAATATCATCTGCATCAGTATATGCCTACAAGATTTGTTGTGATATCTTTTCCAGGATCGATGTTATGAACATCACGACAGGTGACACTAGGGCAAGGATCGGTGGTATAAATAACCCCAAGATAGGATGTGATGTTATAAGCAGCACCACCATTGCCCCTGCCAAATTCTGTGCTACGAATGGCAATATGATGCCCTATCAATCAGGGGTGTCGTTACGTTAATGTCATCTGGGGAGGTAACTAAGTTCTTAAATATGCATATCATAAAGAAATTGAGAGTGTTGGATATCAATGTTTGGGTATGTATGTATGTATACATACTGAAGTTAGGACATGCTGCTTGAAAAGAGGAACCACTTAGTCATATTCTTTCTTGGCATGATATGGCTAATGGCTTCTATCAAAATAGTAATGTTACTTATTTGACCATAAATAAGTCAAAGCTAAATACATTGACATATCTTCTTGTTTTCTTGAGTTCTAAGATAAACGTGCATATATATACATATGTCCTTTAGACAATAACTTGAATGCTCATACCGACTTTCCTATGCCTTACTAGACACGGGATATACTCATTATTTGTATGCCTATGTTTCCGCTAGATTAGAATCAGCCTCGTATCCAGGTGCTATTTGTTGTCGTTTGACGTTTGTCCTTTCGAGTGTGGAGAGGTCTAACTAGCACGACAATGAGATCATAAGAGTTCAATTGAAAAGGCCGGAAATTATACTCCATAAAAGATGAGAATTAGTGTTACGAAAGACATTACCACAAGGAATTCGATACTGCGAAGGGCATTGGGACAAGCATGGGTGTCACAATGACGTACACCACTCTCGGAAGGTCGATGCAATGAATGGTACTAGGGGAGAGCATGGTCTCCTACTCATCGTGAGAATGGGGTCATGGAAAGTGTCATGGCTTGTTATTCATGGTTTGAACATATACCAGATAAGTCTATCGATCATATTGTCCTTTGTTTTACATGACAATAGCTTTTTACTCATTAATTATGGTTATGGCTAAAAGGTACAAGTGAGAAAAATAGTGAAATGGACGTGTATAAGGAGTTAGTTGACTACCTTGTAAATTATCAAACGATGTGATTTGCTATACTATAGCTTAGTTGATGACTCAACGGTGTCTTCCGTTAGTCGGAGTATGCAAACGGGGTGGCGAGATCATATGGCATGATATATGTGCACATAACGGTGACTTATAATATGATTACATATGATGTTTGGAAATCGCCCACTTGCTGGAATTGTCTTATGCAGATTGATGCTAAAGTTATTTTGATATGTAAGGTAGGAGATGCTCCCAATTGGTACAAGTTTAGCTCGCATCGAGTACTTTCAATGCCTCTACGAGAGACATGACGTGCCGGAGGTGCTACAAGTGGCATTGGGATAGGTTGCTAATATTACGAACAACATTGGAAGCAAGCCAATTCAACACTAGGAACGATATTGGTTATAAAGCAGATGAAACAATCATTAACCATATTTACAAACGATCCAGGTAACCCTTTTCCTATTACATATATATACAGTGGGTGTTCTCTCAGGATACTATCCCATTATTTCCCATCACTAGGGGCACAACTTTGTTGAATTGATGAAACATTATGTGTTTAAATGGCATATAAACTCCTACTATGTTGCTAGTTTACTTAAGTGGTCCAGGTGTAAGCCAATGAAAATGTCAAGAACAACATAAGCTGGATGCCCAACTTACAAAAAAAAGGGGAGTTATCAGCGACATCGTGCTATATGCCCGAACGAAATGGCTAGCTACGAATGGCTAGGCTTTGGTTACGAACGACCAGAGCATCACCTCCGAACGGCTACGAATAGCCAAGTTACTAGCTACAAATGGCTAGGCTCTGGTTACGAACGACCAAAGCAATATCTTTATACAGTTACGAGTGAACAAGTTGCACACCTTTATGCGGCTACGAATGGCCATGTTACAAGCCTTTGGTTACGAACGGTCAAGTTATTAGTCTCGGTCACGAACGGCTGACTACAACATCATCTTTACTCGGCTACAAATGGTTGAGTCACTAGCTATGAATGGAACACCTCAATGAGTGTTGCAGCTCCCACAATGATATCCCAGCACTAAGATTGTATGCTCTCAAAATCAGAAAATATGCTCGAGACACTTGTGTGTCTGTTGCTAGATATGTCATGCGGAAAACTTTTATGCATGAATGGAAATTGATATTAATATCTATCCTTGTTTATGGCCATACCAGGGGCATTGAAATCATTAACTTGCCAACTACCTATGAATTGTGTTGAGATTTGACATTTTTTGGTATGAAATAGACATGAACCACGAGTGTCGAGAATGACATCATTTCTAGATCGAGAATCAGTGCTACGAATGGCACTCAGGCTAAGCAAGGTACCTCAAATGAAGCTCAATGCAGAAGTGAGGTTACAATCATCATCAAGGCTAGAGTTAGTCAAGGAGATAATATGTGAGCGGAGTTTCTAGCTCCCTTTATTTGCTAACTATATTCATCAATCCCCCGTTTTTTCTCATAATGTGAGCAGATCTATCTATTGCGCTATGAATGGCCGGAGACGAAAGAGACATGTAGCCACGAATGATAAACACTTACTAGATGAAATGAGCTTCTAACATGAACGAAAGCACGATTAGCTCAAGCAGCAACATGCAGATTCACGAGGTCCGAAGGAATGCAAGTTCAGATCCCATCATAGTCAGGTTACTATAATGAGATCTGAGGGGCAATTGAGAGGGAAAAAATAATCCCTGGGGGTAAATCGGTCATATTCGCAGGTTAACCTAATATTATAAGAGGACCTCCCAGACTCCTCACCAGGTACGCTCCAAGCACTAAACCCTAGCCTCTACTCAACTTATTATTTTCGACGAAGAGATCTGACTTGAGCGTCGGAGGGTCCTTCGGGGGAGGGAAGCCCCACCCCCATCGTTGATTGTTCTTGTGTTTTCAGGTTCGGATCTTGGCGTTGGACATCGATCTCCTTCAACAATTACTCGTGCGGATTTTTTTCCGTACACTAGTCTTTGATTGGGATGATTCTGTGTCAACGTGATTTGTTTTTGTCCACAAAATCTGCTCAGATCGCTCCTGGTTAATTTGACGACGGTTCCAACTGCGCGGACCACTGTTGTTTGCCTCCCCCCCCCCCCCCCCCCCCCCCGCATAAATGGATGAAACTCAATTTAGATGGGGTGTCGAAGGGCAATCCGGCCAGGCACGGATTTTAGAACTTAAATAGCTATGGCATTGTTATAGCAGAAAAGTCACAATAGCCTAGATGGTTTTAGCATGGTTAATATACCCAGAATTTTTTTTCAAAATGGTCAAAAAAACAAAAAAAATTTGGAGATTAGCTAAGAATCCAAACTATTTTGCGATTTAGCCAAAGTGGGGTAAAGTCGCTGTTTGAAACAGCGACTTTACCCCGCGTTTTTTAAAAAAATAATTAAATAACAAAGTCGTTGTTTCAAACAGCGACTTTGTATTTTTTTTCTAAAAAAAATTCAACAAAACTTTTATTTATGAAGAAAAAAGAAAAAAAAATAAATGGGTAGAGTCGCTGTTACAAAGAGCGACTCTACCCCAAAAATCGGTGCAAATCGGTGAGAGTCTGACAAAAATCGGTGCAAATCCTCTACCCCAATTCCCCGTCCCAACTCCCCGCCCCACATAATTATTTTACATCTAAATTAATATTAAAAAAAAATTAAAAAAATATATTTAGCTTCTGCATAGTTATGATAACATATTTGAAAAAAAAATCTTAAAAAATAAAATTATATTTTTTTTAAAAAAAAATATATAGTAAACTCACATCTTTTTAAAACTTAAAAAAATCTTTCTATCTCTTATGAATTATTATAATTTTGATAAGTTGATTTTTTAAGATTTTTTTTCAAATATGTTATCATAAATATGTAGAAGCTAAATATATTTTTTTTAATTTTTTTTATATTAATTTAGATGTAAAATAATTATGTGGGGCGGGGAGTTGGGGTAGAGGATTTGCACCGGACAAAAATAAGGGGGGTGGGGCCTAGGGGTACAGTTTTGATAAAATGGGAGAGAAGGGGGAAGGGGTCTAGGGGCAATAAAAATCTTCTACATCACTACATGTTACACTCCCTATAACACAAAATTGTTTTGACATTTATTTAATCTTAAAAAAAATTATAAAAATTATATTTATATTACTAACATCTATTTTTATATATTCATAAAATTTTATTTTGAAAAATCATGTTTTGAAATTTTTAATAATTATAATTTGTTAAATGTTGCCTTTTTAATTTTTAAAAATTGTAAAACATGATTTTTAAAAATATAATTTTATAGATATATAAAAAGAGATGTTAGTAATGTAAATATAATTTTTTTAAGATTAAATAAATGTCAAAACAATTTTGTGTTGTATGGAGTGGATCTTGATTGGTCTAGGGGGAGTAGGGGTACGGGGTAGTGGGGTACAGACTAAAGAGGGAGGCATGTATTTTTTTTATATATAAATTAATCCCTATAATTACATTTTTTTTCCCACTTTTTTTTTAATTACGAATTCTATCTAAAAATTTTAAAAAAAATTCAAAGTCGCTGTTTCAAACAGCGACTTTACCCCACTTTGACTAAATCGCAAAATAGTTTGGATTCTTGGCTAATCTCCTATTTTTTTTTGTTTTTTTGACCATTTTGAAAAAAAATTCATATACCCATTTAACCTAGTGTTCGAATTCCTCTTAGCTGGTATATGGGCTATAATAATTAGTAATCACAACCCATAATATTATTTCTGGTATATTTAAGATACAATTTATTAGTATTTGATATCAATGATTTTTTATGACGTAATACATAAGGTGATTTTTTTAATTATTATTTTATATTATTTTTTTTATCACGTAAGGTGATTTTAGCCTACCCTACTTTTAAATCCTGGTTCTGTCCCTGAATCCGGCCAATGCCGGAGGAGGCTCAATACTCCGAGATCATGATGAGAAATTCTTTAGAGCATACACTTTCACGTGTGGAACATGTTCTGCTCTCACATCGGAACTTTGGGCTGCGTTCTACGGGTTGGAACTGGCGCAACACTAGGGATTCACTAAGCTGATCTTTGAATCGGACCCCACTATGGTCTGTGAGCTGCTAGGTTCCAGGCTCTTGGACACCCATCCTGAGTTTCATCTAATTGAGCGATGTTGTAGATTAATGGATGTGGAGGGCTGGCAGGTTCAATTCAGGTTAACTCGATTAGACGAAGCGCAAATATTATGGCATGCTGAACATTCCTTTATCCCTGATTGTATTGCCCAGCACTTTGCAAGCTTTTCCCCTGCTACCTATGTTTAAATTTGGGGTGGCTATATGCACCCATTGCAAGTGTTATATAAACTTTAATAGGACGGATCTAGGATTCGTATGACCCACGGGATGATCCGTCGACCTTTGTAATCTATCAGTTATAAAAAAATAAACTGACGGATTTAGAATCCATCCGTGTTTTAGGGTTATATAGGACGGACCATAGATTTGTCCTTTGTAATCATTACAAGTTGCTGCTTTTTTTTTTGTAATCAAGTTGCCTTTTTTTAATATGTACCAAGGGCAGATCATGGATCCGTCCTTGTTGATTTTTTTTACCCCTTTTTTCTGTGCTATAATTATTTTTTACAAAGGACGGATCTAGGATCTGTTCGTATACTTTTTCTACGACTTGCAATGATTCGAGGGTAGGTGTAACACCTGTCTCCGGTGCATATAACACAATCCTTTAAATTCAATATGAAATAAAATGGCTCAGGCCAACTGTTGGAACAAAAAAAAACGAAGCCCTTCAGATCGCGCGCACCTTAGAGATTAATTGGATTTTATTTTAAATCGATCAAAAAAAAATTGAAAAATAGCCAAACATTAAAAGTATTTTGTAATTTAGCCAAAATCAGGCTAAGTTAGCCCAAACTTTAAAAAAAAAATAATAATATAATGAGTGAGGCTAGAGGCAAGATGTCCGAATCGCTATTGACAAGATAAGTTCAACTAAATTATCACAGGTCCTTTTCATTTTTTTTAACAATTGCAAACATGCCCAAAACTCTCTGAGAGCGAATTGAAAAAACCTAAGTGCGCTCATCCAAATACTCCACTGGTTGAACAAACTTTTAGTAAATTTATCAAGAAATTAATTGATCGATACCTATTTTGGTATATCAATCTCGCTTAGGATGATTATCTAAAGACTTTCGACTATTTTTCTTGGTTGTCGTTTGAAAAATCTGTCGAAGCGCTGAGATCGAGCTAAATAAATAACCTGGACTCCAATGAGTGAGGTTAATGAGGGAGGTCGGTGGATATTGGTGAGGTTATGAAATAGCCTCATTGACTTAAGTCGAGCTTCATAAATTTCCTCGATGACAGCAGCCGAGCCTCCATCATAAACTCGGTGACAACAAATGAACCTCCATCATCACCTCGGTGACAACAATCGACCTCGACGTAGACCACTGTTCTAAAAATCGCGCCTAGGCGCCGCCTGGGCACCGCCTAGGCACTAGGCGGCAAGGAACCTAGAAATTTTTACACCTAGGCGGTCTCTAGGTGGATTTATGGCTAAGCACCGCCTAATCCCGCCTAGGTGTCGTATAGTCCCCGCTTAATCCCGCCAAGCCCCGCCTAGGTGGGTGATTATTTAGATTTAGTTTGTAGGAGAGTGATTAGTCAACTTATAGTTTTTTTATCCCAAAGTAAGGAGGCATTTACTTTTGATTCAAGCCTATGGTTTTGGATTTTAGGAGGTTTAAAGTTATCAGCCGGACGAGCACTTTTACATTTATTGACTTTAGTGTTAGTTAAGCACACCAAATTTGGATTTATGAGTGATATTATAGATATTACTACATTATATAAATTATTGACATGTTCTATCCATTGAAATATATGGAAATAGTCAAGTTTAGTCTAACTCCGCCTAGGCACCGCCTAACCGCCTAGGCGCTAGGCAGCCACCCACGGCGCCTAGTGGCCGCCTAGCGCCTTTTAGAACACTGACGCAGACAACAAGGAATTCACCAGATTTATGCCTGACAGGAACGACATCAAAAATCGCACCAAATCGTATAGAAAACGACCAATTTCTTTCATTTTCGTTCCAATTTGTACTCATAATTCAACTCAAACAACACTCAAAACAACAACAATTAAACAAAAAGACACAAACAACAACAAGTTTCATCAATTTTAAGTCTAGTTTCAAACCCTAAAACACGCAATTTCTTCTCCAAAAGCTCATAAAAAATAAATTATAATGAAATTTCTTACCTTAAAGTTGATATATTTATAGAACTCTCTCTCAAATGGACCTCAAAACTCCAAAATATTGCTGCTCTTGGTTGCTCGTTGAAAGCACACGAGATGTTCTTGGTGGCGTTGATTTTGGTTGGGAAGGACTTTGTGTAGGGGTGTTATGTGAACACGAGTAGCTCGAGCTCGGCTCGAAAACACTCGACTCGAGCTCGTTCACATTTGAAAACGAGTCGAATACGAGCAGGTTTTCAACCTCGCCACGAGCTCGAGCTTAATACGAGCTTGCTCGTAAGCTCGTAAAGCTCGTTTTAAGGGCATAAATTACTTATATGCCCTTAGGGTTATGTCAACCTCTTTATAAACCCTTTATTCCTTCCCTTGAATGAGTGTCGCCTCCAGCCTTCTCACTCCCGATTCCCATCTGCGGCATCTGCCTTTCCAACCCTTCATTGTCTCCAGCCTCACTCTCGAATCTCGATTCCTGTCTACCCTTTCGGCCCTTGTGCATCCAATCATTCGGGTCTACCCTTCGTCGCCTCCAGCCTTAATCTTTTCTGGCAAATTTGGCAAAGCGGAGAACCACTGATTGTAGATATGAACTTATCCTGTTTGGCTGAGGTCGCACGTCTTCCGTCGGGTCTCCCTATCTAGCGCCTGGTATGTACCCTTCCCATTTCTTCCTCTTCATCTCCCTACCAGATCTGAGATTAGCTCCACTTTTTTTCCTCTTCATCTCCATCGTTTCCCATCTGTCCTTGCTTGATTTTGGTTTATTTGTTGTTTAAATTTGTCTTATTCTTGCTGAATTTGTTATTGAGTTTTGGTTTTGCATAATGTTGAAAATACCTGAGCATGTGAGAACTTATTGTGCAGGAACTATATCGGACAGAAGCTTGATTATAGCACTTGGAGCAAACAAGTTGTATGATAAAGTCCATTGGTTCAAATGAAAAGCCAATCTTGCTTCCATATATGGGTGACCGGGCGATGAAGATGGAGACAAGTTACAGCTGCACTTGGAGCAACAAGTTACTGACACTGCTACATTTTTTGCTAAAATGAATGTTTGGCCTTTTTAGATAGAAATTTTTAGGTGATATTCATTTTTACAATATTGCTTCTATCAAAAATCATTTTATTAATGTGTAATATTACTTCTATCACAAATGATTTGAACTCATAATTTGTTTACTTTGCATTAGTTCCAGCTTAAATAAGCTTTACAACAAATGAGCTTAAAACGAGCTCAGCAACTCAAAACAAGCTCACGAGCTCAAAACAAGCTCACGAGCTCAAAACAAGCTCAAACGAGCTCGTGAGCTCGACTCGAAAAAAAAAACGAGCAAAATGAGCTCGAGCTCGAGCTTGTTCAAATACTCGCGAGCCGAGTTTGAGCACGATTCTAAGCTCGACAAAAATTCGAGTCGAGCTCGAGCTCGAATATAAACGAGCCGAATATATGCATCCCAATGTTCGGCTCGTTCAACTCGAATAACACACCTAACTTTTGTTGGTGATTTGTGAAAAGTCATCAATCCATTTGTCTGAAATCATAAATGTCAAGTGTGAGAATTACTAAGGGCATCACTCGGGCTTAGGGTGTGCGGGAGGCATGGCCCATGTGATCGGCCCTAAGTAATTCTAAGATTTTAAGGGGAAAGGAAATCATGAGGAAAGACCCATGCAATGATATCAACATTGAGACAATCGGTCTTGAGCTTGTTTGGATGTTTTCCATAAAAGTGAGCAATAGGGATATGTTCGGTATTCGATCTAATATGGTTATGATCGAGTTTTGTTCACTTATAGTAAGTTAAATCACCATCTCATGATTTGTAAAAGAAGATATTAAGCTCTAAAGTCTTGGTGCAAAATTTGAGAGCTAGCCGAGCTTCGAAACTCCAAAAATGACCTAGCTCTAATTTTGAGCTTGATTAAGGTTTTAGCTTCATTGAAGCTTTAGCTTAGTCATTTTAGCTGCATGGTAGCTACACCCAGATTCGTATAAATGTCATGCACATTTTATATTTTATGAGTGACCTAGCTCCACCATGCTAGCTCCGTCATGCTAGCTTGTCCTTAATTGGGCTGGTTCTTATTGGGCCTTTATTGGGCCGGCGGTTGGGGGTAGTTATTGGGGGTAACCGCCCAACCACCATAACTACCCATAACCACCAATAACTACCAATAACTACCCATAACCACCCAAAAACTTCCACCCCATTTTGCCTATAAAAGGCCTTTGCCATCCACTTGGAAAGGCATGATTTTTTCCGATATCTCTCTCAATCGGAAGAACAAACACTTAAAACACAAACAAGGTATGTATATATGCAATAACGAAATGGGATACCACCCTTTTATTGTATAGGAAACGTTTTATCCCACAACGTTATTGTAGTGCAACCCTTTGGCATATAGGGGCAATAAACTTTGAAGGAAAACTCGATTTATTTGAGTGACTCGTTTACCATTATCCAAGCCATTTTATATATCTTTTCTAAAGGGCTTAAACACTTAGTTTTGTCGCCTAAAAGAATTCGGTGGAGATTGCCTTTTTGGCCTACTCCCTTGGGATTACCTTTCGAGGTCTACTCATGAGATTACCCTTTTTGGGTCTACTCAAATTGTCTTGATTATCCGAAAGGATCTATAAGAACCGAATTTACCTTCAACCTATTAAAACAACATTACCTTTAAACCTAACAACTTTGTGTGAAATTTTATAAAAATATTCTTGACAATAGCCCTTTCTCTATCTTGTCTAAAGCGTTTGTGTAAAATAATATAATCGTGGCTTAAAACATTGTCTTCACTTAGCTCTGTTTTAGCTAAATTCCAAATCCTTTCATGCTTCACTATTTTGCAAATTTTGTTTGCTTTTATGACCACTTTTTTAAAAAAAAAATTCTATTAATTGACACCCACATTGGTTTGCCAACTGATTTTAACCACGAAAGCTTAAAGGATAATAAGGAACCCTAAAACGCTCTCAACAAACACCTAGCCGCCACCCTTCTCTCCTCTAACTTTCACCCTTAACCCTCCGCCACCTTCACCATGTGAACCTATCTCCGCCACCTCTGGTTGGCTTCTCGATCGGCCTCGACCCACAACACCAACCCCCCACCACCACCTCTCAGGACAACCCATAAATCACCCAACCCTTTCCCAACATTTTTTTGATTTTCTACAATTGGCCGTCGCCGTGTCGGTCCACTTCCGGCGTCCATCCCCGGTGGGCTCCATGGTGACCTGGACTACCATCCCCTGTGGCGGTTCCCAGTCTGGCCGTGGTGGGCTCGTGTATCACCGGAGTGGTGCCCTCCCTCGACCTCCTGACCGACTAATTCCACCATGCACCTCCTCCTCTCGAGCCTCCTCCCCCGTTGCTGGTCGGGCCAATGGTGTTGACTTCCATTGCGACGAGCCGACAACCTCCGCCTCTCCCTTCTCACCCACTCCGGCCTCTCAAGCGGCCTCTTCGTCTCCCCTACTCTCCCATTACTAACACTACAACAGAAAGCATTATTAGCGACAAAAGTTTTAGTGTCAAATTATTTTTCCTCGGTAAATGTGGTATTTGGCGACGAACATATACGTTCCTCATAAAAGGGGATGTGAACTTTAGAGAGGAGCCTATATTCCTCGCTAAAAGTGACATTCAACGACAAATTTTTCGGGTCGTCGATAATTGTTATCATGATATCGTCGCCTAAACCATAAGGAAAATAGCGACAAATTTGGATCTTTTAGCGAGGAATGAATTAATCACTAAAAATACATTCGTCGAGGAATTTAAATATTTATCGCCATATGTTAGGTAGGAATTATGTAAAATCCGCCAATTTTATTGGCAGCAAAAAATGTGTTTTCTCGCTAAAAGTATGTGTTTTTCGAGAAAATAATTTGTCGCTAAATGTATTAGTTGGCGAGGAAATTCCATTTTCGTCGTAATTGCTTGGGTAAAAATAGGGAACATGGCTCAAAGTCATTAATGAGAAAATTTTAAATTCCTCGCCATATGTTTATCTTTTATGAGGAATATTTTTGTCTTTGAAACAACCATTTAGGGAGGAAATATCACCTTTCATCACTACTAGTATAGGGGAAAACCATGACAAGTTTCAAATTTGTCGTTATATATATGTTTGGTGAAATTATGTCAAACGTGTCAAATTTATTAGTGACAAATATTTTAATTTCCTACCAAAAGTATGTATTTCTTGAGGAAAGAATTTATCATTAAACAGATTACTAGCGAGGGAATATATACAAGTTTTATCATCATTGGCTTGGGCAAAAACAGTGAAAAATAACTCAAATTCATTAACGAGAAAAGTTTAAATTAATCGTCATATGTTCTGTTTTGTAAAGAATATTTGTCATTGACACAACCATTTAACGATGAAATGTCATTTTCGTTACTAAACATATCATTGAACGAGGGAATATTATTTTTATCGTTGTTGGTTTATGTCAAATTAGATAGAATAATGGCCCAATTTCTTTGGCAATAGAAGTTTAAATACATCACACAGACTTTGTTTATATTTTAAACACGAATACATAAAATAGACATATTATTTACTATTTTTCGGGTGCATATATATAATATTAAAATAATTTTTCATATAAAATGATGTCATAATGCATCAGACATCGTTTTCTTTGTACTTATTGATGTTTTTTGTCCCAAGACCTAATACACATCAGTTAGAAAATATTGGAGTAGCCTATGCAGGATTTGAACCCGCATCTTTGTGCTTGAGCACATCGCTCTACCATTGAGCTAATAGGCATAAATAAATATGAAAATTGACCTGAAATAAATACTTGCTTGCTCTATTCTGATCCTTGTGAATTTTCTAAAGTAAGATTTTTTTTTAATACAACAATGTTTCTCTAATTTAGTGTGCTCTAAGCTTTTAAGTAGTTGTTGCTGCTAGTTAAATGTACTATTTTGTATGTATAATATGTTCAAAACATTGAAATAGTAATACTAAAAAATTCTAAAATCTAAATAGTGCTGATTAAGTTCTAACCAAGCAATAAAAATCTTTATATTATTTGCTGATTACCCAAGGAAAAGAATCAAGATGCAGATCCATGTTTATGTGGATGTTTTTTTTTTTGGTCATGTTGAAGACCAGAATGCTGTCAAATGAAAGAAACACAATTCTCAGCATGTCACAAAACCGAAAACTTACCAGCACAATTGCTAAGTGCCCATTTTCTTTATGCCCCAAGCATTTGATCAGATATTGCTACAACTGCTCGAGCAACTGCTGGGATTGCATTCTAGGAGTTCATATGACAGGAAAACAGTTTGAAGCCTTAGTGACAAGGTAGAATGTTTTTAACAAAGCAATCTGATGAAAAAAAGAGATTCCAATTACCTTGCTTTCTTAATCAAGTTTCAGATCAGTTGTTTGCTAGAACAAACTTATATGACTAATCTAGGAGAACCCACTCCTCTGTCTTCAAACAAACCTTTTGAAATGGTGAAAATGTTTACACTGACTTGGGTCAACCAAACCAGAATGTGGATGTTCATTTGACAATTGCCAGCTCCATGTCCTGCATAACATTACATTGACTATATAAGATATTCAATGTAAATACACCAAGGATATAGGAGGTGAGAATATTAATGGAATTTAGTGTGGAAAGACGAATATAAGAAGTCCTAGCAAAAGCAAGGGAAAAAAGTGGAAAAAGATCAACAGGTTTCCAGGTATATTAATTGAACCTATATAGCTAATATATTAAAAATTT
Source organism: Persicaria maculosa (assembly GCA_963922045.1). Taxonomy (NCBI): domain Eukaryota; kingdom Viridiplantae; phylum Streptophyta; class Magnoliopsida; order Caryophyllales; family Polygonaceae; genus Persicaria; species Persicaria maculosa. Next base: position 68,721,670 of record OY998251.1, on the reverse strand, counting down.
AAAGCATAAAGTGATATTTCAACAACAAAAAAATGGCTTTAAGTGACTGCCAATTGGACAACAAACTTTTGCTTTAATTGCTGCTAGCTTTCAATCTTTTTCCAAACAAGGATAAACTGATATATCAGAGCTTTTAAGAGCACAAGGCAAGCATTCCTTTTTCCTCTTTTAAAGAACCATAGGCATCAAAGAAAACAAAGTACGTACAAGCTCCTAACTTGGTTTTTACAGGTTAAAAAGGAACCACTAATTGTTCACAAGAATAATAGGCTTACTAAAACTTGGAAAGTTGGCCACTGGATTCAACACCACTGCTAGATGAACATGAACAAGAATATGTTCTGCTTGTTGCTGCTTGAAGTAATATTTCTTGGATCGGCAGTCAAATTAGCTGCGTAAACTGAATTTGTATAGATTGTAGAGATTGCATCAAGTGTATGAATGAGTCTTGTTATCTGTGACCTATGTAAAACTTTAGGAGAACAAGCATGTTATTGTCAAGGTTTTCTATTAATTAGAATATAAAAGAAAAGATATGAAAAGTATTAAGAGGGATAAGTTTATAATCTCCGGCTATTTAATTGAACAAGATACCTAAATTATTGAAAGTCCAAACAACTAAAATAGAAAAACAATTCTATCCAAGCCTTGTAACATTTGAGACCAATTTAACAATTCCAATAGAGGGTGATGAAGAGGGGAGCCTAGATAAGATTGGAGCTAATCATTTCAAGAATGGATTGGAAAAATAGTTAGATAGTTAGATGTCTACTATATAAAGGCCACCAAATCATCTACACAAATCACAAATAGAAACTTTAACAAGATACAAATCATCTACCCAAATCACAAATAGACACTTTAACAAGATGCAAAGCCAGCCTTAGAGTATCTTATCGAAATTCAAAGCATTCTACAAAAGAGTAGACGGAAGTAAGATCAACTCAAATGTTCAAACCAAAGATCAAATTCAGCAGTTCAGCCCAATTGAACAAACAAGAGAAAAATGAATTCAACAATTTCAGCAGTACAACCATCAATTAATCATGGTTGGTAAGATCAAATTCAACAAACACTCAATTAATCGGCAATTTCAGATCAGGGCAACAACAATCAATCAACCAACACATGAAAAAGAACAACAAATTCAGCAACACTCCGGCAACACAAATCAGCCCTTCCACCTACTAAAACTCAATTTTTTGTATAAAATTCATCTAACAATGGACAACACTTTGATGGGAAGCCGAGGGGAAGAGTTCAAATTTGCATATACCTCTCCGAATTTGAAGTCGAGGCCGGCCGCGAAAGTGAATCAGTCGTGACCGAGGAGAAGAGCTCATGGCCGACGCTGGAGAAGGAGGAGGAGCGAAGGCTGAGGTACTGCTGTCGGCAGCGGAGATAGGCGATGACATGGCCTGGTGATTAGGGTTCAAGTAAGGGTGAAGGGGAAGAGATTTGAGAGAGGGGTAGAGGGAAGAGTGACGAAGGCGAGGGAAGTGGTTTTACCGGTCTAGGGAGAGTTGCCATTGGTGGTGGGCTGCGGCAGGCCGAAGCGTCTGGCAGTGGGACAAGTGCGGAAACGGAGAAACAAGAGAGGGAGACTAGAGGGAAGAGAAGAGGTTTATGAGTTATGTATGACAGAAGGACTGACAGGTTTGAAAAATCACAGTATGACAGTAAAGGGTTTGTGACAGCAAAATAGCAAATGGTTTAGATGAACAATCGGCTTGTTATCAAATTCACTTGAAAAGTGGTTAATCCAATGAATAATCAAAATCTATAGAATAGTACTGCATGGCAATTATAAAGCTCTAAAAATAGATATTTTAATTATTTATAGTTTTGTATATATGACAATTTGAAAAATGACTTAAACCACGATTTGTCTATCTATCTATCTATATACCTATTACAATTTCGATCATATATCAATTACAATTAATAATATATTTGATATTATTTATATCAAAATTAATCTAAATATAAATAATCACGTTTCTAACATTTCTACTTGAGTTCATAAAAAAAATCTTTATAATATAGCCTCTACTACACTCCAAATAAAATCTTTATAAACTATGCTTTATATGGCATACCATATAGGAATTGAGAAATAAAATCATTTTCAACAACTACAATGTAATATAGGATCACATACATCTATAACTAGTTCAGTACCCGCATCGTGTGCGGCTTTTTACAATTTAAATAAATTTGATATAAATACCCGTTCAGAAAGTTAATTAATTTATTTCAACACTTTTTCATTGTGTAACAATTAAAATAAAATTATCATTGATATGATTACCAAACATAAAAAATATTTATTTATAATTACATCAAAGCACCATTCTATAAGAGCAAAAAAAATAGATTTTCCATAAAAATTATGATTAAACTCTTCCAAAATTATATCCATATCTAAAAAAATGGGAAAAATATATCAACAAAAATTGAATTCCATGAGTTGATAACCTTACACGACTATGTATTATTTCAATTTCCTCAAAACCTTTTTATGTTCTGAAAATATGTTCATGTTGATAAAGTTATTTAATTAGTATGACCATGTAATATATTGATAAATTTATCATCTTCTAAAAATATGTTCATATATAGCGAAAATAGGTAAAATCTTATCTTATATAATAATATTTAAAATTGGTTAATATCTTTTTAAAATATATCCATATCTAATCAAATTGGGTCAAATTTTATCATATGAATATGAATATCTAGATATATTGGTTAAATAGAGTTAGAATAAAATTTTATCTTATGCATATATTGATTACTAGTGTAGGTCACGTCTCGTGCACGGACCATACGCTATTGCAATATTATAAATAATCTAGATAAATTCCAATAAATGAGAATAATAATCTAAATATAAATTATGTTTTCCACCAAAAAATAATATAGATATAAATAAAATGAGTTCAACAAATGATATATAATCAAATTATCTTTTTTTTTATCTTTTATTTGTATTCTCTTGAAATATAAATAAAATTCATATTTATGAGGTAAAATGTTTTTTTCCCTAAAATCGTTAATTAAATCTCATGTAATTAAATAGATAGTTGATTTTTAAAAATATTTTAATATTCTTTTTTTATTAAATATTGTATGTAATTTATATTTATTACATTAGTTTGATGAAATATTTATTTTTCCTTTGTGTAATTATGACTATGAAATATTTTTTATTTATGTTTATGTCAATTAACTAAAATATAAATATCTATATATAGATAGATTGTGGGTTATATAACTTTCTATAAACTTTGATAACATATTATTTCATTAATTTTTATTCCTAGAATCAACCACAATGCGCCACCTAGGATTTTTTTCCTCCGGAATCAACCACAACGCGCCACATAGGACGCTATGCATCGGTTTTAGTATATGTATATAGATAGATTAAATCTTATCTTAAATAACAATATTTAAATTTGGTTAATATCTTCTAAAATATATCCATATCTAATCAAATTGGGTCAAAATTTATCTTATGCATATATAGATATATTGATTAAATAGAGTTAGAATAAAATTTTATCTTATGCATATATTCATTAATTAGATTGGGTCTAATTTTATCTTATGCATATATAGATATATTGATTAAATAGAGTTATAATAAAATTTTATTCAAAAATATATTCATATCTAATCAGATTGAGTCTAATTTTATTTTATACATATATTAATATAATTATTTCTTTCAAAAAAAGTGATTGGTGCATACGACTACTTTTAAGGAGAAGCCGTCATGGGTCTCAGCCGACTTCTCCTTTATTATATATAATAATAAATAGATAATAGATAATAGATTTACCAAATTTTCCAGAATATCAAGAATTGAAACTATACTGCTTCCAAAGGAACAACAATAAATAGGAAAGATAGGAGAAAGACATCTAGGTGGGTTAATCCACCACATGTCATCTGCAAAATTAACGTAGATGACTCGGTTAGAGCCCCTAATGATTGCCAATTTGGGGCATTATTAGGGGTAGTACGGGCCAGGTGATCGATCCATCGGTGCATATATATTTTAGTAAACTATGTAATAAATATATACGATATTTAATGAAAAAAAATATTAAAATATTTTTAAAAATCAGCCATCTATTAAATTTCATGAGATTTAATTAACGATAGATTATGAAAAAATCTTTTACCTTATAAATGTGAGTTTTATTTATATTTTGAGATAATCTAAATCAAGATATTTAGATTATATATACTTTGTCGAACCAATTTTATTTATATGTATATTATTTTTTGGTGGAGAAAATTATTTATACTTAGATTAACTTATTCTCCGTGCACGGGACGAGATCTACACTAATTTAAATCTAAAATTATATTTTCAGACAACCTTTAATCTTATTTGATTGTATTAAATTTGTAGCTTTTTAAAAATTTATAATATGACCTTGTATATTATTCTATCCCGATCCCAATAAGATTAATGTATATCTTATAAGCAAGGTCTAATTAAATCATGACAAAATTAGCTCATGAATTAGGCATATAAATTATAAAGTACGTATAGTACGTACTATTAGAATTATCTTACTAGACATCACGTTATTTAAAATTTGAGTAGAAAAATATATGATGTTAAATAGTGTTATAACATCGATTTTTAAATTTTTAATATTGATACAAATATAGACATTACTCTGTATTTTTTTTACCAATATGAATTTAAACCAAATTTTGAAAAAAAAAGGGGGAAATGAGGAAGTGTTGAATTTTTTTTTTACGATGGCGGGATACTCAAATTCATTTCCCTCCAAGGTGTTGCCAAATTTTAAGTTAAAAAAATATTCCAACATTTGATTAAACCGTGAAAATCAAATTATACTCCATTTTATAAAAAATCCCCCAATCCTTCATCCCTATCGGAGGAGTATCGGGCGATCTTTCTCTCTCCTCTGCTTCAACGATGGGGAAGCAATGAAGCGCCTCTCTTCCTCTTCCTCCGCCCCTGGGAGAGGTCGTTCCTCATCTTATTCGTCTTCTCTTCTTGTTCCTCTCCCCTTCTCTCACCACCAAATCCCCCATCCCTATTGCTAACCAAAACCCTAATTGAGTTTTTCGGCTCCTCGTTCTACTCCCTCCTCCGCCTCCTCATTCGTTGCTCCCACCCCAACCGGTGATGATCTGCCTGAAATTGGTGAGGAATTATAACCCCTGTATTTCTTACTGGAATTAGATGTCACAAGCTCTCTATATTTTGTTGGATTTTCCAGGCATATCCTCAATAGCCGCCTCATCACACACATCGACTCCGTCAAGTATTTCGTTTTCGTCAACGTGAAGCTCATTATAATTCCCGATCATGGCTTCACCTTCTCCGCCCTCAGTAGCTGCCACTGCTGATGCTGCTGCCTCTTCTAGAACTTATTTGAGAAAGGATGGTGTTGACGAAGCTTCTCAACAAGAGGTTCTTGATATTCTCTATGCTGATACATTTTTTCATGCCTTTCTTAGTAGTCCTGAGTGAGAGTGGACTTTTGCTCCCTTTTCCCCCCTTGCTCAGGATAAATTGAATGTGCAGATTCCTAGGCGATGTGTTGGTCCACCTTCATTAGCTACTCCTCATCTCAAAGAGACAACTTCATCCTTGGCATTGTCTAGAAATATGTCTGATAAACATTTGGATATCTTACAGTTAAATGCACCTGTTTCCAAATAGCATCCAAGGTTTTGTGACATTTGTGGACGGTCAGAGACAATTTTGAACCCAGTATTAGTTTGTTCCAATTGCAAGATATGTTGCTGTCAAACTTTTCTATTTTTCTTCTGAAGCCATTAAATTTGTTCTTTTTATTCTCACTGTTGTCATGTTCTATCAGGTGGCAGTTCATTTAGCTTGCTACCGCAATGTGAAGGAATCCACTGGTCCATGGTACTGTGAACTTTGTGAAGATTCGCCAGCAAAAGGCTCTATAGTCCAACAAGCAAATTTTCCAGATAAGCCTCTCCCTATTACAGAGTGTAGTCTGTGTGGCACTGCAATTGGTGCATTCAGGAAAACGAGTAATGGTCAGTGGGTACATGCTTTATGTGCCGAGGTAGGATTTCCTGTTTTTCTTTTTGCTAGTCATCTTTACTATACATTACAACTGTTGTTAAACTTGACCAGTGTTTTGGATTTTTGTAGTGTGTATTTGATTCGACATTTAGAAGAGGGCAAGTTAATCTGATCGGAGGAATGGTGTGTGGAAATTTAATTAGACAGGATATTGAAACTACTCCCCCATTATTATTATCTTTGATATAAATGTCATGGTGCTGCCTTTGTTTTGTCCGGCAAAAATGAACAGGCTTACTTGTTCAATTGGGTTATTAGATATTTAGTTAAGAGCTAGATGTCTGAGATCATTATACTAGGAATTATAAATCAGACGAGAAATCCATGATCAAATTAGGAGGAAAGTATAATTCCTGCAAGCTAAGTATACTTTTGGCGAGTTTTCTTGAGAGAGGGATGTTAATGGTGTTGAGAATCAAAACATGTCAGTTTCAAAGCCAAAACTTTCTTAGTTCATGAATTTTTTATCATGTGATGCCAATTTCCAAAGTGGCTCAACTTTCTTTAATCAATTTTGTGTTGTGTGCATAGTTATCTTATAGCAGATGCATCAGAACAATAAGCCATAATTTTCAAGCTCTTTATATAAATCTTGTGATAGGAGGAGAGTTCAAATCGCGGGGAAGGCCAGTCACCGGGTTGATATGTAGGAGGGATCGAGGGAGAGCCAATGTATTTGAGTAAATGGTCACTAACAACCAATACCTTTTATTCTCTTGTAGATTAAACGTGAAATTTCAACCAAGAAAAGAATTCAACACCCCAATGTTATCTGCTTGCATGATGTAAGAATACACCTCCATGAATATTTATTGCTAGTTTTCATGATTTCTTTCACGTGTTCCATTTCTCTAATCCCCAAATGTGTCCTGGTTGAATTTCAAGTCCTCAGCACAAGAATTCTGTTTGATTTTTAACTGTTATTTGATGTTTCAGTTTTGGTTATGGAAAGCAAAACAAAGATAGTAATCGTTCTAGAATTTTTCTCTAAGAATGATTGTAAGCTGGGCAAATGCTCCTAGAATTCAGATTTAGTAATTGATTATTTGGTTTGTGCACTTTTTGCAGCTTCATATCTGGGTTTGATCCATCTGGACATTACCTTTATAAGTGTATGAATTATTTGTGAACTTTATTTTAATCTATTATTATTTTCTTTGTTGATGTTTACGCCCGGTGGGGGTGATCTTAAGTGCTGTATTTGTAGTTCCTCACTCGCTTTTTTGTGCTTCAAGATGAAATTGATCAACTTAATTCTCAACTTAGGGACCAAGATGAGTATATTGAAAGGCATTAGGCTAGTGTAGCTGCATTAGAAGACAACATTAAGCAGATCATGACAGATTCATCATATGCAAGGCAAAAAAAGACAGGTTGCAGGACAAACGCAAGTGAGTGGTTCTTTTGTCTATCTCTCTCAAGTCTCAACCTTATTTTTTGTTGTTTCCATCCCCTTCTACCTTTAGATTATTTGTGATAAATTTATATTTTGATGAATTATTTCCCTCCTTTTAGGTTCTTATGGTCTCAGGAGAATGAACTTTCTTCTGAAATTGATAAGCTGAAATCATAAAAAGTGAAGGTACAGAAGAACCTTGATCAATGTACTCCTGGTGTGAGTGTTCTTTTTATTTTAGTCTACCCTTCTTTCTTTGGACTTTTGCTCTTAGTTGACTATGTCATTATTTTATTGACTCTCGGTCTTTAATTTTTATAAGATGCAGTAGGCTTTGAGAGTAACTTGATCTTAGATGTCCTACTTGAAATATGCCCTTTTAGTTTATTACATTTTCTACTCTTAAGCAATCTTTCTTCTAGTTGACTATTTGTGCTTCTCTCAAGTCCTGACTCTTGCACATTTAATTTTCCTTTGGTTTATGTTCATGGAAGGAAGCCTGATTTAAGGCTGTAAGGGCAGTACCAAGTACCCATCGCCATCTCTGTATTAGTGTATCTTGATTTTGTAAAAACCTTCTACTCTTTTGTTTTGTTCGATTGCTTTTGTCAAAACCTTTTTCTGTTTTGTTTTGTTTCGTTGCAGCTACATTTCAACAGCATCAGAAACAGGACATAATATCTCAAAGGTTAACCTACCTCGGAGTTGTGGATTTGGTGCAGTTTACAAGGTAGTTGGGAAATCTTAGTAATTCTTCAAATTAAAGTTCCGAAACATGCACAAGTCTATAAATTGTTTTTGCTTCTGTGTTTATAGGGCATCCTTTCTACTTGGCAAGCAATTCAGGGCAAGGTGAATTCGAATTCAAGAATGAGTTTTTGCTTAGTGGCCATGAGTCATTAGAATTTTCAGTTTATGCTTATATGGTGAAGGGAGACTTTCGATTTATGAGTTTGTCTCTAATAGAAACTTGGATTGTAATCTCATTTGAGGTATATTTATTCATGATTGATGCATGTATACATTGACCTATGTGGCAAAATTATCTATGTTAACCTATCATTTCTCATTTGAGGTGTATATATATATAGTACTAGAAGCTACATTTAATTAATAGAATTTCATCAATAAAGAATTCGGATAACATAATTTTGTCACTAAAGGCTTACGGCAACAAAAACGTGTTTGTCACTGAATGCTTAAGCGACAAACCCATAGGCTTTGGCTGACGAAATTATTTGTCACTGAATGCTTAATTTGCGAGGAAACTATTGTATTAGCGATGAATTTTATGTCACCACTAAGTACATTTAGTAATTATTATCGATTTCTTCAACATTTTTGCTGATGAAATTATTGTTTTTTTGTGACAAAAATATTTATCGCAAAATAATATCGAGCTAACTTGATATCGCCATTAACGAGGAAATATACAATTTTGCGAGGAATTAAAGTTTCTCGCCATCTACATTCCATGACCACTATGGAATCTTTTGACTTTTTTTGTGACAAATATAATTACCTTTTACGATGAATTTAATTGTCGCTAAAGACTTACAACGACAATATTGAATTCATCGCCAAATGTTTTTATTGCGACGACTTCATTTTTCCACACTAGACTCTTTTGTGAGGAGCTTTTAGTGACCATTTAAAAAGGAAGCATATTTCGTCGCTAAATAGCTTTAGCGACGAAATATCTATTTTCAGCGATGAAAAAATTCCTCGCTAAAAGGGATTTCTGTTGTAGTGTAAAACACCCTGTTTCAATTCAAAACTAGATCCACAAAATCGGAGTTGTCAACATGCAAATCTAAATCCATCCCTTTCACAAAAAACTGAGTTTATCTCAATCCATAAAATAGAAAACCCAAATATGATTTTATCCCTCACCTACCCTCTTCAACCAAACATGACAAACCTACAAAAATTGAAATCCCACAAAATCAAAGAACTCAAAAATTAACTTGTTGATGGTCGGATCTGTGACCCCTTGATATAGCTAGATCCGACATCACCACCACCTAAACCTATATCCTTATGGCTGGTCTGTTCTCCATCGATTGAAGTGAATCTCCTTCTCTCCTTCGATGGCACACACACACACACAATCATCACCGCAACATCACCGCGTCTAAGCCACCAGAACCGAAATCAAGAAGCAAGGGCTCCTCTTTTAGATGTTTTTAATTATAATTTTTATATGGAATTGTAATCTTAGTTTTAAGCTAGTGTTTTTTTTACTAGCGACCCTATACGTATGATTATTAAGACATCTTTTGATGGCTTCAAGATCGCTTCGTCGATCTACTTATTGTTTACTGTAAAAAATAAAAAATAAAAAAAAACCATAAAAGTTTAAATAACTAATCTCTCATATTAGCTAAATGTCTACCTATGTTGTTGAAACTGCTGAAACCGAAGTTGCTGAAGTTGTGCCCCTGTGCTCCCCCCCCCCTTCCTCCCACGTGTGCCCCCCTCAAGTTTCAACAATTTTTTTTTCGCGTTGCTGAAACCCCGATTTCACCAACGTTGCTGATGCTACTGAAACCGGAGCTACTGAAATCGAAGCTACTGAAACCAGAGTTGCCTCATTTGAACACCAATTTTAGCAATTACAACAACCATTTCAACAAATTAAGAGATTTCAGCAACAATTAAGAGATTTCAGCAGTAATTACAACATCACAAAATAAGAGATTTCAGCAAGAACATTTCAACAATTACACTTAGCAACAATGATTTCAGCAATAATTACAACAACATCACAAAATAAGAGATTTCAGCAACAATAATTTCAACAATTATGAGATTTTAGCAATGAACCATTCCGGATCAGTGGTAGTCGGAAACACAAGATCAATTTCAGTACAACACAAAAATCAATCACAGGAGAAGATATTAAAATTAGAAGAATCTAAGGAACATATCAATTTCAGCACATGACAAAGTCTCCCATCTTCTTCCATCAACAACGATGAGTGTAAAGCTCATAAGCAACGATGACAGAGGATGGGGAAAGTGGCGGAGTCGACTTCGGTCGATCTAGCGGAAGAGGATATCTGGCGGAAGAGGAGATCTGGAAAGCGACGTCGGTAGTGGGAGGAGAAGGCGGACTGAAAATCTGGAAGAACTTTTAATTGGACAAAAACCCAATTTGCCACACTTGGTGGACACTCCTCTAATAAAGGCCCAAAATATGACGTATTGGGCAAATTTTCTCCAGAAATATTGGATTAATTAACTTAGCAACTCGATCTGTCCTAGTTGACTACCTAAATTTATAATTTTAATTTTATGGCCATGTGTGCCTAGCTTGTTACCCGGAGCACCCCAAACGTTACAAAAGGTCTTTACACAAATTTGCAATAAATTACCACCACATATATACTTATACTTACCCTTCACACCTCAGTTCCATGGCTATGGCCTTTTACCATCTCCTATCCCTCCTCCCACTCTTCAGTGCCATAACCGCTACTGGTACCACCATCCCCACCATTGCCACCACCTTCCTCCTCCCCTTAATCAAGGATGCCACATCCCCCAAATACTACACCACCTTCCAACTCGGCACCCCGCCCGTCCCCGTCCACCTCGCCATCGACCTCGGCGACCCCTACACCTGGCTAGCCTGCGACCTCGCCGGCACCTACAACCGCACCTCCACCTACCGCCCCATCCCCTACAACACCTCCCGTTGCCTCTCCTACAGCGGCCCCAAGGCCGCCTATTGGACATGCTTCAAACCCCCCTCCCCCACCTGCAACCACCGCCAGTGCGCCGGCTGGGCCATCACCTCCCCCGCCCTCGACGTCTCCCTCGGCTACCTCGTCGTTGACGTCATGTCCCCCCTCTACCACCGCCTCCTCCCCCGTCCGCCACTCTCCTCCCTCTCGTCCCTCCTCAAAACCACCCTCCCAAGCTTCCCCTTCGTCTGCGGCGATTTCGACACCGCCACTCCACTCCGCGCCCTACCGCCACACATCACCGGCATTCTAACCCTCGCGAAAACCCCCATTTCTCTCCCCTCTCAACTCTCCTCTCTTTTCAAGATCCCTCGCAAGTTCGCAATCTGCCTCCCATCCTCCTCCTCCTCCTCCGCCTCCAGCGGAGCGATCTATTTCGGCGGTGGCCCGTACATGTTTCATCCGGCCACCGCCCTCGATCTGTCGAGATTCCTAGTCGCCACACCGCTCGTGGAAAACCCTCATGCGGTGGAAGAAGCTTACTATAAAGGCGACCATTCGGTCGAGTACTACATCCAGTTAAGGTCCATTGTGATCAACAGAACTCCGGTGAAGTTGAACTCATCCTTGTTAAAATTGAACGGGCAGGGCGAAGGGGGAACCGTGTTGAGCACGGCGTTTCCGTACACCAGGCTGCATTCGGCGATCTACAAGCCTTTCGTCGACCTCTTTGCCAGGAAGGCGACGGAGATGAATGTTACCAGAGTTAAGGCGGTGAAGCCATTCGCAGCGTGTTTCGACTCGAAGAGCGTGCATTATAACGCGAGGTCAGGGGTAGGATTGCCGATCATTGATTTGGTGATGGAGGGGAAGAGCGTCGCAAGGTGGAGGATTTACGGGGCGAACTCGATGGTGAAGGTGGGTGGTGGTGTGGAGTGCTTGGCGTTTGTGGATGGGGGGTCGGTGGTGCCGGATAGGGGGCTCGGGTTGGCGGCGGCGGTGGTGATCGGAGGGAAGCAGATGGAGGACAATCTGGTGGAGTTTGACTTGGAGGGGACTAAGGTTGGGATTAGTTCATCGCTTCTGAGATTAGGAACGAGTTGCTCACAATTCAAGGGAAGGTAGTTTGTTCAATTGGATCTCGGGCCTAATTGATGATAGTTGTTTACTTGGGAGGTAATTTAGTTTGCTTGTGTGCGTGATCCCTAGTTTTTCGATCTTCTAGTTTATTTGTTTATATTGAGTGGATTCAAAGTAATCAAGCTGCAATTAAGTGTTATGAGAAAATTTGTGGTTTTGAAGATATCTTGTTTAATTTGTAGAAGATATTCTTGATGAGTTATTGCATTCATCTCGATGATGAGACACCATGTGAGTATTTTTATTCTATTGTGTTCTTGGTATTCGCAATCTATCCATCAGTCTTGCTCGACTTTCTCGTAAATTGACAATTTTGTAGTTATCTGTTAAGCAGGTCAAGCCCGACCCAGAGGAAAGGTCAAACTGAGCGATGGCCCAGAACCCAAATAAATTTGGAGCCCAATAATAAAATAAAATCTGTGTATATATATTACATTGAACCCATAATTTTTAGGCACAAATATTGTTTCAGCCCATTTCTCTTCAAGAAAACAAATAAATAAAAAAGCTCATTGCTTAATTAATACCCCATCCATTAATTAAAACATGTCATTTTAGACATTTGCACATTTTTTAAGAAATCATAAAAGTATACAAAAATAAACAAATACCTATAATTATTACTTTACTTTTTCACTTTATTTAAAACTACAACTAACAAATCCCTAATCATTATAAGGATATTTTTGGAAAGTGAACATCAAAATACCTAAAACGACATGTTTTTCATAACAAGATTTTACTCCTAAAACGACATGTTTTTCTCAACGAAGGGAGTAGTTCATATTAGGGTAAATAGCAGTAAATCACCCTTTAAATATGAGCATTTGTACAAAACCACCCCCTTAAAATAAAAATTACAGACAACCACCCTTAACATATATTATGTTAACTGAACACCACCCTTCCCATTAGTTTACCAGCTTTCGTTCACATCAAACCCTTTCTTTGTCTGCAACAAAAAAAAAACCTTACAAAAACAAAATCAAACCCTTTCTCTAAACATGGAAGCGATCGAGGAGAAAATTTGAACCTCCGGGTTAATTACAGGCTCCTCTTTCAACTTACAGGAGTTACAGGGTTTGGAATTTCAATAGGTTGGGGCATTAATACAAGGAAGAAGGAGGAGGACCAAGCTAAAGAGGGAATGTACACGAGGATTCGAAGGAACATTTGGAAGAACACATCGGAGATCTTGGCATTGGAGGCGACGATTCGGAGGAGGCAACGCTGGAAGGAGGCCCTCGGGACTGAGGTGACTGCATTGAACAGCCCTTAGCATGGTCTAAGCCAGACCCGTGCATAAGCATGTTCAGGTGGATCAATTGAACAGGGCCTCCAAATTTTTAGGAGCTCAATATGATAAAAAAAAAAATCTTAATAATAAAACTTACTTTGAAGCATTTCATTAATAATAAAACTTCCTTTGAAGCATTTCATTAATGTCAATTTCTCCTATCTCTTTTTATGTCTTAATTTTTTACGATATTTTTTTTCCATCTCTTATGCTTAATTATAACTTAATTCATTTTTAATCATTTAATTTGCTTGAAAAGATAGAAGTGTTTAATATAGACCAAAGTTATTAAAAAAATATTTAATATAGAGTGACGTTTAATTATCACTTTATTAATAAAGTCTAAATATTTAATATTTTTAAACATAATAGTACTTTACATATTTAATGTTTACAAAAATGTTTTAAAATATTAAAGTCATTTTTTTCCGAAAAGCATAATTTATATATTGTTACATCACTAGAAGAAAACCAGGCCATTTTCGACGCTTTTGATGACCATTCTCGACGTTATAAAGCGTCGAAAAAATCAATTTCGACGCTTTTAAAAGGCATCGGTATTTTTTGCGTCACGAATGACAGCCAGTCATTTTCGACGTTAAGTTGTGTCAGAACCCATTTCGACGCCTAAAAGCGTCGAGATTGGCATGCCATTTTCGACACCCTAAAGCGTCGAAAATGACATGCCAATTTCGACACCCTAAAGCGTCGAAATTGGCCCATTATTTTTCAAAAACAAAATAAAACGTATTTTCTCCATTCATTTTCTTTCATTAGACATCAATTAAAATCCTTTAATTAACAAAAAATACATTTAACACAAATCCAATAAAGCATTAGACTAATGAATAAAATGTATAATTTCTTCTTCTTTACACCTACATTTCAACTACTGGACTTTCTTGAAAGGTCCATGTGGTGTGTTAATCCAATAAAGCATTAGACTAATGAACGACAGTCAGGAGGAATGGAAGAACAGTAATCAAATCTGATATGTAAAAAGACTGATATTCCAAGAGTCTTCCAAGAGATCATTGCAAGAGATTTTGTAGCAGTAGACAATATTGCTAATGCCAAAGCATTGCTGTCCTCTATCGCTGATGCATCTGGTGATGTATCGTTCAATCCCTGAAATGACCAAAAAATAAGAATTGAGGGGATAGCAAAACAACCTCAAAAGCCTAAAGATTGCTATGCTACTTGTCCTTCTCATCTAGCAAATGATCATCAATTAAGGAAATTATTGCTATCTTTTGGATGGATTATTGCTACTTGTAACTTAGATTTGCCTTTTGCCTCTATTGAGACCAGAAACTCTCCAGTCACCAGATCACACAATGTATTTCATTAGTGTGCTATGCATACTTTGTTTATAAATTTATATTTTTCCATACATACTCACAATTTATATTTTTCTTTGTTTATAAATTACATTTTATTTCCCTTTTGCTAATGCATCAATATATATTGCATCTTTCATACTAGCTAACTAATCTAAACAAATCTCTAGGTTACACGAATGAGATTCACAACTAAAGCATAACATTGCTCAAATCAAACAAATCTCTAGCTTTTGTCTTGATCACGCAAAAAAGAAAAAGAAAATGCAATGAAAACTGAAGTGAGACTGTATGAAAGTAAAAGACTACAGAAGAAATTAAAAGCACAAGTAGGGGATAGAGAAAGACAGGGATGAAAGGGACATGACCAGTAAGGCCCCAAACCCCCCACAAAGAATAATGAAGTTCCAAGAAAAGTCATATATTGCCTTAAAGCAAAGTCACATTAACACTCATCCATACTGGAAATTAACTTTCAGGTTATAATTAAACTGGTTAGTCTAATTTCCTAAATGACCAACTAAACAAAACCAAAACCATAAACTGGTTAGTCTAATTTCCTAAATGACCAACTAAACAAAACCAAAACCAAAAAAATGTAACAAAAAGAAAGAATAAGAGGTGATCAGCAAACTGAAACGGTAGGGGCATATATTCAACTGATTGAAATAACTCATAAAAGAGAAAAGCTGCAACAGAAAAGTTTTGAGCCAGCAGTACAAGTAAAAAAACATCTTCTACCAGAAAAAGCAAGAGATTGAAATAACTCATAAAAGAAAGAAGAGATAGACATCAAATAACTCATATTAAAAATTTTGGGGTTTGTATAACAGTTCAAATGTTGTACTGTTAACATTTTAAAAACTGTGTATTCATACAATATAATCTTAAGATTTATATCTAAATACTCATGTGTCTTAAAAAAATCTAAATACTCAGGACAGGATTTGAACAAAAAACAATGCACTCTAAATTTTCAAAAAAATGCTGCATTATCTATTTACATGCATAATTGGAAAAGAAAAGAAAAAAGTATGAGCTTGAAATGTAAAGGATTCTTTTGGCATTGTTGGGGATGGAGGGAAAACCAAAGGCATCCAATGATTCTACCAAATATACAAGGAATAACAAAGCAACGGAAAGAAGGCTCACCGGGCCTAGATACTTAATACATTGCTGCAGAAGCTTTGATCTTGGGCATTTCTCAAGATTTACCTCTTTTCCTTCTCCTATATCAAGCCTATACATCATGAATATCACAGATTTGTTAAAAGGAGTCCAGATTTAGCTTTTTAGAGGAGAAGGATTTATATTATTTCAAAATAAACATCTTCAAATTTGGGTAGCTATAAATGCTCGGATGGTTTATAGAAAATTACCAATAAAAGAAGGGTTCCCGACTCTGAGACTTAAGCCATTTGACATAATAGAAATGAAGATGGTGTCCATAACGATGTCGTGGATCAATCTGATAAGAAATTTGAGAAACATACATCAGCACAAGCCCAAAACTGAACATAGAAAACAAAAAAGTTGAAAAACTCTCTGGATCGCTCAAAAATAAGAAAACATACAAATGCATCTATAATACCATAGGATGAACAAGAAATAGAATAACCTTCAAAATACAAACATAAGAAATCGCATTTGTCATGTTGCATATCAAGAATGAAACCAAGTGTAAGTGGAGTGAAACACAAAGACACTTCCAGAAAGAAGCCAAGGAGAGTTATTCATTAAGTAAAAAAGAAAAGAAACAAAAATGCCTGAGTAACCTAGAGCCACCTAAGCAGTGGTATGAAAACAACACAGAATTCAGCCAATGAATAACCATATTACAGAAATTTTATAAAACAAAAACCTACTTCTGATTGTTTTCATCTTCACTCAGCTCTTCTATTCTTTCTTGCATGACTCTACACAAGCAAAACCAATAATATCTCAAATTAGATAATCCAAAAGAATAGAAGTAACATTCTCCTAATTTTTTTTACCTTATTTGTTCATCTAATTTACTTTCCTCCATGGAAAGGTTCTATACTTCTGCCTGCAAGAGAGAAGAACGTACATGAGAATCTTCAAAGAAAAATAAGGCAAACCTGAAAAAAAATATCAGGACCTAGGCATTTGCAAGTTAAGGCAAAATCCATTAGATGATGTTAGGGGCAACCACATGGTATATCTCAAATGTATATTCATTAGATTAAGTCAAAAATCTAATCTAAACCCAACTGAACTAGATGCTCTTCAAATTGTTGCAAGTTTCTTTAATTTATTTTAAATGATTCTCCTTGAATAAGTGAATAACTTCCTCACTTACAGTGGAAAAAATAGTCTAAAAATAGGTGTGGAAGGGAGAAAAGAACATGACAACTCACAAGGATTAGTTTCTTTTAAAACAAGACAAATGTGATTATCTAATAAAAAATGCTGATACAAAGATTCTAATCCAAGAAAACGCTAAGAAATTCCAAATCAATAAGAATTTCAAATAAAAAAAAATTAGGAGGGAGCAGGGATGAATACAACTAGAAAAAATAGATGATAGAAATAAGAATGTTTTCATATCCATCTAAATTATAAAGCAATTGCATGTTCCTATAGAAAGAGTGCATAAATGTGAAATAGAAAAAGGATAGAATAGAAAATCCAAATGCTTGTTGATGATGTACACTTCTCACTTACAGAGGCAACTGAGTTGTGTTTAACCAAGCACTTGCAGAAATGATCAATATCCATACACAACAAGAAATTGACTATTAATATTTTCCAATCTTTTTACCTGGATTCCGTCAAGGAGATCACGTAAACATTCATTCAATGCAGCCAACTCGGCATCATTTTTATCAACACCATACTGGAATTACCACTCCCTCTGAAATCATGCCAAAAAAAACAGTGAAAAGTATATGCTGACAATATGTTTATATTCCCTCATGACAACAAAGGGGCATAGTTTTATGTAGGAAGACTTGCCATCTTTCATGGTTTGCAAAGACTAGAGTATTAGAAGCAGAGCCATCAGTCTGGAAACAATGATAAACAGATATACTTTACCACACATTCCAAACATTATAGCCAAACTATAAATAAGAGCAGCACATAAAAAGTTTAAACCTGGTAAATAAAATGGATATGTAGTGAAGCATAATTAACTTCAATTACCAAAGATCTTCATAAGAAGTTGTGAAACCACCGATGGCATATTATAATACAGTATAACTTAAGGTCAGGGAAGGTGGAAAAAAGTTCTTATAAATTATAAGTAATTACACCCAATTCACTTATTAATATAAGCAAATGGTTTTGAAACATTCAGAACATAAATAGGATAAGTATTTTGCAGGAAATGTAGATCGCCACAGTGCGTTTACGAGGTCCTATCCGTGGCTTATTGTAACCTTGGTAAATCAATACTGCCACTATCCACCATGCAGAAACTTTTCTGTTGAGACAAAATTGCCTACAATTTCACCACCCGAAAAAGCATGTATATGATAAAGTAATTTAACCATAATCAATTGCTTGATTTTTATTTTAACATAGTCAAAAGCATTTTATTTTGATCAATTTACCTTGAACAAGAAAATCAAAATGTCCAAAACTAATTCATTCAAACCATGGAAACTCAAATATCAAGGTTCAGCCGATTCAAAGTTTCAAACACTGGATCAAAACTACATATAAAATACAGATCGAAGAATATATATAATGGGAAAACCTTAGTGTGGCCTTAACCAGTCATTCAAACATGTTAAGAGTTAAAATGTGCAGTCAAAGACACCAAAAAAAAAATTGCCTTGATTAGAACACTAGAATCAAGTGTTTGATGTTATCACCTGGAAGGACACAAAGGAGCTTTACATGTACTAATTTATTGATCAGGTGTATCTTACAAGAAATATAGAACTGGAACATCAACTATGATCAAAGAACTTGGAAGATTAGCTGGATGCTAAGAACATACCAAAAGAGGAATGATAACGACAGCTGCAGAGTTTTGATTAGAGGAACAGTTGCAAGCATCCACTGCAACCTATTTGTCTGCTCCTATAAACAACAAAACAATCAAAAACCACAGATCAAAGATCAAAAAGATGCCAGCCACAATCAGGCCAAAAAATCACAGCAAATCAATCACGTATTAACGCAATCGTTCAAAACAAACCAATAAATTTCAGTTTCAATCCACGACAGTAAACACAAAATTGAAAGCTAGGTCACATCAAAGACATGAAGCGCCTCCCAGCCGGAAGACAGCAAAGCCGCAAAACCCTAAAACTTGTTGAAATCAGTTACAATCAGTAGTGAGAAACGAACGGACCTCAAAATTGCGGTTACGCCAGGTAATGAGTCCAACTGTCCAAGGAAATGAAAAATATGTAAATCAATTAAGCTATGGATTAAAATATTTTTAAAGACAAAGTGAGTGAAGTCAGATTCATAATCTGTTCCTACAGAAAGGAATTCCGATTCAAATTCAGATGCAAATAAGATGCTATAATGAGTCCATGGAAATGAAAAAAAAAAATCAGCTTAATTCAGGATCATAAATCAAGTTTAATTCTTTTTCATAGATGTTGCTTCTGCTATTATATTGTAAGGATAAGGATCCTGCACTAACCCATTATTAGACAGAAACCAAATCGAGATCTGAATAAAACATGAAAGAAAACATACTGAGATACCAGTTGATGTTTGATTTGAATAAGCTTGCATTGGGTTCTGCAAGTGCTAGCAAAAGGTTTTCATATCTTATAGACTTATACTCTAAAATATGTGAAACTAAGAGGCAATAGAACACAGTAAAGCAATCGATTTGGAAAGCACAAGAAACAACCACTAGCAAAAACTTTATAGTTGAGGCAGAATGTGAAAAAAAGGAGAAACCTGAATGGAATACGTCTTGCCACTTCCTCGAGCTCCATAAGCAAAAACAGTGGCACTCTTCCCTTCAAACACCGAGGAGATCAAAGGCTTTATCTCCTCAATAAATATCACATCATTGCTTGCTTCATGATCATAGAAATGATCCACTTCATAGTTGAGTGGTTTATTACTGCAATCCACAACATCAAACACAAACAACCAATCAACCAAATGCATGTTTCTTCCTAAGTCCAGATCTGATGTTAATTGACCTGAGGCAACTGAAAATTCCTTCCTAAGAGGCGCTAATGAACAATAACTCAAAATAACCTAGTCTCTATTATTGATAAATTGACGAAAATACAATGCAATTAGGAAACTTTAGATTCACCTTGTCGTCGTCGATTGGTCTCTGGAAAGCGAAATTAAGACTCTATCATTGCCGTAAGATTTGGATTGAAGCTTTCGAAGAGAGACTGAAGTCGCCGTAGCCGGAACCTGATCCCTGAAACGCCTAATCCTGGCAACCACACAAACCTTTTCGCGCTGAATCGAGGAATCCATCGCTCAATCGAAGATAAAAACTCAAGATTAGCGTTCAATAGCGAGTCGAGGGAAACTGGGAGAAGATTAGCGTTCAGTCAGGGATGGAGGGACCTGAATATACCTATGAGACGAACAAAGATGAAAGAGGGAAGACTGATGTGGATCTCGAATTGCCTCCAATCTCCTGCATCGCTGCACGAACAAGCTCTTCGGATTTTGTTGCTCCCTCACAAAGCTCACGACCTACGCCGCACCTCCGCCGCCAAGCTCCGCCTTCAATCTGTCGCCATCGCCGCCTGAAGTCGAAGCCCTGTCGCCTGAGGGAGAGGGAGAGGAGAGAGATGGATCTGGCGATTGAGGAGAAAGAGAGGGCGCCAGGGCGGCGAGTTCTTAGGTCTAGCGGAGAGAGAGATTAATCTAGCGAGACGGTAATACTAGGGTTTTTAATATTTTTAATTAACTTTTGCCATTCTCGACGCATACACATGTCGAGATGGGTTAGGATTTTTTTTCAACGCTTTCAAACGTCGGTAATTTCCGACGCATATCAATAGCGTCGAGAGCAAAGCGTCGGAATTTGCACAGTTTTTCAGTAGTGCATATAATTAATGAATTTGTTAATGATTTCAAAGGAATCTTCTTAATTAGGGCTGGTTTTGTAAGTTTTACATTTTTCCATTATTTTAATTTCACTCGAATTGTAAAATATGCAACTTTTTATTTCAATTAAAGAGTAGTTGCATTATTTAAAAAAAAGTATATAATATTATTTTAAAATTTTAGAACAGGGCCCTAAAATAATTGGCACGACCATGATTCAAGCCAAATTGGCCAAGTTTGGTGCTAAATCAAAGATATTCCGGGCCAGGTCTCAGATCTAAAATTACTTTTGTAACCTCTCTAAAATCATTCAAAAAGATCGTATGATCTTTCTAATTTGTATAAATTGTTCAATATGTTTGCCATTTTTTATTTGTTTAACTGGATTAGATTTTAATATTTGGGCATAATCCCCTATTAAATTTTGTTTATTTGTAATGATTTTGTGTGCATTTTTTTACCTTTCTCTTTTTTGATATTGGTATATTCGTGGATATGATTTGAAGGTGGTGATTTCTATTGTTGTTTTACATCGTATTGATTTCAAAGGAATGGCATAATGGCATTTAAAATAAAATTTGAGAGAAAGATGAGGGTATTTTAATCTTTTGTTGAAAATTAATGAAAATCTAACAGAATCAATAGGAGGGTGGTCTTTGGTTAACCGAGTATATGTTAAGGGTGGTTTTCTGCAATTTCTATTTTAAGGGGTGGTTTTGGACAAATTTCTATATTTAAAGGGTGGTTTACTGTTATTTACCCTTCATATTATAATAAAAAAAAAGAGTGAGGTTATTGACAAGATGTCAAAACAACTATTGACAAGATAAATTCGGTAAATTATACACTAAAACTTTCCAATTTTTAAAAATATTTACTAATTGGACCGAGAGCAAAAGAAAAATCTGAATGAGTTCATCCAAATAATCGCTAAGAAATAAAAAATGATTTAGGGTTTTACTCTTTTGAAAAACTAAATAACTTTTAACCCCATATATCAAATATATCAGGCTCACAGACAATCGAAGATCAACCAGTACATAATCGAAACATCAATGGCATGGATCAACGTAATCAAGAACACACGATTAATTGAACCAAACTCAAATTACACTAGAAATTCATTTAAGATTTGAAAAAAAGATTTAACAATATATAGTGAAATCAAGAATTAACCAAAGCCCCTAACTAAAGCCTTCGAAGTGTCGTCATAATCATCAAACCTCCGGTTGCTTCCTTTTTAATGTCTCCTAATTTTACGGCATCGGAGAAATTGTAGAGGGAGATGGAGAAGTTTAATTGGGATTTTGCGATGTCAAAGTGCGGAATACGCATAAACTATTATGACGTTAGAAGTTCCAATTCCTTTCTCTTTTATATCTTCTAATATTGTTGGATCGGAGAAATTGAAGAGGGAGAAGGGAAAATTGGATTCAGATTTCACAGCTATTGCATTTCTAGGGTTGAGAATTTTGACAAATGAGATGCTCTAGCGACAACCAATGAGTGGGAAATGGAGACGAACTTGAATCAAGGCCACAGCTGGTGGGGGCGAAGACGATGAAAGGCGGTAGCTAAGGACCGAGATTGGCTCATGACGGGGGAGAGAGAAGGGAACGGACGGGAGGGCGGGAGAGAGAAGTGAACGACAGTAGCAGTAGTGATAGAGGTGGATGTGGAAGCGACGGCGGTAGGGTTAGAAGGGTGGTTGGGTCGACGATCCATTCACAGGTTTCAGTCCATTTGTGAAAATGATTCGTCAGCAATTTTGATAAAATGTGTCTTGCCAATAACCGTTTCAACATCTTGCCTATAGCCCTTATGTAAAAAGAAAATGAAAATTGGCTAGAGTGTACCTTTTTCAAGTTATTTTTTGGTAATTATACCCTTTGGTTTTTCTTTTTAGTAATTATACCTTTTTAGGGTGGATTTTACCTAAATACCCTTAAGGTATAATCTATATCTATATAAACTCTTAATTTAGAAGAGTTTTGGATGATGTGTCAATCTTAGAGGCATTTTAGGAGTCTTAACTAATCTTTTTTTTTTGCCATTTTTCTTTGATTTTCTTTAATTCTCCCTTTTTCTTCTTTTTCCTTTAATTTTTTTTCTTTAAATTTACTAACTATCTATATAAATTCTTAATTTAGAAGAGTTTTGGATGATGTGTCAATCTTAGAGGCATTTTAGGAGTCTTAACTAATCTTTTTCTTTTTGCCATTCTTCTTTGATTTTCTTTAATTCTCATTTTTTCTTCTTTTTCCTTTAATTTTTTTCCTTTAAATTAACTAACTATTGGGCTTAATTCAGAACATTGAATTCAATCTAATATAACTATCGGGCTTAATCAAATTTATTTACTAACTATCTATATCTATATAAACTCTTAATTTAGAAGAGTTTTGGATGATGTGTCAATCTTAGAGGCATTTTAGGAGTCTTAACTAATCTTTTTTTTGTTGCCATTTTTCTTTGATTTTCTTTAATTCTCCTTTTTTTCTTCTTTTTCCTTTAATTTTTTTTCTATAAATTTACTAACTATTGGGCTTAATTCAAAACATTGAATTCAATCTAATATAACTATTGGGCTTAATCAAATTTATTTAATAACTATTGGGCTTAATTCAAAACATTGAATATAAATATTGATTGTGACACATCACATATAAACAATGTTATAATGATATTGATATTATTATTACTGCGTAATTTAAAATATCTATATTTATGTATTATACCTTACATAAGATTTTTAAAAAATTATTTTATGAGATAATTATAAGGTACATTTATTGTAAAGTTTTTTTATGACTTTTATCTTAATACTTTTTAATATTTTATTATATTTTTATGTATAACATTTTAGTTTAAAAAAACGCGCCATGGCGCGGGAATCGTACTAGTTTTTATCATTTTAAAATTAAAATAAAAGTAAATGGATATAGATAAGATTATCTCTTTTTAAAATTAAAATAAAAGTAAATAGATATGGATAAGATTTATCTTTTTAAAATTAAAATAAAAGTAAATAGATATGGATAAGGTTTATATTATAAATAAGCATGTTTTACGTTTCGAAATGGAAAATTACTCGGATTATTGATTTGTACGTACAAATGGTACTTCTTCCATTAGATTCAATTAATCATCTGGTGAATTATCTAGGGTTACAGGTAATTCAAATTTGATTGTAACATACTGTAACTGATTGTAACCCTAGAGTACTACAAGAAACTTAATTGTTGTAACCATTATTCTTGAAACCTTATTATTCTTGTAACCATTATTCTTGAAACTTAATTATTATAATCATTATTCTTGAAACCTTATTATTCTTATACCATTATTCTTGAAACTTAATTATTGTAACCATTATTCTTGAAACTTAATTATTGTTACCATTTTGTTGTATGTACGTGTTTTGAGTCTTGTAATTAATTATTTATACCTATTTTGTAACGTAACTAACATTGTTGTTAAGGTTTTAATATGTTACAATAAATACACACAATAGGGTGTAACAAATTTATTGTAATTGTACTTGTAAGCAATATTGTCACAATACTGTAATTAATTCGTTGTAGTTGTTTTAATTCTTGTAATTAATTATTTGTATCTAGCGCGGTAATGTAACTTATATAATTACGAGAAGCAAATATTTACTGGAAGTTACTGGAAGTGTTGATTGAATCTATCAACGATTAAGCTAATGTAACTTATATAATTAATACACAATGGAAGCTATCAACAATATAGTTACTAGAAGTACGTATCGATTGCTTGGCCTATTGAATTTACAAAATCAAGTAATAGCCCACACCATTGATTTCAATTATATTATGGAGAGCAAGTAATCGTCAACACCATTGATTTCAATTATATTACTACGGAGAGCAAGTAATCGCAAATACATATGGAATATACCGTAATAATTAGAACATATAAAAGATATGACCACGTACTTTCAATCTTGTAACTTGATTTCAATTGACAATACTCACAGAAGCATCAAAATAAATTGATGGATGAGAAGAATCTGATTATTGAACAATTAGTCCTAGTTTTAATCAATTTGGGAAGAAGAAGTCGGTTACAAAATACGTGATTTATGGAAAGTTATTATCAATAATTTTTTTCTCTCTCTAAGGGCAAATCGGTCCTTAATAACCAAAAAGTTATAATTACCAAAAGAAACTTTCATTGGTATAATCACTCATAAAAAAATTGAAAAAGGTATATTCACCCAATTATCCCCAAAAAAAATATAAGAGCCCATAAGCCCAGAACAATGAGTCGCTTACCTGTTGTCCATCTCCAACTGTTGATATATATAAACAAGATGCTCGGATCAGGTCCATATAATTTATTATTTTCAATAACACTAATTAAAAATTATTTCAAATTAAATCTATATATGTTTCTCTTGTATTTTTTATTTCCTTACTCCTTTTTAGTGATTGAAATATATTATTGATTGCTATAATGAAACTTTTATTTTTATTAATTAATTCAATTTTAATTTATTAGGACCTAAAAAATTTTATTTGCCCTGAACCTATACAACAGTAGGATCGGCTCTGCTGTTAAGCTTGAGTCGCCCCTCCGATCTTGAATTAGTTTGCACTTTCCCTGCAATAAAACAAAAGGAGCAGTCATCCAACTTTGTAGAGCGAATCAAATAACCGACTTTATAGCTCGGAAGGGTATCATTAGTAATAGCT
The DNA here is from genome assembly GCA_963922045.1 of Persicaria maculosa. Classification (NCBI taxonomy): domain Eukaryota; kingdom Viridiplantae; phylum Streptophyta; class Magnoliopsida; order Caryophyllales; family Polygonaceae; genus Persicaria; species Persicaria maculosa. The sequence continues at coordinate 68,695,954 of OY998251.1, read as the reverse complement.
CTACTATCCCTTTTAATAGGGAACTTTGTACCATCCTCCTTAAGGATGATCAATGAGTCAGATTACAACTTGTGTAATCGCTCCTAATTCTTGTCTACTTTAAAAAAAAAAAATCGCAAATAAATCGTCTACCAATAACAATAAAACCATTAATTAATTTCCAATCCTTGAAAGCATACAACTAAATTAACCTTTTAATTAAAGGAGGACGTGATGAAATAGGGTTGTTATAATGATTAATTTTCAATCGTTGACTTTTTTAACTCTTTGATGAACCTCGATCCCAACCTTATTAGAATGATGATCTTTTTAGTAACCATGCAACATTTTATATGCAACTTCCTATGCCTTTTATGCAACTCTTTTTTTTTTAATGAGGACACCGTATATACCTCTTCCTCATAATCCAACTTTTCCCTTGCATTTGTCACATGTCCCAAATTTCTGGTTAAAGCCATTGAAAATACCAAACCTCCTAACAACTTCCTTAATTAGTTAAACATGTCAATATTAGGAAATCTCAAGCCAGCTTTCAATTCTAAATTCTTATAATCAATTTTCTCAGCCACATATTGCTCCACCTTCTCTTCATCCTAACATCGTCATCTTCTTCATTTTTAGAGGGAATCGCTATCTCTCCATGGGACTCTTCATATTCAATTAATTGTTCTTCATTTTCATTCTCGGTCAGTTTCAACTTTGTATTCCTTAAGCCTTTGTGTTACCTTTTGAAACTCATTAATATTAGAATCATCAAATTCACTTAACTGGCCTTTACCTTGCATCTCCTCTTCTTTAGATTCCTTATTAAGTTCATATGTCCCATGTTTTGAGATGACTTCTTCCTTATCCAAAAGCATGTTCGATGACTCGTATGCAAGTCAGTAGCAACATAATCAGATTCGATTCATTTGATTATGCATCATCAACATCCTAAACTAAAAATTCTACCTAGTTTATCAAGGTCAAATTCATTCATTGTAACAGCTAGCACAACTTCAGTTCGCTACAGATCAGGAGAAGATCGATATGCCAAGTTGTACAATAGAAATAAAGTTATAAACATATACAAACGAGTAACACATATTAAGAACAAGTAAAAGCCTAATTGTGGAATTCTAATGATTTTACAAGAAATTAACGTGTTCAACTTACCTTAGAGTCTTGAAATTTCTTGCGGTTGTCTTCAAACACACCTTTTTCGCAGTGTTGCTCTTCACACCCAAAATAATTAGGGTTTTAATGCTTTAAATTTGAAGTCTCAATCTTACAAGGGAATTCGAGATTGCTTCCCATCGGTGCTTTGAAATTTCAATCTCACGTCTAGTTAATTGTTCACACTAGGTGTTGATCATAGTAGATTCAGGGGGAGAGAGATGAAGAGATAAAGACGAGAGTAAATTGTTCTTCATTCAAGAATCAGTTGCTCGGTTTGTTACAGATGGAGTGCTATTTATAGCTCAGCCTCAACACACTCTAACTAGCAATAATAACACTAACGGCCCCCCTCAAGTTAGTTGTTTTGAATTGATCAACAACACCTAGCGTGGTAAGGAGTTTATTACATTGATCTTGAGACACCACCTTAGTGACAATGTCTGCAGGTTGCTCCTTGGTGGGTATATAGCCGAGCACAATTTCCTTCTTGAGTACCTTCTCATGAACTAAATGGCAGTCAGCTTCTACGTGCTTCGTTCTTTCATGAAACATGGGATTACAGGCAATATGCATAGCTGACTTGTTGTCACAGTATAGCTTGGCAGGTTGCATTGGTTACTCTTCAAGATTAGCAAGCAACTTTAGCAACCAAGTGATCTCACAGCTAATTGTTGCCAATGCTCTGTATTCAGATTCTGCAGATGACATTGCAACATAAGTTTGCTTCTTAGTCCTCCACGAGATCATTGAGATTCCCAACATGATAAAAACCCCTATTAATGATCTCATTGTCATTGGACAACTTTTCCAATCTACCTCACATAATACATGAAGCTGCTTATCAGAGTTTCTATCTAAGAACAGACCTTGCCCTGGTGCTTTCTTCAGGTATATGAGCACGTGTTTAACACTTCTCTAGTGCTCATCACTTGGTCTGTGCATAAATTGACTCAGTACTTGCACTGCATAACAGATATCAAGTATGGTAATGGTGAGATATATAAGTTTTACCAACAATTTCTTGTATGAGATGGCATCAACCTCATTATGTTCTCCTTCCAAAGTTAGTTTGATCTTGGGATCTAATGGAGTAGTTGCAGGCTTTGATCCAGTCATTCTAGTTTCCTTTAAGATTTCAAGTTTATACTTTCTCTGATTTAGAAGCATTCCTTCCTTGGTTATTTCTTTCTCTGATTTCAAGTTTATACTTTCTCTGATTTCCCAGACCTTTCATCAGAAAGTGCTTGTGCAGATGATCCTTCAATTCCTTGATCTCTGGATTATTGTCTCTAGTGATTAACATGTTGCCAACATAAACTAACAAGGCAGTGTATGAAGACTTTGTTGCTTTAAAAAAAGGAGTAATCTGACATAGATTGCACATATCCTGCTGCTTTTACAACTTGTGAGAATCTTTCAAACCATTGCCTTGGTGCCTGCTTTAGACCATTGATAGATCTATCCAGCTTGCATACCATTCCCTCCTCTTTGTTTCCCTCATTCACACAGTCCCTCTGAGGGCAATGAAGCTTTATAATCAAAGCATAAGTAGGGGTAAGTCCATATACACAATCTCCTTCAATTCACCATGCACAAATGCATTTGTCACATCCATTTGTGAGACAGGCCATCATTTGGTTGTAGCAAGAGCAAGTAATGTCCTTACAGAGATCATTTTTGCTACTGGTGCAAAGGTCTCACAATAATCAATCCCTTCTAACTGTGAGAAACCTCAAGCCACCAATCTTGCCTTATATCTGTCTAGTGTGCCATCTGATTTAAGTTTGGTTTTAAACAACCATTTGCAACTAATAGTTGAGGGAGCAACATAATTGGAAACTAGAGTCCAAGTGTGATTTGCTTCAAGAGCATTGAGCTCCACCTGCATAGCCTTGATCCATTCAGGCTTGCTTAGTGCATCAGAGACAGATGTGGGTTTAGATAGTGAGGCAACATTATGGATAACGGCTAGATAAAAAGATGAACACATGGCATAAGATACACAAGCAGATAAAGGATAGAGAGATTTACTTCCTACCGATGGATCAGAATCAGAAGCTGCACACACATTGTCCTTGAGCCAAGTAAAAGATGCATCATTTCTAGATGAGCGTCGAACAGAAGCAAGAGGTTGAATAGGAGTGGAAATGTCTGATATGTCATCAAAAGAGGGAGGGACAAGAGATGGGGAATAGCTAGAAAATGACTCAAAATCTGATGGAGGATTTAGAGAAATAGAGGGACTTGATATAATATCCACTGGCTAAAAAGATGGCAAAGAAGATGCAATAGGTTTTCAGTCATCAAAATGAAACTCGGAAGAGGGTGACACAGGTGGCAAAATTACGTTAGATGAGGATGCATGATCACCTAGAGTATAAGACTTGGAGAATGGAAAGATATGCTCAACAAAATGCACATCTCTGCTGATAATACTTTTGTTACTCTTTAGATTAAAGACTTTATATCCTTTGAACCCAAAGGGATAACCAACAAACACACGCGGATTAGATTTTTCATCAAACTTTTTCCTATTAACTGCAGAGGTGGCCACACAGCAAAGTGAGCCAAACACTCTTAATTTGTCATTGGTAGGGGCATGGCCATTTAGAACCTCAAAGGGAGATTTATTGTTGAGGAAAGGGGTAGGAATACGATTGATAAGAAAGGTAGCAGTCAACACACAATCCCCCCAAAATTTAATTGGTAAGGATGCATGAAAACGAAGGGCCCTTGTAGTTTCTAAGATATATACATGTGTGTGTGTGTGTGTGTGTGTGTGTGTGTGTGTGTGTGTGTGTGTGTGTGTGTGTGTGTGTGTGTGTGTGTGTGTGTGTGTGTGTCCTTTCGACCCTACCATTTTGTCGGGGTGTAGCAGTGCACGAGCTCTCATGAACAATGTCTTTTTGAAGAAGAAAGGAGGTTAGGGAAGAGTTGAAGAACTCAGTCCCTTGATCAGTTTTGAGAGTGCAAACAGAGGCATTAAACTGAGTTTCAATCATGGTAATGAAGGCTATCAAAGATGGTGTAGCTTCAGATTTATGTTTGAGGAGGTAGACCCAAACACATCTGCTATGATCATCAACAATGATCAAGAAAGAACGATGTCTATTGTAGGTAGGAGTAGGGACCAAACACATCTGATATCACAAAGAACGAGGAGGTAGGCCCAAACATATATGCTATCACAGTGTAACAAAGTAAATGATTTATCAGCATGAGATGTACTTGATGTGAAACTAGATATTGTATCCTTATATATCCAGTGGACAAACAGAACATGGAAACCGAGATTTATCTTTATTCAACTCATCAACAATAGAGGAAATGTGTAACAATTTGTCATGAGGAGCATGACCAAGTCTCAAATGCCACAAGTTTGTGGGACTAATATGCTTGACGGGTAAAAACATAGGTAATACAGTGTTTGTAGCACAAGTAGGACTACGAAGATTAACTAAATTGGACATGTATTGCTCTAACTCATCTAGTATACTGTCTCCATACATTGATTGAGGCACCACATAGTACAAGCCTCCTAGTTCTTCACCAAATGCAATCAATGTCCTCTTGACAGGGTCCTAGATAACACATTTGTTTGAGAACAAACACACAAAGTAGGCACTGTCATGAATAAATTTACTGATGGACACAAGATTGAATTTGAAATGAGGGACATACAAAGTTTTATGTACAGACAAAGTAGAGGTAAGATGCACTTCACCAGTAAGATCAATACGACTGGTGGTACCATCCGGGAGGTGAATGGCGGTAGGTTTATTTGTGGAGATAGGATTGATGAGAAATTTGGTGTTGCATGTAATGTGATATGCTGCCCCACTATCTAAAATCCATAACCCTGTAAAATTAGATGCACTACAACATATAGTCGTACCTACAAAATTGATCTCAGCAAGTTTATCCTTGTGTTGCTCCATTGCATTGATCCAAGAAAAGAGCATTTTCTGTTGCTCGGATGTTAGTGACTGACGAACGGGTGAATCAGAAGAGGCACTATTTGCAGAAGAGATTTTAGACGGCGAAGCTTTGAACTCAGACCTAGATCCAGATGATCTTGGAACTTGTGGCTTGTCCTTGCTCTTGTAGTGCCATTCTGGGTACCCATACATCTCCCAGCACCTGCAAGCCTTGTGATTACCATTGCAGTGCTTGCATTTTTCCTTCTTGTATCTATCTTTACTAGTAGAGTCAGTAGATGGATTCTTTGACCCCCTCCCCCCCCCTCCCCCCGACGAGCCATGAGAGCAGTAGAATCAGTAGATGCAGTCTTTGAACCTGACATCTTAGAACTGAAAGAATCTTGCAACAACATAGCATTCGTTGTGCTTGCAGATGAAAGAGGGGTGGTAAGAAGCAATTGACAATGAGTTGTTGAGTATTCATCTGTCCAACCCATGAGGAACTGCATGAGTTTGTTTTCCCGATCTTGAGCTTCAACTTGAGCTTGAATATTGGACCCACTAATCTAGATAATTGTTGCCGGAGCCCTTTCAATCGTGTAAAATACTCAGTCGTGTATAGACGCATTTCCTTGAGAACACTCTTGAATCTCTTTCTTGATTGACAAAATTAGCGGACCATTTCATTGTCCATAACCCTCTTCAAGATCAAGCCACATTTCTCTTGTTGTGTCGAACTCATCAATGGTGGCATAGATTTCCTTTGAAAACGTATTTAGAAGCCACGAACACACCATGTTGTAACAACGATTCCGTATCGGCGTGTTCTCCGGTGACTCAATCAAGGTGCCTTCCACAAACCCCAATTTATTCTTGACAGAGAGGTCTTTTGTGATCGCTTTCCTCCAGCGTCTGTAATTTTCCTCGGTGAGTTGAATAGTTGTGAGAATCATCCCTGAATTCTCAGAAAGATGAATAAAAGAGGATTTTAAAGATCAGTTGCAGAGATCATGTCTAGACGACGATGATCACGCTCAGCCGAATCTTCTGTATTTGCCATGGAAATCAATCACTAGAACAGAGAATTTGCGAAAAGAAGAAGAAGATCTATGATCAATTAAGCTCTGATATCATGCTGATCATAATAGATTAATTCAGGGAGAGAGAGAGATGAAGAGATAAAGAAGATGAGAGTAAATTGTTCTTCATTCAAGAATCAATTGCTCGGTTTGTTACAGTCTTATAGATGGAGTGCTATTTATATCTCAACCTCAACACAGTCTAACTAGCCACAATAGCACTATGATACTATGGTTTTTGGTGCCCATGCATCTTTGCCTTGTCTCTCGGTGTTCGCACTAAGAAGGTAAGTTCTTCACGTTGGTAGATTAAACTTGTAATTATTTCGTTTTTTATTAATTAGTTTTCGTGAATAATGACGTGTAATTATGATTTGGTGAGTGGCCACTATGTATATTTTTCAATGAAACATCATCACTCATCAGTTATGCCCGAGCTTTTGCCCAAAATTTTTGATTGTATCTCAATCCTTGTAGTAAATTTGATGATAGTTTGCCCAAAATTTTTGATTGTATCTCAATCCTTGTAGTAAATTTGATGATAGTTTGGATCTGATTTTTTTTTTTAGAACTTGGCTCTGAGTTAGTTACTTCAAAAGGTGGGATATATTATTTTGAATTGACAAGTGGTAGTTTGGATTATTTTGAGTTGACAATTGTCATTCAGTTTTAGGGTTGTGTCAGGAATTAGCTCAACTTGTTACATGAGTGACATTTGAAGTATGGTTTAAGGATAGAGTCTTATCGGCGACAGTCTGTAGGCAACCTCTCAAATATTGAGGGGCTCCTTGTGTGTAGTTAGCGCTAGTTCCAGAGGCTTTTGTTAGTGGTTGAGTTACTATGATTTACCTCTTCTCACAATCTCCGTCGGAATGAGGGGTGCCGGGTGATGGATTTCACCTTTTTGGAGCATGTTTATAAATTGTAATTGTGTTCATTAGATTAATCAAGTGAATGGGGAGAATTTGAGAAAGACATTTGACTCCAAATTAAACTGATCAAATTATCAAAGTAGCAAGTTATTCAAAAAGGTCTTAAACGTACATCATATAATTCATAGGACACATACATATCACACTTTCAACTTTTATTTTATCACACAAATAATTAAGCTTTACCATATTTTCCTGTTAGAGCCAAAATGAAACTATAAAAGGCCTTTGAATTGGGAACAACTTGTCCCAAGTCCTAGTAGCGAAGATGTCACCCCAAGCTTTGACGCCTCCAAGTCCAACTCCACCAAGTTATCCTCCATCTGCACCCCTCCTATCACCACCGCCGGAACTACCCCGGTCGTCTGCGACCGAGGCAGCCGTGTCCCTCCATCCACGAACCCCAAACACCACGCATCGCTCTTCACCTTCACTATCGAATTCGACCCCAAAATCCTCCACCTCCCGTTCCCCTCCAACACCAAATCAATCACCGGCAATCCCCTTCCGGTACTCGGATCATACTTTATACTCTTCGGGTTGAAACACGCCCCAAACTCCTTCCTCGCCGACTTCACCGTCTTCACATTCATCGCCTTCGCCTTCGCCACAAACAGGTCCACGAACGGCTTGTATATCTGCGAGTGCAGCTTGCCATATGGTGCGATGGTGCTCACCATGGTCCCACCGTTACCGCTGACATCGAACGAGAGCAAAGAAGAGTCGAAACTTACCGGAGTACCGTCGATCTCGATTGAGCTCACCTTGATGTAGTAGAAGATCGTCGGGTCGCCTAGGTCAAACCGGTTCACGGAGCTGTTTCCGTTGACTAACAACGGCACTTTGACCATTGCTTGTGAGAGGTCGAGCTTGTTGGGAGGAAGGGAGTAGGGCCCACCGCCGAAGTACACAGCACCGGAGGCGGCGGAGGAGGAGGACGGGAGGCAGACGGCGACTTTGCAGGGGACGTTGAAGGCGGAGGAGACTTGAGACTGGACGGCGATGGGGGCCCTAGCGAGGGTGAGGATGCCATTGGTGGAGTTGGACAAGCCCTTCAAGGTGGCCGGGTTGACGCAGGAGATGGGGAGGTTGAGGAGGGCGGTTGAGGTTGGGGTAGTCCCGGTGAGACGGAAGAGGCCGGTGGCGGTGTCGCGGATGATGGGGTCGAGGAAGGCGTCCAAGGTGGCGGGGTTGGTGCCGAGGGAGGCGCACTGGTTGAGGTTGCAGGAGGGGGTGGGGGGGTCGGAGCAGTCGATGCAGGCGGCTTGGGTGCCGCTGAAGGAGTCGCAGTCGGAGGTGTTGCAGTGGACGACGGAGTAGGTGGAGGAGCGGGTGTAGCCGACGGGGTCGCAGGCGAACCAGGTGTAGGCGTTAGTGAGGTCGATGGAGAGGGTAACGGGGACCGGAGGGGTGCCGATTCGGAGCTTGGTGTGGTACTGGGGTCGGGCGTGGTCGGTGGTCTTGAAGACGGGGATAACGAACGTGGCGGAGAAAGCGGAGGGAAGGAGGAGGAGGACGACGAAGAGGGGGAGGTGGTGGGAACTGGAAGCCATGGCTGAGAAATTGTGGTTTTGAGTGTGAAGTGTGTGAGCGATTAATGGAGTGGAGGGTTATGTTTATACTTTGAAGGGCTGGAGAAAGTCAAACACCGCGAGCTGAGTGTATTTTTTTTTGCCGGTCAATGAAATTCGATATTTAAAAAAATAAAATGAAATCAGTATGCTGTGATTAAATAGAAAAAATTGTTATTTTTAAATAAATTCCATCAATCATAGTTGTATTGCAGATAAGATAAGATTAAAATTTTCAAAAATATAATAAATTAATATTATAAAATATTAATGAAATTAAAGTTACGATAAAATGGTTACACGAATATGTTAATACAATATTTTAACATCTATCAATTAAAATAAAACTATTAAGAATATGACAAAAATAATAAATGTAAATTATAATGTGAGAATTAAACTAATAACGATCAAAATGTGAAAAATATAAATAACATTAATCTATATATAAATAATTCTTCCTACCAAAAAAATATAGATACAAATATAATAACATCTATCAAATAATTAATTTCATTATAAATAATTATTTTCACCAAAAAATTTAGATATAAATAAAAAATACTTATCAAATATTTATCTAAATATGGAATATGGAATATGGTTTTGATATTTTTTATTAGGGAAATTTACAAAAAACCACCCATTATATATGGTCCTTTACACTTAACCACCCACTAAAAATGAAATTACATAAAACCACCCATTAAATGGTTTTTCTTTCAAATCACCACCCACCACATAATTCCATTAGAATACCATTAAATATAGTATATTTTAATATCTATATAAACTCTTAATTTAGAAGAGTTTGGGATGATGTGTCGATCTTAGAGACATTTTAGGAGTCTTAACTAATCATTTTTATTTTCCCATTTTTCTTTGATTTTATTTAATTCTGATTTTTTCTTTTTTTTCTTTAATTCTCTTTTTTCTTTAATTTTACTAACTATCTATATCTATATAAAATCTTAATTTAGAAGAGTTTGGGATGATGTGTCGATCTTAGAGACATTTTAGGAGTCTTAACTAATCATTTATATTTTCCCATTTTTCTTTGATTTTATTTAATTCTGATTTTTTCTTCTTTTTTCTTTAATTCTCTTTTTTCTTTAATTTTACTAACTATTGGGCTTAATTCAAAACATTGAATTCAATCTAATATAATTATTGGGCTTAATCAAATTTATTTACTAACTATCTATATAAACTCTTACGTTAGAAGTGTTTGGGATGATGTGTCGATCTTAGAGATATTTTAGGAGTCGTAGCTAATCATTTTTATTTTCCCATTTTTTCTTTGATTTTATTTAATTCTGATTTTTTCTTCTTTTTTCTTTAATTCTCTTTTTTCTTTAATTTTGCTAACTATCTATATAAACTCTTAATTTAGAAGAGTTTGGGATGATGTGTCGATCTTAGAGACATTTTAAGAGTCTTAACTAATCATTTTTATTTTCCCATTTTTCTTTGATTTTATTTAATTCTGATTTTTCTTCTTTTTTCTTTAATTCTCTTTTTTCTTTAATTTTACTAACTATCTATATAAACTCTTAATTTAGAAGAGTTTGGGATGATGTGTCGATCTTAGAGACATTTTAGGAGTCTTAACTAATCATTTTTATTTTCCCATTTTTCTTTGATTTTATTTAATTCTGATTTTTTCTTCTTTTTTCTTTAATTTTACTAACTATTGGGCTTAATTCAAAACATTGAATTCAATCTAATATAATTATTGGGCTTAATCAAATTTATTTACTAACTATCTATATAAACTCTTACGTTAGAAGTGTTTGGGATGATGTGTCGATCTTAGAGATATTTTAGGAGTCTTAACTAAACATTTTTATTTTCCCATTTTTCTTTGATTTTATTTAATTCTCATTTTTTCTTCTTTTTTCTTTAATTCTCTTTTTTCTTTAATTTTACTAACTATTGGGCTTAATTCAAAACACTGAATTCAATCTAATATAATTATTGGGCTTAATCAAATTTATTTACTAACTATTGGGCTTAATTCAAAACATTGAATATAACTATTGATTATGACACATCACATTTAAACAATGTTATAATGATATTGATATTATTATTACTGAGTAATTTAAAATATCTATATTTATGTATTATACTTTACATAAGATTTTTAAAAATAATTTTCTGAGATAATTATAAGATACATTTATTGTAAAGTTTTTTTATGATTTTTATCTTAAACATTTATTAATACTTTATAATATTTTTATATATAATATTTTAGTTTTAAAAAAACGCCTCATGGCGCGGGAGTCATACTAGTTTTATACTTAAAATTTAAAGTTTAAACTTGAATATATTTAAATTATATTTATTTTAGGGGTAAACACTTATATTAATATATTAGGGGAAAAAGCGTGTACAAATTTTAAATTTATTTGAGGAGCGGAGGTTATAAATGTGGAAAATATTATTTAATTTTATTTAAAAAGTCAAACAAATTTTAATAAAGATACATTCAATAAAAATACTATTGAGAAAAATATTATTTAAACAATATTTAGATTTTTTTTCATTTTTAGTATATAGTGGATTAGTGTAGGTGTTTACAAATATGAAAGAAAATGAGAAATTAATTATTAGTATCAAAATAATTATTAAATTTAAACAATGCTAATGAATTATAAACTTATTTTAATTTAATTAAAAATAAGTCTATAAAATTTATAACCATTTATTTTAGGAATAAAATAGAATAAATTTTTTCATATATACATCAAGTTTTTTAAAAAAAATTTTAAAAAAAATAATCAAATATATTTTTATATGTATTTGAGATTTTAAGTTAAATATAAAACTTAAAATAATGTAATATCATATATATTTGACAAAAACCTAATCAAAATAGACAACGGGTGGTGACTTGAAAACAAAACCTATTTAATGGGTGGTTTTCTGTAATTTTTTGTTTAACGGGTGGTTAAGTGTAAAAGGCTATATATAGCGGGTGGTTTTCTGTAAATTTCCCTTTTTATTAAGGAACTAAAATATAGTATATAGATATATTGCAGTTTATGATATAATGTAGTTTATGATAACTTTTTATAAATCATAACAATATATTGTTTAAATCAAAAAAAAAATCTTAGAATCAGCTACACTGTCTAAGATATTATTAATCGATTTTAGTACATGTAGGTAGATTTATTAAAATCAATTTGGGAAATTAAGTACCATGGGCGGAGAGAACGGTGCTACGTCTGCTACCCCCTTTTCTATATGAAAATGGTAAGACTTTAAAATTTTTAAATAAAATGATATCATTATATATATATATATATTAGTTAACCTGATATTTAATTAAATATTGATAATTCGGCCATAAGGGAGAGAGTATATTAATTATTTAAATAATTAAATCCCAAACTATATAAAGATAAAATATTTCTGCCTACGATAAGATCATGGTTACATATATATATTGTTGGCTAAATAGATGGTCAATGGTCAAACAACGAGAGCGTTAAGTAGCTAGCTGGGCAGCAATATAATCTATCGTACGTACGTCGGCTTTGTTTTATGACTATTATGATTTTATCCATATATCCTTTGACTCTCGCATTGTGGCCACTGGCCGACGAGGGTTGGAAATTTTAGTGTCATCATTGACCATATTAATTTGAAAAAATTTGGTGAAATATCCATTTAGAAAGTGTAATTAGGTAAATGTTCATTTTTATTTGATAATTAAGAGAGTTTTCACAATAATTTCATAATACTCTAAATACCCCTATTTTAAATTTCTCCCCCAACCAATCCATTTCCCCCAAATACCCTACTGCAATTCCATGAATTTGAAGACGGCTTCTTCTCCTTGCCAGCGGTGTCCAATTCCAGATTAAAATTAGCCTAATCAAATGAAATGTCAAAGACCGAACACAAAAGTCACTCACGACAGCAACACCGATTGGAAGAGATGTGTTGCATCTGACTACTCGATGGAGAAGACGATGGCGACGGTGGTGGACTCGGTGAGTCGATCGACAGTTGAGGCAGCAGAAGTAAGCGGTCGACTGTCCAAGTAAAGTGAGTCTTCGTCACTGACGTCGGTGGTGAATAACAGCGTTTTATAGCGTCGTTGATGGCGGTGGTGGAACCATGGCGGTGAGTCTTCAAGCTATGGCCGTTATTTCAGTTTTACAATTTATAAAAAGTATCCCACTGTTTTAGAAGGTATTCTGACTCGCATAAATTCTTAAATTCGCAGCGATGATCTCAAATCCTCACACACACAAGATTCTCAAGAGGATATAATTGGTATAAATTTTGACTTTATAATTAATTTAATTTTTATTTGAATTAGTAAGTCAATAAAATTAAATTAAGGTAGTCTAAGAGGTGAGAAGTGTTTTTTCAATGATAGTATGTAATATAACTTAATTTTGTATGTATAATATTAATTGTATGGTTATCACATCACTAATTTTTACCGTTAAAACTTTTGGAATTTTTTTTAATTAAATGTCAAATTAGATGTCACCCTTTACAAATATAGTGTCTATTTATATTCCAATATTGATTAAATTCAAATATGAATCACGTCGATTTGATTTCCATTCAACACAAGATCCCACTTCTTGAATTTGTGGTTCATCTCACAAAATATGAATCACGTCGGAGCTGTTTGGTTGACAAAATTTTTGGAACAAATCACATGTCTCGGGCATAGCACGGGTCTGCCATCCTAGTATATCTAAATGGGTGTCTCTATATAGACTGTAAATTCACTCTATAATGTGCCGCTAATTAATGTCAAAATGGACGCGCGTTATACAAACGTTGGATTGGACGTTATTGATTGAGTGCAGAAGTTGTCGATGTTGGTAAATGGCAAGCCAGAGAATCGGGTTTGTTAGGATCCGAAATGTTAGAATTCGGGTTTATATGTTTGGGTGTGTACAACCGGGTTCGGGTTTTGTGTTGGGCCGAGTCTATAAATATCGGTTCTCTTTTGTAAAGCAAGATAGAGAATCAATCAGAAATTTCATTTCCCCTCCATTTTTGTCTATCATCTTTAAGCTCCATCTCTCGATAAAACCAAATCAAAATCTCACATCAAAGTTCGAATCCAACATGGTATCAGAGCATATCTAGCGATCTAAGTTGCTTCTGTGTCCCGATCTAGTGTTTTCGTGCTGTTTCACAACGGTTTCTATCAAAATCTGGCATGGCAGAGGATCAAGTCAAATTGGATCCTAACGATCCATATTTTCTCCATCCAAGCGATCATCCAGGCTTGGTACTTATCACACCTCCGTTCAACGGTAAAGGCTTCAAATAGTGGCGTAGATCGGCCAGAATAGCCTTCTTAGCAAAGAACAAAGTTGGCTTCATCAAGGGATCGATTGCGATACCGGCCAGTTGCGAACTCATCGAAGTTCAAGCTGTGGGAGAGGTGCAATGACATGGTGTTCTCTTGGATCACCAATAGCCTGAGTCCCGAGATTAAGCGTAGCGTGATCTACAATGATACTGCTCAAGTTGTGTGGTGCCAACTTGATTCTAGATACAGTAAGGTTGGAGGCACATAGCCGTACGTGATACAGCAGGAGCTGGGTGACCATGATGTAAGATACCAACTCATTTTCCGATTATTTAACTAAAGTAATACTTTGGGATGAGTTAGATAGTATGAGGAATTTGTCGTCATGTTCTTGTGGATAATGTACTTGCAATTATGTGGAAAATTTTGGTAAATATGAGGAGAATCAAAGGATTATACAACTTCTGATGGGATTGAATGAATCTTACATTGTGGTGCAAGGCTCCATGTGGATCGGATTTATTTTCTATTGTCCCAAGAAGAAAATTAAAGGGAAAGCAAGAGCAGCAATGGATCTAGTCAAGGTGAAAGAGTGTTGATGCACGCTAAAGCATCCAACTTTGGATCTAAGGCTGTGAACTCTGGATCTGGTGGATCCAGCACAGGTTTTGGAAATTCCTTGACGTCTGGTTCTGGAAAGGGAAACACAGAAAAGGAAATAGGGAGATATGAAAGGAAGCCATTGTTCTGCACCAATTGCAAGAAGGCAAACCACGTCGTTGATAGGTGTTACTTTATAATTGGTTTTCCTCTTGGTTATGCAGAGAATAGAGATAAGAAGAACAGTGGAGATAAAAAAATTTTTTACAGGAAATGTTAACCAGAACCATAGAAGTGAGTTTACCAGTGATCAAACAGCTCACTTAATCTCGTTACCATAGTCCACTGGATCTTCGCCTCGAAGCAAAGAACCTGTTGTTAATGACTTCTCAACAAGTTCTTAATGGACGAGTTTGGATTGTTGATAGTGGAGCCAGTGGCCACATGTGCAACGATCTAAATTTGTTCAAATCTTCCTATAAATTGTCTAAGCCATTTACAATTATCTTGCCAACTAGATAAGCTACACATCACCACTACAGGGACTATAGAGATTGTGTAAGAACTAACATTGCATAACACTTTACTAGTTCCTGATTTCAAATGCAATTTGATATCAGTGGGAAAACTGATACGAGAGCTTAATTGCTTCATATTATTCATAGAAAGGGGTTGTTATTTACAGGCTCCTTCTATGAAGATCCTTATAATTGGTGAGTTGGTGAAGGATATCTTCTTGATGGGATACAAGGATTCAGATCAAGTTGTTGCACATACTCATGGCTCTTCGAATAAGGTGTCAAGTTTGGCGGATGCCTCACTTTGGCATAAGAGATTGGGCCATTTGCCCCCTCGAAGACTTCAAACTTTGAATTCTTGTTTAGTTTGTGCTCGTTCAAGACAAGTACGGTTGCCATTTCCATTGAGTTCTATCAAGACTAAATTTGCGTTTGAGCTGTTACATGTGGATGTTTGGGGTCCGTATAGGGTTCCTACTTATGATAATTGTCGGTATTTTCTAACCATGGTGGACGATTTTACTCGTACCACGTGGATACAGTTGCTGCCAAACAAAGCAGTTGCTTAATTTCACTGTAATGAAACAGTTCTTTTCCATGGTTGAAAGGCAATTTGGGAGGCATGTTATTTCTATTAGAACTGACAATGCCATGGATCTAGAGGCAATGACCATGCTCAATACCTTCTAGATCATGGCATTTCCCATCAGAGTTCATGCTTTGCCACTCCTCAGCGGAACGGAGTGGTTGAGCGAAAATATCAACATATTTTGGAAGTGGCTAGGAGTCTCATGTTTGGACCCGGAATGCCAAGAAGATTTTGGGGAGACATTGTGGTTATGGAAGTGCATATCATCAACAAGTTGCCTAGCAAGCTGTTGCAAATGCAATCTTCTTTCGAGAGACTGTATAAACGAGCCCCCTCATTTCATTACTTCAGTTGCTTTGGATGTCTTTGCTATGTTTCCACCCCGGCCCATGGGCGTGACAAGTTTGCATCTCGGGCATCTCCTTGTGTTCTCCTTGGCTATCTTGGGGGAAGAAGGGGTACAAGTTCTTCAATGTTGAAACTCAACAGGTTGTTGTGTCTCGTGATGTTCTGTTTTATGAGCACGTCTTCCTATATGCCTCCACCTCTCTTTCTGTGACCAACGATTCTCCACAATATTCCTTTCCTTCCCAAGATTCCTTCCCTGCTACAGATACACATGATTGTGTTGTGCATAGTCCTGGCTCTCAAACAACACTTCAATCTTTTGATTCCCAACCGGTGGTTCTCAGGAGATCTACTCGAGACCATCACCCTCTTTTCTATCTTTCTCAGTATGTGTGTTCTCAGTGCACAACAGTTGAGTTTTGTTTTCATACAATCACCTCCAACTGCTACTTTCCATCTGCTTTAGCACCTGATGTCACACAACCTGATCATGAACCTTTTACTTTTGGAGAAGCCTGTGAGTTTGAAGTTTAGCAGACAGCAATGCAAGAAGAATTCAAGGCACTTGATACAAATGGCACTTGGGATGTTGTTGAACTTCCCAAAGACAAATGAACAATCGTGTCCAAGTGGGTTTATAATGTTAAAAAGAAAGAAGATGGATCCATAGAGCATTACAAGGCTCGATTGATTGTCAAAGGGTTTACTTAAAAGGAAGGAATCGATTACAACGAAACATTCTCTCTAGTGGGGAGGATGACCACTGTTCGAGCTTTTATTTATGTTGCCTTGCAACGTGATTGGACTGTGATGCAGTTAGACGTGAATAACGCTTTCATGCATGGGCACTTGGATAAGGAAGTGTATATAAAGGTACCGTCTGGACTTTATGTTGAAGGTTCCAACAGAGTTTGTCTTTGAAGAAATCATTATACAACTTGAAGCATGCGTCTAGGCAATGGTAAGCTCTGCTTTTTTCAGCCTTGAGACGCAGAGGTTATACTCAATCTGCTAGTGATTACTCATTGTTCTTTCGAAAGTATCGTGGAATGGTTTGCTTTGTGGCCGTCTATGTAGACAATATTCTAGTCGCTGGCAGTGAATCTGCTAAAATGCTTCATCTCAAAGCCTTTTTGGATGCTCAATTTTGCATCAAGGATTTGGGTGAACTGAGTTTCTTCCTTGGAATTGAGTTTATAAAGGTTGTTGATGGCCTGATAGTTAGCCAACAACGCTTTGTCAATGATCTCTTCCTTGATTTTCCTTTCCCAGAGCCACCGGTGGTTATTCCTCTGGAGCCTCATCTGCAACTCACCCCTATTGACGGTGTTTTGTTGGATGATCCTTCGGTGTATCACCGGTTAGATGGCAAGCTCAATTTCCTGGTTCACGCACGCCTAGGCTTGGCTTTAACTGTTTATTTTCTTAGCCAGTTTCTTCAAGCACCTAGAACTGCGCATATGGACGCTGCTCACCATGTCCTCCGTTATTTGAAACGGACTGCAATCAAGGGTTGTCTGCTCACTAAAAGTTCTAATTTCATGCTCCTTGCTTATTGTGACGCGGACTGCGCAAGTTGTCCGTTCTCTTGTCGTCCCATCAGTGGATTTGTGATCTTCTTAGGCTCTTCCTTGTTGTCATGGAAGTCGAAGAAATAACAGAGTGTGTCCTTATCTTCCACTACGACTAAATATTGTTCTCTCCACCGTCTTTGCACAGAGATTGCTTGGCTTACTCAGTTGCTCAATGAGCTTGATGTCCTGAGTATCACTCCTGTGCCTCTCAAGTGTGATAATCAGGTGGCTATTTACATTGCCAAAAACTCAGTTTATCACGATCACACCAAGCACATTGAACTTGATTGTCGGCCATTACGCTCGGGAAAAACTCATGGAAGGTCTGATTTCCTTGCATCATGTTGCCTCTCGTGATCATGGTTGTCATCTTGGTCCTTTGTTGGGCAAGATTGGAGTTGTGTCTCCCCCACCTCCATCAGGGGGTGTTAGGATCCGGAATGTTAGAATTCGGGTTCATATGTTTGGGTGTGTACAATCGAGTTTGGGTTTTGTATTGGGCCGAGTCTATAAATACCGATTCTGTTTTGTAAAGCAAGATAGAGAATCAATCAGAAATTTCATTTTCCCTCCATTTTTTTCTATCATCTTCAAGTTCCAGTTCTCGATAAAACCAAATCAAATCTCACATCAAAGTTCGAATCCAACAGGGTTGGACAGAGCTAGCAACGTCGGATCGAACATTGCTAAGATAAATATTTTATTAAAAAAATGACAACATCCCTTTTGGACGTTATACTTACAAAAGAAGTTAACACACACTCCCCTTTTGTTTTTGTTTTCTTACCCTTAGTAACAACATCCGATCCAATGTTGCTAATTCGACCCGATCTGATTATCCACCGGCTATTAAGCAACGTCAACAACTTTTCTACTGAACAACGTCCAATCCGAAATTGTTTTAATGTTAAACAACGTTCAATAATTTGCGGTGTATATAGTTTATGTGTATAGATATTTAGTTTAGTGTGACAAATTTTAAAAATATTACTGAAAACTTGGAGCGGACCAACCCTACCGACAAGCACCCGTAAAGTCGTTGAGTGTTATATTACCAATTTGGATCGGACCAACCCAAGTAATCAATCGGGCGATTAGGGATCGGGTCGGATCCGATTTTGTTTCTGGAATTGGATAATCAACATTTACGCAGACGTTGCAATCCAACTTTACTAATCGGGGAAGATGGAGATACGATCTTCTTTTTCTCGATTCAACTCTTAAAATTAAGTATATGGTCTCCTCTGATTCTCCATTTTCATTGACCCGTTCGCTCCACCGAGAGGGAGAGAATGCATTCGTTCGGATACAGAGCCAACGCGCTCCTCACTTTAGCTGTCACCATACTTGCTATACTCTGTGCCTTGGCTTCCTTCTCCGACAATTTCAACTCCCCTTCTCCTTCTCTCAATATCGAGGTCTCTCTCTCTCCCAGTCTGTGGATTTTGGGATTTGGTGCTTTGAATGTTTGTTGAGCTGTCGAATCTGTTCCACGGTGTTCTCGTTTCGGGAACTTTGAACTTACGGAATCTGATTTATAGTGTTTTATGTTGATAGGTGCTTAATATCAATAGGTTTCAGAAGCTCTCCAGTGGAAACGATGAGGTAATTGATGTTTTGCTGATTTTCATTGAGGAATTAGGGATTTTTGTGTGTGTGTGTTGTTTTGTTTTTTTTTGGGGGGGGGGGGGGTTGTTGATGTTATCCTTTGATCCTCAACTGCTTTGCTTTTGCCAGCTATTGGACAGTAAAATTCGATTGATTTAGGTGGAAACGGGGGAATCAGGAGTGAACAATCAGAGCCCGTTGAGATTCTTCTATGAGGAATTGGAGGATGAAGGGGAAGGGAATAGTTCTAAATGTTTCTTTTTACTTTTGTGCAATCAACATGGTCATATCGCTAATTCAAACTAAAAGGCTAACCATATGATGATTTATGAATGGTTTAATCTGTCACACCACACTACTTATGATTACAGCACTTCAATTTTGGATTGCAGCATACATTCCAATCTGTACGCTGTATCAGGTGTGGATTAAACATAACACATATTCCTCATGAAGCTATAATGAGGATTAATTTGCACTAAAAGCTGATCATGTTCGTCTATGATGGATTTTTTTTGTTTGTTTTGTATAGATTTTTTGCGTGTTACTAGGCCGAATTTATCAAAAACATTGCAGATTTGCACTAAAAGCTATAATGAGGTATACACCGCAAATCCGGATTAAGGATTTGCACGTCCTTAAGGACGTGCTTGCACGTTCTTGAGGACGTGCAAGTCTGGGACTATGCACGTCCACTATTTAAGTCTTGCACGTCCTTAACAACGTGCAAGCACGTCCTTAAGGACGTGCAATACTTGCACGTTGTTAAGGACGTGCAAACCCTAGTTAGAGTTTTGCGTTTAGGGTTTAGGGTTAGGGTTTAGGTTTTCCGACGTTTTGTAATGTTAATTGATAAAATTGAAGTATTTAGCTAGTGGATTTGAAGGATTTAGGGTCAAATTAAACAGAACACAAGAATTGTTAAGGTTTTCATTCGGATAATATGCGAATAACGTTACAAGGAACGGAAAAAAAAGGTTTACATTCATAATTTTAATAAAGTTGTGGAATACAATCTAGGAAAATAGTAAAGGACGGCCGGACTCGGCACGCAAGGCTCTAAATCTCTCAATCTGAGCTTGAAACGGAGCGTCCCATCCTTCGACGCTCGGATGATGATGTTCGACCCATTCTAGTGGAGGCGGCGGAAGAGGAGCGTTAGGACGCAACCAGATCTATGAGAACAAAAATTTAGAGTTAGAGTATTGACATGTGTATGAAAAGCATGAATAGGTAATAAAAAAGACGTTTGAAGTCGTACCGCGGCAAAATGGTCTTGGTTTCCGATGCAGGCTACACCAAGAGTTGCTGATTGGGGAGGGTTGTTAGCAGATGTCGGCGAGATCATGGGGAGACATGTGAATGGATGATGCCAAGCTAGGACGACGAGAGGAATCTGATATACCGTCGCAAATACTAAACCCATGATTGGTAGCTCTATCCACCGTCTCCTATCACCATGTGTGGCTCCGGCCCATCTCTGGTAGTCGACGAACTGCTGGAATGGGTACTCTCCCGTATAACAACCGGCGTACAGATCGGCGTGATCCTCCAAGTGATTGCATAGTAACGTTTTGAGTTTCGGGAAAGCAGTCTCGCCGATCGGTGATGTCAAAGCCGCCAAAGCACGGTAGCCACAATGACCATCTCCAACAGTGTCCCTCACCGTCTGAATATGACCGAGCATGAAGGGATCAACATTGTTTCGACCCCAGTTGAACCCTCCGAACACATCATCACGTCCACGTCGAGCTGAGGTCGCTTGTGGACGAGGCCGAGCAGCATTTCGAGCGGCACGCGGTTCTTCTCTCTCAAACCTCTCCCTTACCTCCTCGTATGGCAACGGGTTGGTTCTGCAGGCATTCCTCGACCCCCGAGGCCTCCCCTTCCTTCGTACGCTTGCTGATGAGGGTGGGTGCAGCTCAACCTCGCATACATCGTTGGAAGCCGTGTATGAAGATGACAGCTCATACGACAGTGGAATGTCGTCGAGGTCAGTCCATGTCAAATCCATCCAGAACGGGTGGATGTCCTCGGCGGGTATCGGAGTACCGGAGTTGACGTATGCCTGAATCTCATGGACACAAGGGATCCCGTAACAAACCCTCCAATGTCGGTCCGTGCATACCGGAGGAACCTTTTCGTTCACGACGTCCTGCCACATCTTGTACAGATAATCGAAGCACTTTTTGGAGATTAAAGTCTTTACCTCATCGAAAAGGTTGACTTTATACGCCGTTGTTGGCCATTTGAAGCGGTCGATCTCCAAAGCAGTTTGCAGCTCATGCAGTTGACAATCGTTGACTCTATGGATTGCATCGATCACGATGCGGAAGTCACCAGTCGATGAGTGAAATGCCTCCTTCAGAACCTTGTGTTGACCCTCAACTCTGTACACATTGAAGTGCATACCACTAAATATTCGATATTATATCATATTGTAATGGGAGATATGAAGTAAGGTTGTACCTGTTTGTCGTACGGGTGCCGAGATGGAAGACATTATCTACGTAGCACCGTACTATGCTCCTGCTGTATGGAAGCCAAACCGACTCCAAATACGCCACCACACCTAGGAATGGGTGCCATGCAGCTCGTAGCGCCCGACGACGTCGGTTGAATGATTCCTCCGACCTCGATTCGAACAGCCCCCAACAGTTGCCCTTAAAGATGCTAGCGTGGTTTAAATTCTTCGTGATCTTCAGAGCTGCTTCCTCGCATCTTCTCGTCACGTGTAACCAACAAAGGAGATGCTGGACGTTGGGGAAGACAACATTCAGCGCCGCCAAGAGACCTAGCTCTCGATCAGTCATGATAGCTTGAGGCTGAACCGTCCCAAGCAAGATCTGAAGCTGTCGCAACACCCATGCATATGTGTCTTCGTTCTCTTGCGGCATGAAGGCATAGGCGATGTAGTAAGTATTGCCTGAGGGTGTGAGCCCGACCACCTCGCACAAAGGAATCCCATATCTGCAAGTGTAAATATGTTACATATAAAATACTTTATAATTGGCTATATGTGCAATAATGTAATCGTAATTAAGTAACTTACGCATTTGTTTTGTATGTGCTGTCCATTATGATGACGTAATGGAACCTTCGGAGAAGGCGTATCCCGTCGGGATGCGCCAGGAAGAGGTCACTCAAGACGTTGTCGTCATCCGGATGTCGTCTGAAGTCGTAGTAGTACCTTCTTTCCCGCAGATGGTGCAAGGTATCCTGGGTCATCGTCCGACTACCTCTTTCTTCGGCGACCATCATGGCGAGCGTGTTGGTAAGGCTCTTCCTTGACGTGACGCTGGTATCATCCAACTGCCTCAATCCGTACCCAATGGATTTTGGAGGAGTGCCAACTTCCTTCATCCACCTCGCCATCTTCTTTTCCCCCTCTGTCATCTGTCCGGCGATGGCGTGACCCTTCAAGCTCGTGGAAAGCCCGTGGTTATGAACACCATGGGTTACCGTCATGCGCCACTGACCCGGCAGAGCTTCGTGTCCGTGTAGAGAGAATGGACAACCACTTATCTTCGTCTGCATGCTCCGGAGCTTCCTCCCGCGTGGTCGGTACTCCCCAAACTGCTCGCAAGCAAGGAGAACCCCGCCTGGATGATTCGACGCCCCCGTCCAAGATCGCTTGATTACTAAAATCATGCAGTGTCTTCGACCCAAGTCCTTGAAATGCGTAACCATTTCGTCACGGTCATTCCAAACCCTTGGGTCCGAGAACTCAGACGTAAAGTCTCGAAACTGTATTCACATAATAGGAAATATGAACAAAACGGAACGAATACGAAATATGTTGACTCTACGAAACTTATCCGTACCTGGGATACTTGGAGACGAGGATTGCTTTGCGGCTCGGCCATAACGATTCTAACGGCGAAAGAATATATCGAAAGAAGTCGGACTTTGTTTTGGAGTGCGGAATGAAGATGTCCTCCATCGCTTCAAATAGGCACTGTTGCGTTAATTGTAAGCAGAACCCTAGCACGTCCTTAAGAACGTGCTAGCACGTCGTTAAGAACGTGCAGCACGTCCTTAAGGACGTGCTAGGGTTTAGGGTTTGGCTAGGGTTTTAGGGTTTGGGTAGGTTAGGGTTTTAGGGTAAGGAAACTGCACGTCCTTAGGGACGTGCAGCACATCCTTAACGACGTGCAGTTTCGACAAACCCTAAAACCCTAGCCAACCCTTAAACCCTAGCCTACCCTTAAACCATAGCCAATCTGTAAGGTAGTTGTATCAAGGAGCACAGAAATAGATTGTCGATCTACTTCGACAATCTGTTTCTGTGCTCCTTCACAAATCCTGAGGGAAGTTCCTAACCAAAATATGCATGAAAACATTATAAACAACATACACAAATAGCCCTCGACCTTATCATATTAACGTTTTCGTTTTCGTTATCGGGCAAGCTTATCATATTAACGTTTTCGTTTTCGTTATCGTGCAACCTTATCATATTAACGTTTTTGTTTTTGATGTTTACGTTCAATATGACTCTGAAGAAATGAGAAGAGTCTAATAGAAATATAGAGATAGATACAAAAGCCGTAATATAAATGTATAATATCAACATACAAACTGCAAAAGTATATCACTCGCCAGGTGGATGGCGTACAGCATGATCCAAAATACCCGTCACCTCGTCTAATAGCTCCTCAAGGCGAGGGTCGGTAGACAGGGCTCTCCAATAGACCTCCATCTCGTGCAAGCGGGTCGCCAACGCCGGCGGGATGACGGGAGGCTGAGGGAGGTCCACCCATGGGTCCATGCCGATCGGGTGGACGGGCGCCGGCGGGTCGGGATGGGGTGGCGTGGTCGGCAACACGTACGGCCGGCTCTGCGACGCGTACCAAGGCAAGTAATCTGCAGTGACACCGGCCTCGCAATCCTCGCTGGTGCGCCTGTGATCGGCCAGCCTGTAGAAGCGACCCTCGTCATGCAGGTCCCGCCACCTGTTGTGGTCCGGGGCAAACACGGCGATGTACCGCGCGTTCTTCAGGGTCGTGTCGCGGCAGACCTGATCCGGCGCGATGACGGCCTGCGGGATCCCCTGGACCTGTCCGAACTGCCGGAGGCATCTATCGGGCATATACGGCTCCTCCTGACCGCAGAAGGTAATGGTGCCCCGATAGGTGGACTGACGGTACTGGCCGTCGAAGTCCAGATCACGCCCAAAAGGCATCCACCGAACCTACAATTAAACAAATCAGATTTAATTCACAGCTAAGAATTATAAGTGATATAGATAGATCGAGTCTCGAATACATACATCATCGACGGTAAGACGGTCCACCTCATCCCGCAACTCCCGCATCTTCTTCAGCTTCGCGTCGTCCTTCATCCGCGTTGGCTGCTTCGGACCGATGAACTTCGCGTAGAAGCGAGGGTCATCCTTCCTAGCCGGGTCGCTGGACAAATCACCTCGGAAGCGAGGGAAGTACGCCCATAACCAAGCCTTGACACAAAAAAGTATGTTGTTAACATATAATTTAAATATTTGTAAACTAAAACTCTAATTCAACGGTCTCGTACCTGTAGGATCGGCGTGCAGCTGTCTATGCCCTTCGCGCCTGAGCGGGTAGCCTCGCCTAGGCCCCTGTAGAGACATGCGAGGGCACCTGCAGCCCATGCAAGGGTGGCTGTCCGTGGGATGTCCCAAATGAGGCCGAATATCCTCCATGGGATCCGGCTCTGCGACTTGTCCACAAACAAAGTCACGGCGAGAGCGATGGCCATGTAGGTCCTGTGCAGAAACAGACGCTGTGCAGGGTCATCCTCAGGCTGCCCCCCTCCCACATGCGTGCGCACCCGTATCTGCTCAGGATCAGCCACGGCCTCTGGGTCACCGGCGGGGGCGGGGTCGACGAGCGGCCCGTGTCTCTGCTGCCACAGGGAAGTAAACCCAGTCACCGGAGGGCCGCCAGCGTGTCTGTACGACTTCAGAGTCGCAGGGGTGAGCTGGTAGTACTCCGCGATGGCGGGGACCAAAGCGGCCGCGGACAGATGTGACGTGCAGGGCTGACCATCAATCGGAAGTCCCATCAGACATGCAACATCGTGCAGCGTGATGGTCATCTCGCCCCATGGAAAGTGGAAGGAGCTGGTCTCCGGGTGCCAATGCTCCAAAAAGGCCGAGCAGGTGAACTCGTCCACACACTGCCAGTGGAGGGACCGGAGCTGGGGGACGCCGGATGGGAGCAGATCCTGCACCCAGGTCCCCGAGCCCTGAAATATGTAGGGCTCGAAAGGCAGCAAGTGAGTCGCCCGGTGGTGGAACTTCAGCAGCGGCAGCTCCACCGTAGGATCTCTCCACACCTGATACGCACGGTGATGCCTGTAAGACAATAGCAGATCTCCCGGCGGCAACAAAGGGTCGACCTGCGCAGCCGGTGCGGCAGCCTGCGCAGGGATGGGCTCGGGCTCTACCTGTGGGCCCCCCTGGCCCTGAGCCTGCCCCTCCTGACCGTCGTCAACCTCCTCAACGACGTCAGGGATCACATCATCTGCAGAGGCCAAGGAGATCGTCGCTGGTGTGGCGGAGGTCGAAGGCTCGGGCTCGTGTGTGCCAGATGTAGAAGCCTCTGGCACAGCTGAAGTAGAAGCCTCTGGCGGCACGGCTGAAGCAGAAGTCTCCGGTACGGTAGAAGAAGATGCCTCCGGGATGGTGGGTGGAACACGAGTAGGAGGTCTACCCATGTCGGCCCGTCGCCCAGCGACTACGTCGGTGATACAGCTACTCAAAGCTTCAGGGGGCTCTAAAGAAGGCTGCAACCCCATCGTCGCATCGCCAAAAGGATCCCAAGGTGGCATACCCGACCAGAAGGTGTCGTGCTCGTCGGCCGGGGGGGTCCCCATCGACTGCTGGTACCGCTCTACAGACGCGAGCAGATCGTCGATTGTGGCTGTCGAACTGTCGGGTACCGTCCTCTCTGGAATCTGGCTGACCGCTGCCCGGTCGGCGAACGTAATAGGCCGGAGGGTACCGTCCCCCCTCATGAGCCTCCCTGCCTGTTATTATGAAATGTATTTTATTATAATTTATTATATTATAATTTAATATATTTTAATGATTTTATTTTCTTTCAATTTAAATTTATTTCTATGTATTTTATTATATTTTAATGTTTTTATTTTCTTTCAATTTCAATTTATTTTTATGTATTTGATTATAATATATTATATTTTAATGTTTTTATTTTCTTTAAATTTAAATTTATTTCTATGTATTTTATTATATTTTAATGTTTTTATTTTCTTTAAATTTAAATTTATTTCTATGTATTTTATTATATTTTAATGTTTTTATTTTCTTTCAATTTCAATTTATTTTTATGTATTTTATTATAATTTATTATATTTTAATGTTTTTATTTTCTTTAAATTTAAATTTATTTCTATGTATTTTATTATATTTTATTATATTTTAATGTTTGTATTGTCTTTCAATTAGAATTTATTATAATTTATTTTATTAAATTTTAATATTTTTATTTTAATGTCTTTTAATATATTGTAATAAGTTTTAATATCTTGTAATATATATTAATCGTTTTTTTTGTTTTTCCATTAAAACTATCAAAATATATAAACTATATACTATCTTTCAAACTATATACTAAAACTATATAATATATCAAATTATATAGTATCTATCAAACTATATACTAAACTAATTATAATCTATCAAATTATATTATATATTAAAATCTAAACTATAATATAAAACTATATAATTAAATCAAACAAAATAAATAAATCAAAAAACATACCGGTGGTGTCGGGACCGGCGAAACCTCAATAGTCCGCCGCTTCCGCGGCGGTTCCGCCTCCGCCACTCCGCCGCCATCACCACCACCACCACCACCACCAGACGCCGCCATCACCGCCGGCGATGCGTCTCCACCGCCACCACCGTCACCACCACCACCCTCCTCAACCTCCATGGGCGCCACTCCACAACCACCCCCGGCCACCTGCTCCACCGCCACCCCCTCCCCCAGCCCACCTGCTCCTCCCCCGGCCACCTGCTCCACCGCCCCTCCACCAACCTCCTCAGCCACCACCACCTCCTCTCTCTCCGGCTCCATCTCTCTGTCTCGATCTCTTTCTCTTTCTCTCTCTCCGGTGACCTCTCTCTCTCCGGCAATCCCTCTCTCTCTCGATTTCTCTCCGGCGACCTCTCTTCTCTTTCTCTCTCGCTCTCGATTTCTCTCTCGCTCTCGCTCTGGTGTCTGACGAAGAAGGAACGAAGACGAAGAGGCACGTCCTCTTCGCCTTTTAGAAGACGGGCTTGCACGTCCTGCTTCGGGTGGCTCTCACCCTACTTGCACGTCCTTAAGGACGTGGGGATTTGCGGTGTATATAGCCGAAACGCTTTTTTTTAGCCTGTTTCATCCTCGTCATTTACCAACTTTAGACTTGTGTGTGTCATTGTTTCTAATGTAAATATATTTAAGTTCAGTTAGGTAGTATAAATTAACTATCTGTAGCCAACATGTATGCTAAGCTTATTTGCTACAAATAGTATAGGATTCCTCTTGTCACATCCAATTTCTTCCTTACATTTATGTGGTCTTTTCTCCGTCTATATTGCTAGCTCTACTTGTGCAGTGGTATTACTTATGATTAGATTTTGACTATTTGAGTATTGTTGGCATTAGGATGTCAATTTTATGGTTCTGGAAGTGCGAAGATTTAACCTCGGAATCAAGTGATTTTTTTTCCCAACTGCTTTGTAAAAGTGATGTTCTAAGTACGTCTTAACATCTACTAGGACTGGGGGGCAACATGGCCATGATACTGTAGGTTAAACTAATTATTAACTTGTTTTTACTCGGAATAAACATTTTAAGGAACTGTTGGTATGTGCCCTTGGTGCCGTTTTGTAGTAGTGTTGTTGTTTTTGCATTACACTCTCTCTTCTTTTTATTTTCTGTCTTTTCTTGAACTTCTGGTTGTGGATGATGTGTGAGTGCACTATGTAGAACCTTCTTATCATGACTGTATTTTTGAATCGCTATCTTCCTGAATTTTGGGGTGCAGGTCAGCTTGACTTTGAATATTTCGGATGAGAATGAAGATAGAGTCCCATTCTACGTGTCAATCCCGACAACAATGAAATTTATAGTAAGAGGAAAATCCGTCGACTTTATAAATCGTGAGGGTTCAAGTCCCTCTATCCCCAAAAAGCGCATTTGATTATCTAACTAATTATCCTCTTTTTTTGTTAACGGTTAAAATAAAAATTGGGTCTCTTCCTAAAGGTATTCGAGCAGAAAAGTGTTGATCAGACTTGCAGTCATTATTTACTTGGAATACAAAACAGGTATTTCATTGTTGTTCTCTGTCTATCTACTAATAGTGAAAGTCCATAAGGTCCCTTTACTGATGTTTTGGTATAAGAGATATTATCTCCGTCAAGGTAAAATTACTAATGCGTAAAGACGAATTAAAGAGAAGTCCTGTGAGTTTTTTTTAATTATTATTAAAAACATATTACTACTCATTAGCTGAATTTTTAAGGTTGTTAAGCGTAACAGTTTACCTCTGTAGCCCCCTGATCAGGGTAAAATAGTAGCCAATCTGAATTAGTTGTTGGTCATTGATATATGTTCAGAATTCCACATCACAATTGTTGCTTGTGCAGTGCTTGTTTAGGGGTGTGATATATCTGTTTATATGTCATTTTAGATTTTGAATACATGTGCCTAGGCTTTTATTGTCTTTTATTACAGCATAGTTTATAAATGAAACTTCCTTTTTATTTGCCAGTCACATTCGTGTTTCTGTATAGATAATCCTCCATCCTCTAGATCTGGAATTTTTGCTTAGAGCCTTTTTTAGAATCTGCAACATTCCTTTTTGATATCTACTTTTTATGGTTTAAATGAATATTATGATATTATGATAGGTACAACATTGTATATTTAATGCTGTGCAGGTTTTCGTCTTTGTTGCTGCTGAGTATGAAACTGAAAAGAATGCTCTGAATCAGGTAGGAACCATTATGTTATGACATATGAACTTTTGATCTTTCATTTATTATCCCCTAAAGCAATTATTCATTGCTGTTTGTATCTAGATGAAAATGTTTTGGCATTCATATGCATTATTTTTTCATGTTTATTATTTTACAGAAGCTCACACAAATCCAATGTTATCTAGAGCTGCTCCTTTATATTGATTATGATTTTTTGGTGTGTTATGTCTGCAGTTTATTTGCTTATGCAACTTCCGTGTTTCACTCTGTGGATTAGTGACCACTAACTAGTTAGTGGTGAAAGCTTCATCGTGAACTTTTGACCACTTTTCGCGTATGGGGAAAGATAAAATAGGAACACTATGCAGTAGTATCATATTTGTGACATTCGTATCCTCAATTCAGTTGCATGTTTTTATTTTATTGTTGTGCCTATATGTGGGTTCAGGGATGAAGAGTTACGTGCTCCATGTGTTGTTTGATGATTGCCATAGCTGAAGTAGCTATTGAGAGTTGAGAAACTAGTCAACTCTGATGTCTGCAAAGCACTTGTTCTAGATCAAGTCACTATTTGATGAAGTTCGCTTTCTTCTTCAAAGATCATTTTGGCTGTTATCTGCAATTATATATCATGGCAGTCTGCAGTTATATATCATGGCAGTCTCAGAAAACTGGATGACTCTTGTGAATCTTTTTCTGGGCAAGTTTTAGATAGCCCACTGATTGCTAGCAAAGCATATGCAAGTTGGAGGTGTTAGTTTATTTATAAAATTACTTTTCGCGGATGTGGGGATGGGAAACTAAAGTAGCATCTTACTGAGCTAACATGAAAATCATCTATCAATTTGAAACAAGTTTGTGAAATGGCTATGGCAAGGTGACATGACAACTGGTGCAGTCTGCTAAAACTAAAAGCTATAACCTTGGGCTTCTCATACATCTTATATTGTTTTCTCTAACGCTTCTTCTAGGTCTCCCTTTGGGATGGTATAATTCCTTCTCGTGAGCATGCAAAGTTTTTAATCAGAACCACAAACAAGTATCGGTTCACTGATCAGGTAATTTTATCTTCAAAAGTGATACTTCTTTATACTCTTCTCTTAAACTTCCTGTTTACAAATCACAAGTGTTTAAGAAATATGATTTTCGTTGAATCTTTCTGGATCTTTTTTTGTTACGGCTGTTGGTACTCTTCTGCAATATTTCTTGAAAGCAAGGAATAAATTTCTATAAAACTTAAACTGTAATGGGCAAAGTCGGCAAACCCAACTTTATAATTTTCTTATTTAAATCTTCCATTCTTTATCTGCTTCTTTACTGTTGATTAAAAACAATGTGAAGTCACATACAATACATATGGATGAGACCTCCTTCCTGGCCAGCTTGTTGGGATTGCTTGAAATGACTTCTCTTCTCCAGTTCTTATAGTAAAAATTAAAATAGTTGAAGGGTCTTATGCCTTGCAACTATTGAGACTAATATGGGTCTGCATCTATATAACACAGGGTAACAATCTCCGAGGGAAGGAGTATAACTTGACAATGCATTGGCATGTGATGCCCAAGACTGGAAAGATGCTTGCTAACAAAATCGTCACGTCTGGCTACCGCTTGCCAGATGAATACAGATAAGTTCGAACATTCGTGTTTGTATCATTCTTTTGCATATTTTAGGCCTTGGATGTAATAGGAAAAATGATAAAGGAGTAACTGATTTTGAGGCTAGAAGCAAGGAAAAGAAACTCATTGACAGCACTGTTTGGTTATTTCGGACCAAAAATTTATCATTCCTGCAGCTTCAAATGACATATCATGTATACTGTTGCTAGGTGAAATTAAAGCATCAAAGAATGCAATTTTATGAGATTGGTCCTTCATATACCTACATGTGTGAGATCAGTTGCAGTCTTGCAGATGAAATTCTATGATGATCACTGTTTGTAGTCACAGAAATGATGTAACAATTGGATTTTGATTAGGTTCAGTGATGAATTGCAAGGCAATAGCTACCATGTTTATTTTGGGTTCAAAATTTCTTACCAAAACCAGACGTTCCTAGGTCGGATTTTCTCATCACATTCTGACTCTTTTCTCTAAGTAAGACCAATTGATTCGTCGGTGGAGTTCTCTTACCTCCACCAGCCTTTGTCTCATAGATGAAACTTCCAGTTTTCAGGGGACCAGTTTTATTGTATTCATACACATTGGAAATTGGAATGCCATTGTCAATTTGTCATCCCTTCCTTATATCATGGGAACCGCCCCGACCCTCACAACCACATATTTTGCCACATTTATTCCCTCTCTTGTGTACATGATTTCGTAAGGTAACTTCGGCTGTCATGGCACTTCAGACTCTTGTTTTTATTAAATTTTGGTCTTAACGTCGATAAGAGAAGAGCTCTAGGTTTTTATTTATCCGTGTTTAAAGGGACAAAAGCTAGTATAATCTGCGACGAAGCGACACACATTAACATGATGGTATTGAGACGATTAGGAAAGCCACAAATGTATGCTTGTGGCTATGGTTTTGGAGGTTCTGGGTATATCAGTTAATTTTGTCTACAACACAACACAAGGTGGCCCCTTTCTTTTTTCTTGGTTTGCCAATGGACTAGTAGTTACGACTTACGACCCAAGTTGTTGGATAGAGATATTGACATTTATAGAGGGCCTACATGCTAATACCAATATGTGGATAGTTTGGGCCTTGGGCCCATTGGCTTTTCCATAAAACCACCCCTTAAATATGCTGTTTTGCACAAAACCAGCCCTTAAAACTGAAATTGCATAAAACCACCCCTTAAACTCATTCCGTTAGCAAATCACCACCCATCCCCTATTCCGTTAAGAAAGTATGAAAGGCAATGACACATGTGCATCTTCTATCACTTTCACTTAATCCATATTTTATTAATTAGTAAATTAAATAATTCATTTCATCTTTAGGTTGTTTGGGAAAAAAATTAACAAATTTAGTCCCTGCAATTGCAAGGCTCACACCAAAAATGGATGAATCACTCCAACAACAACCACTTTTCAATTTCATTACCTTCAACCCCGTGACAATGGTGAAAGGTCCTGAAACGACAAACCCACAAACTCATAAATTCCAATCGAAATTGAAATCCCAATCAAATACAAACACCCAAAATCAAAACAACTCAAACCCAAATCGAAATCCAAAACTAATGATTTAAGCATGGGTGAAGAGAGTAGATGTTGGTGCTGAGGATGAAGAATTGGTGGTGGTGAAGCAGGGCGGAGCCGCAGTCATGGCAAGAGATGAAATCAACGAAATCAAACAACGATGAGCTGTAGTATTGAAGCAAGAATGAAGGATGGTTGCGACTTGTGAAACCAGCCACCCAGGTAGGGAAGGAGAGCGTGAGAGAGAACACCGGGACCGAGCTCTGTAGATTTAAGGCGGCGGCGGTGACCTCGTGGGTGTGGATTGCGGAGGCGGCGAAGTCCACAAAGAAAACCACGTTGCTAGGGTTTTATCTTTTTAATTACCGAGTATTGTAATAAAGATTAAAATAGTAATTAAAATAAGCCAATAAGGGTTATAAATGACTTTTCACTTGTTTTTAACAATCATGTAACAGGAAATGAGGAAAGGGTGGTAAAATGTTAACATAATAGATTTAAGGGGTGGTTTTCTGCAATTTCAGTTTTAAGGGGTGGTTTTGTGCAAAACAGCATATTTAAGGGGTGGTTTTCTGTAGTTTACCCTAGGGCTGTTCATCGGCTCAAAACCGATCCGAACCTGGTCAAACCGAACCGAACCGAAAACCGAAATTTCAAAAACGTAAACCGAAAACCGAACCGAAACTAATAGGTTTGGTTTGGTTTTTAACCGGTTTGATTTCGGTTCGGTTATAAACCTAATTGAACCGATTTTATTTGAGCATTATTTTTTGAGGTGAGCATTTAAAAAAAAAAAACTCATGGTTTACCTACACATGGCTCTTTTTTTTATTAGCTTTGGCTACCAATTAAGTGCCATATGAGAACCTTCCTCATGTCATGACATGAACATACATAAAGTACAGAGTGTGCAATTCCATAAGGTGAGTTGATTTCATAAGGTGTATACGTACTCAGCAATTGATTAGCTTTTGGGCTGGTCTCAATGAGGTGAGCTACCAACAATAGGCTAAGCAAGCTGCAAGTGCAATAGCACATAGCAGGTGAGCAAGTTGCAAGTGCAAGCGTGTAGCAGCAAAAATGCACAAATGAGCTGAGCAAAAATGTGCAACAGTGGCTGCGAGCAGCGAACTGGCGAACAGACGAATAGGTGACTCAGGCGAGAGTGCGAGAGCGAGATGGAGACGGGAGAGGAGAATCAGGACCCCTAATCTGGTGTCAAGAGACAAGAGGCGAACAGCAACCTAAGGTGCTAAGGGTAAATGAAAACATTTAAAAAAAAATCGGTTTTCTCCCGGTTTAACCGAACCGAACCTAAAACCGAAAATGAAAATTTCCTGAACCGAAAACCTAAACCGAAACACATCGGTTCGGTTAGGTTCCGGTTATTTTGGTTCGGTTCGGCCCAAAAATTCGGTTCGAACCGAATATGAACAGCCCTAGTTTACCCTAATAAAAATTACTTAAATTGGTAAATAAAGAGCGTCTACATGCTAATACCAATATGTGGATAGTTTGGGCCTTGTGCCCATTGGCTTTTCCATAAAATAATAAAAATTACTTAAATTGGTAAATAAAGAACGGTCATTTCGAAAATAATAATAAAAGTTACATCAATGACAAATTTGCGCAATTTCATTGTGACATATATTTACATATATCATGCTTTAGAGAGTCTGATGAGGTGGCTCAATAGGAGTGAGAGGTTAATAGGAGGTCGTCTCAGACTCGAGGTTCGAAATTCAAATTATCTTTGCCTTACAAATCATTTATCATTTACCTAAACCATTTGTATTAGCGCGGTGATTTTGAATTGAAGACTATGAATTATAAATTTTCATTGTTCATGATTTGTATGCGAAACATAATACGGGTTACCCAAACTTGATCGGGTGTTTGGGAGGAAGATGACAATGGCGGGCAGTGGCGGAGCCAAGATTTCTGTCGGGGTGCTAAAAAAATTTTGATAAATATTTTTTTCAGTGTATACTTATGAAGAAGATTTTAAAATATATATTGAAAAAACGCTAAAATTGTGATTTTTTATGGTTTTTTTTATTTAAATAGTTGAGACTCATAGTAACCAAAAAAAATAGAAGAGAAATAGAAAATATAGAAAAAAAAATCAAAAAGAATTACTTTTAAAACAATATTGAAAGAAAAGGTTAAATGTATAATTTAAACATAAATACGACATTCATCAAAGTTGATAGAAACACAAAATTATAGAGAGATATGGAGAAGAATTAATGATATAGTAAAATAAATAAAAAGTGAAGGAGTTGGTTTTGATTGTTTGAATCAAGACCTTTTGATTCTCGTTCGTTCATTTCCTGCTTGAGTTAGATAACACTCTTATTATAAATATCCTTTAAATATTTTATATTACCTTAAAAATACTAAATATATCCAAAAAAAAATTATTATTATTTGTGTTTTTTTTTTCCGATCAGGGGTGCTCGAGTAACCCAAAAGCACTCCTAGGCGGGAGATAGAGACACCGCCAGAAAGGGAAAGAAACCTAATTGTGCAAATCCATAATGTCCAAATGCCAGCCCCATTGTCATGGAGAGATTCCATTTCACACTACCATTGTTCGATGTTGACAACCAATTATTTTAGATAAACTAGTATTAGTTCCCGTGCCTCGGTAAATTTTAAAATTATATTAATTGAATATTTTATTATACTATGATAAGAATATATATTATACTATGATAAGAATATATATTCTATTCGTTAATAAAAAGATATTGTTTTAGGGAATTAATCTTATTAAGAAAATGCGTTACATTAGGTATTTTGTTGTCCACTTTTCCAAATTACTCTGGTAATGATAAGAAGATATGTCAATTACAATTTGTGAGAAAGTGAATATATAAAGTAATAATTCAAAATATAAGTATATTTTTTGTTGTTTTCTTAAAAAAAAGTGTACAAATCTCTATAATGACTTATTTTAAATAATGGATGGAATAATATATATTACAAAAGTTTGTGTGAATATGTTTGCAGAACAATAACCGGCCTACATTTAAGGGTCATTTGTTTATGTAAGAGGGGAATGGGAAGGTAAGGTATTAAATTTTACATATAAAATGTATATGATCATCATTTTTTGTGAGCTTAGAGAAGGGCTAATATTAGGCCTTAACATTAGGGAATATAATGTGGAAAAAGGTAACAAATTTTGTTTGAAAAATGAGAGAAGAAGGGAATGATTAGAATAGTGATCAATGAATCTTAACTTAAATATGGATTATATTCATAAGGGTAATCACTGTCTTTCTCTACACAAAAACAAACAGGGGGTTAATATGTTAAAACTAATATAAATAATAAGTATACTTGATCTCAGTAAAAAAAAAGGCCTAATATTAGCTCTTAACTTCTTACGTTTTTTTAAAAATGCCGGATAGATTAAAATTCCATTGGAAGTGAAAATCATATCATAGTAAATGACATGAACGTGATTAGCTTTGTACATTTTAAATTAATAAGATTGAGTAAATGAGTTTACAAATTAGATCACCTTATATAGGAAAAATGTGTGATGTTTAAAAAGAAAATGACTCCATTATTACCTTAATGCTAGGAAAAATTTCATTAGTCAAATTATATCATAGTGTATTATTCCGTTATTAATTATAGCTATTTTGTCTATGACTGTTTTTTAAAATTTGAAAAAACTACAATCTCTTACTCTCTTAGTTAATGGTTAATATATTTACAATATATGATTATGTTTTTTCAAGTTAAACTCAAATGAGTATTCTTAATTAATGATTTATGGGTCGCATTTTTATCAACTAATAAAAGTGTTTCAGACTTTGAATATGCGGTGTAAGAGAACGATGGTCAAGTAGTACATTCAACTTCTATTTTTATATTATTGTAAATAAATATATGTAAGCATAAAATGAGATGCAATATTTCATAATGGGTACTTAAATGGATGGATAAAATCTAAAAAATAAGGAAAGATTAAGATATAAAATTACCTTTAAAGGATTGCTTAATTAGCTAGGGTTGAGAGATCGTAGGTTAAGAATCTATATTTAAAAACTACCACCCAAATCAATATCGTTATATAAACCCTTTTAAATGGATTTAAAAGAAGCGTAGAACAGTAGGTTTTGAATATGATGTTTTTAAATCTATGATCTAAAAATAAATATATATTATATACGTAATTTGAAATAATTTTTTTTAGAAATAATTCATCTAATCAACAAAATTTGACTTATAAAAGAAGCTATTAAGATTTATCTAATTAAATAATTAATTGATGAGTTTGAATAAAGGATTTTGTGTTCAACATGATTTTAAACAATTTGAGAAGTAATTGGGGATTTATCCTAAATTTCCAACTTTTAGTGTATGATCACCACGTGTCCCAGGAATGCAAGTGTTTTAGTAGTATATTAGATATCTCCACGTGTCACTCCCCCATTGCCCCTTCTTGCTTATCTGTGGCTTTTGATTTTTTTTTTTTTAAAAATATATTTTAATATCGTATGTGATTGTTTTGGTGGTCTTTAAACCTACGTCTCATTCAAAACGATTCTTTATCAAATGTAATATTGATCTTATATTGTTTCATCTAATACAGTATCTTGTTTCATCCAACACAGTGTTTAAAGTTTAAACCCTAAGAGCACCCACATTGGAGTGTTTAAAGGATAAAAATAAGGAACTTAACAATTAAATAATAGAGGAATGATATACTTTGTTAAGGAATGATATGATAAATTTATTAGTAAAGAACCCTTAAAAACTCAAGAAAGAAAAGAGAAAGAGAGGGGTTTGGGGTAGATGGTGGGGCTATTTTGAATTTTATATTATTTAGTTTATAATCAAATGGGTTGTAGGGACGTGGGTAAAAAATTAAGTTGGGTTTCTTAAGGAGAGAGAAAAATAAAAATAAGAGTTAAAAAACCGAATTGAATTCCATGGATGCGGATGCTCCAAGAGGAAACTAAATATCTAAAGAAACGCATCAAATAATGTCAAAAACGCATCAATCAAGTTACACAGAACAAATGAGCGCTTCGGATACATTCTCCTTGCCTTCTTCTTTTCTTCCATATATTATTACAAACAAAAATTCTATAATGAACTTTTCAATTAATGCATTAAAATACACAATAATACTACATAATAGTACATGCCATCCAAACAATCCTAACTATTACTCATTGTTATAGTAAATAGAGAGTCACCATGTTTGGGAGTCGAACATGCCATCCAAACAATCCTAACTATTACTCATTGTTATAGTAAATAGAGAGTCACCATGTTTGGGAGTCGAACCGGGGATCAACGAGTACTACCTTAAGATCATTTTCCGGCTCAACCACCCCGACATGGTTTCCTAACTATTACTCCGTATTTATCTTTTAGGACAAAACTAGTAAAACTATATAAAATTTGGATAATAAAATAAAATAAAATAAAATAAGATAAAAACAGACTATAATTGAATATTAAAAAAGATGAGTACAATTAAACAAACATGATTGATATGTACACGGTCAATTTCTCGCCCACTACACGATGGAGGATCTCAATCGCCCAATGCAAGTGCGCGAGAACAGTAGGCCACCAACATGTGGTTGTGCACTACGCGGATACAACCGTTCTGCTTCTTCCTCATCCCAAATCTACTATACTCCTCTCCACACAAAAACGGTGTGGTCGGGCCTCCTCTCCGGCTACAACACCGCCCAACTCCCTACCACAAGTTCTCCCTCCACCCTTCCAAATCAAAAAACCTTACAGATTAATTCCAAGGTCCTGGTCCGTCTGGCTCTGGGACCGAACGCTCTACTCCACCGACAAGTTTGTCTACCTCACCAATGATTGCAGCTCCAGTTTCGTCCAGTGCAACGGCGTCAGCGCCACCCTTGTCGAGTTCACGCTTAACAGTGCCGGTTTCCTGGACTTCTACGGCATGAGCCCCGTCGACAACGACAACCCTCCGATGCTAGTCCTCCCTAGGGTTGGCTCAGGTGGCGGCAACTGCTCTCCCAGGCCCCAGGGTTGAGATGAGAGGACGAAGGGAGCGACCTTCAATAGTGCTGCAATTGCAATAATCATGGAGGGTGCTGCAATTTCATCGCGGTTAAAATGAGTGCACGGAGGGTGCTGCAATTTCATATCTGGTTAGACGTATCTGGAAAAAAAACGCGATCGCATATTGCAGATATGCGCCAGTGATGAAATCCGTTTTTTAGAGTTCCATAATTGGGCTCCAGGATCGAATAAACCACCGTCGATCGGGCTTACCTGAGGTGCGTAACAGCATTGTCACCCGCGCACCATTACTTGTGTCGATCCGAGTCGGGGGCTACTGTGGCCCATTGTCCTCTCTCGGACATCATCAATTGTCGGCCCCCCGTCGAGTCGAGACGGACCCGCTCAGATAGGCTCGTAGAGCCCTATATTCCTGGCCTATGCCCCTAGGAATAAATGGGAACCGACCTTTGTAAATGAGGCTTCGAGCCCTATTTATAGGAAATTCATCAAGTGGCATTCCCAACACTTGTCCACTTGCTTAATACTTGTTTTGTGATGGTTGACATGGGACACGTGAGACATAACAAGTTTCTATTACATTGGGTGAGTGGGTTCTGCCACATCGAGGTTGGTAGCCCACAAATATTCTCTAGATACAAAACTTGTTGATTTTATACAAGTTATCCGCGAATGATTTCCTTCATTTGGATGAGGTTCTATTTATATAGCGGGGAACCCCTATCTATACTTGTGTACACTTATATTTACTTGTTTGCAATATAAATAATATTATTTATTTCGAGCATCATCCCTTAGAAAAACACGAAAATAGTAAACATGCATGTCAACTTCAGAATGTTTTAAAGTAGTGGAAGCAGAATGTAGGTGCGCTAACCTTTAAACATAATGAAGCAAATTAATGTTAAGATGTCAAAATCATTGATTCTAATTGGGCATCTAAATTAATTATGTACGTTTCCAATAGAATTTCTTCTTGTTGCTTCTTAAAATAAAGTTTATATCAAAGAGATAATCCGTCATTCACAACGGGTATGCTTAAAGGATTCACAAATATTTTTAAGATATACATTCACAGGAAATTAAAGTTATAACGAGAGGTTTAAAGGTGTTATTCGAAGGTTGAAGAATCGAGTATTTAATATAAAAGATAAATAGACAAATACCCTAGAAGAGGAGTTGAATAGAGTATGAAATCTTTTCATAAAAGCTTTAGCACCAGCAATTCAAGGGCTTCATATCGAATCTCAAGACCTTGAACTCGATCTCAAAGTCTTGAACTTCACAATAGGAGTCTTGAGCTTATTGCAGTGTTCTGTTTTAGCTTACAAAAACAAATAGTTTAACGTAAATGCGGAAGTAATAAATAACATTCGACTTGTTTACGAAGTTCGACTCTAAACCAACCTATGTCTCCGCCTAGGGTTATCCAACCCGTAGGAAACAAACAACTTCTATTTCTCTTTCCTTACGAGTCTTATATACAACCTAGAAGAACTTCCTCTCTTCTATATATCGAAGCCTACCTCGCTTCTATCTAGTCAACCCAAGATGTCGAGAAACAAAAGTCTCCTTTGCCACATTGAAGTGTGATACGTTTGAGTATATGATACTCTTAATATAACATGGATTAACTTATACTGTACGTGAAGTTCTAGATCGATCTTCCTAACTCTCAAAAGAATAAAGCAATTATAACAAGGAGAAAGGGAAGAACAAATCAATGACAGGCGACAATGGGAACTAGAGAGCGCTTTAGATTGAAGAGAAGGCTTGGTGAAGATGATGTGTTGATGAGCGCTTCCTTCTTCTATCTTTATAGTCGACTGCCTCTTCTGTCGCTGCTAATTGTTTTCCCGGTTTCTCTCAACAATCCAACGATGTTTTAATTTTGAATCACTTGAAACCTTTTGGATTTCCGCTTTGGAGAAGCCGTGGCAGCGGTTCCAATCGATTCCTACAACTCGTTCAATATCTCTCGAAGGAGTTGCTGAAATTGGTGGACATCCATTCTCGGATCTCCAAGTTCTGTTGTTGTTGCTTTTACTATTACTGCAATTCAATTCAATTTTTGCTCGATCCCAATCGATTCCTGCAACTCGTTCAAATTTTTTATTCCTACCTCCACATTCATGGAGTCGAACACAACCTCCCTCGTCCGCCGCACAATTCCAGGTATACATGCTGCGAAGAGCAACGCTCCCACCGAGCTCTCGCTCTTGATTGTCATCAGTGCTATTGTCGGAGCCTTCGCTAAAACTGTCACTTCTCCTCTTGATCGTATAAAGCTTCTTATGCAGCTTGTGTTGCCTAGGGGTTGTCATGCTTGTTGCTATTGCTGTCATACATGGTGTTGCTTTGGTATTTTTGCTGCTCCTCTTGATCGTATAAACCGTCACTGCCCCTCTTGATCCTCATTCGATTGTAGGTACATATGACCAGTAAATAAGAAAATGTCCTGAATATTAGTGTCATTGAACTATTTTTTAAAAAAGATATTGTTGTCCGCAATTTTAGCAATTGATGAAATGCGGATTTAGTTGTGTATTTGACTAGTGTACTGGTGTATTTGTTGTGAATACAAATGTCTATTGTGTATTGGCAATTTTAGCAAAAAAAATTTGCCTTACTGAAACTTTTGGAGAGCTTATTAGCTTCTTGATTTTTGCTGAAATTAATTCTTATAAAATTGTATGAGCTACTATATCTTACAAGCATATATGACAACATTTCAGCCTTTCAACATTTTAGTATTCTAGTAATTCAGCATTTCAGTAGCTTGTATGTATAACAATTTCAGCATTGTCGGCAATAACCATTTCAGCATCAACAACGTTGCTGAAACCGGGGTTTCAGCATCAACATCGTTGTTGAAACCGGGGTTTCAGCATCAACATCGTTGCTGAAACCGGGGTTTCAGCATCAACATCGTTGCTGAAACCGGGGTTTCAGCATCAACAACGTTGTTGAAACCGGGGTTTCAACATCAACAACAGTGTTGAAATCGGGGTTTCAGCATCAACAACAGTGTTGAAATCGGTGTTTCAGCAACTCTGGTTTCAGCAACGCGGAAAAAAACAAAAGAAAAGAAAAGAAATTGTTGAAACAGAAGGGGGGCAAACGTGGGGGGGGGGGGGGGGGGGGCACAGAGGCACAATTACAACAACTTCGGTTTCAGCAATACAGGTGGACATTTAGCTAATATGGAGAGGTTGGTGGACAAAATGCTAATAAAGGGTGAAAATATAGACATTCTAGTAAACACCCCTATAAATTACGGTAAATAAATTTTAGGGGGAATTGGTGAAATGTCCTAAAAAGTTGTACTAATTGGTGAAACGTCCACATTTTGGGACAAATTGGTGAAACGTCCATGTCTTGCACATCTTGCCTATAGTCTAACTCTTTTTTTTTTTTTTTTTTTTTTTATTTATTTTAACATCTTGTCATGCAAAAATAAGAGTGTTGAGCATGTGCAAAAATAACCGCATGTTGAGCAAATAAGACTCAAGTCTATTTTTTTTACATCTTGTCGTGCAAAAATAAGAGTATGTTGACATGTGCAAAAATAACCGCATGTTAAGCAAATAAGACTCAAGTCTAGTTTTTTTTTTTTTTTTACATTTTGTCGTGCAAAAATAAAAGTATCATGTGCATGTGCAAAAATAATTGTATGTTGAGCAAATATAACCGTAAGTTGTGCAAATATGACCCAAGTCTAGTTTTTTTTTTCATTTTGTCGTGCAAATATAAGAGTACGATGTGCAAATGTATATAACCGTATGTTGAGCAAATATGACCCAAGTCTAGTTTTTTTTTTGTTTTTTTTTTTTAAAAAATTAATATTTTGTCGTGCAAAAATAAGAGTACGATGTGCAAATATAACCGTATGTTGAGCAAATAGGACCCAAGTCTAGTTTTTTCAAAAAAAAAAAACATTTTGTCGTGCAAATATAAGAGTATGTTGTGCAAATATAACCGTAAGTTATGCAAATATGACCCAAGTCTAGCTTTTTTATATTTTTTTTTTTACATTTAGTCGTGCAAATATAAGAGTACGTTGTTCAAATATAACTGTAAGTTGTGCAAATATGACCCAAGTCTAGTTTTTTTTGAAAAAAAAAATTAATTTTTTTTTACATTTTGTCGTGCAAATATAAGAGTACGTTGTGCAAATATAACATTTTGTTGTGCAAAAATAAAAATAAAAATATAGTAGATTATGGATCATATAATAAAATATAGATAGTTTTTTTAATTTCTCATATTTGT
Organism: Persicaria maculosa; assembly: GCA_963922045.1. Classification (NCBI taxonomy): domain Eukaryota; kingdom Viridiplantae; phylum Streptophyta; class Magnoliopsida; order Caryophyllales; family Polygonaceae; genus Persicaria; species Persicaria maculosa. The sequence continues at coordinate 68,653,319 of OY998251.1, read as the reverse complement.
AGGGTGATTTTTATAATTTAACAAAAAAGTACTTCTCCCTCACGGAGTCACGGTTATCACTTCTCCGATTTCTACTGGAATGAAATCCAGCGCATCAACCACTCCGTCGTCCAGCTCTTCTGGCCATAGATCCGGCGACATCAATCAACAGAGGAATCAGAACCGGCGCAGATCTGGCCGCCTTCGACTCCGCCTTCTGATCTGCCACCGGCTTGCCACTACTCGCTCGAAGGTCGGATCTTCCTCCTATTCGACTCTTCCTCTTCGATTCTGCCGGTGCAAATCTGGCCACCTTCAGCTCCGCCTTCGGCTCCGCCTACAGATCTGCCTCCGCCTTGCCACTGCTCGCTCGCTCGCTTCGCCTCGCTCGACGGCCAGATCTTCCTCCTCTTCGATTCCTCCTACAGAGTCGGATCTTCCTCCTCCTCTTCTTCGATTATTCGACGGGATTCGGATCTCCCAGAGGCGAGAGGCGGCAACCAGAAGGAGAGAAGAAAGATGGAGGCGACCTCCGACGGAGATAGGGAAGGAGCAGTCGAATCCAAATCCACACCGGATTTGGCCTCCCCGCTCCTCCACCGACGATGGATCTCAGATCATCCATGGGAGAGAGATTGAGAGGGCACAAATTTTGGATTTGGGAATTATTATATATTGGACATTCTGCTAATTTGTTCAAAAAGATGTACATTTCACTAATTTGTTAAAAAAAAGTGACTGTTTGACAATTTTTTTCTAAATTTTAACCCGAAGTATTATTTTTAATGGAAAATTCAACATGAAATTTTCATATACGTTTACCACGGAGTATTATTTTTTAATGGGAAGTTCAACATAAAATTTTCATATACGTTATGTATCGATATATAGATAGAAGTCTAGTACTCCGTACTTGATTACTTGGCTTTTATGCCTTGTATATGTAGAAAAGTCAAATATCATAGTATGACCTTTCAACTTTGGACCGGATATAAGGTTTCAATGTTCCGTCCATAGTTTTCAATTTTCTAATACATTGAAAAAGGAATCTAATCTTGTCTAGCAAAATAAAATTAATTATATATATAATTATTAATATCCCGAAAGAGTTTGACTAAAATCTCGTAAGGGCTCTAAACCCCGCTCGAAAAGGGCTATACTAAATCTCATTAGGGTTTGAAAAATATTATATAAATAAGGAATAATAATGCTCCTTAAACTTCCTATTTAGTTCTGGGAGACCCGTTTCACTTTTCTGTCGGTTGATCGATCTTCCCGTTCTTGCTTGTATTTGGTCCCTTTGCTGTCGTCGGGTCGGTGGTTAGGTGTGGCTGTGTTTGCTCTGTGTTGGGTTGCAGTATCGGGCGTCTTGTTTGATCGACAAAAGATTGTGGTTGTGTTCGTGGTCTTTGAAGATCCTCCATTTAGGTGGGGGCAACCTCAGCGATCCACACATTCTCAGGAGTCGCCCTTTCTGGCTGGGGTACTGTCGTGAGTCTTCGCACTCTCCCGCGTTATTGGCACTAGTGGTTGACGCCTTGTATGGATTGATTCGGTTTTTTCTTTCTTCTCGGTTGTTTTGTGTGCAATATTTGTATTGACGGTCGTCCGTTTGCCGACTTGTTCGGCCATCGATTTTCAAGTATGGTTGAACTCGAATTTATGTCTAATAAAAAAAATTATTGGACATGTTTTTTTTGTAAAAAAAACATTGGACATGTAATTACAATATTAAGAATAAAAAATTTGCAACAATTAGAATTATGATAAAAATCGATCTTTTTAACTTCGGCTTTCTTATATTATAATCTAAAGGTATAAGATAAGACTCTAAATTGGGAAAGATTTCCTACCAAAAAAGCAAGCGACCTGTTGTGAGGAGGAAATCGAGTATGAAATATAATAAAATAAATCAAAGCAGATTTAGGCCCACGCAAATAAATACAAGACTCCTCCAATGCAGTAATGGGAAAGTCAGGATCGAATCCACGAGGAAGCGTGTCAGCGGATCCTAGGCAGCTGTAAATCTTACAGAAAAAGCAGAAAGGACAGAAACAAAGGAACAATAAGCAGAAATAGAAATAAAACAGAAAATAACAAACAAAAGCAAAGATCAAAACGAAGACAGAAAAGACAAAGCAAAGCAGAAACAAAACGAGGACACAGAAGTTGGTCGATATCGACTACAGATGTCGACAACAGAAACTCAGCAAAGCAAACAGACAACTCGACCTAGACAAGCCAACTCAATCTCGACCAGTGTCTACTCGAGATCGACGAGGCTCTACTCTGTATCGACTAAGAATGCAGAAAACGTAAATTGCAATTTCTCGAACCCAAAACTCAGAATTCCGACGAAATAAATCAATATAATAAAAGAACTTCCAAGGCCAGGGTATCAACACCACAACGATAACCATGCAAAGTAGCACATAAAGGCATAAAAGATCATGTTTTCCATCAAAATAACTTTCGTTACTAACAAATAGGCATATAGAGGCTTTCGCATAAACCCTAATTGTTACTAACGCTTTTCACATAATTAATCCAAGTTGCATTAAGATCACTTTCGCTTCAATAATACAAACAAGGATCACCTTCAACTCTCGCAAAAGAATCATGCTCATAGGGATAGAAGATGAATTGCATAACAAGATCTGACCTTTACCGCATCACCTCACATGGCCACCGTCGGGCTCACCCCAGCCCCAGAAGTGGGTGGACTACTCGCTCTTCATGATCAAGAAAGACATCAAATAACAAAAGAAACTAACTTGCATTGAATTAAATAAAGAAAGCTTACAACCAACAAGACAAATCCGCTTTCGCCTTTCCACCTTGCTTGCTACAAACTCTCTCTCTCTACTCCTACTTACTTGAATGGAATTGATTGTGTTTCTGAATGAATGAAAAAAACCAGCCCCTAGGGCTTTATTTATAGGCTTCTATTCCTTGCTAATCAAGGATAGAATCTTCTATCTATATCTACCTAAAGCTTAAAGATAAATAAATTGCTTAAGAATTTAAATCTATATCTAAAGTTGTAAAATATCTTCCAATGTAGGTAGAACTCCTCTTCCATAGATAGACTTGATCAAATTGGATAGAATCTCGGCCAACTCGACTTCCTTCGTGCCCAAGTAACTCCAACTCGACCCGGACTGCTCTCGTCGACGCGTTTCCAGAAACTGGGCTACTCGATATCGACAAGGGTACTCGATATCGAGTACCGTGGTTCGTCGACTATGGTGGCCTGGCTTATCGGGTAGATCTGCTCGACAAGGCTCGGACTTGTGGGCTCCTTGGCTCCTCGATCTCGACTAGGCAACTCGAGATAGAGTAAGGTGTGGTCGAGGATGACTCAGACTGGTGTTGTCGAGGACTTCTCCTCGGCATGGACTCGGACTGGCGCAGGGTGGCTCCTCGATCTTGACAAGGCCTCCTCGAGATCGAGTAGGGTTCTGCTCGGCGTCTTCGTCCTCGGCTTCTCGGCATGGCACAACTTCATCGACTTCGGGTGTGTCGTCTAGGCTTTGTCGATCTCGACAAGCTGTACTCGAGATCGAGTTGACTTCCGGAGTTGGGTTGGTCTGGCTCTTGACACTGCTCTTGGTCGACAAGTCCTGTGCTCGGACACTGGACTTCTGTAGTTGTTTTCCGAGCTTTTCTGAACTTCCTTAGAATTGCTGTAAAATGCCTCGAATTCTGCGATTTTAAACAGAAACTGGTGTAGATTCCATAATTTGGCAAATAAACATAAACTACATAGATTCTGTACTATCTTAGCCCGAATACATGAAATGTATGCAGAAATTGATACAAACGTTACTGTAAAACATGGCAGATTCAGCTCATAACAAACACCCCATACTTAACCTTGCTCGTCCTCAAGCAATAATTTTAATTGTCATTCAGGGGAAGAAATCAAAAACTCTTAACATATTAGATTCATTGCCATATAACCCTGCAATCAATTACCATCCTCGAAAAGGTACTAGTGTCACAGATCCATGCATGTGCAAATAAAAGCAACATCTACTCATAAAAGGAGGGTTATGCAAAACATTCATAAGTGACAAAACATTAATAATCAAGAGGACTTTAATTTAAGCTCATGAAGGAGTAGATTGGTAAAAGGCTAAAGGTGGGCAATTTTTGGCAATGTGGTGCTTTTTGATCCGGGGAAATGGAGTATTTCCAAACTGAATTTCCACATTCCTTCTCCATAAGATTCATCACCTTTCATAATGCTTTTTCTCAATAATAATGCTTTTACCTCTCTAACCTCAGCACTGCCTTCTCGCGAGTCGCAAACATGGGTTTCATGAATGGCCCCGGATACTTAGTGCGTCGGACTCCTCACCCGGTGTCCCATCTCGCCAAACTATTATCTCAGCAAGCAGGGTCGATCTTTGATCGGATTTTCTTTCACTCATTAAATTTTCCATATATTTCAAACAATTCCGCCAAACTCCAATAATGATAACAACAACACAATCACCATATGACATCTCCATAATGTAACATCATTCTCAACATAATCCCCGGTAGGAAATAAGGTAAAGAATGGGCAATATTTAGATCATGTGGAGCAATATATGAAATAAGGCATATTATGGCTTTTGTGATGCATAAGCATAGGTAAGGCTAGGATTATAAACAATGAGCATTGTATGGAAATATAAAGTCCTCCATCCTCTTATCATGCAACATGTCAAAAGCAACTTCAAAATTTACCTCCTTTCATGGTTTTCAAGAAAATAATGCACTTCATTGTGACTTCCCTTTACTAGGCAATTTCATGCTATATTTCTAATGAATCCAATTTTGCATCGTCGAGTTCAGTATTAAACTTCCATGACATTTATCAAAAATTTCAAATGGGGGTCATTTTTCTTAAACTTTTTGGAAAACATGCATATAAGCCCATAAATCAATAATGTATTCCAAAATAGCCATGCAGCAATTCAAAAATTAAACTCTAAATATGCACACATAATGTCAAATATGGCAAATATGCATAAAGTAAGCCCTTCTCCCACCCCATACTTAAAAATTACAGTGTCCTCACTGTATAAAAACAAGGGTAAAGAAAGGAACTCACAAGACAGGTGTGCAGGGCCTCTTGATGTCGAATGAAAGAATCGTCTGGGCCGAGTTTGAATATAGCTTGCTTCTATCCATGGACCTGAAAAGTGTAGAAGACATATACCCACAATAGAAAAACTAAAAGTTTCAAAACAAAAACAAAAGCAACAAAGTCTCAAAAGTCCTAAAAAGTCTATGTACAAGCTCTAGATTTTATAGTCGCTAGGCCGACTTTCCATTTAGCTCAAGGTGGCATCTGCAGGGCCCATGTAGCCTGGGCCTCAAATAAGACTCCATTCTTGTCCATTAGTTGTAATCCTCCAGAATGGATCTTGTTCACCACGAAAGGCCCCATCCGCTTCTTGTTGAATTTGTTGGGGAACCAAAGATCTTTTGATTTAGAGACATAGAGCTTGTCTCCAACTTCATACTCCTTGGGCTCATCATTGGATATCCTACATAAGCGCACATACCAAGGCAAACCTCTCCCATGTATAGATAGATCTTTAATGGAAATAGGAGAAGAAAGATCCATACCTTGGCTTACCTTTGCAGAGACGAAATCGGGGACCACGGTGTTTGGTCGATCTCGACTAGGGCTAGTCGATCTCGACGAGTCTGCAGGTTCTGGTGGTGAGCTGCTCGAAGATGCAGAAGCTGGTGGAGGGGAGGGCTGGTCGACATCGAGTGGACTACTCGATCTCGAGTAGGATCCTGCTCCTGGTGTCTTCACCGTCGAGGAAACAAGAGCTGGGGGAGCCTGGTGGTGGTCGATATCGACTAGCGTAGTCGATCTCGAGGAGGTTCGGCCGTCTGGTGGAGTCAGCGTCGAGGAAGGCGAAGCCGAGGCCGTGAGGCGGTGGTCGATCTCGAGTAGCCCTCAGCTTCTGTGTTGCTGCTCGATGACGCTGGTGCTGGTGGAGGCTTCTTGTTTTGGTCGAGATCGACTAGGGTCCTCGATGTCGAGGAGTCTTGGTCGATCTTGACCCCATACTTGGTTCCTGTCAAAGCATCCGAAAAATAGTTAGTCCATAATGACGTACCTTGATCTGTGTTGATTGGATTCTCTGTGTTCTCCTTTAGGATTGCCATGATCTCCTCCACCTGTGCCTCCATATCCCTCTTTTCAAGCTCCTCGGGGGTCATATTTCTTACCTTGGGTTCCCCGTAGGTGATGTAGCCAGCTGAGATAGATTTGACTTCTTCCATTGGACCTGTATGCCTTTCAGTTTTATTAAAGGAATACTCAATTACCTCATCGCTGATGTCGAAGGTGAGCACTCCTTTCCTTACACTTATGTTGGCATCCACCGTCGCCAAGAAGGGTCTTCCTAGAATAATTGGACAAGCAGGATCTTCTTGCATATCAACAACTAAGAAATCAGCAGGGACAAAGAATTTACCTACTTGTACTGGCACATTATCCACCATGTCTGTTGGAATGACCACAGTGTTGTTGGCCATGTAAAGTCTAGCATCCACAGGCTCTAGGGCACCTATCTTAATCTTGGACCAAATTGTTAAAGGCCTTATACTCACACTAGCTCCAAGATCACATAAAGCATTAATTTTGTATGGACCAAATCCAATGGTTATAGCAAACTTACCTGGATCTGGCCTCTTCTCTAGTATGTCCAAATGGCTGCACTCTTCTGTAATTTCAGCCATTGATCGCTTTTTGCTCAGAATCTCTTTCAGGAACTTGACATAGGATGGCATTTCATTGAGAGCTTCTGTGAAGGGGATGGTGACGTTGAGCTTCTGAAGCATCTTGATGAAGCGCTGAAACTTTTTCTCTGCTGGGTCCTTTAGAGATTTTGTGGGGAAATGCAGCTTCTTTTTCTGATTCGGAGCCAGAACAGACGTTGGAGGTGCTGCAGCTTTCTCGACATCGGGTTGGGACTCCTCGATATCGAGTACACCCTTGTCGATCTCGACCAGATTGGGTGATGTCGAGTTGCTGTGCAGTGTAGATGAGGGCTTTTGAAGTTTCTCCTCGAGATCGACGAGGCCCTCCTCGAGATCGACTACTGGGTTGTCAACGTCGACTTGCTGTTCTCCTCTGTTTTGTTGTTCTCCGATCTCTGGCTCTTGCAGTTGATGGCCACTTCTCAGTTTTACAGCAGCGATGTGTCCAGTCTTTCCCTTAGGATTTGGTTCTGAAGATCCAGGGAGCGCACCTGACTGTCTGGGGATTCCTGCTGCTAGCTGACCAATCTGTGTATCAACTGATTTTCGCCATATATCAATTTCCCCAAGCCTAGAGTTGACACCTTGCATCTGAGTGTAGACGGAGTTGAAGGACTGCTTAGTTTCTGAGTGATTCCTCCGTATTTCCTCCAGGACTGTCTGTATATCATCTCTTTTCTGTTCCCTTTCCGGATGTCCTGGAGCTCTGTAGGGCGGGGGGTTCCTAGGGACACCTTGGTTCCATTGTGGTTGCTGAAACCTTTGGTCCCCCATGTAGCGATTGGGACCCCCTGCGTAAGCTACCTCCTCATGGTACTCTGCCAGCCTGACTTGCTTTGTGTGTGGGCACTCAGTAGTGGTGTGCCGCTGCGATCCGCATTCGATGCAAGGCTGGTTGACAGAAAGATACTTTACTTGCTTAAGGAGCTTCTTGTTCTGATCTCTGTAGTACTGTTCCCTTACATCAGGATCAATCTCTTTAGGAGGGTCATAGAGGGGCATGGATGGTGCTGGCCTGGCGTAGGGGTTCTCTTCATACGTTGCAGTAGACCCATACTTGTTGTCATAGTTAGTGAGCTTCTCCAGCACACCCCAAGCGTCAACTGGTGGCATTGTCAGATACTCATAGCGAGTATAATGGTTGATTCTGTCCTTAGTGACTTGATCAAGAGAGTTGAAGAAGATCTCTTGAATGACGTAGGGTGGCTGTCTATGAGTAGGGCAAGATCGCAGCAGTTCTTTGTAGCGCTCGCATGCCTTTGCCAGCGGTTCCCCTTGCTTCTGTTTGAAGGCGGTGATTTTCTGGCGAAGATGTGCTGTTTTGGCGGGTGGGAAGAATTTATTCAGAAACTCTTGCTCTACTTGGGCCCATTTTGTTAATGATCTTGGTTTCAGCCCTTCAAGCCACTTCAGTGTAGGTCCAGCGAGAGACCAGCGAAAAGCCTTCATCTTGACATATTCCAAAGTTGTACCTTCAGCACGAGTACGGCACATGTCAGAAAAATTTGTAATATGTTCAAGAGGACACTCATTAAATCTACCAAAAAAGACATTATTTTTAAGCTCTATAAGAAATTGAGTGCGAATTTCAAAAGAGTTTTCAGGGATAAGAATCGCCGATTCATATAGTCCTCTGCCGTCGTTGGGTATTGGGAAAGCTCTGCTTCTGCTTGTTCCCTTGCTGCTTTCTCAGTGGCGATAGCAGCATCTTTAGCGGCCAATTCCCTTGTAAGCCTTGCGATCAGCTGTTCCTGTATCTCCGCAGCTGCAATGGCTCTTTGCAGTTTAGCTCTGATGTGTAGAAGGCGCTCTGGTTCGTCTAAGCCGTCAAACTCATGTGGTTGACCAGAACGGCGCATACACCTGTAAATTAACTCAAAGAAAAAGTGAGAACTGACTACCTAAGGCGCGAATGATAGCTTCCCCGGCAACGGCGCCAATTTGTTATGAGGAAATCGAGTATGAAATATAATAAAATAAATCAAACCAGATTTAGGCCCACGCAAATAAATACAAGACTCCTCCAATGCAGTAATGGGAAAGTCAGGATCGAATCCACGAGGAAGCGTGTCAGCGGATCCTAGGCAGCTGTAAATCTTACAAAAAAAGCAGAAAGGACAGAAACAAAGGAACAATAAGCAGAAATAGAAATAAAACAGAAAAGAACAAACAAAAGCAAAGATCAAAACGAAGACAGAAAAGACAAAGCAAAGCAGAAACAAAAGCGAGGACACAGAAGTTGGTCGATATCGACTAACTCTCCTCGATATCGACTACAGATGTCGACAACAGAAACTGAGCAAAGCAAACAGACAACTCGACCTAGACAAGCCAACTCGATCTCGACCAGTGTCTACTCGAGATCGACGAGGCTCTACTCTGTATCGCCTAAGAATGCAGAAAACGTAAATTGCAATTTCTCGAACCCAAAACTCAGAATTCCAACGAAATAAATCAATATAATAAAAGAACTTCCAAGGCCAGGGTATCAACACCACAACGATAACCATGCAAAGTAACACATAAAGGCATAAAAGATCACGCTTTCCATCAAAATAACTTTCGTTACTAACAAATAGGCATATAGAGGCTTTCGCATAAACCCTAATTGTTACTAACCCTTTTCACATAATTAATCCAAGTTGCATTAAGATCACTTTCGCTTCAATAATACAAACAAGGATCACCTTCAACTCTCGCAAAAGAATCATGCTCATAGGGATAGAAGATGAATTGCATAACAAGATCTGACCTTTGCCGCATCACCTCACATGGCCACCGTCGGGCTCACCCCAGCCCCAGAAGTGGGTGGACTACTCGCTCTTCATGATCAAGAAAGACATCAAATAACAAAAGAAACTAACTTGCATTGAATTAAATAAAGAAAGCTTACAACCAACAAGGCAAATCCGCTTTCGCATTTCCACCTTGCTTGCTACAAACTCTCTCTCTCTACTCCTACTTACTTGAATGGAATTGATTGTGTTTCTGAATGAATGAAAAAAACCAGCCCCTAGGGCTTTATTTATAGGCTTCTATTCCTTGCTAAACAAGGATAGAATCTTCTACCTATATCTACCTAAAGCTTAAAGATAAATAAATTGCTTAAGAATTTAAATCTATATCTAAAGTTGTAAAATATCTTCCAATGTAGGTAGAACTCCTCTTCCATAGATAGACTTGATCAAATTGGATAGAATCTCGGCCAACTCGACTTCCTTCGTGCCCAAGTAACTCCAACTCGACTCGGACTGCTCTCATCGATGCGTTTCCAGAAACTGGGCTACTCGATATCAACAAGGGTACTCGATATCGAGTACTGTGGTTCGTCGACTATGGTGGCCTGGCTTATCGGGTAGATCTGCTCGACAAGGCTCAGACTTGTGGGCTCCTTGGCTCCTCGATCTCGACTAGGCAACTCGAGATCGAGTAAGGTGTGGTCGAGGATGACTCAGACTGGTGTTGTCGAGGACTTCTCCTCGGCATGGACTCGAACTGGCGCAGGGTTGCTCCTCGATCTCGACAAGGCCTCCTCGAGATCGAGTAGGGTTCTGCTCGGCGTCTTCGTCCTCGGCTTCTCGGCATGGCACAGCTTCATCGACTCCGGGTGTGTCGTCTAGGCTTTGTCGATCTCGACAAGCTGTACTCGAGATCGAGTTGACTTCCGGAGTTGGGTTGGTCTGGCTCTCGACACTGCTCTTGGTCGACAAGTCCTGTGCTCGGACACTGGACTTCTGTAGTTGTTTTCCGAGCTTTTCTGACTTTCCTTAGAATTGTTGTAAAATGCCTCGAATTCTGCGATTTTAAACAGAAACTGGTGTAGATTCCATAATTTGGCAAATAAACATAAACTACATAGATTCTGTACTATCTTAGCCCGAATGCATGAAATGTATGCAGAAATTGATACAAACGTTACTGTAAAACATGGCAGATTCAGCTCATAACACAACCCTATGAATCTAATTAAAAAAACTAAACTAATTAAAATTTAAAAAATATTTTTAAATTAGTGCTATTACCCTATGGCTTTAGAAAAATCATTTTAACTTATACACCTGAAGGCATAAATTAAGAAACCATACTTGAAAAGATTTTCAAAATCTAAGTATAAACCCTACAAAATCTATTTAAAAATCGCTAAAATATTTTTTTTTTTCAAGCCGAGGATCTAAGGATTGCGCGGTTAAACCACTGCCCAAGAGCGTTCAGACGGACGACTCCAGCAATCTTAGCAGGAGCTTGCTCAACGAGAAACGATGAAGAGAGACTGATATGTGACATCACTGTTCTAAAAATCGCGCCTGGGCGCCGCCTGGGCACCGCCTAGGCACTAGGCGGCATGGCACCTAGGAATTTTTACGCCTAGGCGGTCTCTAGGCGGATTTCCGTCTAAGTGTTGTCTAATCCTACCTAGGTGTCGTATAGTCCCTGCATAATCCCGCCTAGCCCCGCTTAGGTGGGTGATTATTTAGATTTAGTTTCTAGGAGAGTGATTAGTCAGCTTATAGTTTTTTTTATCCCCCAAGTCGGGACGCATTTACTTTTGATTCAAGCCCATGGTTTCGGATTTTAGAAGGTTTAAAGTTATCAACCGGACGAGCGCTTTGACATTTATTGACTTTAGTGTTAGTTAAGCACACCAATTTTGGGTTTATGAGTGATATTATAGATATTACTACATTATATAAATTATTGAGATGTTCCATTAATTGAAATATAGGGAAATAATCAAGTTTAGTCTAAGTCCGCCTAACCGCCTAGGCGCTAGGCGGTCACCCACCGCCTAGCGGCCGCCTAGCGCCTTTTAGAACATTACTGACAGCCTATCAGCAACCTGGTTCCCCTCGTAAAATGTGTGCAAGAAGATGACCCTCTCGAAAGAGTGACAGAAGCTGAGGGCATCCGAGACTGTCATCTCAATCTCCCAAGGACACCGTCAGATCTCCTTCATGACGTTGTTCAGCATCAAACAGTCACCCTCCACCATGAGCCAGGAGAAACCACTCTTCGTAGCTTCTAGACCTGAGCATGGGCCGGGCCGAGCGAGCTTGAGCCGGGCCTCCCACCTTTTCGAAGCCCATTGTACCGGGTCGGGCTTAGGCCATGCCCGTTTTTTGGGCCAGCAACCTTGCCCAAGCCCGCCCTTGTTGGCGGGCCGGGCTGCCCACCGGGCCAAGCGGGTTGTTCATATAAAAGACTTAAATTAAATTAATGAAAGATTGAAAGTGCAGGTTTGGCAAGGGTTTGGCACTTTGGCTTCTGCAAACAGAGATGAGGAAGACTACGGCTAGGGTTGCAAACTTGCAATTGAAATGAAAACATCTATCGATAAAAAAAAAAATTTAAATGGCCCCTTATATTTTATTATTTTTTATTATTTTTTTGAGAAAATAATTCGAGGCCGGACAGACCTGGAACCTCGAGAGGCCGACAAGGTCGGCAGACGGCTAGCCGTCTAAACATACAACATAGGAACAGAAAATACAACATGGAAAAAGAAAAAGAGGTGCAGTACAAGCCAAATGAGGCACACAAATCCAGTCGAACAAGCGAACCAAGTCCAACCAAGCTGGAGACAACATAGACGAAGAGCCGACGCCAAGCAACACCAAGCAGTGACACCGCTGGCCAGCGGTACATCAAGAGTCCCTATGGGCAGTCAAGATGATCCTCCAAGGAAATTTCCGTAACGCGGAGTCGCCTCGATACACACTGCCTCGACCCCAGCCAGACCCGACACCGGACGTCAGAGCTCCAACTCAGACATAGAACGCCACGAACAACCAGACTTGCTACCGAGAATCTCCCTAGTACGACACACCAAGAGACCCTATTGGGATTTAATCAAGCCCATTCGGAATTTAAATATATATATATATATATATAAATGTATTTTAGGGCTTAATCTTCAAACATATATGTAAATATGAAAACACATATGTAGAAAGAAATTGTCAAAAAGTTTTCACTACGGGATCCTTGGGCCCAACGAAAGAAATACGGGCCCAGCCCCTTTTTTTTTAATTTTGTCTCTGAGCAACACCAACCCCAGCAAAACATGCCTTGGCCGCCTTGGCCATCGGAGACTGCGCCCCAGAGCCAGACGGCGACCGAGACCAACAGCAGAAGAGCTCAAGAGAGGGTGGGTGAAGAGATGGATCAACGACTGAGATGGCGAGAGGGACCTCCGGAAGGCAGCCGCCGACAAGGACAACGACAAACGAAGGATCGGAGGCGAACCAGATCTCAAAATGGAGAAAGAGGCAGCGAGCCAAAACCCACCCCCTAGTAATACAATTGCAGGCTATCATAGGTAAAAGATGAAGAGGTGTCCGGGGGAACGAATGGCGACATCCGAAACCCCAAAAATCGAGCCCCAAATCGCACAAACCCTAGAACGGGGTGCCGCAAGAGGAGAGAGCATTGATGAAGCCAGTACCGCCCAAAACCGGGAGGAGAGGGCAGGACTGGATTAAATCCACCGAAATCAGAGCACACCGAGGCAGCCACCGAGAAGGGAGGAGGAGGTGTGACGGGAAGGTGGTTGACAATAGAGGCTCCGAAGAGGAGAGAGCAGTGATGGTGTACTGATGTTTAGACCTGCACAGCAGGATTTAGGCTCCCTCTAGCCCACCGAAGCAACCTTGGCAGGAGGAGAAAGAGGTGAGGAGAAAAGCCACAGAGGTGACGAACCACCCGCGCCAGCCCAGACCCACTGATTCAACTAGAAGGCTGAGAGAACGACCGACCGAACCAGGGATAGAAGCGGGGCAATCCAATCACAAGAAGCCCCAAAAAATATCAAAGGGGGATTGGATTGCCAGGAAACCGAGCCAAGGCAGATGAGGACGCCGAGGAGGGGTGGATTGGGGCTCCCGAAGGAGATTTAGGGCTCCCGAAGGAGATTTGGAGCTCCCGAGGGAGATTTAGTACTCTCAAAGAGGGATTGACATAGCTGAAATCCAGCGGGATGGCGAGGCTGTCTATGATGATGATTCTGGCGAGAAAGTCGTGGTGGAGAGGGTGCTCCCCGGAGAGAAGCCGGAAAGGATCGTCCCGGTCAAATGGCCCCTTAAATTACACCTCTCCTGACTCCTCCATCTATCGATTATAAAAAAAAAAATTAAGATGTCCCTTTTTTCTCGTTATTTGATTTCAAAATGTAAGGGTACATACGGAGTATAAATTTACATACATACATATATTATTAAATAATGTGATAACATAAGTGGCAGTGCTGAAAATTCATCCAGAGAAACTCTCTTTTTGAGAATCCCTCTTTTGTGAAATCTGTTTTTTTTTTTTGAAAACTTCCGTTTGGAACTGCCCAAATTTTTAGTCCAAATCTTTCCATGATTTCCATCCTTGGCAAAATCAATCTCTACAAAATCCTTTCTTCGATCCCAAATCCCGTTTTGCCTTCCGCCGGTGTTTTGGTGGTCTGTCTCTACCCAGTGTCCCTCCTCGCTCTATCATTAATTGTTCCGGTGGATCTTGGTTTCTTCGCCGAGGTGAGTCTTCCTCCTCTTGTGCTCCTCCTTATCTACAATAGGTGTTGTCTTGGTGATCTCTTGTCCGAGCGGGGCTCGTTTCCCCTTCTTCTGTCTGTTTGAGAGCTCTTCTTGTTCAAAACCTCTCTGTCTCCGTGGTGCTCTTGGATCCGTCTGGAATTGGCAACGTATTGTAGCTTATAGCAGCAGATGATCCTGCTCCTCTATTGACTAAACCCCGAAAGGGAACAAACCAGTCGGATGGCTCTAAACTCGTTGAGGAAGATCCCTCGCTCCGATTGGTGATGAGTCTCTCATCTCTCGGTCGAATTTGTGAAATCTCCATTTGACGGGTCTCCCCCTTGAGAAATTGGTTTGGGGCTTCTGTGGATCTATGGATTCCGCCCCTCTCCATCTTGCCCGGCTCTCTCTGGTTCACCGACGTACTGCTTGGGCACCGTTTAACCGGCGCTTGGTCTGGTTTTTCAATCGATTCGTGCGCCTGATTTTCCATTGTTGGCTTGGGCCCGATGGCTCTCAGTTGAGCCCGTGGTTGGCCCACTGACACGTAAATGTGTGCTTTGGGCCCAAAGTTTTGCCTTGGGCCCGGGGCAGCCCGAAGGTCTCAAAAAAAAATCTGACAGTGAGTTTATAAAAATAGATATTACTTTTATCTATTTTCATACTTATTCTTGTATGTAAATGGTAAAACTCCCGAAAGGGTCTTGATAAATTCCCAAAAGGGATTGACTTCGTTCTTCGGCGGTGCTTGGCTTCGTTTTTCGGCAGCTTCCTCAGCTTTTTTGGTGGTTGGTCTTTCTTGAGACGTTTTGTTGTAGAGTTTATTTCTGCTTGTTTCATTTCGCTTGTTATATGTATTTCTGTTTTTAGGTTTTATGTTTTGACGGTTCGCCGTCTGCCGACTTGGTCGGCCTCTCGAAGAATCAGGCCTGTCTGACCTTCGAGTTTTTACCAAGTCCATCTCGGTGGGCCTACCGGGCCGGGCCTGTAACGGCCCAGAATTATGATTTCCGGGTTACGTTTCAAGGGATGAAAACCCTTGTTCGGATCTTGCAATCCAGGTACGAGTCGAGGTTTCAAACTCATTTAAGATTAGTAGAAAGAGGGATTTCAAACCCTAAAAACCTCGAAGGGCCATTGGGTACCCTTAACATGTCCTAAGACTATGTCGCGAAATTCAGTTCAAATGAAAGTAAAGCGGAAACAAAGTTAAGATACAAAGTGTCACGGCAGAGCCGGGTCAAAACCAAGACGTAAGCGAATGATTACCATTTATACCAAGTTAGAGAATTAGTCAGGTTCTTCAATTCGCCAAAGGAAACCCCGTCATATAGACATCGAGTACTCAGAATCTGCAGAAAATACCTTAAAAAAAAGAACGGGGAAAGGAGTCAGATCGAGCCACTCAAGCGGGACCGACAGTCCTCGCTGAGGCCACAGAGTATGTGCTATACCTAATAAAGATGCTCTAATGCAGTACGAAAGTCAAAAACACTAGCATGCTCCTAGTTATAATAATGTGTAAAAATATTGTAAAGGGGCCCAAGACAATGCCAAGTGGCATATCCCTCTCCTACCTCCACCCCCTTCCGATAGGGCGGAGACTGGCCAGTTCGTGAATGCATTCCATCATAATCGGGCGGCACGCATGCCTAACCCGCTCCACAATAAAGCCTGCAGGCATCTCATAATATAAGAAAGTTCATGACTCGATTGACTCAGGGTACCCGATGAGGTTGGTCTACCCTATGACCCTAGCAAAGACTCTAGGACTATCACAGATAACGGCCGTTCTGTTTCAAACGCAATAAGTAAGCAGATGCTCATTCAATTAGTGCAACCTAAACAGGATACTACATGACATGCTTTTATGCATATGCAACACCTAACATAAAATGCAACAACAGGCATGAATGTCCAACATGAGTAAGCCCCCTAGGGAACTTACCTGAAGATGCAGAACAACAAGATAACACAAGCAGGGCCCAAATGCAAGTCCAAGGCAATCCAAAAGCAATACACACCTATCATCAAGTCATTTTCATAAGCTACCGGTCCATCATTCATACACACGAAACCCAAGTTCTCACATCCTCAAAATGAATCGATGGTAAAACCATTTTCCAAAACCTTTTCTATACGATCAACATCAACCAAAATCATTTTTCCCAAACTTCAACTCTTAAATCTCAAGTTAAATCAACTCAGAAAATCAACAATTCCTTTAAAGTCATAATTAGCCAAATCCTGACATTAAACATTTAAACCTTAAAACCAATCTCTCAAAATCATTTTATACAAATAATTCCGGCATTTTGGTTTTCAAGACAACAATCCTTAAGGAGATAATTCCAAAACTGGAAAATCTCTTTTAAATAATTTATCATCAATATATATAATTAACATCATCTACTTTATTAATAATTCCTTACCAAAAATCACATATTTAAATCATTACACAATACTTATCCCAATAATATTATTTTCAAATACTTTTATAATCCATAAAATTCACAAATATATATTTATTATAAAACTCCATAAATCGCATAATAACAATAATATTCTAATAGACTAACAATAACACAAAACAATTAACATGTAAAGGATTTAACAACAACAACAAAGCCCTCAGCCCAAAGATATAACCCGGACAGAAAAGCCCAACCAGATCCGGCCCATAAAATAAGAAAGTGGAGGGGGAAACCGGATCCCACAACCCAAGTGTTATAACCCGGAACCGAAAGACCCAGACCCGCCCAAAAAGAAAACCCGGATCTGAAGCAATAGGCCCAAAGCCTGCCCATCTCAAGCCAAATCCCCAAACCCGGATGCAAAATGAAATGACCCTTATACTAACCCGGATCCGGCCCATTACTTTAGCCCAACACAAGGAAAGAAAGGAGCATCGTCTCCCTCCTTGAATCAGGGACGGGACAGAGCGACGATGAAAAGCGAAGGGAAGAGGAGAAAACTCAGGCCACCGCCAGCTCCCTTCCGACACCACACTCATCCAATCCCGACCGAAAGGAGTTCCCGACCCCAACCCACACACATAGATTCAAACGTGAGGGAAGGAGAGGAAGAAAAGAGGGATTACCGAGGGCACTGATCTCCGATTTCGGGATGCTCGAGGGCGGCTCCGGCGGCAATGGCGGTTCCCGACTGAAATCGGCGAGGAGGAAGCCTGGCTCGCCTAAGAAGTGAGAGGAATGAGGACAAGCGAGACTGAAGGGGTTTTGAATCGAATCGAAGACATGAAGCAAGGACCCACCTTCGATGGAAACAGAGGAGGAAGCTCGCGCTCCGGCTCTGGCAATGCTACTGGGCTGCTAGGGAGCTCGGCTCTGGGGTCCGAAGACTTCCGGCTGCTGGATCTACTGCTTGAAGAGGACGAGGGGTCGGCGGTTCCACGAAACGAGGAGGAAGAGAAGCTTTATCTTCTCGGCGCACAGAGGACGCTCCCTGGGCTCATGTCGACGACGCGGTGAGGAAGAACGAGTGGTCTTCTGGACGAAGAGAAGGGAAACGAGGAGGCTACTGGAGGTGTTACAATGGGAAGGTCAGAAATCAGGCAAAGGAATTGGCTTGACATTCTGGCCTCAATTTGGGGTTCCTTGGGCTGATATGGTGAAGAAGATAAGAAGGGAGAGGGTGGGTTGTGAGGGTTGTCGAATGTAAGGGGTAAAGGAGGAAGCTTTTTGAGGTTCTGCACCACATTGGGAGCTGTAGCCTGCAGGTGAGGAAGAGGACAAGAGAAAAGAGCTTGAGAGGGAGCAACGGAAATCAGAGAGAAGAAGAAAATTTAAGAAAAGAATTTGGAATAGGTCCCAAAAGATATCTAAATGCCCGAATAAAATATTTCGAAATTCACTCTATTGACTTTATCCGACCTAACCTAAAATGATTTTCAAATTCCCAATTCAGAATTTAATAAAGAACTCCAACTATTATTTTAAATTTTCAACTAAAAAAAATGCCGGAACTCATTTTGAAATATTTAGAATAAAACCAATAGCTTAAGGACGGAAATTCCAAACCTCTCAAATCTTAGAAAGCAGAATGATTATAAATCACTATTTGAATAATTTAATAATATAAAATTTCTCGGTCTTTACATCATCCACCTCTAAAAACAAGTCTCGTCCCCGAGACTAAAAGCATTCTAAAACAAGGGGATGAAGTTTGAAATTGGTGAGTCCAAGGATTGGCCCCGTAAGCTCCTCATAAGGGCCCGTATGACATCCTCACAGTACCCATGACGTGATAATAATATTCCCAATTGGTCGTAGCAAGTATGCGATATGGGCCCCTACCACACCCTTACCTTGACCTTTCGGTTATATCATAACTCGATAGCAACTATAACGCCCCTACTAGGTCTTAGCAAGCATTCTATATGAGCCCCTATAAAATGCTTGTATCCATTTCGTGAGACGTTATAATATAAGCCCGGGTTGAAAAGTTTCAAAAGGAATTTCGTAATTAAAAAAAGATTAACCTCAAAATCGTTGAAATCCTCGGTGACTTTTATTCTTTAAAATTCTAAGTAATTCCTTTTCAAACTACTCAAAATATTCAAATAAGACGTTTAACCAAGCAACTTTACACCAAAACAAGTAAAATCCATTCGATCAGAATTTTGTCAAAATCCTCCAAAACCAAAACAGTTTCCCGCATAACAATCAATCAAATTCAGAAGCTCGGATGTGGAATCATCCACCTCTAAGGGCTAATCCCATATTCTCTTCCTAGTTTCCAGATCATGCAACATCATTCACAACTCAACAAGTACCATAACCAAAAGTCGCCTCAACTCTTACATAAGCATAATACCATAAGCCATCTCACACATGGCAAGTCCCACATTATATCATAGTCACAAATCATCCCATAATCGTTTAACATAAACATAACATGCCAACCAGTCTCAAGTAAGAAAAAGGAACAACAAACCTCAATATACTACAAATCATAGGGTATATCTACATCATACTGAAGGCATCACAAGTGTATAATCGAACGCTCATCACTCATCACGTAAGCACACATGTCCAGACATCAACGGGTTAGGTGTTATGGGGTTAGTACGTCAGTACACATCAAATCTCACTATCGCATATCGATATTGCAACACAAGTAGAACATATTCACCACGTTAACATATCAACACAACAAAGTCATGCTATTAAGATTCAGAAAAAGGAAGATCAATGAGTATATAAATCACCAAAATGTTAGCATTTTCTGAAAGACATCACCTTAACTCATCACAATATCGAATGACAATCATTTAGAAATCATGCACCATTATCTCATATATACTAATCATGATCATACTTCAAGTCATATTCATCATTTACATAACCAATAATCATGCTTGTCAACATATAGTACGCATCATGGCTCCACATAATAGCACATCATTATCCCATAGTTCATACTCATCATTACTTCATATATCATATCAAAGTATTAATATATCATGGTAACACTTGTCACTACCAACTAGATTTTAATATTGCATATCAACATGTAATTCCCTACCAGGTTCATCATGGTCGTTATCTAACATCATGCCAGCTGATATAAATAAATCACAAAATCAAGAAAAATTCCTCACATCATACCAGTAAAAATAAAACACAATCCCCACTCACCCATCTCCACTCTCAAGCCAAGATTAGTCCTCTTCTAGACTCAACAACACTAACTCCGACAAAATCCCCTGAAGAAATCCCAATTCATTTCGATATTCCAATCTCACCCCTCATTCCATCAAGCACTCCCACACACCATCCACCTCTAAGAACCCAACTCCTATCTCTAACTTCACACCCGAGAACCCTCTCATACTATATCCTCAATACTCTCAAAAGTCATTCCCCACACTTCATATACTACTCAAGACATCGCAAGCATCATACCCTGCTAACCACATGGATTCCTCTCTCGCGTCTTACCTCGTAATACCATCGATCATCCTAACCGCCTAAAATTCTTTTACCACTCATCAACCACTCCACAAGAGAACCCTCACCCACAAGTTCAAAGAAGAAGCAATCATGGACATTATTACACATAAGGACCACATCATATCAACTAGCATTTATATTAATAGCATCATTAGTTCAGCATTAAACATTGCAACTGCGTCGATAAATCTCAATTTACCGTCATGCTCAATTATTATTACAAATCATCATATATATACATAATCAAGTCAGCTAGCAAGTTTCATCATAACCTTATCTAATAGACAGTTCAGGTTTCTCAGCATTTGCAGTTCACATTTTATAGGTGACAAATTTAGATCATGCTTAGCAACTCAAGCATCAACGCATCAAGACATCATGTACATTAGAATTGTAAGGCACCGAATCATATCATCGTAAAGAACAGACAGTCAGACAACAATTATTACCACGTCAGCACATCAACATACAAATGTCACCATCAAAGTAGTGCAACATAGTTATCAACATATTCAAAAAAGTTAGCAATTCAAACGGAGGACACTCCCGCCTGCAAGTCATATCGTACTCGATAGCCGCAATCCTCGAAACATACCTGTCCCACCAACACCGTCGATCATGAGGCTTGTGGGTTATGGGCCCACGCTTCCTCCACACGGCTCTATCGCTATGCAACTTCCTTTCTCTTTCAAGCATTCGCTCACCCAATGTATCGTGCATGACTCTAAGTTAGCAAAGATAGGGGAGTGACAAGAGCGGACAACCCAATGTTCCTTTCGGAACCAAACATAGACCAAGGCTAAGAACGACAAGACTAAAGACAAGACTTCGACCCGGGAATAGCAACGATGCCCTTATGAAAGCCTATTGGATTATAATTGCGACAAGTAACACAAATTCATCATGGAGCATATCAATTACAATAACCCACACTAACATGTACCTATCTCAAGGAGAACAACATGCGTATTCATTCCAAAGACACAATCAAGTTCTACATTAATGCATGTGAGATGAGCTAACAGTTCATTATTCCATGAATACAGAGATGCCTACTAATTTCAAGCAAATTATGCGAAGCCAGTAATGGTCATGCGGGGTTTAACGAGGATGGAAAGTATCATGTATATGAAAAATGAACGAGCATGGTATACACGTCAACAAATGAGGTCAAACATAGCATGGCGAGGTACATCATAAAATAAAACTAAACGTTATTCGAGGATACATAAGAGCAGAATGACAATTATCACATCTAATAACAAGGATCATATAATAGGTTGAGAATGACGTGTAATCATGTGACGAGATACATTTAAGAGCGTAAGTAATACATGATACTAGCGATACATGATAAGGCATGATCATAGTCAAGAATCATTTAAAGGAGTTCATCATAATGTCCATGAAAATAAGAGGGATCACCACAGAGTAACAAATAGAACATCACGACGATAGATCATAATCATGCTAGGAATGAACTGTCGTAGGGCACATAAAACGGTACGATAGTTATCAATCATAGAACAAGTACAACACGTGATCATTTGGCGGGTCATATTGGAAATCATAAGCCCTACAAGACACTACTAGCACATATCAAACATAAACACAATCAAGGTAACTCGACTAAATTCATTCTAACATACATGCATCATGCGTTTGAGAAATCATGATATAGCGTGGTGTGTGATCATGCGAGGTGTCCGGTCATACGTTCATGCAAGCACGAGAGAATATCATATGGTAATAGGGAAATACCACCGAGCGATAACATGTAAGTTAGCATCACGAAAAGCAAATCGATCATAGAATTCATCATTAGTCTAATTTTCATGAGTAAGACATCTAGGATGATATGAAAGAGGAGAATCACACTATCAGGGACCTAGCTCAAGAGGGAATCAGCAACGACGTAGGCAAGATACAAGTTCGCACAAGTCACAACCGAGGATCCTACATGATGCTAGAAGCTCAATATAACATACGATACATGCATGCAACTAATCATGACGATGCATAAGAAATCACTCAATCATATTCCACGATATAGAAGCATGAGAAGAGTTCAGCGATGCATAATACGAGTCGAAGTAATGGGCAATACGATTAGAATACGGGGCATGAGTGCAGATCAACACATAACATGACAAAATATGCATTCATTAAAGCTCAATTATACAACATATTCTCCATCCTACCCACGTAATCATACAACAATATTAACTTGCAGAATCATCAACAATAGTCAATTGACGAATAAAAATAGATGGGCGTGCTATAGATTCTTGTCACAAATGAGCAATAAGTGTTGACACGTCAGCATCCAGCATGTTAATGCAATCATCTACAAGCATTCATATAAAGGGGAGTTGATCACACTATCATGAACCTAATCAAAGAGGAAATAAGGATCATGTAGGTTCACATCATATGGTTCATCCTTCCAATCAATCATACGATCAATAGGCCAAGTAAACATGCTATAACAACATACAATCATGATAGAAGGCAAGACACAACACGAGACTCAAGCAATATAATCAATCACATATGTAATAGGAAGAGTAGTCTGTACTAATGGTCATTCGCAAAGTATATGCAGGAGGCTATAAAATCATATCATGCAATTCAGAGAGAGCCACCATTACAACCGGACAAAGATCCCTAAGGGCAACCATTGACTTTTCCCAATCGACTCATCACCTTTCTTTCCCGTGTGACTCTGGTACGACTCTTTATGGCAAAGACACTCTGGTTGATCGTCATGAGGATTGAGAAGGACAGTCTCAGAAACACCTCACTCTTGATTCAAAATGACACCAAGAACTACCTACCAATACTCACTCAGACAACCTTCATAACCATACATGATTTTCTGACACAATGTGTTTACCAACCTGATTCCCGTGAAAGATACTGACATCCGGAAGAAAGACTCAATAGCACCGTCAAAGGTTTAACAAACATAGTGGAAGGGGGTTGTTTCACACAAGCTGGGTTTGACAATGTAGAAATAAAGGCACTCCCGCTATCTCGTTTGCACAGGTAATTCAATGCACATTTCATAGTTAAGGCACTCAAATCAGATCTCTAGCATAACAAGCATTTAGCACAGAATCAATTAATAACACTCATAATCATCTCCTTGGAAACTTCCAAACCCATCTGTAAAGAGCAAGCTAGTATTTTGCCTACCCATTCCCGACTACACCCAATGGGGTGGTCTAACGCCTTTACTACCCTCTCATTCCCCGTTTGGTCGGTTTTCCTCTTTTATAACAAGCCAAGTTCGTTACTTTTTCCGATTTGGGTTAGGCATCTTAAGTTCATTTTGCCCCTTTCAATCCTTTTCAAAAGTCCTTGAAATTTGTGGGCGATTTTCAAAACGTACACTCGACCCTTGTGTACCCGAATTGCACAACCTCAGCTCTGATACCATCTTTGTAACGGCCCAGAATTATGATTTTCGGGTTACGTTTCAAGGGATGAAAACCCTTGTTCGGATCTTGCAATCCAGGTACGGGTCGAGGTTCCAAACTCATTTAAGATTAGTAGAAAGAGGGATTTCAAACCCTAAAAACCTCGAAGTGCCATTGGGTACCCTTAACATGTCCTAAGACTATGTCGCGAAATTCGGTTCAAATGAAAGTAAAGCGGAAACAAAGTTAAGATACAAAGTGTCACGGTAGAGCCGGGTCAAAACCAAGACGTAAGCGAATGATTACCATTTATACCAAGTTAGAGAATTAGTCAGGTTCTTCAATTCGCCAAAGGAAACCCCGTCATATAGACATCGAGTACTCAGAATCTGTAGAAAATACCTTGAAAAAAGAACAGGGAAATGAGTCAGATCGAGCCACTCATGCGGGACCGACAGTCCTCGCTGAGGCCACATAGTATGTGCTATACCTAATAAAGATGCTCTAATGCAGTACGAAAGTTAAACACACTAGCATGCTCCTAGTTATAATAATGTGTAAAAATATTGTAAAGGGGCCCAAGACAATGCCAAGTGGCATATCCCTCTCCTACCTCCACCCCCTTCCGATAGGGCGGAGACTGGCCAGCTCGTGAATGCATTCCATCATAATCGGGCGGCACGCATGCCTAACCCGCTCCACAATAAAGCCCGCAGGCATCTCATAATATAACGAAGTTCATGACTCGATTGACTCAGGGTACCCGATGAGGCTGGGCTACCCTATGACCCTAGCAAAGACTCTAGGACTATCACAGATAACGGTCGTTCTGTTTCAAATGCAATAAGTAAGCAGATACTCATTCAATTAGTGCAACCTAAACAGGATACTACATGACATGCTTTTATGCATATGCAACACCTAACATAAAATGCAACAACAGGCATGAATGTCCAACCTGAGTAAGCCCCCTACGGAACTTACCTGAAGATGCAGAACAACAAGATAACACAAGCAGGGCCCAAATGCAAGTCCAAGGCAATCCAAAAGCAATACACACCTATCATCAAGTCATTTTTATAAGCTACCGGTCCATCATTCATACACAAGAAACCCAAGTTCTCACATCCTCAAAATGAATCGATGGTAAAACCATTTTCCAAAACCTTTTCTATACGATCAACATCAACCAAAATCATTTTTCCCAAACTTCAACTCATAAATCTCAAGTTAAATCAACTCAGAAAATCAACAATTCCTTTAAAGTCATAATTAGCCAAATCCTGACATTAAACATTTAAACCTTAAAACTAATCTCTCAAAATCATTTTATAGAAATAATTCCGGCATTTTTGTTTTCAAGACAACAATCCTTAAGGAGATAATTCCAAAACTGGAAAATCTCTTTTAAATAATTTATCATCAATATATATAATTAACATCATCTACTTTATTAATAATTCCTTACCAAAAATCACATATTTAAATCATTACACAATACTTATCCCAATAATATTATTTTCAAATACTTTTATAATCCATAAAATTCACAAATATATATTTATTATAAAACTCCATAAATCGCATAATAACAATAATATTCTAATAGACTAACAATAACACAAAACAATTAACATGTAAAGGATTTAACAACAACAACAAAGCCCTCAGCCCAAAGATATAACCCGGACAGAAAAGCCCAACCAGATCCGGCCCATAAAATAAGAAAGTGGAGGGGGAAACCAGATCCCACAACCCAAGTGTTATAACCCGGAACCGAAAGACCCAGACCCGCCCAAAAAGAAAACCCGGATCTGAAGCAATAGGCCCAAAGCCTGCCCATCTCAAGCCAAATCCCCAAAGCCGGATGCAAAATGAAATGACCCTTATACTAACCCGGATCCGGCCCATTACTTTAGCCCAACACAAGGAAAGAAAGGAGCATCGTCTCCCTCCTTGAATCAGGGACGGGACAGAGCGACGACGAAAAGCGAAGGGAAGGGGAGAAAACTCAGGCCACCGCCGGCTCCCTTTCGACACCACACTCATCCAATCCCGACCGAAAGGAGTTCCCGACCCCAACCCACACACATAGATTCAAACGCGAGGGAAGGAGAGGAAGAAAGAGGGATTACCGAAGGCACCGATCTCTGATTCCGGGATGCTCGAGGGCGGCTCCGGCGGCAATGGCGGTTCTCGATTGAAATCGGCGAGGAGGAAGCCTGGCTCGCCTAAGAAGAGAGAGGAATGAGGACAAGCGAGACTGAAGGGGTTTTGAATCGAATCGAAGACATGAAGCGAGGACCCACCTTGGACGGAAACAGAGGAGGAAGCTCGCGCTCCGGCTCCGGCAACGCTCCTGGGCTGCTAGGGAGCTCGGCTCTGGGGTCCGAAGACTTCCGGCTGCTGGATCTACTGCATGAAGAGGAAGAGGGGCCGACGGTTCCACGAAACGAGGAGGAAGAGAAGCTTTATCTTCTCGGCGCACAGAGGGCGCTCCCTGGGCTCATGTCGATGACGCGGCGAGGAAGAACGAGTGTTCTTCTGGACGAAGAGAAGGGAAACGAGGAGGCTGCTGGAGGTGTTACAATGGGGAGGTCAGAAATCAGGCAAAGGAATTGGCTCGACATTTTGGCCTCAATTTGGGGTTCCTTGGGCTGATATGGTGAAGAAGATAAGAAGGGAGAGGGTGGGCTGTGAGGGTTGTCGAATGTAAGGGATAAAGGAGGAAGCTTGTTGAGGTTCTGCACCACATTGGGAGCTGTAGCCTGCAGGTGAGGAAGAGGACAAGAGAAAAGAGCTGGAGAGGGAGCAACGGAAATCAGAGAGAAGAAGAAAATTTAAGAAAAAAATTTGGAATATGTCCCAAAAGATATCTAAATGCCCTAATAAAATATTTCGAAATTCACTCTATTGACTTTATCCGACCTAACCCAAAATGATTTTCAAATTCCCAATTCAGAATTTAATAAAGAACTCCAAATATTATTTTAAATTTTCACTAAAAAAAATGCCGGAACTCATTTTGAAATATTTAGAATAAAACCAATAGCTTAAGGACGGAAATTCCAAACCTCTCAAATCTTAGAAAGCAGAATGATTATAAATCACTATTTGAATAATTTAATATTATAAAATTTCCCGGTCTTTACAGGGCCCGTCGGCCCGCTTGGGCCAATTGCTCTGTCCAAGCCCGCCTTTTTTTACCGAGTGGGCTGGGCGGGCCGGGCAGGTTAGCCCACCTCTGCTCAGGTCTAGTTTCTTGGAGTCCAAACAAAAGGCTGAGACACTTCGCTTGCTCCGCATACACCCTACCATGGCCCCCGGGCACCACAAGAGAGTAGGGGTGTGCAGAAAAACCCGAAACGATTGACACGACACGAAAAAAACCCGAAACTGAAAAGACACGGCACAAAAATGACACGAACCGCTAAAACACGACATTAAACGGTTCGTGTTCGGTTCGGGCAAATCCCCTCATCAGGTACCCGACACGAACCTATTAATTTTTTTTTCGTGTACGGTATTTTAATGATAGTACTAGTATTATATAGTCCCTTTTGTATCACCTAAGCGAATTAGCTCATTTGGTTTGGGACTTTCGGGGTCCTTTTGTTAAATTGAAATAGGCGTTGTGTTCGAATCCTATACCCATATTTTTTGGGCTTCAAAATCAAAAGCTGCATTTTTTTTATTAAAAAAAAATCCGTTTTTATGTTGTTTTAACTTTAAGTATTACAATTTACAAAGTTGCAAACCTAGCAGAAAAACTCTCTCTCTCCAAATTTAGTCTCTCTCTCTCTTTCTCTCCAAATCCACTTAATCCATGAAGGTGAATCGACTCGAAGAAGGCCATAAGTCCCCAGATCCGCCCTCTCTCTTTCTCTCCAGATCCAGTGAAGGCGAATAGACTCGACCCGGTGAAGGTACATGAAAAGCCTCCAGATCCGCTGGACCGCCGTCTCTCTTTCTCTCCAGATCTGGAAAAGCCGACTTGACTTGCCGAAGGCAATAAGCTATTGTCTCGATTTGGCCTCTCTCTTTCTGGCCAGATCTTCACTTCACAGCATCTCTGAATTCTACTGGTCGCAGGCTGATATGTCGTTCGTGCATACATGCAAATGTGAAGGGGAAGGTGATTGACTCTTCAATTTCTACCCGGAGGTCTCCTCCCTTCTCTTATTGGATTCAATTCGATGCTCTTTTGGGTGGAATTTGTAGATATTAGGATTTGACAAAATTGAAAAGTTTTCAATTTGGTGTAAATGTATCATATACAGTCCTTAATTGAAGGATCTTTTGAATATTTTCAATTTGGTCTAGATATATGGTTAATTGAGAGCTTGTATGTATTAAATTATGGTTTATTGCTTGCTGTTTACAAATCAAGAGGTGCACAGTTGGTACACCAATAACTCAATTTTCAATAGGTTTTAACAAACGGTTCGTGTCGGGTTACACGGGTATCCGACACGGAACCATTTTGTGTTTTCGTGTTAGGTATTCGGGATTAACCGTGTCGTGTTCGGGTCAGCGTTTTCAACCTTATCGGTTTCGGGTACCCGACACAATTTACCAGGTCGTGTCGGGTACCCGGTTATGCACACCCATACAAGAGAGAACCAACGTTCGACTATCACGAATAACAAACCCAGAGGCAGCAATGCCCGAACCAACCACAGCTCTATCAAAATTGAATTTGGTAAAGTCGTCGGGTGGCCTTTTTCATTTTACAATTTTATGTTTTTTTTTGTTCTGTTTTGGTGGGTAAGTACTCTTATAGTACGTGGGCATGTCATCTTCTTGTTCTTCCAATTGTGCTTTTCTCCAAATTATCCTATATTTTTTTTTATATCAATTCTTCTGGATTCCTAACGTCATTGTTGTCAAATAGGATTCTGTTTCTCATTGACCAAATGCCCTAATAGGGAAAAGCAAGGATTGATTGCTGTTATGCCAAGATATTTGCAAAAATGTCCGTAATTATATTCTTAAATTTTTTTTCTTTGTCCGTGTTCCAGATTATTTGCTTAATTTGTCTATCCATTCTACCGATAATGGATAAAGAAATTTGACATTCGATAAAGACGTCGGTAGCATTTTTACAATTATAGTTGCAGAGTGGGCAATCAAGTTAGACATGGACTCTTTTATCTTGTAATATGACTTTCATTAGGGTCTAAAAAAATCGCTAAAATAACTAATACTACCTCCGTCCAAAAATACATGTCCCTTTACTATTCGTTCACTTTTTTTAGGAGTTAAAAACTATATAAAATATTAAATTTTTTAATAATTATAAACTTATTATCAATAAGTTTATAATTATTAAAAAAAATAATAAAAAAGTTAATATTTTATATAGTTTTTATCACCTAAAAATACGTGCTAAAATAAAAGAACATGTATTTTTAGACGGAAGAAGTAGTTGAAAAATATTTCTGTTATGGCCCAATTGCCAGTTGCCATAACAGAAGTTGTTGTTGTTGCTGTACGTGATAGAGAACAAGATGAGAAGAGAATCTGTAGAATTGGGATGAGGAAGTAGAAGAAGGTAGGAGATGAGAGGAAGGTAGGAGAGAGTAAGGGTAAAGTGATTTGATTATTTCCATGATATCCCCAATTACAATACCTAAGGGTATTTATACCCTAAACCCCTAATACTAGGGATATAACACTTTCATTATATGAATTTTTAACCTATACTGTTTTAAATGATTCTTATACAATTCTTTTTATTAGATAAGAATTTGGCCGATGAAGAGCCTAATCAAAAATTTTCTTATACAAATTATACAATGCTTATGGGGTGGTCGATGGTTAGTCAGTTCCCGAACTATTTCCTTGTATAAAAATATAATAAAGTAAGAGAAGGGTAAAAGTGGAATAAAGAGGGAAATGTGGAGGAAAACCGTGGGCTCCAACAGACTCCTTTGGTTTCTTTCCTTTCCCATCCCTCCCCTTCCCTTGTGAGGATTCCTTGTAACAGCCGATGTTACATTCGTTGTTACACTTAACTATTTTATGTATAAATTTATATTAAAAAATTAAAAAAATTATATTTATATTTTATAAACTTATATTAACATGTTTATAAAATTTTATTATGAAAAATGATTATTAAAAATTATGGATAAGTAAAAGATTGATTATTTTATAAAATATTTTTTTTTATTTTTCTAAAACATATATTTTTAAAATAAAAATTTATAGACATGTTAATATAAGTGTATAGGATATAAATATAATTTTTTTTAATTTTTTAATATAAATTTATACTCAAAATAATGAGTGTAACACGTAAAATGTTACGGTGGATTCATACCGTCCTTCCCGTATACAAACAAAACTCCCTCAACAAACTCTCTCCGCCGGGTGAACACCCTCTGCAGCTCTGCTTCGCCTTTTCTTTTTTCTTTCTTTTTTTTATATAGAATCGATTTGCTTCTCTTTTTTCCATTAATTGAACACTATTAAAAATTACCATAGTACGCTGTATATATTTTTTTTAAAAAAAAAAAACAAAACATTTTAACCAATAAATGGACATAAACTATGAAACGAATTACTCCAGTTTTGGACTAGAGGATCTGACCTTGATAAAGATCCTCTGCAATGCAACTATTTGTTTTACGCAAAAGCTAAATATACCGCTAATCAATATTATAATACTAAAGGAGAAGTCGCCTACGACATGTGGCGGCTTCTCCTTTAATGTAGGGATTTTTAGTTAAGGTTTAATTAAATTATTTAGTATAATCCAATTAAAAATTAAGTCCATATCTATTAATCTTTATTAATATTATAATTAATAATACTAATTGATTTGGATATCTAGATATTATGGTTACCAATTATTTTAATTATCTTATTTAGTTTAAAACATTTTCCATTTCTATTTAATCCATTACATATCCTTGACAATCATTATACGTTTGACGATAATCGGCGAGTCACATTTCCATTTCTTAAAAACCTCTACTCTGATCATTCTATTGCATTTTTATCAAATTCTAACCATATTTTTGTAATTTTCAATTTTTGTAGATATTCGAATCCATTGATAAAATGTTATTAACGATTTGAATTTTAAACTTTTACATTTTTTGTTGCTTTATAATCGATTCTAACAATGTTTTTTTGCTCAGGTCGAAGATGGAGAACTGTTTAACTTTATTGGATGATCTAAATGCAAAAGGAAACTACAAAATTCGAGCTCGTGTTATTCACAGTTGGAAAAGCAAAAGTTCAAAGAGTGGATAAGAAGTCAAGTTCGTGTTTTTTCTTAGTCCCGTGTTATATTCCCTGCTGATTTCAGTTCTATGTGGTGCCATATTATTTCACCAATCCTTCATGTTAAATTGTGGTATTTTCGAAATATGTTTTCTTTAAATAAATAAATAATTACTTCATAATATTTAAGTGGTATGTTCTGTAGTCCTATCTGGTTGTTACAACAAATATTTCACCATAATCCAATACAAATTGAAATCCTTATCTTCAACTAGCATCGATTTAATAGGTATTTATTCTATTGGATTGTTTTGAAATTTAAATAACAATATATTTCTTGGATTATTTTACAATTTAAACAATACTTTATTATATGTTTTAGTTAAGATTTGACCATTTAGGATAAGAATTAAATCAAGATGTAGACAAATTTTCCAATTATATAAATAATTTGTTTTACCCGCGTATTTATGCAGTTTATTAATAAATTATATTTTATTACTACTCCGTATATATTATTCATATTTAAATTATTTTTATTAAAATGTGAATATTTTTTATTTTAGTTTTTCTTTGTTAAAAATAAATCAAGAAATAATCAACTAATTGTATAAGACATGCTAATGAATTATAAATTCAGTTCACAATTTTATTGATACTATCTCATTGTCATCATAGAATGTATATAATATAATGAGATAGTCCATTTTTAAAAGACTTATATTTGATTTGTCATATTCTTTCTTTAATACAATGGAATTGAAGGAAACTTCATATAGAGATCTCTACCATCGATTTAAGATTAAAAAAAAAAGTCAAATAATTTTAACAGTGCGTCATTGCATCTCTAAAATGAAAAGGTCATGTGAAAATTAATGTTTGATATTGTACACAATTAGATTTTAGAAAAAGACCGTGCCTTAGGCACGGGAACTGAACTAGTTTTTACTGGATACACTACTAAGCTTCGCAACCCCCTGCATACCGAACTTCGCTACCCCTTGCGGACCTCACCGGGCATTGGGCCAAACACGCCCTAAGAGACCATCGACAAAACATCCGCAAGAAGTTGCGGAGAGAGGTCCGCATTAGGACGTGGAGTTTCCTAACCTATATGGAAAAAAAATAAAAAATAAAAAAAAACCTCTCCAAAAAGGTCCACAATTAGGTGCAAAACTTTTTTTTTTGCTGATATTGTGTTACCTATTAACTTTGAACAAGTGGACTTCAGAGCTTTCGATTGGAGGTCTGGACGTCGTCGGAGGCTCGCGATGGCTCGTCGGACCTACGTGGAGCATGGGTGAGGAGGGTGGTGAAGTCTGAGGGTCGTTTGGATCGAAAATGAAGGAGAACAACTCACCGAAAGTTTGGTTCGCGATCGAATCGGGCGGCTTTCACAAAGATTCTAACTTTGAACAAGTGGACTTCGGAGCTCTCGATCGGAGGTCTGGGCGTCGTCGGAGGCTCGCGATTGCTCGTCAGACCTACGTGGCACATGGGTGAGGAGGGTGGTGAAGTCCGAGGGTGGTTTGGATCGAAAACGAAGGAGAACGACTCACCGAAAGTTTGGTTCACGATCGAATTGGGCGGCAGGGAGAGAGCAAGAGGCGGTGGGGGAGTGAAAGAGGTCCGCATCTTGATGCGTACCTTTTCTTTTTTTCTTTTTCTTTTTTTTTGTTTATTTTTTTTAAAAAAATATCTAAAGTATTCCGTAACCGGATGCGGACTTAACTCCGCAAGGAGTTGCGGAGATTAGCGGAGTAAAGGCTATTTGGCACAACGCCAAAAGTATTCCGCAACAGGGTGTGGACTTAACTTCGCAAGGAGTTGCGGAGATTAGCGGTGGTTCCAGTAAAAATTAGCGATGTTTTATGGTCCGTCCCCACCTCCCTCAAAACTCACAAAATTACGTGGCGCCATCTCAAACCTAAGGGTACACGGTATCTCCCTGTACTCTCACCACACACAATTACAACTCCTTTTGCTATTGTGTTGAGTGTTGAGTTGAGAGATCTTTCCATCCATTTCCTAACAATAACCATGGAGGCGGAGGTGGATACGAGGCGTGGGTTCCACCCTTGAACTCTCAAGGGCCCCACCCCAAGGCACATGGAACCCTCAATCCCCTGCGAATTGACGTTTTTGCCCTTACCCGCCCTCCCTTTTAAAAGCAACCCCCTCCACCCATGCCGATCTCTCTCCCATTCCATTCCTCATTCATTAGTCATTTCTCCTCTCCATATCGATCCGTCGTTTTGTTTTAAGTGGAAAAATGTTGGGGCTATTTAGCAGCTCGGTGGTGTCGCCGCCTGAGGAGCTGGTGGCCGCCGGTAGCAGGACTCCGTCGCCGAAGACCAACTCTGGTGAGCTCATCAACCGATTCCTCCAGAGTAACCCCTCCGCCCTGTCCGTACAAGTCGGAGACCATGCCCAACTGGCTTTCACCCACGCCAGTGAACCCCCTCTCTTGCCCAGGTTTCAAAATTAGTACTCCATCTTACTTACAAATTTTATAATTCCAAATTGCTGAAATATATTTACTGCAGTTCCGTCAATCTTTGTTTTGTTCATTCGGTTGCAATAATTCCTTATTTATATCCTTTCTTAAGAAGAAGAAAGAAAAAATTCATTATTTGTTTTTTATTCGGTTGCAAAATTTTACTGTAACTTTGATAAATACTGCAGTATTCACTGTAAGTGATTATACTCCATACTCCATATTTTACAAATGCTACAGTAATTAGTAGTAAATTTGAAGGGACGGATATGACCTTGATGGATGATTAGATGAACAGCTGACTACTATTAAATCAAAGAATCTGATACTATAAGTTTGGAAAACTAACTGTAGAATAATTAGATCTAATTGTCCGTATTGTTTAAGTCATTTTAAAATTGTGCACAAGTTTTAATAAAACATTCACACGTCAATTAATATCATCATATGATTCCACTAACTTTTGCTTAAATTTTACTCCTTCCGTTCCTTTATATTTGACACTTTTAAAGCGGACACGTTTTTTTAAAAAGGTAAAAAATGTATAAATATTATTTTTTTCTCCAATTTTTTTTTAATAATATTAAACTTAATACTAATAAGTATGAGATTATTAAAAAAAATTATATAAAAAATAAATATTTTATATAGTTTTTATTACCTCAAAAAGCATGCCTAAATAGTAAAAAGACAAATAAAAAAGAACGGAAGGAGTACTCCATATTGTTTTTTAATACCCATTACATTTTTAATCAATCAAAATCTTTAACAAAGTCAACAACACACAAATCTATACAAATTATTATTATCCCCTATCTAAAAAAAATTAAAATGACATAGTATATTTTAATACATCTAAATTAGTCTAAAACAGCTTAAATTTTGAGACCGATGGAGTATTTCTTTTATAGGTTTTTCATAATATTTTACTAATATTAATAGAGATAAAAGAGTATAAAATAAGTAATGAATTATAAAACTAGTTTATCTTAGTTGAAAAAGGATGAGTTTTTATTACTTTTTGATCATAAGTTCAAATCCCATTAATTTCACTTTTTCATAATTTAATTTCTCCTAAATTTTTTATACTACAAATATCTAATTAAATATGCATTTAAGTTTTTCTCCAATCTTTTTAAATAAAAATATTCTTTTCTTTATATATAAAATATTTTCTAATGAAAATGCTATCTAAATTAAAATTTTAAGATTTTTTATAATATATTTAAATAAAAATTTACTTTTTAAACAGACATGAAAAAAAAATATCGATTTTTTTTATCCATCCCTAAAAATAATTCCAGGATCCGCCGGATGGTAAAATTATCTTGAATTTTTTTTTGGAAATGGCCAAAAAACAAAAAATAATTCGGAGAATAGCCAAATTCTAAAAGATTTTAGCGTTTTAGTCAAAATAGGGTAAAATCGCTGTTACAAACAGCGACTTTACCCAAGTCTTTTAAAAAAAATATTAAAAAAAGTAAGTCGCTGTTTATAACAGCGACTTACCTTATTTTATTATTTTTTATTAATTTTAAATTATAAGAAATTAATTTATTTAAAACCCAAAAAAAAAGTTATATATTGGGAGAGTCGCTGTTTGAAACAGCGACTCTCCCTTTTTTTAATTATTTTTAACCTAGATACGGGCAATGGAAGACGATCAGAGGAAAAGGACCAACAGTTACCGCCTCCGCCGCTCTCTCCGACCGCCTCCGCCTGGGCTCCCTCCTACCGCCTCCGCCAGGGCTGTCTCCTACCTTTACCGCCTCCGCCGCCTCCTAGGCTCTCTCCTACCGCCTCCGCCTGGGCACCAGCAATGGGAGACGAAGGGAACCAACAGCCGCCTGGGCTCTCTCCTACCGCCTCCGCCAGGGCTATCTCATACCGTTACCGCCTCTGCCGCCTGGGCTCTCTCCTGCCGCCTCCGCCTGGGCACCAGCAATGGAAGACGTAGGGCACCAACATCGACTCTCTCCTACCGCCTCCGCCTGGGCTAAGCAATTACCGCCTCCGCCTCCGAATTAGGGTTCCTCGCTTCCGAATTCGGCTTCCTCGATTCCGAATTCGGCTTCCTCGACCGCTAATCAGCGAACCTCGCCTCCGAATTCAACGATTTCATAACGATGTCAATCAATGTTTTGCTGTTCGAACTTGTTTTTGTTCTCCGACCTCCCCGTCTCCTGTTTTGCTGTTCGACTTCTCCGACCTCTCCGAAGGCCTGGGCTCAGCGAGAGTAATTACTACCCCACTCGCGCCAATTCGCCCTCCTCTGTGTCTTCTCTGGCTTCGCTGTCTAGCGACGGTGGCTCGTCTAATTCGATGGCGGATGTCAAAGGCGGAGGGCTGGGGCCGGGGTTTGTGTTCGTCGTGGATCTTTGTACGGCCGAGGATGAGCTTCGCGCTCGCTGAAGAACGAGCTACAGGTCGCCGGAGAATTCAATGGTGGGTCTGATTAACTTCTACGTTTTGAAACAGCGACTCTCCCAATATATAACTTTTTTTTTAGTTTTTAAATAAATTAATTTCTTATAATTTAAAATTAATAAAAAAAACAAAATAAGGTAAGTCGCTTTTTACATTTTTTAATATTTTTTTTTAAAACCTTGGGTAAAGTCGCTCCTGTTTTGGCTAAAACGCTAAAATCTTTCGGGATTTGGCTATTCGCCGAATTATTTTTTGTTTTTTTGGCCATTTCCAAAAAAAATTCAATTATCTTAAACCCGGTCGCCGTATGTATGGACGGGAGAAAAAGACAAAAGTGGGTGGCCCGGATCAGATTTGATTTCGGGTCAAACGGGTATGGGTTTTACTTTTAACGCCAGTAACTGAATCAATCTCAAGCAAGTGAGCAACGGCAAACCATGGCCAGAATTTTCGGGTTAAGTGGGCCCACCTGTATTTATGAGTATTTCAGTGCATGCCTAGTATGTGGCAGAACCGCAATTCCATCACAAACTGACGATTCTTTGTCACATGACGCACCACGTGCCTTCCTTGGCTACGTGGCCACACGTGTGCCGGCTAGCCTTCATATTTTTACTGCTTTTTATTTACGGACTACTGTATTACATTTTCACTTTGGTTTCCCAACTAGGCTGGTTATTCGAGTTGAACATTGGTTTACATTCATTTGTTTAGGTTTTAAAGGTAAGGTATTAAATTTTACACATAAAATATTTATAATTATCATTTTTTGTGAGTTTGGAGGAAAAGATGAAGAGATTTTTAGCCATCCTAAAGGTATTAGTTATTCCCATTCAAATTAAGGAATAGAAGAGTAACATTTTTGTATGAAAATAAGGAGAAGAAGGAGAATGATTAGAATAGTAATATAATCAATGTATCTTAACCTAAATATGGACTATATTCATAAGAGTAATTATTACCTTTCTCTACCAAAAAACAAACGGGGGGTTAATTCGTTTATAAATAATCCAAATTTAAAAATGTGTTTATACTCGATTCGTTTAGAAAATAATCGATATCGAATTGAGTTTTTTTTAGTATTAAACAGTATTATTTATTTAAAGTATAGTAACTTAAAGGAAATGTTTGAATTTCATAAAATTTGAGTTTAAACCAAGCAAGTTGAGCATTGAACCAAGTTTAAAAATTTTTTATACTCGACTTGTTTAGAAAATTAATGAACACGAGTTGAGCTCGAGCCGAACTCGAACTACTCGGCTCATATAACAGCCCTGTTCCCGATCAATAAAACTTTACGTATACGGGTACAATATGATTAGAAAACTCAAAAAAATATTGATTAGACTGGCCTAGAAATATTTCTATCAAAATAGGTAATATTTTTTAGGAAATCTACATTTATTAAGAGACTATTATGATGAAATGTCTTTTAGAAAATATTGTACCTTTTAGTTTGGTTTAACAGTTACAATTGGAAAGATGGATTGGAAATTTGGTAACATGAAATGTTTAAATTTACATTGAAAATTGATAATAAAATGAATAATAAATAAATAGGTTTAATAATAATGAATGAAAAAAGTAGTCTAGCTAAAATACGGAGTATTAATTGATATGGAAAATAATACTACCTCGATCCAAAAATGATGTCGTTTGACTTTTTAACACGTATTTATAAAGTGTTTTTTTTTTTTTTAGGTAGGAGGCATAAAGTGTTTAAATTACCCGATTTACCGCCACTTTTGGGCATTTCATCCTTTTTTTTTTCTCAACGTTTTTACCGACGGTTAAATTTTTGCATATGGATTGTATGGGCAGGTCATTCGCCGTGAAGGATGAGATATTCTGCTTGTTCAAGGGAGCTCTCAACAACCTGGGGAGCCTAAGGCAGCAGTATGGCTTGGCCAAGACGACGAACGAGGTTACTTTGGTCATCGAAGCTTACAAGGCGCTTCGTGACCGCGCACCTTACCCTCCCAACCATGTCGTCGGCCACTTCCAGGGAAACTTCGCCTTCGTCGTCTTTGACAAGTCCACTTCAACCCTCTTTGTGGCCTCTGTAAGCACATTCCACACCCCCACCTATGCAATTATTGATCCCAATTGAATATGAATATGAATCTGATTTGTTGATTCGGGTTTTGGGTTCGCAACCTTATAGGACCAAATTGGCAAGGTTCCTCTCTACTGGGGAATCACTGCCGATGGTTACGTTGCGTTTGCCGATGATGCTGACCTGCTCAAAGGTTCTTGTGGGAAATCACTTGCTCAATTCCCTCAAGGTGGGGTTTGGTTTTATTTGCTTATTTTGACTCTTAATTTCTCCCTTTTTTCGGTAGAATTTATGGGGCACCTACCTTTGATTGGTCCCATTTGCTGTGCAAACAATGATGTTCTTATCTAAATTGAATTATTGAACCACAAAAAGTAAAGAGTGTAGAGTGGTAAAGCACAATTATTGGAGGGGAAAATATCTATGAATTGCAACTTCCCACCAAATCCACCTTACAAGATAAAATATTAGAATCTGTTTGGCGCAATGTGCTGATTGCTTGTAAAGAGCTTATTTGTGCTAATAAAGAACTTATTGTTTATATGTATTCTACACCAAACGGGGTTGTGCAGGGTGTTTCTACTCGACGGCAATTGGAGGGCTGAAAAGCTATGAGAATCCAAAGAGCAAGATCACAGCCATTCCTGCAACTGATGAAGAAATCTGGGGGGCCACCTTCAAGGTATATACTTGTTTATCTCTTTGTCTAAGTTGGTGGTTCTCAATACTCAATCTTTCCTTTTCATTTATATAAGATAAAATATCGCACATTGCGCGTAACAGAAATGTCCCTTTCAAAGCCCAGTAACTTTCAACCTAGCTGAGCGCGAACATTATCTTGTGTTGAATATTGATCGATTGAGTGTCGTATTACGTGTTGAATTGTGACATTGACGGATTCGTCTAGAGCACTCGTAACATTACATAGGCCCACAAAACATTCATAACATTTTATCCATTTGAATAATTTGTACCCAATTGATTTGGGTATGGGTGTTGAGACCCACAGATTCATTGATGTTTGCCTTAATCCATGTTTTTTGGTGGTATGGGTTTCAGGTGGAAGGGCCAGCAGTTCTTGCAGCCACAAACTTTGGTGGTGTGCATTTGGTTTGATGCTTGTGATAGTTCACATAACCAAAAAAAAAAATGAAAGCAGTGAAAGTGATATGATCTACCAAATTTGAGTAGCTGTTTTTTACTTTTTACTCAAGGGGGGGAATCCATCCTTTGTAAATAAAGTGTGGGGCACTGTGGTTAATCTGGATAGTTAATTTGGGGGTTACCTTTTGGTAAGGTGAGACTCAGATGTGTTATGAGTAAATGGGTTTCTGTATCTCCTTGGTAGATGTAAGAAGTTACCTTTCCTAAAGTTAATAAAACGCTGCCGTTTTTAACATATGCTTCTTCCCCCCAACCCAATTAAATATGATTCCGTGGATCTAGGGCTGGCAAATGGTACAGAAATTACCATACCAACCACGTACCAACCATAAACCGAGTGTGTTGGTAACCACAATTGTGGTAACCAACATGGTGGTAACCATCTTGGTGGTAACCACGTGAAGGTGGTACGGTAATGGTAATGAAATCTGAATACAATGGTTACCATGGTTACCAAATATATATATTAATTTCTTTTATTTAATATTTTATTGTTATTACATTTAAGTTTTAAGCTTTTAATTTTTATTTTCTGTTTTGATTTTGACCTAAATTGGTCCTTTCTATTTTTTCTACTAGAAATATTAGGAACATTTTGAATGTTTGAAGACTTTGAACTTGTTTTGTTTGAACTTGCATGAACATTTTGAATGTTTGAATAATTGAACTTGGTTTGTTTCAAGACTTTGAACTTGATTGGTTTGAATTGGTTTGTACTTTAGGTCGTGGATTTGATTTATGTGAACTTTTAATAGGTGATAACAATATTATTTTTTGTAACCATATTTTTTTTCGATAACTTTGATGACTACCGGAAAGTAGCCAAGGGGTTTCAAAAAAAATACAAACATAATTACAGCTTGGTAACCATGGTAATGTACCGATGGTAACCACAAGTCGTGGTTACCACATATGCGGTAACCACGACTTGTGGTTGGTGCATGGTATGAAAATTTTTGTACCACTAGTTTGTGGTTGGTACGTGGTAATCACCATTTTTTGGTGGTTACCGTACCATGCCAACCCTACGTGGATCTCCTTCAGGAGTGTTTGTCAAATTATTCACAAAAAATAAAATATTTACCAAATTATTTAGGGTTTGAAAGTTTTTACAAAAATATTCACTAGGGTTCCACTTGTATTTTATAATTTCCCATAAAAAGCAAAAATCATATAAAATCACCATATCTTTCTATAATTTGCATTAATATCCTTGTATGTTACGTGTTTAGTTTATATTCCGCTTTAAAAATTTATAAATAGAACCTTGATCCTGCAATTTGGTATCAAAGCCAATTTAATTAAAAATAATCTGTATTTATCTATAAGACAATCTGGAGGTGTCTACTAATTGCCCCCATAAGACTTATCCTCATGCTTTACATTTAGATATAAACGATAAGCATTTTGGAGCAATTTTAAATGCCATTTCAGACCAACTTATAGATCTAAAACTCGAAGTTAAAAAATTAGAACAATTATATATTGAGATTAACAGTAAAATATTTAAGACTGTAAAAGAAACAGGCGGAGTACATCACTCAACCAATCTAAAAGCCATTAACGAAATTAGCCACCAGATAAGCTTAACATCAGGTGGTGAAATTAAGAAAGGAGATCCTTTTAAATATAGTTATCCATTTAAAAAAAATCCAAAAAGAAGTTTTCTACTAAATTAGATAATATAAAGAACAAGGCAACAGTAGAAGAAGACCAAGACGAAAATCAAAATCTTAAAAATGAATCACCATCCACTTCGACAAACAAAGAGATTCAGCACTAAGTTGGATGACCCAGAATGGAAGATGAAATTACAGAAACAAAAAACCATTGAAACCAACTTTATGAACCAAGAAGTCATGAGCGACGACGAGTCTGAAAAGAACTCAGACGAAGAAGCTGTGTATCAGCAGATGGGATTAATTAATCTAAAAGACATGGAAAACATTCCCATATCTAAAGTCCAACAAAGGTTAAATGAGATATTAAGACAAAGAAGGCTGAAGGAGAATGAACTAGTAGAACAAAATGAAGCTAGGAGACATTACAGACAATATGAACATGGTTCTACCAGCAATTATATACCTAGGTTAAAGCCTAAAGAATTTCTGGAAAAGAAGGAAAGATTTGGAGTAAGCATTATGCCAAACCATAGACCAAATCAAAGAGAAATTAATCTAGAGCCCATAAGTGAAACAGGTTATAAATTAAACCTAGATGGTGTTAGGAATAGACGTGAGATCGTAGAGTTCTGGAAGAAAAGTATGATGAGTGTATTAAACATGAATGTAGGTTGGAACTCTTCTCAATTCCTTAATTACATAGAGCATAGTTTCTATGGATGTATTGCCGACTAGTATGGAGCTATTGGTGATGAACCAAAACAAGAGCTTAGAAATTTAGCAAGCCCAATGACGATGTTCACCTTAATATGTGAATTAATAGAAGACGAATTCATTGGAGAAAAGGAAGATGAAGATAAGGAGGCCTTAAAATGGCAAAGAACTTTAAACAATCTCGAAATCTGTAACATGAAATATGTTGACAATTACATAACAGAATTCGAGAAGTATTATTATAAGATAGGGAAAAACAACACTAATCTGCAAATGTTCTTTGATAAACTTCCTGCCCCAATTAATGAACAAATAAGTGAAGAGTATAGAGAATTAATTAAAAATGGAGATAAAGATACTCTTGGTAATAGAATTTCATATGTTAGGAAATGGGTCGAGAAAAAATGTCGAGACTTGAGAAGCACCCAAAGAATGAAAAAACAATTCTTAACGTGTTGGGAGACGCCAACAGAATGGGGATGTAATAATAGAGATTACCAAGGAAAACGAAACTACAAGAGAAAAAGTTTCAATAAACAGAGAGGTGAAAAATATTATAAGAAGTATTATAAAAAACCATTCTCTAAAAACAGAAGGTTTTTCCAGAAAGCTTCGTTCTGTCCTAAGAAAAAGAAAAACTGCAAGTGTTGGGCATGCGGAGAGTCCGGTCATTATGCTAATGAATGCAAAAACAAGAAGAACAATAGATTAGCAGAAGCCCTAGGTAGTTTGGATTATATCGAGCTATCTAAAGATGAAGCAGTAGACCTAGCCCTAAGGAATAACAAAGGGATAGTAGAAATAATATAAGAAAAGCTTGAAGAATAAATAGAATCTGAAAATGAGTCAATAGAAGGTGAAGAGATTAATGAGATGATGGAAGGAGAAGCTCCTAGTGAGTTCTCTGATGAATATGAAATGACTACTTTAGCTCAACTACAACAAGCTGAAACCTCTATAGATGAGGAACAAGTTGAAGAAATGACTAGATCAGGGGTTGATTTCCCGATCATCGCTAAAGAACAGTTTGTTAAAAAATCATTATTCTCTAAATATGCTAAATATGTTTGCGAAGAAATGTCTGGAGATATAACTCTCAAGAATAATGAAAATCAAGCAACTGAAGTAAACTTAATCAATTGGGCAAACATTCAGAAACATAAGAAAGATAAAAAATTTAAATATATTTTCATATGTGGCATCCAAGTAATCATAACTCCATTACAAGACTATGGAAAAGATGTGCAATGCATTAATTTTGTTTGTGACATTAGGCATAAAAAGTTTAGTGATCAATGCATTAGTGGTATAGTCTGTAATTTGAGTCAAGGAGCAGTTTCTTGGATCTGTAGGCCTAACTATTATGTTAGTCTAGAAGATCATTATGCATCTAAATTCTTAGCTATAAAATTGTTAACAGAAGGTATTAGTATGCATAAGGGAACTTGTCCTTTACAATTAAAGTGGAAGGTAGTTTATAAGCTTGAGAATACTACAAATCCTCCACAAAAATGCCATATAGTAGAAGCTGAGAAACACGAGGTTGTAGGACCAAGCAAAGAGGTGGTACCTGTTAAGTTAAGAC
This sequence comes from Persicaria maculosa, assembly GCA_963922045.1. Lineage (NCBI taxonomy): Eukaryota > Viridiplantae > Streptophyta > Magnoliopsida > Caryophyllales > Polygonaceae > Persicaria > Persicaria maculosa. The sequence continues at coordinate 68,610,354 of OY998251.1, read as the reverse complement.
CTGATCAAATAAGACTTAAGACCATTTGGATAAACGCATTTGAAAATTCTACGGGTACTAGCAGTAATAAGGTTTTAACCATAGATGAAGAAGGTAGAATCCATACGAATGCTAAGCCACCTGTCAATCTATCTAGATGTCCAAGTTTATCTAGAAACACTAGTTTTAGGTTCAATCCTAATCTTAGTATTACTCCGAGGAATCAGGTAGCTACCACTAGTAGAAAAGACAAATCGTTTGTGGTAGATGAAGACATAGTGAGCATGATAGCATCATTAAACAAAAGGTTAGAAAATAAGATTATAACAGAACCAGGCAGACATAGTGTAGATCTAGGTTCTTATCCTTTTAAAGAATCAATAATAACAATTCCTCCAATAGTTCACAAGGTTAGAGAAAATCAAGAAGGATCATCTAGTTCCGAACAAAAAGGAAAGATAATAGGATATCAAACTAAAACCATTAGTGAACATATCTATGAGAATGATCCAGGAGCTAAAGATTTAAAAGAATCTCTCACAGATTCTTTATTTGAAGATGAAGTGAGTATGAGAATGGAAGTAATAGACCTTAGACATCTCTATGGAGATAATATGAGAGTAGAAGAAAGTCTTGAACATGTCAGTAGAGAATCACTAAAGAAAAATTATAGGATTACCAACCCTAATAGCATCTATATTCCAATAAGTATTTGCTTAGAAGGGTTCAATAAATATGAGTTATGTGCCTTTTTAGATACTGGATGTTCAGTATGCTTTGGAAAGAAGGCATTATTTCCTGAGTTTATTTGGCAAAAGTCTCGTAGACCAATTCAAGTTAGAATAGCTGATTATAGTATCATGGTTCATTCAGAATTAGCTTCTGATGTACCTATCATGATAGGAGGAGTCCAATGTGTAATTCCTACACTCTGGGCTAATAATCAGCCATCACATGATATGTTAATTGGAAATAATTTCCAAAGACTCCCTGTTCCAGTAACTCAACACTTAGATATGATGGTCTTCAACATCAATGGTGAAGATGCTTGGGTTAAAAAGATTAAACAAGCTTATACACATCAAGCAATAGAGTTTACGCGCACTAAGCGTGGTGAGGAATATATTCTTCCTACACAAAGGGAATTTGCACTCTCTATATGTGAGGTAACATTAAAAGATAAAATCCTTAAACAACAAGAAAAAATGTGTAAGGAGTTATATTCTGAAAATCCTTTAAAATTTTGGGAAAAAGATAAATCATTTGCTACCATAGAGCTAATAGATCCAAAAGCTATCATTAGAGTAAAACAGATGGTTTACACTTATAAGGATCAACAAGAATTTAAAGAACAAATTGATGAACTCTTAAAGAAAGGCTTAATTCGAGAAAGTAAAAGTCCTCATTCTAGTCCTGCCTTTATGGTCAGGGATCATGCTGAAGAAAAGAGAGGAAAAGCCAGAATGGTTATCAATTACAAAAAGCTTAATGATAATACTGTTTTTGATGTATATTATATCCCTAATAAGACAGTTTTATTTAATAGAATACAGGGAGCCACTTGGTTCTCTAAAATAGATTGTAAAAGTGGTTATTGGTAGGTAAGAATGGATGAAAAAAGTATTCCACTTACTGCATTTAGTGCTCCACAAGGACACTATGAATGGGTAGTCATGCCCTTTGGTTTGAAAAATGCACCACAAATATTTCAGAGAAGAATGAACAATGTCTTCAAAGAATTTAAACATTGCTGTCTTGTTTATATTGATGATATCTTAATCTTCTCTAAAACTATAGAACAACATAAGCATGACTTGAAAGCTATAACTAAAAAATGTATTGACCATGGAATCATTTTAGGACAGAAAAAATGCATTTATGTTGAGCCTGAAATTGAGTTCTTAGGATTAAAGATTAAAGCAGGTCAAATTATTTTGCAAGAACATATTCTAGAAAAGGTAGAAAAATTTCCTGATGAAATCAAGGATAGAAAACAACTAGAAAGATTTCTAGGTTGTCTTACTTATGCTTCTGATTTTATTAAAGATCTAGCCAAATTGAGAAAACCTCTACATGTTAAATTAAAGAAAGAACAAGTTTGGAGTTGGACTCAATTAGATACCAAAATAGTCAAAGAGCTTAAAAGAAGATGTGAAAAACTTTCAATATTGACTTTACCTAATGAAGAAGATGAGTTAGTTCTCGAAACAGATGCTAGTGATTATCATTGGGGAGCTGTTTTAAAAATAAAGAAAGATAACAAGCTTTGCAGGTATAGCAGTGGCAGCAGCTTCAACAAATCTGAGTATAATTACACTGTCATGGAAAAGGAGATTCTTGCAATTTATCGTGGAATCCAGAAGTTTATAATCTTCTTAGCTCCTAAACCTTTTACAGTCAGAACAGATTGTAAAGGAATATCGGGTTTCATAAATAACAACCTTGATAATATGAAAGCGCATTGGAGACTCCTGCGTTGGCAATTAGCCCTTAATCAATTCACTTTTACCATTGAACATGTGCAGGGATCAAAAAATTCTCTTGCTGACAGCTTAACAAGAGAGTTAGCTGATGGATCAGAGAAATCAAACGCGGTGGGAAAATCCGCAATGGGTGTTCCACCCATGGGATATTAATCTCTTAGGAGAGATACGAGGATACCAAGGATGGGTTTCCCCTCCAAGTTTTCATATTTCTGTTGATTTTGGAAGATTTACTGAGAATAGATTCCGTCGTGGACTCCTACAAGCGAGACACAGAGCGGTTATACGAATGTTAACTCTAGAGATAATTATAAAAGTTCTTCAGCTACCTACTGAACTCCAGGAAGACATCTGTAGAAGATGAAAAATGAGAAATTTCGACAACTTCTACTGGATGGTAACTTTGAGAGATCACGATACTCCAGCAACGATAAGAGAATGGTGTAACCATTTTTGTGTAACCACTGGCGCCGGATTGGGAGGATTATCATTACCCATCATGCCAAATGAAGATGCAGATTACTTAAAATCGTGGAAATATGGAATGTGCAATGGAATCCACAATTACAGGCGACCATGGCCAAAGAAAGAAGAAGAGAGCATTTTGTACAAGTATTTCACTAAGTTCCAGAAGGAGGTCTTCCTCAGAGCAGCGAAATTCGAAAAACTAGAAAACATAGATTGTTGTCGTGTTATCAGTGCCTGCATAGATGTTAGCTAGGGAAAACCCGGCGACCACATTACCTAATCTTCCTACTAATGAGGGAAGACTACTGGTACGTGACAGATCCAGTAGTGGAAGGAAGAATCGACGTAGTAAGACATACTTGGGAGGCAAGAGCAAAAGGATTCTTTTACATCTACTACTACATCACCAAGTTCAGACAGACAGATTGTGGGATATTCAAAGTTGGAAATACAACCTTCATCGTAACCCCACAACTCAATCCATTAATACAGCAAGCCATAAACAGGACCGAATCCATCAATCTTTACTTAGCAGAAATAGAGGTCGGTCACTTTTTAGATAAAAGAGGACACGAGAGGATGATCGATTTACTGATTGCATGGGATCGAGAATACACTGAAGGATTAATGCTTGATCTCGATCTAGACAATGATCAAGATCTAGAGTTTGATAATACTCTTGATCTTGTTCAAGATTACAATGATGATGACCTGGAAGCCAATATGGGAGACGAAGGGGTCCAGAACCTGGACGACTGAAAGCCATCATCATCCACCAAACACAATTATTGTACTTTTTGCTTTTACTATTTTTGCTTTTATCACGTGAACCTGTAAAATTATTGTACTTTGTGCTTTTATTCTGAGTGCGTAGGGGCCCATCTGTCGGCCATTTGTAAAAGAGACGTTGGAAGGCATCCAATGCTCTCGACTAAGCTTTATAAATAGAGCCATTCTCTAACTTCTCAAGACACATTGAGAGAGAGAGAGAGAGAGAGAGAGAGAGAGAGAGAGAGAGAGAGAGAGAGAGAGAGAGAGAGAGAAACCATAAGAGAAGAGAGATAAGAGTTTGTAAATCAGAAAGAGAAGTAGAAACGTTTTGAATTTGAGTAGATTGGTGTTTACATCACTCTAAAGTTCAAAACCTTTCAATGGATCTTCTGATATGAGTGTTAAGTGTGTTTAAGTTTTAAATTAAGAGTGCTTGTGTGTTGTAATATTTCTAAGATTCAATAAAGTTTGTTTTTAAGAAAGGGAAAGCTACTTAATTGAACACTATGTTCTGAATACTTTGTTTTCTTGATTCAAATCCTTTCACCCTCTCAAAATAAAAACCAAAAGCTAGAGACTACGGTCTGAGGTAGGAAACGAAACAGATGTGTGCTCTATCTGGACTAAGGGAGGCCTGGTTGAAGGTTAGCCACCTCTAGAAAGCCGGAAGCTAAGGAACGCCGGTGGTCCAGTGTAACTACGTTCAGGTGTGGGTCAAACCTCTTTAGCTTAAAGTTTTAGCTGCAGAGCGTGGTGGGCTTAAAACCATAGAAAGCTTATTATTCATAATATAGTTAGTAGATTATGGTAGTTAGTACCACCAAAAGTCATTTATAAGTAATCTATATTGCATATTGAGTATTATTGTCAAAAACCAAAAAGTTAAATACCAAGTTTGTAATTTAGTATAAAGTACGGGTACCTTTTGAAAATCCAAAAGCAAAAAGCTGAAATCTTTGAATATTTTTGAAAATAGTTTGAAAGCTTGAATATTGTGGTAATTATTTTAGAAAACTTGATTATTTTGAAAGAAATTTCTATCCTTCAATAATTTATGAGTGAAGTTGGACAAATTTCAGCTGTTAATAAAATAATCAATGATTAAATTGCCCCCTCCATCACGTCTTAAAATCCTTTGTCCTCTAATATGTCCTTCTTCTATCCCCAACTCCCTCCTCCTCAAGAACCCCCAACTTTAAAAAAAAAAAATTAAATTAAAAAAATAGATTAAAAGAATTAAAATTTTAAACTTTTTGTCAAGAGAGGACAACAGTGATAGATTACATAGGTGACATATTGTATAGTGAGTCAAAAAGCTCAATCTCTTGTAACCTATATATATGATTGTCTAATAAATGAAACTCTCAAAGAGGATTTTACATCAATTCTATCATTCTACACGGTATCACAACATTTTCTTTCTCACGTAACCCTAATTTGATCCTCCCGCCTCACCTCTTCTCTTACCGCTGCCGGCCTCGTACCGCCGCTGTCCTCCCTCACTCCCCCGATTGCTCCCCCGTTCCCGACTTCCTCATTCACTCCTCCCGATTCACCGCCGTCTCCGCTGAATCCTCTCAATCTGCCGCCGTCTTCGCGGAAGGAATACCTCAAGATCCGGTCCCGGTCAGGAAACATCTCCGCCACAAGGCTACGACCACGACAGTAGCTGCGGCCGCGACATAGGCAGCGGCAGCGGCCGCAGCTCTATGCAGCGACCGCAGCTCTATGCAGCGGCCGCGGCATACGTGGACTGGTAGCCTTCGTCCTTGGAACGCCGCCCCTCGATGGTCCCCGGTGCCTGGCTTCAACCCTCATTGGATGTACTCCGGCTCTCCTGGCCCTCGACATGCCGGTCCTCAGGCATATCTGACATCGTCTGATCAAGCCTATGTTCCGGCTGATGGGCATCACGCCTTCTCCTCTATGCAGCCGACATCTCCCGACTCTTCGTGGTACATGGACACTGGTGCCAACTCCCATATGACGAACTCCTTAGGTAACCTCTCTTCTATTTCCTTTAAAGGTCCTGCACACTCTATTATCGTCAGCAATGGTGGTCGCCTTGCTACTTCGGGGATTGGCCATGCCAAATTACAGACCCCAACCTGACGAAATTCGAACTAAAAAAGGCCTCCATTTTTAGTGGGACCCGGGAATAAACCCAATGGGGCCTTCAATATTCCCTACGGACTTACCTGACCCGTACCAAAATAATCGGTACTGCCCAACCTGTGCCGCGGGAATAATTCTATTAGAGGCTTTGAGAGATTATCCCCATATCGAGGTTTCCTCAAACGAAGTGGGAATCAATCACTTACCTGTCAGTGTTAGCTTGCTTAGGATTCGACAGCCACAAATTCTTAATTCTCACTTCGGGCTTTCAAATGGCAAAGATGAGTTCGATACTGCAATCCGCGGATGGATTTGATTCTTGTCCGCGGAACAGTTCCTTCTCCTGATAAAGAGTTCTGGGCGTATCCAGCTTTCTCTCCTTCTCTCTCTTTTCTCTCTCAGTTTTACCCTTCTCAGGATATTCGATCCAGTTCCGCTTGTTTTTCCCTTCCCTTGCTGTCCAAAAGTCCCCTCTTTGTATATCTGTTTTTGCTTTTATAGGTGACGGGTGATCTTTGGATGATTCGCCGCGTGGGGTTTGCTGTTTGAAATGTGTCCAACTCATGGGATGAGGGCATGTCCGACACGTGCCCCTTTCTTCCATCCGCGGATGATATGACTTATGTGAGTGACGGTTTTCTGTTGGATGCTTATCCGCGGATGATTTTGATAACTATATGGGGTGACTTCTGTGATGACTTTTTATTATTTTTGCCTATTGTTGTGACTTATTTTTATACTTATCCAGATGTTTTTTTATTGTTGGTTTCGTCACAGTTCCTCGGGCTGGGTTGATTCCCTCCGGGATTGACGCGGGCCGATTAACTTTTTAGAAAACATCTGACTCTCTGTGGTCATCTCAATTTTATGTTATCCTGTCGACAATGGGCTTTTTGTTTCTTTGTGTTGGCCCATTTAGGGCCCATTAGGCCCATTTCTATTTCGAAGTTCAACAGTCGGTAACTTTTCTATAAGTTACCCCGTTCCGTTCTTTTTCACTTCACATTTGTCCTCTTCTGTTTTTCAAAGATTTTTGGTTCTTATCTACAGCTTGGTTTTCCGGTGGTGGTCTTAGGTTTCTGATAGCTGTTCGGTTGAAGTTTCCGGCGAAGTTCTTCAGAAATTCAAGGTATTTCTTCTTGCTTTGAGTTGTTTTCTAGGTTCTTTTTCTTTTCAATTCCTCGATTTTCCTGATGGGTAGATCGAGAATTAAGGTGGAATTTTGTTTCTGCATTTGTTTTTTCCTTTGGTCGAAATTTTGTTCTGCGTATGTAAATCTTCATACGATTTTCTTTAGTTTCTTTGGGAATGGCTAACCTCAGCGGAGAGCACGATGCGTTGGATGATTTTGTAAGAGGAGAAGGGTGGAGAGGTGATGTCGCTTCATCTTCTCATCCGCGTCAACCTCAGGAGACTCTTTCTTCCGAGAGTTCTACTACTAGTTCCAGCAGTACTTCGTCAGAGTCATCTTCTTCCACGTCCGCGTCGACTCCGAATCGGATTGGTCCTACAGGCAGCCCCATTAAGTGAGAAGGCGCTGGAAGCGTACTGACCCTGATTACTATTCTTCTCCTTACACAGTTTCTTCTTCTTCGAAAGATTGCGCGGGAGATGAAAATTCTGAAGACGTAGGTGAGTCAGGGGTCCGTTCTCCTGAAGACGCGGGCCTTTCTTCTACTTCCAATCAGGTAGACGCTGGTTAAGAAGTGGAAAACGTTTGGATTCCTTATGACGCTCCTCCTGTAGGTGTGGCGGAAAAACCGAAAAAGATTCGTTATAAAGAAAATTTGTCTGATTTGGATACCCCATTATTTGTCCTATAAGATTTGGATACTTGTTTTTTCCGTGGAGACTTTTGTCCTCATCCGCCTCCCTCCGACTGTCCACCTATAGTAGCTGAAAGAGTTCATCTGTGGCGATCTCCTGTTGAAGAAATCAGGGGATGCACAACTTTGCTCGGGCTGGCCGATCTTGATGCTATTTCTCGAGTTTTTCCATGGCCTGCCAATCTGGAGTTTTGCCTTCCTGAGGAGGGTGGAGGTTGTTTGGATGCTTACGAAGATTGTCTAGTTGTCTACGCGGCTAGCCTATCTCAGGGTTTTCGGCTTCCTTTGCACCCCTTTTTCGCGGATTTTCTGAATTAGTACAATTTAAGCCCTGCTCAAATCATCCCTAATGGTTGGATGTTTTTTACTAGTTTCATTATGAGGTGCAAGGAGATCGGGGTTACTCCTACCTTGAAGTTGATGTTCAGTATTTTTTCCTTAAAAAAGGGAACTCAAGACTAAAGGTTTTATCAGTGTAATTCCAGCTGTGGTTATATGGAGAGACTTTCTAGCAAACCGAATTGGAAGCACAAGTGGTTCTTGGTCCGCGACAAGTCTGGGGAAGGCTTTAATTGTCGGACCGTTCCAGGGTATTTTTGCCCTGTGAAAAAACCAATTGTTCCCGATCTTTCTGAATTTAAACAATCATTCTCCCATAAACCTAGATTTCCTTGGCCTAAGATGCTTTCTGCATTGCGTCTTGAGATGGCTGGTTTGAGTCTTCCTCATCCGCGACTAGGTGTCTCCTTTGTTTTCATCATTTCTTTGAGAGTTTTAGCATTTGTGTTCTATATTTGGTTAGTTTTTGATAGTTTACTTATCTTTGGATGTTCTTGTATTCAGATACAATGGATCTGGACTCCCTTTTGAAGCGTCATAAGGCGAGATCTGAGAAGAAGAAGAAGAAAAGTTCAGACATCCGTGACCCCTCTGTCCCGCCTTCAGTCCCTGAGACGGCTTCGATCATTGATATGACCATAGCAGGAGAAACTGGCGCTCTTGTAGCGTCTTCTTCATTGGCTCCTATATCTCGGGAAAAACGTGTTCGCCAATCTGCTCCTGAAACTTCCAAGAAAAAGAGGAAAGTTAACATGATTGTTGAGCCGTCTTCCGCGAATGAAACGGGGCTTTTTATTGAGGGTGAAGCGACTATTCGCGAGTTTCCCATTCCAGTTTTTGGGATGGTTGATCTGCGAGGTCTTGCCTTTCCCATCAAGAATCGTTGCTTTCCCGAGTAGCGGTATATTAAGCAATTGGATGCTGTTAATCTTTCAACTAACTTCGACCGTCTTAATTAGTGGGGAAGTTATTTATATTTTTCGTGTTACCTTTTATATTGTTATCTTTTAGAAAAGGTCCAACGCGGTTTGACTCTGGCCTCTCCTTTCTTTATCTTGTTCGATTTGTTTTTGGTTTCAGTTGAGGGTGATTCAACATGACGTCGAAAGACGTATGGTGTGTGGCGAAGAGAGCCTTGCTAAGAAGGATGAGGAGATTAAGAGACTGTCTCACCAGCTGCGGATCCTTGGGAACACCGTTGGTGACAGAGCTTCAGTTGAGAAGTTTAAAAAAAGATCCACGGAACTTCATGAAGAATTGCAGATACAAAAAGAGGCCATGGAGGTTTTGAAAAAGAACGCGACGAACTGAAAACTTCATTGGACGTTGTCAACTCCCGCGTCAAAGAACTTGAGGTTGCGGAAGGGTGTTCGCGGGAACTTCTTCAAGCAAAGCAGGCCAGTATTGATAAGTTAGAGGAAGATTTTTCAATTCTTCGTGAGGAGCAATATATTACCAAACAGGAGCTTGACAATATCAAAGCGCGCTCAGACCAAGATATGGATCTTCAATGGCTTTAATGTCCAGAGGGTTTAGCTTATTTGTCTTCCGAGTGGGTTAAAACTGAAGCTGGCGTATCCTTTCTGTCTTTTGTAGCCAAAGCTTGTCTCCAGACTCCAAAAGGTGCTAGTATTTTAAAGGACAAGTGTTTTAGCTACTTTCGGAAGGGGATGGTCGCGGGGATTAACCAAAGTGTGGTACGTTCGGCAGCTCAACCTGGAGTTCCCTTAGAGAAATTTGAGCCAAGCATGACCAGTGCTGATTGGGGGCTTTCAAAGGAGGAGATGGCCGCGGAAGAGTCATATTCTGAGGATGAAGATGCCGAGGATGCTAGCGATGAAATTGAAACGATGACCACCACAATTTGATCTTCGATGTTTTTAGCTTTAGTTGGTAACTTGGAATTGAAACCTTTATGGACTTGAGAACCTGTGTTGGTTCCTTTTTGGCGCTTCTATGTGATATTCATTTTGTGTGAAGTTGAGTTTGAGACCTCTTTGGATGAAGTTTCGTATTTATGTATATTTTTGCCTGTTAATGCTCTGATTTGTCTCAAAGTGTTGAGTAGGCTAGTCCGAATGTACAAAACTTTTTCCACTTGTCCTTAGCTTGTAAGATGGGATTTTTTCTTTTCAAGGCCCCAATCCTCCTGTAATATTCACTGCTTCTCATGTGTTGACGAGTAATTACGTTTTCATACGCGTCATGTCTTCGGGAGGTTTTAATCCTTGGGCCTTTTTTCAAAAGATCGAAAATGAGGATCAACTTTCTCGACTGGTGAGTTTTCCCCTCGCTTTTCCTTATAAAGTTTAGGCTAGCTTTTCCGAATTATATTTTTTGTTTGTGCGCAGGTTTTGCCCCCTCAATTTGAGGCTGAATATGGGCCGCTACCGCCCAGATGGGCTTTTCTTTCATCGTATTTTGTTCGCGACTTCCCAGTGGCTGTGTCCTAGAGTGAGAATAGCCTTTTTCAGATCGACAACGGATGGGATGAGTTTCTCGCCCTTCATCATCTCGGGATAGGAAGTGCCATGATGTTTTTTCATAGGGGCAATGTTTCTTTTAAAGTTTTCCCGCGTCGCGAGATTGGGAATGATAATGAGGCTAATCTTAGCTCTGTTTCCTCTTCGTCTAGTTCAAACTGAGCCTTTCTGATGATATGTTTTGAGAGATTGTAATTTATTTATGGATTATACTTCCGTGAGTGACTCGGAGGGGGACCATGACTTTCTTTCGCTATCTATCAAATTTTGCGATTTTTAATAGGCTTAAAGGGGGATCTCTTATTATTCATAATAAAAAGTAACATGCAAAAACTTTTAAGAGGTTCGATCCTTTTAAACCTAATACATCATACTAGGGATGGTAACGCGGTACATGAAATAGAAACTTAAGGACATCCTGCTTCTCCGTTTTCCTCGCTATCAGGACTGACGACGTCGACTTCAAAGACGGAATCTCCCACGTAGGTGAAAATTAGAGCTGATCCTACATTGACTCGATTTGCCTGTGTGAAGTCGTGCCACCCCTGTGTCAACCAGAAAAGGCCGTCTCAATCTCTTTCCACCTTTATTTCGTGTTCCTGGTTGGAGCGAGACCAGAGCCTGGCTTGAGTGTGAGCATCTTCATCGATTAGGATATACATGAGCGGGAGCCGGAGTGTTTGAAGTTGTTCCTCTCTCATGATGACCCTATAGAAAGCCCTTGGTGGTAACCCTGGATCCATTTTTTTTAGGGTGTTTACCACTTTGGTCATTCTTGTGTGTTTTATACTTGCTGAGTGAGGTTCTTTGTCTTCGTTTTTATCGTCTTTTGTCGAAGGGTAATCTATTTAGTTTTTCTTTTCCGAATCACTCTTGGTTGCTTTAAAGGCCTTTTTTGAGAAGTTTGTTGGGTTTCAGTGAGATGGTCAATAAAATGAATTTCGATTTCAGAAAAGAGAGGACGCGTGCCTTGTGCTACTGTGTTACTTGTTGCGCGTCATGCATGCACCTCTTCCCCATTTATTTGTCTGTTTCCTCGTGAGTGATGGGACAAGAAAGAAAAAATTATTGTTTTCCCCTTGCTTTTCTCGAGATGCGAGGATCCACTATAATCCCTCCTTTAGCATTTAGGGCTGACATGGCCTCTGAGCGAGGACCTCGATGGGCTTTCTTCCAGGCAATTGATTATCTTGAGCAGTTTTCGCGTTTGGTAAAATTTTCATGGCTAATTTCCCATATCTTCTTCGCGAATTCTTTCCTTGTCTTTACCTTTTTCTATTTTTTTTAGCTGCTGCCACTCAGATTTGAAGAAGTGTATGAGGACGCTGTTCCTGGTCGAGTCTTACTTTCTTCTTATCAGTTACGTAATTTCCCGGTCTGCATAGAATGTCAGGAATGTGGTCTTCTCTAATTTGGCCGCGGATGGAAAGATTTTGTAGAGTCGCACGGTTTTGAGAGGGGGGCTTCTATGATCTTTACTCATATGGGTGAGGCGTGTTTTGAAGTCCAGGTGGTGGACTCTCGTGGAGGGGAGCGCGAGATTAATCACAACGATCCTTCCTCTCATGGCCTAGACTCAAATGGCTTTTGAGCTTGGTCTCTTATGCCTGTGTTTAATAAAGCAGAGGTTAGAACTTGTTTATTGACCTTTTTAGTCAGCAGATGCGTTTGTGGTGGTGTTTGATAGTATATGTGTTAGCCCTCAAACTGGTTTACTTTCTGGGTCGTTTTTTTGGACGCGAGTTTTTTATTTTCCAAGAGGGAGTAATCGAGATGCTGGCCATAACCCCAATTAACTGCAAACTTTTGGTTTTTACTTTGGGGGATTTTCAAGATCGTGCATGTCAGCTACATGGTTTAGTTTCTCGATACAATCTTGTCACGATATGTTATTCACGGGTATCCCAAATTTATCTTCAAACAATAGTGCTTTTTGTCGTCCCGTGCATGGCGTGCCAGTTGTTAGGTTTAGTGAACGACCTTTCAAATCCACAGAGCTTCTGTCTCTACCTGTGCTGCGCGTTAGCATAGTCAGAGTGTTCTGTATAAAGAGAGGGCATGGAGGTGTCTTGAACTTGATTTTCTCCTTTTCAACATGCCTTCTCCTATTCAACCGGCTTGGTCATGTTTTGAGCGTATCGGTTTTCCTGAGCAACTCCGCCGCTTGGTTAGCTTCTTGTTTGTTGAGTTTTTCTTCTTTTAAACTTATCTTTTCTCAATATTCTCTCTTCTTCGTACTTTGCTAGTCTTTGCCATTACGCTTTGAGGATGAGCTATGCCCGGATCTCCCTAGGAGCATTCTTTTGTCAACTAGGATCCTTCATGACTTCTCGGTGGAAGTTATACGTGGCGATTATGGGGTCCCCTTTCTGAGAGGCAGTTGGAACGATTTTGGTGAGTCGCATAACATTAATGTTGGTTCTTCCGTGACTTTTATTTATAGAGGAGGAAACCGTTTTGAGGTTCAGGTTTTGGATGTTGTGGGAGATGAGATGGATGCTGAATGGGCTTCTCCCCAATCGGGGGGTTCGCCTTCAAATGGATTTCGCTTGAGTCAAGGCAGGACTCGTCTAATCCCGACTAGGCCCAGGTGGGCATGAGCTGGTGTTTGTATGTTTTTTAAGCGGACAACTGCTTGAATGTGTTGACGTACTTTTGTCAACTGTTGCTTATCTTATGTTTAGTTGCTAGATCACGGCTGCAACTTTTAAGATAATAAAGGGTTCAGGCGTTCTAAAGACTTATGAAAACTTAATTTTGAAATTTTGAAATATTTTGATAAGAGACCTGACGCGGAGCCAAGCTCCCGCGTACATGGGTCTCATTCAAGAGCTCATCTTCGAGAATTGCTTCGATCGGAGGCCCGACGCGGAGCCAAGCTCCACCGTTCTTGGGTCTTATTCAAGAACTCCTTTCCGAGGATTGCTTCGATCGGAGACCCGAGGCGGAGCTAAGCTCCAGCGTTCTTGCGTCTTATTCAAGAACTCCTTTCCAAGGATTGCTTCGATCAAAGGTCCGACACGGAGCCAAGCTCCTGCGTTCTTGGGTCTTATTCAAGAACTCCTCTCCGAGAATTGCTTCGATCGGAGGCCCGACGCGGAGCCAAGCTAAAACGTTCTTGGGTCTTATTCAAGAACTCATCTCCGAGAATCGCTTCTATCGGAGGCCCGACGCGGAGCCAAGCTCCAGCGTTCTTGGGTCTTATTCAAGAACTCCTCTCCCAGAACTGCTTCGATCGGAGGCCCGACGCGGAGCCAAGCTCCAGCGTTCTTGGGTCTTATTCAAGAACTTATCTTCAAGAATCGCTTCGATCGGAGGCCCGACGCGGAGCCAAGCTCCAGCGTTCTTGGGTCTTATTCAAAAACTTATCTCCGAGAATTGCTTCGATCGGAGGCCCGACGCGGAGCCAAGCTCCAGCGTTCTTGGGTCTTATTCAAGAAGTCCTCTCCGAGAATTGCTTTGATCGGAGGCCCGACGCGGAGCCAAGCTCCAGCGTTCTTGGGTCTTATTCAAGAACTCCTTTCCGAGGATTGCTTCGATCGGAGACCCGATGCGGAGCCAAGCTCCAGCGTTCTTGGGTCTTATTCAAGAACTCCTCTCCGAGAATTGCTTCGATCGGAGGCCCAACGCGGAGCCAAGCTCCAGCGTTCTTGGGTCTTATTCAAGAACTCCTCTCCGAGAATTGCTTCGATCGGAGGCCCGACGTGGAGCCAAGCTCTAGCGTTCTTGTGTCTTATTCAAGAACTCATCTCCGAGAATTGCTTCGATTGGAGGCCCGACGCGGACCCAAGCTCCAGCGTTCTTGGTTCTTATTCAAGAACTCCTCTCCGAGAATTGCTTCGGTCGGAGGCCAGCCGCGGAGCCAAGCTCCAGCGCTCTTGGGTCTTATTCAAGAACTTATCTCCGAGAATTGCTTCGATCGGAGGCCCGATGCGGAGCCAAGCTCCAGCGTTCTTGGGTCTTATTCAAGAAGTCCTCTCCGAGAATTGCTTTGATCGGAGGCCCGACGCGGAGCCAAGCTCCAGCGTTCTTGGGTCTTATTCAAGAACTCCTTTCCGAGGATTGCTTCGATCGGAGACTCGATGCGGAGCCAAGCTCCAGCGTTCTTGGGTCTTATTCAAGAACTCCTCTCCAAGAATTGCTTCGATCGGAGGCCCGACGCGGAGCCAAGCTCCAGCGTTCTTGGGTCTTATTCAAGAACTCATCTCCGAGAATTTCTTCGATCGGAGGCCCAACGCGGAGCCAAGCTCCAGCGTTCTTGGGTCTTATTCAAGAACTCCTTTCCGAGGATTGCTTCGATCGGAGACCCGACACGGAGCTAAGCTCCAGCGTTCTTGCGTCTTATTCAAGAACTCCTTTCCAAGGATTGCTTCGATCAAAGGTCCGACACGGAGCCAAGCTCCTGCGTTCTTGGGTCTTATTCAAGAACTCCTCTCCGAGAATTGCTTCGATCGGAGGCCCGACGCGGAGCCAAGCTAAAACGTTCTTGGGTCTTATTCAAGAACTCATCTCCGAGAATCGCTTCTATCGGAGGCCCGACGCGGAGCCAAGCTCCAGCGTTCTTGGGTCTTATTCAAGAACTCCTCTCCCAGAACTGCTTCGATCGGAGGCCCGACGCGGAGCCAAGCTCCAGCGTTCTTGGGTCTTATTCAAGAACTTATCTTCAAGAATCGCTTCGATCGGAGGCCCGACGCGGAGCCAAGCTCCAGCGTTCTTGGGTCTTATTCAAGAACTTATCTCCGAGAATTGCTTCGATCGGAGGCCCGACGCGGAGCCAAGCTCCAGCGTTCTTGGGTCTTATTCAAGAAGTCCTCTCCGAGAATTGCTTTGATCGGAGGCCCGACGCGGAGCCAAGCTCCAGCGTTCTTGGGTCTTATTCAAGAACTCCTTTCCGAGGATTGCTTCGATCGGAGACCCGATGCGGAGCCAAGCTCCGGCGTTCTTGGGTCTTATTCAAGAACTCCTCTCCGAGAATTGCTTCGATCGGAGGCCCAACGCGGAGCCAAGCTCCAGCGTTCTTGGGTCTTATTCAAGAACTCCTCTCCGAGAATTGCTTCGATCGGAGGCCCGACGTGGAGCCAAGCTCTAGCGTTCTTGTGTCTTATTCAAGAACTCATCTCCGAGAATTGCTTCGATTGGAGGCCCGACGCGGACCCAAGCTCCAGCGTTCTTGGTTCTTATTCAAGAACTCCTCTCCGAGAATTGCTTCGGTCGGAGGCCAGCCGCGGAGCCAAGCTCCAGCGCTCTTGGGTCTTATTCAAGAACTTATCTCCGAGAATTGCTTCGATCGGAGGCCCGATGCGGAGCCAAGCTCCAGCGTTCTTGGGTCTTATTCAAGAAGTCCTCTCCGAGAATTGCTTTGATCGGAGGCCCGACGCGGAGCCAAGCTCCAGCGTTCTTGGGTCTTATTCAAGAACTCCTTTCCGAGGATTGCTTCGATCGGAGACTCGATGCGGAGCCAAGCTCCAGCGTTCTTGGGTCTTATTCAAGAACTCCTCTCCAAGAATTGCTTCGATCGGAGGCCCGACGCGGAGCCAAGCTCCAGCGTTCTTGGGTCTTATTCAAGAACTCATCTCCGAGAATTTCTTCGATCGGAGGCCCAACGCGGAGCCAAGCTCCAGCGTTCTTGGGTCTTATTCAAGAACTCCTTTCCGAGGATTGCTTCGATCGGAGACCCGACGCGGAGCTAAGCTCCAGCGTTCTTGCGTCTTATTCAAGAACTCCTTTCCAAGGATTGCTTCGATCAAAGGTCCGACACGGAGCCAAGCTCCTGCGTTCTTGGGTCTTATTCAAGAACTCCTCTCCGAGAATTGCTTCGATCGGAGGCCCGACGCGGAGCCAAGCTAAAACGTTCTTGGGTCTTATTCAAGAACTCATCTCCGAGAATCGCTTCTATCGGAGGCCCGACGCGGAGCCAAGCTCCAGCGTTCTTGGGTCTTATTCAAGAACTCCTCTCCCAGAACTGCTTCGATCGGAGGCCCGACGCGGAGCCAAGCTCCAGCGTTCTTGGGTCTTATTCAAGAACTTATCTTCAAGAATCGCTTCGATCGGAGGCCCGACGCGGAGCCAAGCTCCAGCGTTCTTGGGTCTTATTCAAGAACTTATCTCCGAGAATTGCTTCGATCGGAGGCCCGACGCGGAGCCAAGCTCCAGCGTTCTTGGGTCTTATTCAAGAAGTCCTCTCCGAGAATTGCTTTGATCGGAGGCCCGACGCGGAGCCAAGCTCCAGCGTTCTTGGGTCTTATTCAAGAACTCCTTTCCGAGGATTGCTTCGATCGGAGACCCGATGCGGAGCCAAGCTCCAGTGTTCTTGGGTCTTATTCAAGAACTCCTCTCCGAGAATTGCTTCGATCGGAGGCCCAACGCGGAGCCAAGCTCCAGCGTTCTTGGGTCTTATTCAAGAACTCCTCTCCGAGAATTGCTTCGATCGGAGGCCCGACGTGGAGCCAAGCTCTAGCGTTCTTGTGTCTTATTCAAGAACTCATCTCCGAGAATTGCTTCGATTGGAGGCCCGACGCGGACCCAAGCTCTAGCGTTCTTGTGTCTTATTCAAGAACTCCTCTCCGAGAATTGCTTCGGTCGGAGGCCAGCCGCGGAGCCAAGCTCCAGCGCTCTTGGGTCTTATTCAAGAACTTATCTCCGAGAATTGCTTCGATCGGAGGCCCGATGCGGAGCCAAGCTCCAGCGTTCTTGGGTCTTATTCAAGAAGTCCTCTCCGAGAATTGCTTTGATCGGAGGCCCGACGCGGAGCCAAGCTCCAGCGTTCTTGGGTCTTATTCAAGAACTCCTTTCCGAGGATTGCTTCGATCGGAGACTCGATGCGGAGCCAAGCTCCAGCGTTCTTGGGTCTTATTCAAGAACTCCTCTCCAAGAATTGCTTCGATCGGAGGCCCGACGCGGAGCCAAGCTCCAGCGTTCTTGGGTCTTATTCAAGAACTCATCTCCGAGAATTTCTTCGATCGGAGGCCCAACGCGGAGCCAAGCTCCAGCGTTCTTGGGTCTTATTCAAGAACTCCTTTCCGAGGATTGCTTCGATCGGAGACCCGACGCGGAGTTAAGCTCCAGCGTTCTTGCGTCTTATTCAAGAACTCCTTTCCAAGGATTGCTTCGATCAAAGGTCCGACACGGAGCCAAGCTCCTGCGTTCTTGGGTCTTATTCAAGAAGTCCTCTCCAAGAATTGCTTTGATCGGAGGCCCGACGCGGAGCCAAGCTCCAGCGTTCTTGGGTCTTATTCAAGAACTCCTTTCCGAGGATTGCTTCGATCGGAGACCCGATGCGGAGCCAAGCTCCAGCGTTCTTGGGTCTTATTCAAGAACTCCTCTCCGAGAATTGCTTCGATCGGAGGCTCGACGCGGAGCCAAGCTCCAGCGTTCTTGGGTCTTATTAAAGAACTCCTTTCCAAGGATTGCTTCGATCAAAGGTCCGACACGGAGCCAAGCTCCTGCGTTCTTGGGTCTTATTCAAGAACTCCTCTCCGAGAATTGCTTCGATCGGAGGCCCGACGCGGAGCCAAGCTAAAACGTTCTTGGGTCTTATTCAAGAACTCATCTCCGAGAATCGCTTCTATCGGAGGCCCGACGTGGAGCCAAGCTCCAGCGTTCTTGGGTCTTATTCAAGAACTCCTCTCCCAGAACTGCTTCGATCGGAGGCCCGACGCGGAGCCAAGCTCCAGCGTTCTTGGGTCTTATTCAAGAACTTATCTTCAAGAATCGCTTCGATCGGAGGCCCGACGCGGAGCCAAGCTCCAGCGTTCTTGGGTCTTATTCAAGAACTTATCTCCGAGAATTGCTTCGATCGGAGGCCCGACGCGGAGCCCAGCTCCAGCGTTCTTGGGTCTTATTCAAGAAGTCCTCTCCGAGAATTGCTTTGATCGGAGGCCCGACGCGGAGCCAAGCTCCAGCGTTCTTGGATCTTATTCAAGAACTCCTTTCCGAGGATTGCTTCGATCGGAGACCCGATGCGGAGCCAAGCTCCAGCGTTCTTGGGTCTTATTCAAGAACTCCTCTCCGAGAATTGCTTCGATCGGAGGCCCGACGCGGAGCCAAGCTCCAGCGTTCTTGGGTCTTATTTAAGAACTCATCTCCGAGAATTGCTTCGATCGAAGGCCCAACGCGGAGCCAAGCTCCAGCGTTCTTGGGTCTTATTTAAGAACTCCTCTCCGAGAATTGCTTCGATCGGAGGCCCGACGTGGAGCCAAGCTCTAGCGTTCTTGTGTCTTATTCAAGAACTCATCTCCGAGAATTGCTTCGATTGGAGGCCCGACGCGGACCCAAGCTCCAGCGTTCTTGGTTCTTATTCAAGAACTCCTCTCCGAGAATTGCTTCGATCGGAGGCCAGCCGCGGAGCCAAGCTCCAGCGCTCTTGGGTCTTATTCAAGAACTTATCTCCAAGAATTGCTTCGATCGGAGGCCCGATGCGGAGCCAAGCTCCAACGTTCTTGGGTCTTATTCAAGAAGTCCTCTCCGAGAATTGCTTTGATCGGAGGCCCGACGCGGAGCCAAGCTCCAGCGTTCTTGGGTCTTATTCAAGAACTCCTTTCCGAGGATTGCTTCGATCGGAGACCCGATGCGGAGCCAAGCTCCAGCGTTCTTGGGTCTTATTCAAGAACTCCTCTCCAAGAATTGCTTCGATCGGAGGCACGACGCGGAGCCAAGCTCCAGCGTTCTTGGGTCTTATTCAAGAACTCATCTCCGAGAATTTCTTCGATCGGAGGCCCAACGCGGAGCCAAGCTCCAGCGTTCTTGGGTCTTATTCAAGAACTCCTTTCCGAGGATTGCTTCGATCGGAAACCCGACGCGGAGCTAAGCTCCAGCGTTCTTGCGTCTTATTCAAGAACTCCTTTCCAAGGATTGCTTCGATCAAAGGTCCGACACGGAGCCAAGCTCCTGCGTTCTTGGGTCTTATTCAAGAAGTCCTCTCCGAGAATTACTTTGATCGGAGGCCCGACGCGGAGCCAAGCTCCAGCGTTCTTGGGTCTTATTCAAGAACTCCTTTCCGAGGATTGCTTCGATCGGAGACCCGATGCGGAGCCAAGCTCCAGCGTTCTTGGGTCTTATTCAAGAACTCCTCTCCGAGAATTGCTTCGATCGGAGGCCCGACGCGGAGCCAAGCTAAAACGTTCTTGGGTCTTATTCAAGAACTCATCTCCGAGAATCGCTTCTATCGGAGGCCCGACGTGGAGCCAAGCTCCAGCGTTCTTGGGTCTTATTCAAGAACTCCTCTCCCAGAACTGCTTCGATCGGAGGCCCGACGCGGAGCCAAGCTCCAGCGTTCTTGGGTCTTATTCAAGAACTTATCTTCAAGAATCGCTTCGATCGGAGGCCCGACGCGGAGCCAAGCTCCAGCGTTCTTGGGTCTTATTCAAGAACTTATCTCCGAGAATTGCTTCGATCGGAGGCCCGACGCGGAGCCCAGCTCCAGCGTTCTTGGGTCTTATTCAAGAAGTCCTCTCCGAGAATTGCTTTGATCGGAGGCCCGACGCGGAGCCAAGCTCCAGCGTTCTTGGATCTTATTCAAGAACTCCTTTCCGAGGATTGCTTCGATCGGAGACCCGATGCGAAGCCAAGCTCCAGCGTTCTTGGGTCTTATTCAAGAACTCCTCTCCGAGAATTGCTTCGATCGGAGGCCCGACGCGGAGCCAAGCTCCAGCGTTCTTGGGTCTTATTTAAGAACTCATCTCCGAGAATTGCTTCGATCGAAGGCCCAACGCGGAGCCAAGCTCCAGCGTTCTTGGGTCTTATTTAAGAACTCCTCTCCGAGAATTGCTTCGATCGGAGGCCCGACGTGGAGCCAAGCTCTAGCGTTCTTGTGTCTTATTCAAGAACTCATCTCCGAGAATTGCTTCGATTGGAGGCCCGACGCGGACCCAAGCTCCAGCGTTCTTGGTTCTTATTCAAGAACTCCTCTCCGAGAATTGCTTCGATCGGAGGCCAGCCGCGGAGCCAAGCTCCAGCGCTCTTGGGTCTTATTCAAGAACTTATCTCCAAGAATTGCTTCGATCGGAGGCCCGATGCGGAGCCAAGCTCCAACGTTCTTGGGTCTTATTCAAGAAGTCCTCTCCGAGAATTGCTTTGATCGGAGGCCCGACGCGGAGCCAAGCTCCAGCGTTCTTGGGTCTTATTCAAGAACTCCTTTCCGAGGATTGCTTCGATCGGAGACCCGATGCGGAGCCAAGCTCCAGCGTTCTTGGGTCTTATTCAAGAACTCCTCTCCAAGAATTGCTTCGATCGGAGGCACGACGCGGAGCCAAGCTCCAGCGTTCTTGGGTCTTATTCAAGAACTCATCTCCGAGAATTTCTTCGATCGGAGGCCCAACGCGGAGCCAAGCTCCAGCGTTCTTGGGTCTTATTCAAGAACTCCTTTCCGAGGATTGCTTCGATCGGAAACCCGACGCGGAGCTAAGCTCCAGCGTTCTTGCGTCTTATTCAAGAACTCCTTTCCAAGGATTGCTTCGATCAAAGGTCCGACACGGAGCCAAGCTCCTGCGTTCTTGGGTGTTATTCAAGAAGTCCTCTCCGAGAATTACTTTGATCGGAGGCCCGACGCGGAGCCAAGCTCCAGCGTTCTTGGGTCTTATTCAAGAACTCCTTTCCGAGGATTGCTTCGATCGGAGACCCGATGCGGAGCCAAGCTCCAGCGTTCTTGGGTCTTATTCAAGAACTCCTCTCCGAGAATTGCTTCGATCGGAGGCCCGACGCGGAGCCAAGCTCCAGCGTTCTTGGGTCTTATTAAAGAACTCATCTTCGAGAATTTCTTCGATCGGAGGCCCAACGCGGAGCCAAGCTCCAGCGTTCTTGGGTCTTATTCAAGAACTCCTTTCCGAGGATTGCTTCGATCGGAGACCCGACGCGGAGCTAAGCTCCAGCGTTCTTGCGTCTTATTCAAGAACTCCTTTCCAAGGATTGCTTCGATCAAAGGTCCGACACGGAGCCAAGCTTCTGCGTTCTTGGGTCTTATTCAAGAACTCCTCTCCGAGAATTGCTTCGATCGGAGGCCCGACGCGGAGCCAAGCTAAAACGTTCTTGGGTCTTATTCAAGAACTCATCTCCGAGAATTGCTTCTATCGGAGGCCCGACGCGGAGCCAAGCTCCAGCGTTCTTGGGTCTTATTCAAGAACTCCTCTCCCAGAACTTCTTCGATCGGAGGCCCGACGCGGAGCCAAGCTCCAGCGTTCTTGGGTCTTATTCAAGAACTTATCTTCAAGAATCGCTTCGATCGGAGGCCCGACGCGGAGCCTAGCTCCAGCGTTCTTGGGTCTTATTCAAGAACTTATCTCCGAGAATTGCTTCGATCGGAGGCCCGACGCGGAGCTAAGCTCCAGCGTTCTTGGGTCTTATTCAAGAAGTCCTCTCCGAGAATTGCTTTGATCGGAGGCCCGACGCGGAGCCAAGCTCCAGCGTTCTTGGGTCTTATTCAAGAACTCCTTTCCGAGGATTGCTTCGATCGGAGACCCGATGCGGAGCCAAGCTCCAGCGTTCTTGGGTCTTATTCAAGTACTCCTCTCCGAGAATTGCTTCGATCGGAGGCCCGACGCGGAGCCAAGCTCCAGCGTTCTTGTGTCTTATTCAAGAACTCATCTCCGAGAATTGCTTCGATCGGAGGCCCAACGCGGAGCCAAGCTCCAGCGTTCTTGGGTCTTATTCAAGAACTCCTCTCCGAGAATTGCTTCGATCGGAGGCCCGACGTGGAGCCAAGCTCTAGCGTTCTTGTGTCTTATTCAAGAACTCATCTCCGAGAATTGCTTCGATTGGAGGCCCGACGCGGACCCAAGCTCCAGCGTTCTTGGTTCTTATTCAAGAACTCCTCTCCGAGAATTGCTTCGATCGGAGGCCTACCGCGGAGCCAAGCTCCAGCGCTCTTGGGTCTTATTCAAGAACTTATCTCCGAGAATTGCTTCGATCGGAGGCCCGCCGCGGAGCCAAGCTCCAGCGCTCTTGGGTCTTATTCAAGAACTTATCTCAGAGAATTGCTTCGATCGGAGGCCCGACGCGGAGCCAAGCTCCAGCGTTCTTGGGTCTTATTCAAGAAGTCCTCTCCGAGAATTGCTTTGATCGGAGGCCCGACGCGGAGCCAAGCTCCAGCGTTCTTGGGTCTTATTCAAGAACTCCTTTCCGAGGATTGCTTCGATCGGAGACCCGATGCGGAGCCAAGCTCCAGCGTTCTTGGGTCTTATTCAAGAACTCCTCTCCGAGAATTGCTTCGATCGGAGGCCCGACGCGGAGCCAAGCTCCAGCGTTCTTGGGTCTTATTCAAGAACTCATCTCCGAGAATTTCTTCGATCGGAGGCCCAACGCGGAGCCAAGCTCCAGCGTTCTTGGGTCTTATTCAAGAACTCCTCTCCGAGAATTGCTTCGATCGGAGGCCCGACGCGGAGCCAAGCTCTAGCGTTCTTGTGTCTTATTCAAGAACTCATCTCCGAGAATTGCTTCGATTGGAGGCCCGAAGCGGAGCCAAGCTCCAGCGTTCTTGGGTCTTATTCAAGAACTCCTCTCCGAGAATTGCTTCGATTGGAGGCCCGCCGCGGAGCCAAGCTCCAGCGCTCTTGGGTCTTGTTCAAGAACTTATCTCTGAGAATTGCTTCGATCGGAGGCCCGACGCGGAGCCAAGCTCCAGCGTTCTTTAGTCTTATTCAAGAACTCATCTCCGAGAATTGCTTCGATTGGAGGTTCGACGCGGAGCCAAGCTCCAGCGTTCTTGGTTCTTATTCAAGAACTCCTCTCCGAGAATTGATTCAATCTGAGGCCCGCCACGGAGCCAAGCTCCAGCGTTCTTGGGTCTTATTCAAGAACTTATCTCCGAGAATTGCTTCGACCGGAAGCCCGACGCGGAGCCAAGCTCCAACGTTTTTAGGTTTTATTCAAGAACTTTTCTGAAGGAAAATAATAATAAAAGCGTCAACTAACCGCTTTATTTAACTTTTGCAGGGGCAACTAAAGTTTCCATTCTTTACAAGCCTTGGCTATTACACATAATATTTCTTTAGATTATCTACATTCCAGGTTTTATTTAAAATGGTGCCTTCAGGGTTGCTAAGCTTGTATGCTCCTTCTTGGATCACCTTCACGATTACATACGACCCCTCCCAGTTTGGGTCTAGTTTTCGTCCTATGGTAGCTTGTCGTAGCACTAAATCTCCTTTCTTGAGGTGTCGCGGATGAACTCGTCTATCACGGTATCCGGACAGGCGCCTCTTATACTCTTGTTCTTTTAGGGCTGCCGCCATCCTGCGTTCTTCTATAAGATGGAGTTTGAGTTCCAGTGCTTCATCATTAGTTTCTTGGTAGGATGCAAGGATTCGTGCCGAGGGGACCAACCTTTCTACTGGAATGACCGCGTCCATTCCATAAACTAGTGTAAATGGGGTTTCTCCGGTTGGGGTTTTTACTGATGTGCGGTAGGACCATAGAACTAATGGCAGAAGTTCAGCCCATCGTCCCTTTTTCGTGTTTCCAAGTTTTTTCTGTATTCCATGCAACAACTGTCGATTGGTTGTTTCTACCTGCCCATTCGTCTGTTGATGGGCCACGAACGAGAACTCGAAGTTAATGCCCAATCCTGCGCAGAAATCTCTGATTGCTTCACTATCAAACTGAGGCCCATGGTCTGTGATTATTGAGTCAGGCACCCCAAATCGGCAGATGGTGTTCTTCCACAAAAACCTTCTCACTTTTTCCGCGGTGATCAGTCCAATTGCTTCAGCTTCTACCCATTTCGTGAAATAGTCTACTAAGACAAGTACATACTTCAATTGTCCTAGGGTAGTTGGAAATGGATCAAGGATATCCATTCCCCAAACAGAAAATGGGCAAGCTCCGGATATGCTTTTCATCAGTTCTGTAGGGCGATGCATCAGATTTCCGAACCTCTGGCACGCGTCACATTTCTGAATATAATTTTGGACATCCCGCCTCATAGTAGGCCAGTAATACCCCAGTCTGGTCGCTTTTGCTACCAAGGCTCTCTACCCTTGGTGATGTGCACAAACTCCATCATGTAATTCCTTGATGACAAGACCTCCTTCCTCAATTGGTATGCACAGCAAGTCCGGGAGGCAGTAACCCCTTTTGTAGAGTTTTCCTTCTCTGATGGTGAAACAAGAGGATTTTGCGATCACCCTCCTGGCCGCATCTTTTTCTTTTGGTGAAATGCCCTTACCCAGATAGTCCGCCAGTGGTGTCCTTCAGTCCCCTTCCTCAATTCCCTGGACTTGATAGACCTCTTGGATAAGCCTGCGACTGTTTATTCTTTCGAGGACAACCTCTTTCCCTACTTCTTCTGGCATAACTGCCCCCATTCGAGCCAACGCGTCTTCCTGCTGGTTGTCATTTCTGGAAATCACTGTCAAGCAAAAACTCAAGAACGCTTTTGACAATGCTTGCACTTTTCTCTGATAGTCAGGCATTAGTCCGGTTCTGGCCTCATACTCCTCTGTTATCTGTCGTGCCATCACCTCTGAGTCGGTGTAAATTGATACTTGTCTGGCTCCCTTGATCAAAGCTATCTCTAGGCCCGCGAGCAGGGCTTCATACTCAGCTTCATTGTTCGTGGCTTGAAAATTCAGTTTGTAAGCGTAGTTATACTGTTGCTCATCTGGTGCAGTGAGAGTGACCCCAGCTCCGCATCCATCTTTGTTGGCCGCGCCATCTACCTTGAGTGTCCACTCGCTTTTTTCTATTTGAGCGCTTAGTTCAAAACTCGTTTCACTAATGAAATCAGCTAATGTCTGAGCCAGTACCGCCCGCCGTGGTGTGTATTCAATTTTAAATTCTGTCAACTCAACTGCCCACTTCATCATCCTTCCTGACAAGTACGGGGAGTGGAGAATCTGTGGCAAAGGGAGGTCAGTCATTACTCTGTTGACGTGATCCTAGAAGTAGGGTCTCAACCTTCTTGCCACGAATACCATACATAAAATCATCTTCTCTACCGGTTCATACCGTGTCTCAGCATA
Organism: Persicaria maculosa; assembly: GCA_963922045.1. NCBI lineage: Eukaryota > Viridiplantae > Streptophyta > Magnoliopsida > Caryophyllales > Polygonaceae > Persicaria > Persicaria maculosa. The sequence goes on along the minus strand of OY998251.1, from coordinate 68,584,939 downwards.
TTGTAGTACACGACTGATGTAGTATACAGGGTACTTCTCTTCTCGCGTCAAGACCGCGCTGATGGTAATGTTTTTGACTGATAGGTACAGGTGTAGAGCTTCCTGTTGTGGCTGTAGAGTGGGGAGTGTCGATAAGAAAACTTTTAACTCCCCGAACACTTTCTGTAATTCTGGAGTCCACCGTATCGGCCCCCTTTTCTTGAGTAAAGCAAAGAATGGTAATGATTTGTCTGCCAGGCATGAGCATAATCGGCTTAGGTAGTTTACTGCTCCGTTTAAAGACTGTGATTCTTTGATCGTCCGCGACGGTTGGAGATTCTGGATTGCCACAACCTTTTCAGGGTTTACGTCAATTCCCCGATGGCTGACCATGAAACCAAGGAACTTTCCAAAATCAACCCCGAAGACACATTTTTCCGCGTTCAGGTTCAGTCATCCTCTGCGAAGGGAATCAAATGTCTTTTGCAGATCTACCGCATGATCTCCTGCTTTTTTGCTCTTAACCACAATATCATCCACATATATCGACACATTCCTCCCAATCTGTTTGTGAAAGATTTGATCAACGGTTCTCTGAAACGTAGCTCATGCATTTCTGAGTCCAAAAGGCATGACGCGGTAGCAGAATATTCCCGGGTTGGTGATGAAAGTAGTTGCTTTTTTATCTAGCGGGTCCAAGCTTATTTGATTGTACCCAGAATAAGCATCAAGAAAACTGAGGACCTTGTTACCCGCGGTTCCGTCGACAAGTTCGTCTATGGATGGTAAGGGGTAATTGTCTTTGGGGCAGGATTTATTAAAATCGGTGAAATCAATGCACATTCTCCATTTTCCATTAGACTTTTTCACTAGAACCACATTTGAGAGCCAATCTGAATCTTCCACTTCTTCTATTAATCCTGCTTCTAACAGTTTATCGGTTTCTTCTTTTGCCGCGGCTGCCTTTTCGGGGGCCATTTTTCTCTTCTTTTGCACTATGGGCTTTGTTCCTGGACAGATCCTTAAAGTATGCCAAGCAGTTGTGAACGGGACTTCTAAAAGTTCTCGCGGAGTCCATGCAAAAACATCTCTTGATCTTGCTATGATTTCCAAGACCCGATCTCTTTCCTCTGGCTCTAACGCTTGCCCCATATAAATTTTCTCTTCGGGGTTTGAAAAAGGCGTGTAGATAATCCTTTCGTCCGCGTTTGGTATCTTTGTTTCTGTCAATCTGACTTCAAGCTCAGCCTCCGAAAGCTCCGACGGGTCATTGTCTCCCACCATGGATTCACATTTTTCGCTAATACACATTACCTCTTTCTTCTTCTTGATAGAAGTTAAATAACAGCTTCTGCTTTCTGGTTGTTGGCCGCGAACCTCACCTACTACTCCTCCTGGTAAAGGGAACTTTCCGACGAAGTGATAGATCGACACTATCATTTTAGACTTATAGAGCGAGACACGTCCCAACAAAGCATTGTACACGGTTGGCACTTTTACCACTGTGAACACGACATTCTCCATTTGTCTTTTTGGGGCTGTTCCTAAAACTACCGTCAACTCAATCGTTCCTGCCACCTGCACTTCTCCTCCTGAGAATGTAATCAATGTGCCTGAGTAAGGTTTCAATGATGCCGCGGAGATCTCCATCTGAGAGAAAGCTTCCCATGATTAAATATCCACGGACGAACCAGTGTCAATAAAGACTCTTTTGACTGTCTTGGCAGCTATCTGAGCATGGATGACCAAAGGGTCTGAGTGCGGCATCCTTACTTCCTCAACGTCTTTTGGTGAAAAAGATATATCTTCATGTTGCGACAGAGAGATTTTTCTGCTTGACGCGGATGGCGGTTGCTTCCCCTCTCGCTCGTAGTTCTTCTTCTCTTGTCTACTTGATCCTGCCATGGAGTACCCTCCAGCAAGGGTATTGATAAAACCCTCGGGTTCTGGTATGTGGCCTTCTCCTGGTCTTCGAGCTCCTTCCTGATTAACAGATCTTTGCATAGTGGGTTCATGGTTGTGTCTACCTCCGCACCCTCTCCGTCCCCTGCCTCTTCCTCGATTATAAAATGGGGGATCTCTGCGCTGATCTTGTTGTCCTTGGTAAAGGTTCTGTCGATGGTGGGGGCCATCGGGTCTAGGGTCACGGACTTCCCAATCTAGTCTCTGATTGAGCCGATCTTCTCTCCGCGGTGGATACCTCAGCTCTTGATTTCTATAGAGGTTCTCTCTTGGATGATAAGACCGCGGATGGTCTTCCCTTGGATGATACGACCGTGGATAGTCTTCCCTTGGACGGGACCCTTGGCCCTTTTCAGAGTTCATGTGTATTTCGTCGCGATGGGGACGAAAAACTCCTGCTTCTGACTGGTGTCTAGGTGGCTTAACTTTCTCTTTCTTGAATTTTCCGACGAGCTTCCCCAAAAAAGCCCTGATTGCCTGTGTTTGCTCTTGAGCTGGATGCGGCCGCCTCCTCAGCTTCGATTTGTCTTGACACTCGTTCCCTCAAATCATCGTAACTGGCTGGCTTCTTCCGAAACAAGTATGTCTTGAAATCTCCCTCTGCCAAATTTCCCATGAGTATGATGATTGCCGACTCATGATTAAAGTTGGGGATCTGTACTACCACACTGGTGAATCGAGTAAAAAAGTGCCCCAGTGTTTCCCCAGCTCCTTGCCTGATCGAATTCAGATCAAGCATGGTCTTCTTCCACGACCGAGCACTTCCAAAATGGGATGTGAAGATGTGGGACAGTTGGGCAAAACTGGTCACGGAGTTTTTTGGCAGGTTAGTGAACCATGTGAGGGTGATTTTTGTCAAGGTTGAGGGGAAAGTTCGGCATAACATAGGATCGTTGTATTCATTTATCCCCATCGCGGTTGTAAAATGACAGAGATTGTCTTCGGGATCAGTTGTTCCATCATATTTCATAAGGCCCACATCTCTCCATCTTTTTGGTACTGTCGCGGAACAGATTTCTCTGGTGAACACAGATGGGAGGATCCCCGGCCCTTCTGCTCTTTTATCTGCTGAGTGAGATTTTGTGGAGGTGGAAACGTCCGTGGATCTCTCTCCGCGTTGGTGTTTTTTCTCATGCTGCCGCTGATCATTCCGCCATGTTTGGTGCGGCATTGCCTGACCTTGGAAGTCGTAGTTCATGTTGCCTGGGTTGTCATATGTAGTATAATATCTATCAAAATTTCCACGCTGTTCTCCGTGGTGGCTATTCTCCTGCTGATGCGAGTTCTGTCCCCAGTGATCATAATAGTAATACTGCATTTGTTCTTGTTGTAAGGGATTAGGCTGACCATGATGAACTTTGTAATACCAGAAATTCTGAGGTATGTAGTCTCCTTCTGCTCCGTGCTGATTGTAATAGTGATGCAGAGGGGTATCGTGGCGCTGATCTCCCGTTTCTCCCTCTGGATCGGGTTGAGGTGTCAACGGGACGTACATACTTGAGGCCTCTTGATCTTGGTGGATCTCCTGGCTCATGTTCTGCGTCGCGTTGTTTTGATTATCACTCATTCTTTCAGCGTTGTAACTCTGTCACGCCAAAGACTAATTTATATATATATCTATATTTTTATGTTTAGACGCGGACCCCGTATCCCTTTCAGGATCTGGGGGTCCCTACTTGATTTTTTAGAATGGAAATTTACAGAGGAACCCCTTAGCGTGAGGGGGTTCCCACAGACGGCGCCAATGACGAAACTCGAACTAAAAAAGGCCTCCATTTTTAGTGGGACCCGGGAATAAACCCAGTGGGCCTTCAATATTCCCTACGGACTTACCTGACCCGTACCGAAATAATCGGTACGGCCCAACCTGTTCCGCGGGAATAATTCTATTAGAGGCTTTGAGAGATTATCCCCATATCGAGGTTTCCTCAGACGAAGTGGGAATCAATCACTTATCTGTCACCGTTAGCTTGCTTAGGATTCGACAACCACAAATTCTTAATTCTCACTTCGGGCTTTCAAATGGCAAAGATGGGTTCGATACTGCAATCCGCGGATGGATTTGATTCTTGTCCGCGGAACAGTTCCTTCTCCTGATAAAGAGTTCTGGGTGTATCCAGCTTTCTCTCCTTCTCTCTCTTTTCTCTCTCAGTTTTACTCTTCTCAGGATATTCGATCCAGGTCCGCTTGTTTTTCCCTTCCCTTTCCGTCCAAAAGTCCCCTCTTTGTATATCTGTTTTCGCTTTTATAGGTGACGGGTGATCTTCGGATGATTCGCCACGTGGGGTTTGTTGTTTGACATGTGTCCAACTCGTGGGATTAGGGCATGTCCGACACGTGCCCCTTTCTTCCATCCGCGGATGATATGACTTATGTGAGTGACGGTTTTCTGTTGGATGCTTATCCGCGGATGATTTTGATAACTATCTGGGGTGACTTCTGTGATGACTTTTTATTATTTTTGCCTATTGTTGTGACTTATTTTTATACTTATCCAGATGTTTTTTATTGTTGGTTTCGTCACAACCCACCCACTACACCTTAACAATGTCCTTATTGCCCCAAAGATTGTCAAATATCTTATCTCTATCCGTCGGTTCACTACTGACAATAACGTTTCCCTTGCATTTGATCCATTTGATTTCTCTGTGAACGATCTTACTATGGAGGTTACTCGCCTAAGATGTAATAGCACCGGGGAGCTCTACCCTATCACACCGCCTTCTACATCCCGTCAGTCGTGTCCGGTCGCCCTCTCGGCATCGTCGTCTAACCTGTGGCATGCACGCCTTGGCCATCCCAGTGCTGTCGTTTTAGATGTCCTTCGTTCTCAGAATCTTGTCAACTGTAATAAAGACCTACACTCTAGTTTATGTTCTTTCTGTCAGTTAGGGAAACATGCAAGACTGTCGTTCCAACGGTCTTTGAACTCCGCCCTTGCACCTTTTGATATCATTCATAATGACATTTGGACCTCTCATGTGCCTAGCAAGGATGGACACAAGTACTACCTTCTATTTCTTGATGATTACACTCATTTTTTATGGGTTTTTCCATTACAATTCATGTCCCAAGTGTTTCCTATTTTTGTCAAGTTCCATGCCTACATTAAAACACAGTTTCACACATCCATCAAATGTTTCCAATGTGACAATGGTCGCGAATTTGATGACAAGGACTTTCACTCTTTCTTCACCACAAATGGCATCTCATATCGGTTTTCATGCCCCTATACATCTCAGCAAATTGGCAAGACCGAAAGAATCATTCGAACAATTACCAACATGATACGTTCTCTCCTCTTTGACGCATCAATTCCCCTTACCTATTGGCCTCACGCCTTATCAACAACTTGCTATCTTCTCAACATCCTCCCTTCTACTACCCTCCAGCATTGCTCAACCACTCAGGCATTATATTGCACCATGCCTAGATATGATCACCTTCGTACCTTCGGATGCACGTGCTTCCCAAATCAGTCCTCCACCGCCCCACACAAACTCCACCCGCGCTCCAATCCATGTGTCTTCATTGGCTATCGGTTTGATCATCGCGGTTACCTTTGCCTCGATGTTCAGAGCCATAAGCTTATCATATCACGTCATGTCACTTTTGACGAGTCTCGCTTTCCCTTCCCTTCTCATCCTCTCCCATCTCCCACACCTACTATGTCCCAGTCTGAGTTAGAGTCTCCCTTCCCACACTTTCTCCCACTGCCACCTCCTCCTCCCACTACCAGACCGCACACCCGTAGAATCTCCGGTGTATTTAGACCTCGTCAGATCGTCTCTATGCATGCCTCCGATCACCCCGCCAACACCTCCCCTGAGCCCTCCCGAACCCACCTCCCGTCACACCAATTGTCGCGGCCGCAACATCGTGCTGCGCTCGCGGCACACCCCCCTGCCGCGGTTCCCTTGCCGCGACCGCAGCCTTGTGCCGCACCCGCCGCACAGACCTAACCCGCCCCCACCGTTTCTCATGTCCCTCTTGCCTCAAACCCGACCTCGCTCTCCCCCATCCCCACCTCCCACAAAACTGCCCTCCTCGACCCGAAGTGGTAGGCGGCTATGCTCGATGAATACAGGGCCCTTACAAGAAATGGTACATGGGTTCTAGTTCCTCGCCCTCCTAAGGCGAACGTCATTCGCTGCATGTGGCTTTTCCGCCACAAGTTCCGCTCTGATGGGTCATTGGAACGCTACAAATTTGTCTTATGGTTAATGGTCAATCTCAGCAGGCAGGTATTGATTGTGATGAGACATTCAGCCCCGTGGTCAAGCCTGCCACTATCCGAGTGGTGTTGAGCTTAGGGTTATTGCGACATTGGACTATTCATTAACTGGATGTCAAGAACGTCTTTCTGCATGGCCATTTGAATGAGACAGTTTATATGTTTCAGCCGCCGGGGTTCGTTGATACTGATCGTCCCAAGCATGTTTGTCTCCTGAAGTGCTCTCTGTATGGTCTGAAACAGGCTCCGCGAGCATGGTTCCAGCGCTTTGCATCTCATCTGCTACGCTTGGGTTTCGTTGGCAGTCGCTCGGATACGTCTCTGTTTATCTATCGCATAGGCACATACATGGCCTTTCTGTTACTATATGTCGACGACATCATCCTCACCGCCTCTTCTGATGCTCTTCGGACGTCTATTATTGCCCAGTTGAGTGCCGAGTTTGCCATGTCTGATCTGGGTCCATTGTCTTACTTCTTGGGCGTCGATGTGCAGCGTCATGCGTCTGGGATGTTTCTCTCTCAGAGTAAGTATGCTGCCAAAATTGTTGCTCGGGCCAAGATGAGCAACTACAAGCTAGTCATCACCCCTGTGGATACCTCCAACAAGCTCAGTGCTCACTCTGGTCCTCTGTTTGATGATCCGACGTTTTACCGGAGTCTCGCCGGTGCGTTGCAGTATCTTACGTTTACTCGGTCAGATATCAGTTACGCCGTTTAGCAGATCTGCCTGTGTATGCATGCGCCCAGGGAACCGCACTTTCAGGCCTTGAAGCGGATCATCCGGTACATCAGCGGTACCCTCAAGCTGGGCACCACGATCACCCCTTCCTCTCGGCATGACCTCGTCGCTTACACTAATGCGGATTGGGGTGGTTGTCCTGACACACGTCGCTCCACGTCTGGTAACTGTGTCTTCCTCAACGACATTCTTGTGTCGTGGTCAGCGAAGCGTCAGTCTGTGGTGTCTCACTCTAGTGCCGAGGCTGAGTACAGGGGCGTCGCCAACGTTGTCTACGAGTGCTCATGGCTGCGCAATCTCCACCTTGAGCTCCGCTGCCTTCTTCAGAAGGCCACCCTGGTCTACACCGACAACGTCTCCGCCGTCTATCTGGCCAGCAACCCAGTCCAGCATCAGCGCACGAAGCACATTGAGCTCGATCTACACTTCGTTCGGGACAAGGTTGCTCTTGGGCATGTTCGTGTTCTTCATGTCCCGTCCTCCTATCAATACGCTGATATCTTCACCAAGGGTTTACCTTGGCAGTTGTTCCTCGATTTTCAGTCCAGTCTCCCTGTACGGGACCCTCCACTTTCGACTGCGGGGGTTTGATAGATTACATAGATGTCATATTGTATAGTGGGCCAAAAGGCCCAATCTCTTGTAACCTATATATATGATTGTCTAATGAATGAAACCCTCAAGGATGACTTTACATCAATTCCATCATTCTACAGACGGGATCGGAGACAGACGATTTAAATCCCTCCTTCACCCCGCCCCCACTTTTTAATTTAATTCTTTTTTTTTACCTAATGAAAAATCCAAATTCACCTTGAATTTAACGGCTAAATTGATACTCCGTAGTATCCAACCGACCAACCCCATAATTGGAGGCTTTATTCGGTTGAATCTTCTTCCTACTCAACTTGATCCGCGAATTCTAGAATTATGGATGACGATATCGTTCGATTGATGGGTGACTACTTTCATCCAACTCACCACCCACCATATACACTGGATAAGATAGTATGGGACTATGGGTGGATTTTTTTTCAAAAGATTTTATATGTCATTTTAACATTTCAAATTGAATATATAGCATAAAGCAACATTCAAATTGTAACATTCAATGCATATATGCTGGGTCAAAAGCCTAAAACAACTAGTCTTTAAATAATATCTAACCCCTAAAACATAATAGAGTGAGTTAGACGTGTCCACGGGTCGAATTCGGTGGATCTGAATCGTTAGATCACGGGTTGGAATATTCCTCCCTCCTAATCCCTAATTTGTCCGAGAGATGGGTAGGTGGGTCACGGGTTGATCCGGTGGATTGGTTTCATTTTGACTCTTTAATAAATAAAAAAAGTGAGAAGATATATATTTTCACGTCACTTCATTCTCGAGCTTTATTTTCGATGTGGAAAAGAAAAATGTGGGAAGATAAATATATATTTATGCTACTTCATTCTTAAATTTTCGATGTGGGAGGATGGTTTGACAATAAAAAAATCTAAAAGCTAGTATGGTGTTTGGCAAATCTAGCTATTAGGATAGCTAATGAAAACTTGTGAATAAAACACTAAAATTCCGAAAAGTTTGGGTGAGTAGTTGTTGAGAAACTCTAGTTTTAAAAGCTAATCAAACTAAAAATCTTATATTTATTTCATTCAAAACCATATTCTCCAAAAAGCTAGTTGATTGTGCATTTTTGTGCCAATCATACCATTAGGGGTGTGCATCGGTCTAAAACCGGGCCGAATCGAACCGAACCAAAACCGAAAATCTTAAAATTTCAAAACCGAAAGCATTAGGTTCGGTTCGGTTTTAACATAGTTGAACCGAATTTCCATTAAAAGAAATTTTTTTAAAAAAATTCTTTAAAAAAAATCGATTTAACACAAATCGAACAAAAAATAAATAAATGTATTAGTGTATATATGTGTGTATACACTGTATATATTAATATATGTGTATATATACACACTACACACACAAAAAAATATGTGTATTAGTGTATATATACACTGTGTAGTGTGTGTATATATATGTATTTATACAGTTTATATATGTGTATATATAAAGTATAAAAATATATGTATATAATTTATGTAGTGTATAAAAAGTAATATATATATATATATATATATATATATATATATATATATATATATATTGGAATAGTTAAAAAAAATCGGTTTAATACAAATCGAACACAAATCGAATCGAAACCGAAAAATAAAAATTCTCAAACCGAAAGCCGAACCGAAAAACTTCGGTTCGGTTCGATTCGATTTGGTTTGTGTTGGTTCGGCCCAAAAATTCGGTTTGGACCGAATCATGCACACCCCTACCAAGTATGGTGCATCAGTGCATCTCTTCAATTTGTGGTGCAAAAGTGAAGATGTACAAACACACTTACTACCGGACATTAACATAACAAACAAATGTGAGGCGGGCTTAATGGGCCGTTCTTAAACGGGCCTGGCATTTACGGTTACGGTGATGACACATGTTGCCTTAACCATGGGCTCCCCTCTTCTATCCATTCTCAAACCCTACCCATTAACACAACATACAAATATTGTACGGAGTATTTAATTAGCCATTTGATATTACAAGGACCAATAGGGGCAAACTAAAAATGCCTCTCAGAATTTGAGATGATTATTTTGACTTTACTTAAAATCTGTAATATCTACATTCAACATGATTTTAGAGAGATCAGCAATGTATCCGGCCATACATTTGACCCATGTTGAAAATATAAATAAATAAGCGGATTTGATATTCACACGGTTAAATTATCGCCATTTGTACGGAAAGTATCCGCAACTGCGCATCACGAGTACGCGTTTAAAAAAAATTGGCTTGCAACTGCGTATGCCGCGTGCGCAACTGCGCAATTACCCCCTCTCTCCTGCTCGCGTCTCCTCCTGAAATTCTCTAATCATTCCCCATCACTAAACCCCCACTAAACCCCCTTGTTGCTGCCTGTCTCTCTTCTACTCAACAATATTTGATGCTTGTCTCTCTCTCTCTCTTTCTACTCAACAATGGCAGCCATGAGAGCATGCTCTTGCCGCGGTGCTTGCCTTCCTCGCGGTCTCCTCGATCAGTTGCCCAATCTCCCACCGCCTCTCCGAAGAAATCTCCGATCGCGTCGCCGCCGACCTCAGTCGCCCCTCCTACCACTGCCACCTCTCCCTCCACCAGCACACCGCCTTCCTCGTCTCCAGCCCCATCTCCTCCCTCTTTCGTCTCCCCTCCCGCCGGTAGCCCCGGCTTCGCGGCTTCTCCCACCTCCATTACCGCAAATCCGATTGCTTATCCCTCCTCTAATTAAGAACAACGCTTGATCTGTTAGTGGATTGCAGCACTAGCAATCCTAAACCCCTATCTGAAATTGCAACCCTTCCAATCAAGCTCTAACAATGGCGGATTTAAAAAAAAAAGGCGATCGCACTCTGTGAGTACGCGGATCTGCGCGAACTGTGTAAAAGGCGAAAATTTGACCGCGTAAATATATAGTAAGCCCCATAAATAAGTCTTACTATGAACGGTTACTTATGTGCTTGGCTACTAGCAGACAAGCGTTGATAAACACAACCCCTGATCACGAGTCCCAACGGACTTCGGTAACCCAACTAGATCAGTCCATATCTACCGACTACTCCTCACATTATATTTGATCATTTCTTAAAAGGATGATCAGTACTTTTTAATTTCTTACTTTGTTAACAAAAACAAAAAACAAAAAAACAAACAAACAAACAAAACAAGGACCACAAACAGTGATTTGAGGGCAAAAGCAGGTGAGCTAGGCCATGCGAAAGTTAATTCATTCCATTCACAGAAAAGGTTGAAACTAAAATTAGAAGTAGGAGAACTCAGTATCCACATCACTATTATCTAAAATCTATCATAAGCATTACAAGGAATTAAGGCGCACGCGCGTCTACTTATACATTCATATATAGCGATGCGATGATGATGTACTGTTGTCATGTTGTGTGCGTAAGGCAGAGCTACGTACGTATTAACCCTCCAGTCTCCCTCTCTATATATATTTAAATCGTCTCAGTCCTCCTATCTACTTATCAAGTGTAAAGGGTACGTGTAATATAGATGGCAAGAGATTACAACAAGTTGGAGGGTGTTGGCGATGCCCTTAAGGCGCGGGCGCACAGTGGTGCAACACCCTTGTTTGTGCTGTGCCTTGTAGTCTTGTCACTCTTCGCCATCTCCATGGCTGTGCTTGCTTGTGCTGATGGAAACAATGAGGAGAAGAAGAATCAAGGTAGAGGGCACTACGAATACGATGGAGGTTGCTGTGGTGGCTGTGCTTGTGGAGGTGGTGGCTGTGCTGCTGATGCTGGTGCTTGTGGATGACCTGCATTATATGCATGCATAAACTAGAGGGGAGCATATAGCTCCAAGCTATTTGCTATATATATGGTCGATGCCAATTTTAATTATATTTATATATGCATGAATTGTTACTTAATTATATATATGCATGTAACCGGCCTGATCGAAGCTATTTAATTACAAGTATGGTCTGCCTATATAATACCGGGTACCATTATATGTATATCTCTGTTCTCATAGAGCATTCATTATTCATCGATCAACTTAATTCACATAGGAAAGTTCGTTTGTATGATTAATATTAATTGTTTATTTATTATATATGTATATATAATCAATTATGAAAATTTATATAATTTACAAAATACAATGAATAAGATCCTTAGTCAATCGGAGGTGCATGGCTAGTGTTGGGCAAACGAAATTTTGTACATGGGAATAACACAAACACCTCAACATCGAAAATGAGTTTGCCAAGTCATTAATTTGGAACTCATATAAAAATGTGAGAGATTGTTTGCTTGCATGTGTAAGAAATATGGCATTTCCATTAATTGTTGTTTTTTTCATATGAAAATAATTATATTTTTGTTTATCACATGGGAGAGAGAATGGGGAATAGCCGAATAGGGAATGGGTTCAACCTATTTGTATATTTGCACATGCATTAGACGCACTCGTACTAGTATTAAGTATTAATAGTATATGTATATATAGTACACTGCCCCAATAAGGAATATCTTCAAGTAGTGCAAATGTGACAGAAAGAAAATTACAAACAAGAAGGAAGGAGATCGGCATGTTATGGAAAAGAGACACTTTCAAATAAATTAGGTAACAAAATACCTCAAGGATGAAGCTAGGTGACAAGGTGGGCTTAATGGGCCTTTAGGCAGTGGACTTAATGGGCCTTTAGGCAGTGGACCTTATAATCGAAACTAAGGTTTCATGCCTCTCTCCATCAAGGGATACTCCATTGTCATTTTTCAAAATACTTTTAATTCCATTAACATCTCATCTTTCTATTATATGCCCTTAGATCCTAATTGGAAAAAATATCCTACCAAAAATAAACAATTATAGGAATCTAATTTAAAATCTGACTAATACAACTTAATTAAGGATATAATTTTCCTAAAACGGGAATCTTATCATATGCCTCAAGACATAGGATAGAAAAAACCGTATTTATATTCTTCCCCGTCTTAATCCCAGTCAAATCCCCTTTTCCATTTGGAAATCGTCATCCTATTCTGAAATACCCCAAAGTATTTTGAGGATTTCGTTTTAAGTAAAAAAAAATTTTCTAGTAAAAGTCCATTTATTTCTTAACTCAGAAAAGATTTTTCAAATTAATTATATATAAATTTTTATAACTTTTCATGATATATTTCATTTTTAGTCTTGTTTACTTATGTGCACTTACAATAAATAAAATATTTTTAAGTTATATTATTTTAATGTAAAGTTGTACATTTGCTCTTAAAACTAAAGTAGGATGTATAATTATAACTCATCTTAATGTTCGTAAGGTATTATTCAAATTAAAAGGCACATCCAGCTCTGCAACTCCATTCTCTAGGAAGTATAAGCTCCTACTACATCTTCCAAGAAGAAGTGGTCTCATCTGTTGTGTACCCTGCATCACACATAACTGAGGTGTAAAGAGGATGGATCTGCCTGTATCCTTTACCAGCCCCCCTACTGACAACAGGTGACATTTGAAGAATGGTACATATAGCACTTCTTTCAAAAGTAATCCTCATGTCAGTCTCACACTCCCCATGGTGTTCACAGTCAAGGCAAAACCAGTGGGAAGCAAGATGGAAAAGGGCTTTGGTATAGGTGATTTATCAACAAACAAAGATACATCAGAACACATGTGGCTATTGGCTCCGGAGTCCAATATCCATATGTGCTTTTGCTTGTAAGAAGAGTGTGAAGTACATGTAAAACCAGCAAATTCCTTGCTAGTTCCTGCCAACATCTTTCTGCTCCTTTGATCCTTGACATTCAGCAAGTCCAGGAGTTGAGCATACTGATCAATAGTTAGCTCAGGTGCAGACGCAGATCCTCCAATGTCATCGTTAACCCGAGCAGCAACTTTCTTTCCTTTCCCATTCTTCTTTGGGAAACCATGAATGAAGAAGCACTTGTCAATTTCATGGTTGATTTTCTTGCAATGAGTACAATACAGACCAGTCTTCTTGCCTGTTCCATCTCCTTTCTTCGCATCAACATTGAAAGAAGATGTGAGATCCCTAGACATGTGAGACTATGTCTTGAATTCCTATTGAGCTTCATCTTGCGAAATCATAGAATACGCAAGACTAACACTCGGTAATGGATGCATCATCAAAACCGATCCCCTAGCAGCAGTATATTTCTCATTTAATCCCATAAAAAATTGCATTAGCTTATGTTCTTCATTGATTTTCAGATTTTCCTTAGCAGATCCACAAGTACACGGAAGCAGTTTCCTCAAACTATCAATTTCATCCCACATGGACTTCAATTTTGTAAAGTATGCGGAAATAGTGGACGAACCTTGCACGAGAGAGTTTATCTCTCACTGGAGTGCAAACATCTGAGCTTTATTAGCTTGGCCATATCTGACTTCAAGTTCTTCCCAAATCTCCTTCGCTGTGTTGGCGTAGATCACACTGCTGCGAATCTTCAAGCTGATGTCGTTGAGGATCTAGGAGATCACCATGTCGTTGCATCTCTCCCAGATCCAAGCTGTAGGATCGTCATCGCTTGGCTTCGGAAGATTTCCGTTCACGAAGGTGTACTTGTTCTTTGCGCTAAGCGCGATTTTCACAGATCTCTTCCATTCGTCGAAGTTCCTCCCATAGAACACTCCTGTGACTATAGCGAGTCCATGCCAGGATGATCGCTAGAGTGCACGAAAAGAGGATTTGTGGAAGAAGACCTCAATTAGGAAGAACACGTACAGATCTGAGCTTAGAAAACTGAAATTGGAGCAAGATCAACAATATTGCTCTGATACCATGAGAGAATTGTATGAATTGTGTAACAAGAAATCGAATAACCGAATGAGAGAGAGAGAGAGAGAGAGAGATAGAGAGAGAGAGATGAGGAAGAAGGAAATGAGAAATGGAGGGAAATGTATGTGTGTTCTGTATTGATGTCTAACAACACATATATACATCTTCAATGGATGGGCCAGATCCTATACAGAAGAGACTAAAGCCCATATACAAAATAAGCCCAACATAACCATCCGAGCTTAGAAGCTCAGTTGTGAAATCTAACCCGGTCACAAATCTCAACCATTTTGTTTCTGGAATGTTCCTTATCCGTTTATAATGAGATTTATGCAACCAATTTTGTGATTCGGTATAAACGCTACCGAACGAACTTATCCCCAAATTCGAAGCTCATTCAAATCCGCCCAATTCAGGCCGAATCTCATCAAATTGAGAATGGGGATAAGTTTGTAGGTGATTTACGGATTTATTTTAATTCAATCCATCCCCTATATATATCCCTTTCGAAGCACACCACCGTCATTTCCCTCCATCTCCGAGCTCTCAAACTATTCCATTGTGTTCGCAAAATTTCCACAAAAACGTTCCGAAACCGAAAACCCCAATATCGAATTCACCCCTCGTCGGAGCCGCCTTTGCCGTCTTGTCTGCCACCATTAGCCGCTTCCGGAGACACGAGCCACTACCGGGAGATGCACCTCATCGCCACGAAGCTTTAGCCACCGGTCGCGTGTCATTCCGAGCATTATCGAAGTCGCTACGATTCGCCGAAGTGGAGTCGTAGGCGCGTCTGAACCTTTTGTTGAAGCAATGTCGAGAGGAAGGAGGAGGAAATCATTCCAGAGCCCAAGAAAGAACGTGTGGTTTCGAACCCGATGGTCGCCAGATGACCGCTCTTTATTTACCAAATCACGAAAACTATATACACCGTAAATCCTCACGTTAATTACGACGTGCGTGCACGTTAATAACAATGTGTCTGCACGTCAAAATTAACGCGCATGTAGGATATACACCCAGCGTGCCCAGACGTGCAGGCACGTTTTTTTTAAAAAAACGTGTATGCATGTCGAAAATGACGTGCAAAACTGCACGTCATTTTGGACGTGCAACCACGTTTTCTAAAAATCACGAAAACGTGTCTCTTTGTCTCCACACTTCCCACATCCGAGAGATCGAGAGAGAGATATTCCGATCGAGAGCCGACGACGAGAGATCGAGATAGAGAGATTCCGAGATAGAGAGAGATGGAGCCGAAGATGGAGACGGAGGTAGTGGTGCCGACGGTGGAGGTGGAGTCTATGGAGAGAGACACGGAGACGGTGGAGGGTGCGGCGGCGCTGGCAGTGAAGGGTGGGGCGGCGCTGGTAGTGGAGGGTGGTGGTGTAGAGGCAGTGGAGGGTGGTGGTGGTGGTGGGGTGGTGGCGGAGATGGAGACGATGGAGGGTGGTGGTGGTGGTGAGGCGGTGGCAGAGGTGACAGAGGTGGTGGAGGAGGCGTAGACAGTGGAGGAGGCGTCGGAGGCGGTGGCGGCCGGAGATCAGGCGGAGGTGGTGGTGCCGACGATGGAAGCCAAATCCGACCGACCGACCTCCGCACCAGTCGCCTAGTGCCACCACGACCGCCGCCCTCAGTCTCAGGCTTCCACTTCCCTCTTCTTCCTTCTCCTGTTCGGTTGTTGTGAAGCTCTCTCTCGCTCCCACCTTTTCTTTGCCTTAAATCCCGCCCAAACACACCTCAAAAATTTCAAACTCCCGCCCAAAATTTTAACCCATTATAATGGGTAAAGGTAACCTGTTAGTTTTGCAAATTAAATTCACTTTTTGACATTTACCACATTTTAGAGGGGGGGGTGACATTTTTGCAAAGGGTGAGATGTATTGGTATATTGAATACAATTTTCTCTTATAATTTTGTAGTTTATAGTTTTTATGATTTGTTATATGTTTATAATTTTATAGTTTTTCATATATAGTTATATAATGTAGTTTTATATTATAGTTGGGGAATATAGTTTTATAATATAGTTTATAGTTTCTATGTTATTTTATGTTCAAAATTCTTATAATATATAGTTTTCATTACTTGAAATATGTATTACTTGACTTTTCGACACGTTTTTCAAGGAGCTAAAAACTATATAAAATATTAACTTTTTATTAGTTTTTTTAAATACTTTTAAACTTATAACTAATATGTATCAAATTATAAAAAAAATCAATTAAAAACTTTATATTTTATATAATTTTTAACACCTTAAAAAACGTGTCAAAAAGTTAAACGTCACTTATTTCTAAACGGATGTAGTATTAGATTTTTTTTTTCAATTCGTGGCCATTGTATTAATTTTTGCTTAATATGTCAGTTATATATATAAAGTTAATATTATTTTTAACCTATTTTAAATAACGTTTTTTTTAAATAAAATATTTTCTTTTGCAATTTTATTGCTCTGAACTTGGGAGAATGTAGTGTAGGCTGTGTAGCCTTCGCATTAGACCTCTGAAGAGGTAATATGTATTTATAATCATTCACTTTATTATAAATACATATTATAATTAATTTGCTCAAAAAATACATATTATAATTCACTATATCTAATTAAGATATAAGGTTACATTGGATAGATTATTGATCTGTATATTGGCTATTAATTGATGTGGTTCAAAAAGATAATACCATTTTAATCTAGAATATGACACGTATGCAAAAATAATCCCGTTTTAATCTAGAAAATTCCCTGTATGCGAATCGTACCAGAGGCTTTTAGAATAACAAATAAATGAAATCCATATTTTAGTACGTATATATTACATGCTTAGTTTAAAAATAAAAGATGAGATGAGATGAGCTTGTATTTGTTTGAATTATAAATTTTACTTTGTAGAAGATCAAAGTTTTATTTATTGCTCCGTGTTTTATTATTTAAGAAAAAGAAATCAACGTCCAAAAAAGTATAATTGTAATAGTGTAGTTTATAAGATAAATTTTTATCGGATTACTGATTGATAAAAAAATATATATTAATTGTGTAGTCAATTAAGTTATGGATGAAAAAATTATATTAAAAATGAGTTATTATATTAAAAAGATTATTTCTTAGATGTGGAGTATAAAGATAAGTTTTCTAACTAAGATTGCTAGATAAAATATTTATAAAATAACTTAAGGTAAAATGATAAGCTTTGTAAGATATGAGGTTGAATGTTTATTCTAAAAATTAATTTAATCATTAATTAAAATGGACACATAGGATGACACATGTATCAATAGATAGAGTTATCGTCTAACGTGGCTTAAATTTATTAGTTCGTCATTAATTGATGTGTCATAAAATCCGGGCCAGATTGCACCAGAATACGACACATAAGCGAATCGCACCAGAGCCCGCCACATAAGATCTCCACGTCTCTGTTTTAGTATTATACTAGTCTTATGCCCCGCACGCTTGTGCGGTCGTCTCACGAAAAAATGACAAAGTCATAAGATTTTAACGTTATGGTATTTTAATTAGTAATTTTTATTGAAGATACAACGTTCCAACCAAATTTTGAACTTAGATATATAAGCTAAATAATTGTAAAATTTAGTTTAGGGTTGATCATGAATGTACCCATGTATTGTGTGATTTAGGATCGATCATGAACCGTTAGCATATTTAATATTTATTTATTGTGATAAGATTTTATTATTTTATAGATAATCAATTAATAATAAATCTTATCATTAGATATAATGAATTATCGTTACTAATCTAAATGACTAAAGATAAAAATAACTGAAGAAAAAATATTTATAAAATAATTTTAGTGAAAATGATAGATTTTGTAACCACTTAAGATATGATGTTGAATATTTATATTAAAAATTAAATTTAATCTTCAATTAAAATAGACACATAGGATGACACATATATAAATAGATAATGTAATCGTCTAACGTGGCTTAAATATATTGGATCGTCATTAATTGACGTGTCAAAGACCCGGGTCAAATTGCACCAGAATACGACACGTAAGCGAATCGCACCAGAACCCGCCACATAGGATTTCCAGCCTCTGTTTTAGTATTATATATTGATATATTGATATTGATTGATTTATGTCCTTTATTTTTTATAACAAATATTTGAAAAATAAAGTTGCTGGGATTTTGATTTTGAATTGGATAAGATTTGTTTTATTTAAAAGGGGGAGTTAAAATCATATTTTGTTATTGGATTTATCTAAATCCTTTTTTATTAAATTGCTTTTAGATTTGTTTGAAAAGTGGTTACCTATATATTTGTTTGAGATTAACATGTGCAGATTTTAAGCTACAAATGACAAGATTTGTTCAGCACACATGCACCTATTTTCTGGGGGAAATGGAATTCAAACAGGCTGATTTTGTGGAAGAGCAAGTGAAGATTTCAAATTCAAACGGGCTGATTTTTTGTGCAACCAAAAATCAGATTTTGTGGAATTTATTCAAAATCAAATCGGCTGAAATTCAAGCTTAAATATGGGATTTCCAGCAGCAACAATTCAGCTCATGCGCCTATAAAAGACAAGAGCAAGTGGTAAAGAAAAGAGGAACACAAGCACATCATTCAAGCGAGCACTTCAAAGCAAAAACGATCATCTTCAAGCTTATTTATTTTCTTTCTATCCCTCGTTGTAATTGCTTTTATTTGTAGTTGAGAGAGAAGAAAAAAATCTAAGCATTATAGGATAAATCATTCTCGTTATACTAAGAGTATCCCTATACTCAAACGTATACACACGTTGGTGTGGTTAGGGCTATTATTTCACGAGCGTTTTGGGTTGACTAGATAGTAGCGGGTGAGGCTACGAGAAGGGTAGTTCTTCTAAATTGTATCTAGGACTCTAAGGGATCTGAGTTGACTAGATAGGAGCGGGTGAGGCTTCGAGAGTTTAGAAGAAGGAAAGATCTTCTCGGTTGTATCTAGGATCCATAAGAAGTGAAATAATAGTTGTTTGAATCCTACGGGTTGGATAACCCTTGGCGGAGACGTAGGCTGGTTATAGCCGAACTTCGTTAATAATTCACGTGTTCTTTATATTTTATTCCGCACTTATAATTAACATTTTATTTTCGTAGCTTAACAGGCCTGCAGAAACAAACAACTTTCTGGAACGATTTCAAGACCTTGGAAGTCCAGTTCAAAACCTTAAGATCCAGTTTAAAGGCCTTGAAGTTGCCAGTGCAGAAAGACTTTGCGAAAATCTTCCATACTCTATTCAACCCCCCTTCTAGAGTATTTGTCTTATTATTATTTACATTAAGTACTCGATTCTTCAATCGGTATCAGAGTTTAACTCACTTATTTGATCTAACAATATGTGAGATCGATCATGAGTACTATAGGAGAAGGTGGATTCGCTCAAGGAAGGTCATCTAATCGCCCTCCTCTCTTCTGTGGTGACAACTTTGTGCATTCGAGGTCATTGATGAAAATGTTCATCATTGATCAAGATATGAAGCTCTGGGAACGTATACAGAGAGGACCAACCATACCAATGAAGCCTGGTACTTCAGGAGTAGAACAAGTGGCGAAAACAAAAGCAGAATACAACCTAACCGACCTGGAAAATATGGCCAAGAACTTTCAGGCCATGCATGTATTATATTGTGGTTTGAATACTGACGAATCTAATCGTGTTTCATCTTGCAGGAGTGCTAAAGAAATCTGAGATAAGTTAGTAGTAAGTTATGAAGGAACAAGCCAAGTAAAGGAAACAAAGATAAGCATCTACCTACACAAATATGAGCTGTTCAAAATGGTGCCATAGAAACAGTGAAAGAAATGTTTATAAGATTTACACAGATCATGAACAACCTGGATTCTCTCGGTAAAACCTTCACCAATGAAGAAAATGTTAGAAAGATCTTGAGAAGCTTGCCAAAAGCGCAATGGGGTCCAAAGGTAACCGCAATAGAGGAAGCTCAAAACCTATCGACTTTGCCTCTGGATGATCTCCTTGGTAAGCTTATTACCCACGAGATGATCCTTGGCGAGGAAGATGGGGAAGTAACCTCTAGTGTTAAAAATTTGGCCCTAAAAGCTAAGTAGGAAGAAGCATCCTCAGACGACGACGAGAGTGAAGATGAGGAGGATCCCTTTGAACTCATCACAAGAGGGCTAGCAAAAATACTCAAGATGAAGAAGCAATTTTCAAATCGAGAATATTCTGGATCTTCAAAGCACCGAGGTAAGTCTTCTAACCCTCGTAAGAAATCGAAGATTCTAACTTGTTTTGAATGTGGTGAAACAGATCACTTTGCAAATGAGTGTCCTCAAAAGAAGAAGAGAAAACACCGAAAGAATGATTCAGATTCCTCTAGTGAATCGAACCCGGAAAATGATCCAGCAAATCTTTGCTTGATGGCAGATCAAGAAGAAACTCCTAAGAAACGTTTTGGAGCAATGGTGAGAAATTTGATTTCAAGTCCTACTACTGTGTTGCCTGAATTTTTGCAAAACATGATTATGAATGAAGAGGACCATATTTTGGAGACTAACACCTTGAAAGAGAAGCTATGCATTTGAATCACACATGTAATAAATTATGGTCCAATTATTTTAATTACCTCCATCTTTATAAGGTGTAGTTGTATTGTTATGGTGTTTTATTATTTATCTAACAAAATTCTCATTATTAGTAAAAGAATTATATTATAATTTAATATACTCCCTCCGTCCAAAAATAAATGGACTTTTACTATTCATGCACGTTTTTTATGAGTTAAAAACTATATAAAATATTAACTTTTTTATTAATTTTTTTTAATAATTACAAACTTATTATCAATAAGTTTGTAATTATTAAAAAAAATTAATAAAAAAGCTAATATTTTATATAGTTTTTACCGTCTTAAAAAAGCGTGCGTGAATAGTAAAGGCAATGTATTTTTGGACGGAGGTAGTATTTACTATCCAAATGCAAAGTACCGAAAAGAGAAAAGGATTGTGTATTTGTGTACATCGTTTTTGATTGATTTGGAAAAGACATATAGGTACTGAAAGACCTTACACGGATACTTGATGTAAAAGGGGCACGTTAACAAGTATTTTTTAGTGTAGGTGAGTCTACAATAAGAGTGAGTAATGAGGCAATTTCTCTTTACTGTAGTCATGGATGTGGTTTTGACACCTTTCTAGGACGAGGTCCCTGATCGGTCTAAAATCAACACCCCACAAGCGTACGGTGTCAATTGTAGTAATCGAGTGTCGAATCTCAGGGACCGTGTGAATACCAATCGCAGAACCTCAACTAGTTTATTAAGCCATATAAGAGAAGTGATTTTTGACGGAATTAGAAAATGAGAAGAGGAATTATAACAAATTGCAAGTTTTTGTGAATATATGATGAGAAATATTCCATAGTCAAGGTTCACCACAACAATGCATCTTCGACAGACTATATAATTTTCATGCCTGAACAAATTGAAAAGAGATATTTGAAGGTAAACTATCTAAAGTCGTTATCGCTCAGCCTACGCATGTTGCAATAACTATGTCCGTTTTAATCAATTACTACTCAGCTTGCGCATGTTGTAGATTAATCTAGCAAGCAAATCAATCAAACAATTGCAGACGCGATCCGCATAATCAATTCAAACCTAGGTTGTCTACGATAGTTTATTATCTTCAAGAGAATTAAATAGATTGCTCATAAACAATTCTCAAGTTCAATCCATGTTTTTCAATAAAATTAACAACTTTATCTATATATCCAATCTCAATTCGCAGTTGGCGCGTGTTGAACATCAAAAGGATTCCAATCAATCATAGAATTAATCGTATTAAGCGCTCATGGATCAAATCAAACAAATAATAGAATTCATTCAGGCAATCATATGCACATGTCTATCTCAGCATCGTTGGGATCACCCCCAACCCCAGAACAGGGAAATTAGCCATACATGCATGGATTCAGACACAATCAAAGAATTCATGATGAAAGAATATAAGAGTAGATTAACGAAATGAATTCTTGAATCCAGCAAATCAAACCTTCAAGAAGAAATCTCTTAAAGAGCATAAAACTCTCAATGTCTGCAACTAGCGTTTCTGACGTGAAAATTGGATATCCTCTCCTCCAACCCTAATTCTCTATCTATAGTCCTAAAAAAATCTGAAAATATTCCTAAAATAATAATAAAATATTCCAAAAAGTCATTCAACAAAAGATAGAAACGGATAAAAATCCCGAAGTCGTATCGCGGAAAAGAAAGTATCGAGTCGATACTTCAGAGTATCGACTCGGTACTTTGCTACTGTAAAGCTTTATTTCACTCGGAAGGTGCAGGTATCGACTCGATACATGTGGGTATCGAGTCTGTATGTCGTGTTTTCTGCTCTGCTCATTGTATCGACTCGGTACTTCTAGGTTTCGAGTCCGAGTCCGCCTTGCTTCTTTGATTTTGACCTTGAAAGCTCTCTTGCCTCGACTCTTGTCTCTCGAATGCTCTCTATGGGCTTACTCCGACTTCAATGATCATCCTCGAACATGCATCCTTCCTTACTCCTTTCCCTTGGCTCGTGAAATAGTCTAAAATATGCACAGAAACACCTGAAATTTCACACACACACACACACACACACACCATGTGTAGACCTCTATATTCTAAATAACACATAAATCACATGAAAACACACATAAAGTGACACCTAATAGACATAAAACCTACTCACAAGACACCTAAAATCACATAAAATAAGATGATATCAGTCCCCTGATGCATGCTTTTTGTCGATAATATTATTTTGGTGGATGAGACAAGAAGAAAGGTGGGTAACAAACTGGAGCAGTGACAAAAAAAAAACTAGAGGATATATATATGTTTCAGATCAGGACAACGACAATATCTGGAGTTTACTTGGGTGGAAAAGGTGAGGGAGGACAAGAACTTGAGGCAAGGTGATATTGTACCATAGAAAAACAATTTTAAATATTTGGAATTGGTGATGTAGAATGATAGTTCGAGGTATAGGGAGGGACATCAAAACATTGGATTCCAGTGGGGATATAGAAATTGAGAGTTGCATCTAGAGTCTCGTGTGACAAAAAAAAAAGTTTCACTAAAGTTTAAAGGTAAATTATACAAAGTGATAGTGGGACCTTCTTTGCTATATGGGGCAGAGTGTTGAACGATTAAGAAAGCACATGAGTAGAGAGGCATGGTCACTTAGATGAGAATGATCATACGAATATGTGAACATATCAGACTTGACAAGATAAAAAAGAAAGTTGTATCCACGAAGGTAGGATCAATTAGTATTAGAGAGAAGATGTGAAGGTTGAGATTTCAGCGGTTTGGAGGACTTGAGTGCGCCGATGTGCATGTGCGACAAGTTGATGATCGAGGGTGTCCGATGAGGAAGAGGTCGACCAATAAAGAATTGAAACGAGGTTATTAGATATGACCTTACTACTTTGGGACTCATAGAGGAGATGACATGTGATAAAATACAATATAGGGGTGTTATTCGCGTTGAGGAGAGCTAGGTGCGGGTGATGTCGGCGTGTATTGAAGACTTAATATGTGCCATTACTTCCTTCTTTTTTCGCTCTTTATTTAGCTATTTATTTATGTATATTTATGTTCATTTTGAATAATTATACTTGATCTCTCGTAAACATCCTCTTGACGTAATTGAAGAAAGTGTGCGTAAAATTCACATTAAACCCTACTTATAGCAGGACATATAACGAGACCTATTGAAATTGTTGTTATTGTTGTACAATGCAAATGAACCCGATATAACTAATACATTAAATACATTTAATTAATGTATTTGTCTGACAAAAAAGACTTTATATTGTGAATTAATAGTGAAAATGATAAAATAATTAAGGGAAATCCCACTCCAAAATCCAAATTATTTAACTCCAAAATATCGGGGGTAGGGATTTTCCTTCCCCGATTTTTTTCCTAATATAAAAAAAAAATTTAACTCCAAAATTTATTGGTCCTTATCACCAAAAAAAAAAGTATTATCATCATCGGTGCTTAATTTTTTTTGCAAGTGTTCAATTTTGTGCCTAAGTTTTTTGGTTAAATCAACGTGTTTCGTATTTTTCCCCTTGCTTGAGTTGAGTTGAGACTTGACAGGAGAGGTGTGGGCTTTGTGCGAGACTCGAGAGTCCGTGATCCCGTCTTCCTCCTCTCCTTCCTCGTCTCCGCTTTCTGCGCCTCTCGAAACCTCCCATGGCTGCCGCTTTCCCACCTACCGAACCCCAAATTTCCTATCAAAACCACTAATTACTCCGCTACTGCTCTTAATCGACCTCTCCTCGCTTTCCCTTTTTACTTGCCTTTTAATCGTTTTTCATTAGGCCTCTGGTTTTCAATCAATTTCGGTCAAAACTCGAAGGCGGAATCCATGGCGTTTGATTTCGAGTCTCTGACAGATGCAACCGCTGGTGCTTTTGGATCTCTGGCTAGCACCACAATCTTGTACCCGCTAGATACTTGTAAGACCAAATACCAAGCTGAAGCTCGTTCTCAGGATCAGCGCAAGTACAGGTGTCCTTTCTATTTCTTTGTCTCTCTCTCTATCAACGGGGAACTGATTTCCAGTTTGATTTCTTCCTTTGAATCGATGGATGTATTGTTAGTTTCATCCCGCTGTCTTAGTTTGATGGACGGTGAAGGAAATTTTGGGGAATTGAAGGTGTTTGCCCCTTGCTTTTGACCTGAATTTATTGTGTTCTTTGTCTTCTCTTGTCCAGTCGTGTGCTCATGTCTTTTTGTTCAGGTCAAAGAGGCTGGAATTGCCTTGTTTTTAACATTTAGCTAGTAGAAACTTGTGGACACTGGGTAATGTTTGGATTCAAATTAGAAGCACAAGATTAAGTATTTTGGAACAATTAGCTATGTTTGGCTCCAATTCATGAATAGGTGAAGTAAGAGGGAGTAGATTTGTCCAAGGGTACCAACCATAAGATCCTTGCACCAATTTTTTATCCTTTCTCAACAGATAAGTAATATATAGAGCTTGAATTAGATGGTACTGCCTTTTGTTTTTTCATTCTCTTAGGGACTTATAGGCAAGGGTGAAGAGCTTATTTCTCAGTATGAATCATGACTATTGACTTTCACTGGCATCTGATTCCATCTCTCCACTCTTTGGTCGTTGCTGGCATAGGTTATCTCCCTTTGTAGAAAAAGGACAAAGAAGCTAAAACTTTTGCCTTTCTTGCTGTAAGCTAACAATATAATCTCCGATGTGTGTTTTTACTTATCAAGGACGCCATCTTCGTCCATGTCAATATCCTTGGTTTTTGAACCTGAAGAACGAGGTGTTGGACTAAAGTGTGGTCTGGATACAAGCTACTTGGGATGCAAAAGTTGTTTCCTTGTTATCTAGTGAATAGTCAATTGTATCTGGATATTGTCTTTGTGAGCACTTCCATACTCTCAAATACCATAAAATTCAATCTTGTTCCCTGCGTCACTGGAATTAATGCTGCTTCTTTAATAATCGGGGATGTATGGCTAATGAAGCTCAAGTGCTCATACCAAATTGTAAATTTGTTCAATGATACCACAGTTCGGGTCTCGTATAGCAATACCATACCATAGGCATTAAAAAGTGGAAGTGGGCAAAATTGCTTCCCTGTTTTTGTCACAGGTCTTAGGTTTTAAACTACCTAAGATATCCTTGAGGTTGTGGAGACGGGGAGTTTGAATTTATAATCAGTAGTGCAGTGACCTCAACTGTGCACCAGATTAAACTAGTTACACACCTGGAGGGCAATAAAAATTTGATTTATTTCTAAATTAAGTTGTTCACTTATGTAGTATAAAGAAAATTAATTGTATG
The DNA here is from genome assembly GCA_963922045.1 of Persicaria maculosa. NCBI lineage: Eukaryota > Viridiplantae > Streptophyta > Magnoliopsida > Caryophyllales > Polygonaceae > Persicaria > Persicaria maculosa. The sequence continues at coordinate 68,558,823 of OY998251.1, read as the reverse complement.
GCATCTTTTTTTTTGTTTATGACATGGTATTCTCTATCTAGTGCTTAAAATCTTTTTTAAGTTGCAACTGATGAGAAAGATGAAAAATAAAAAGCTTTGATTTCTAAGCAAGAAGCTTGCACTTTTGTTTACTAATTTGCGGGTTCAAGTCTAAGAATATATATTTGGTGGAATTTGCAGTGGAATTACAGATGTTCTGTGGGAAGCCATCCGTAATCGTCAAGTTGTTGCCTTGTATCAGGGTCTTGGGGCAAAGAATGTGCAATCCTTTCTATCGTCATTCATTTATTTCTATGGGTATAGCTTTTTCAAGAGGCTTTATTTGCAGAAAAGTGGAGCTAAGTCCATTGGGACTAAAGCAAACTTAGTTGTTGCTGCTGCCGCTGGGGCTTGCACTTGCATTATAACACAGGTTAGTTTCTCACTAGCAACTTTTACCTGTGGTTTTTTGTAAACGAACTTTGACATGTTGATTAAGCAGTGTTTAATGATTTGAAACCCACTGGCTTGGCTGTTCAATAATTATTTAAATTGTGTGCTGACTGCTGACATTTTAATGTGTGCTGGGTTGGTTGAGACTTGTGTCAACTTTCGTGTTTTATACTGGAAGGTTTTTCTGTTTACTTGAGGAATGAACTTATGTTGCTACTTGCTAGTGATGTCGGTATAAATTTTGGTTTTTTGTTTTCTGTACATCTACAAATCAGATCTTTTTAGAATTATTGGCATTGAATTGGGGGTATTACTCTGCAATGTCTACAAAGCCATGAAAAAAGTAGTGTTACAGTTGTCTTGATCCTGCTTTAAAATTTCACATGAAGAGCTTTACTGCCGATTCTTTCCCTAATGCCAATCAATCTTTCCTGCTTTCATACAGCCACTAGATACAGCATCCTCAAAGATGCAAACTAGTGAATTTGGGAAATCTAAAGGGCTTTGGCAGACCCTTACAGAGGGAAGTTGGAGAAATGCATTTGATGGTCTTGGCATCTCTCTTCTTCTGACAACAAACCCATCCATCCAGGTACCTTATTTGCACTTCTTTTAGAATGCTTTTGCATCGGATCTTTTTTTTTTTCCCTTTTTGTAATACATTTTGGGAGAGGCATTGAATTCTAGTCTCTCCATAGGGCTCCATGCCCAAATGTGCTATCCTTTGTTGAGTTATAGGCAACAACTAAGTAGTATTTATTTCATTGACAGTATACGGTTTTTGATCAATTAAAATCTAGACTGCTTAGAAGCAGCAAAAGCAGTGAGAAGGGCAAAGAGGCATCCCCACTTGTACTTTCTGCGTTTTCTGCTTTCCTCTTGGGAGCTCTTTCAAAATCCATTGCCACATGCTTGACATATCCAGCTATCAGGTGAGTCTATTATTCTTTCCTGTATGTTCAGTACATGGTATGCTTCATCACTCACACAAGACTATGCTTATTTGATCTTGAGTCTGATACAGTAGCTCTTTATAGATCGGTTATTATGAAGCAAGCTTGGACATGAAAAAAATCCTGAAAAAATTGTGGCCGAATAGGCAACCAACATGGCACAGATAGAAATATTGGAAACCGGTGGGCATATCACATGCATCTTTTACCACAACTTAAGCAATTTGAATTCTGTTTAAAGAGGGTTAGCTTTTATTGTCTCAGTTCACATCCCTGTTCTTTTTATGAAATGGGTCACATCCTTATTCTTATTTTACCTTTTGAGTGTGCAATTATTATACTTGTGTCCTATGATGTGGGTAGATATTTCTTTGCCTAGTGAATTTAACACCCCTCTTTCACGGGTTCATTTCACAATCTTGACCCTAACACGGAGACCATATCCAGGTGTAAAGTAGTGATACAAGCTGCTGATTCCGATGAAGGAAGTGCTGGTATAAAGCGACCAAAAACCCGCAAAACCATTCATGGAACAATCTTTGATATCTGGAATAAGGAAGGAATACCTGGATTTTTCAAAGGATTACAGGCCCAAATCTTGAAAACAGTTCTAAGTGCTGCATTGCTCTTGATGATAAAGGAGAAGATCACAAAGACGACTTGGGTCCTAATGTTTGCGCTAAGAAGATACTTGTTCTCCACCAGGGCTAGATTGAAGACCGTCTGAACTTTGATTGGAGTAGAGCATTGGAGATCATTTCTGGTGACGATGATGGCAATGCATGACCTTTTGGTCTTTCCAAACTTGGAAATCATAATTATACGATGAATAAATGCAATGTGTTTTAATAAACATGGAAGCTAGATAGGGTAAGGGCATAAAAGACAGGGTTTAAAATGGGTAACTGTCAAAGACCTGTAAGAACTCTCTTGCCTTGTAATATTTCCAAAATTTCACCTTTTACTGGGCTTTATAGACAGTTCATGCTTGGAGAAAGGACAATTTCGTGTCTACTGCCGTATGCCTTCTACTTTAGATTATATGATCTCTGGATATTCCCAATTCTGCAAATTGCAGGACTCTTTATTGCTTGATTTGAGATCACCAGAAAGGACGATTTCATGTCCATGGTTTCAGTGTCCGGTTATTAGCAAGATCCGTAGCATCGTATGGAGGTGGATCGGACTGCCCAACAGAGAGGGGAACATTGTCGCCGGCATGGTTATTAGGATCTCGATCCGGATCCTACGATTCTAGGCAAGGTTTTGATCCGGATCGGGCATATAGACTCATTCGTGCTAGGATCTACCTAGGATCCTGTGGGATCGGTAGGATCTACCTAGGATCCACCGATCCTAGAAAAAATATCCGATCCTAGCAAAAATCATATTTGTGTAATTGTGTTGTTTTGTTTGGATATTGGGCCTTCTGGATATGATGGACCTTTTTATTTTTTATTTTTTTTGGCAGCCCATCTCCTTAGAAATTGAAGGCAGAAGAGTGAAGACGTTGAATTGAAACCCTTTGTTTCGTTACTCAACTCGACAAATCCACGTCTAAGCGCCTGAGATTGTTCATGATGTGGTTAATTACGATGATGACATTTGAAACTAGAGATGTCATTGGATATTTGGATGTGTTATTTATCTATTGTATGTTTGACATATTTTAAAACATTATTCTTGGCCGTTTGTCATCTTTTGAGCATTATTCTTGACAAATTATGAATGTTAAGTGCTTATTATTGGACTATTTTAGTTACTTAATTTGTTTAATGGAGGAAAAACTTATTTTTGCTTTAACATTAAGGTATTTGTTTAGGATGGTTTGTTTTTATTTTATTTTTAATTTTTGTCTAGGATCTTACGATCCTACGATTCGATCCTACGCCCTTGTCTCGATCCCCCACTAGGATCCCGATCCTAAGAACCATGGTCGCCGGGCTGAGCTGGTTTGCCGAGGAGGGTAGCTCTATAAGGTTGGGTGCCATTTTCCAAGCCAAATTGTTAGTTTTTTGCACAGTAATTTACTTTTCCTGGTTGCATCAAAATGAAGTGGTGTTTCGTAATCTGCCTTGTACACCTATTTTGTGTGCAGAATGAATTAAAGATTTATGTAAAAGACGCATCTTAAGTGTAAAGGCAAAACACTTCGAGAGAAAAGGTGGGTAAAGAGTCTCGTTAGATAGTTGTTAGAGGAGGGTATAGTTAGGCTTTTAGAGAGGTTGATGCAAATCTGTAGGTTTTTGGGTTCGGGCTATGTACTTGGGTACACCTTTGGGGTCATGGCTCTCGGCCATGCGTAGGTGAAGTATTTGCTCTTGTAAGAGATTACAACGGATTAACAGTGTTTATAACCCAACGTATGAACTCCTAACCCCTAATAATTAGTCCTAAACTCCATCAGTTAGATCTATCCTCGCTAAGTTCTTAACCCTATCCCAAAATGAAAGATTAGGGTTTTCACAGTATAGCCATTGCTGCCTATGCTCATAAATAGATCTTGTGAAGAGCACAATAAGAGCACACAAAGCAACCAGCCCTACAATAATGAATAACTCCAAGAAACTATGAAGGCGAAGGCCACTTGAGGGGGCAATAGAAAAGTACATGCCTGATGACTCGAAACAACCTGTTTGTAGTTGATCAAGCCATATGATCTTAATCTCCGCCATTTGATCTCCCTCCGTCACATTCAACACATAATGATCTAGAAGTGTCTGCTAACAAAGGCGATCTAAGTGGGAAAACAAAGCTGAACCCAACATTGTTGTGGGGTAGTCACCATTGTGTACATGGAGCAATGTTGCAAAAGAAACAACTTCATGTATGGGGTTTCATCTACAGCCACTGCTTGAGCTCATTTTCACTCTCTTTTGTAAGAAGGTAACGAAGCTCTAAGAAGCTAAGGATTTTCGGTAACCTACCACCTTTCCCATCTGCTTGAGCTCATTTAAATCCGCCACTGTGGGCCGCTGAAGTCGTTGGATTGTTAACATTGAAGTCAAGCTAGGAGCTTGTGAGAATCAGAACAAAGAACAACCATATGATTATCAGTTACCACACATCTTGCTAGCTTGCTCATCACACACGCTCACCTGATAATGTATATCACAGTAAAGGAATATATGTCATCAAATTCATTCTTTTTGATTAAACACATATACTGATTGACATTATAGGAAAGAACCTCTTACTGTGGGCAAACACCATGATGGCAAACACGTGAAGGAGACTCGCGAATCAACCCGTTGAAAGACTGTATTTTTATGCTCAAGAACCCAAATGGTAAAGGCAGAGAGCACACATAGCACATGCTTGCAACCCATAATTCCAATGGTAAAGGTCTCACAAACACCCAGGAAAAACTTGCTCTCATTTTTTATGGCCGGGTGTGACTACTATTCCTGATTCACTGAATGGAAAAGTGTAGTTGACAAAATAGAGACCTATTCGCGGTTATGTAACATTACATTACCAACAAGAGCATCACACCTTTGTCAAGGGGATATTGTACTCATCAGAAAGCGAGCACGGAAGAGATCATATGACAGCATCAAAGATATCAATGCAATAACCTTAGATTTCTATACCTGAACTGGTATGTTCCACCTCCGCAAATGTATCTGAAGAGCATGGAGGAACTAAAACCCTTAATTAGCTTGTTTCCATTATTAGGAATTACCCATAATCCTTTTGGTAGATCTTTGCTGTCCCCAGGCCATATGATATGGATCCAATTCTTTTCCTTGGGGATTGAATAGGTCCCATCATTTGCGAAATTCATTTCCCTAAGGTAGGGTAGGAAGCCATTTGTCGGAGTCCAAACTCCAATCGTAGTGTTTTCTCCTTTCTCTATCACATTTATGATATCTAGAATGAAAGACTGCAACTGTCCATCGATTAACTTGAAATATATCCCCACTAAGATCTCTAAGCTTGATACTGCGTATAGCAAAGATTAGCTTCTGTCCAGGCCAGCTTGTGAGACTCCCAAGTGTGTACAAATCGATCAGTTGATATCTTGATGATGGACTTGAAGTAGTTTGAATCCTCAAATTTGAATAATGTACCAAGCCCACTTCATTTCGTTTTTTATATTCTTTTAAATGAAAAAGGCTGTTCCATCAGCCTTTGGATTCCCGGGTTAGGATTCAGATCATGTCCCGGTTCTCGACCCAGCGAGTCGGACCCGTGGCCACGTCTAACGACTCTCAGCCTAGTCTACAGGCTCCCCGCAAACAAAGAAAGTGTACACGCAACGCAGCGTTGCAAGAAAATAAGAGAGGGGAATAGTGAACTGAACTGAACATAACATCGAACAACAGGGTGCTAGGGCGGCGACTGGGCGATTCCGATTCGCAATTTCGCCGGCATCTATTCAAGCGATTCCGACCACCGGCGTCGGAACCTCGATCAGGCTGTCCCTCTCTCCTCCTAGGCTTCCCCTCTCGGCCTCTCCCTCCAACCGCAACCTCTTTCAGTCGTTCCTGTCGCCGTCGAGCGTCGGCTGTCCCAAGCACCCCTCTCGGCTCACTCTTGAATTGTTTCAAGACAAAATCCAATTCCAATTGCGAAATCAGGTATAATTTCTTCAATTTCATCTTAGGTTTTCAGAATTATTTTGATTTAATTTGTTAGTTTTAGACTTTTGTAATTAGGGTTTTGGAATTAGGATTGCTGGATTGGAATTTCCGAATTTGGAATTGAATTTCTAGGATTTAGGGTTTGGATTTATTGTGGATTTGGGATTGAATTTGTAAGATTTTGGAATTGAATTTGTATCATTTTGGAATTCAATGTCTATCTGACTAGTTATTTTTATAACTAGCTTGTAAATTGCATATGGGAAAGCAATTATCTAGAGCTATAAGAAGAGGAAATTGAAGGAGCAAGATGCATTAACCTGAAGTCAACCAGGTAATACTAAGAAGTATTTCCCATGTAATCAAATCGTCAATGAATTGAATGAAGAGGTTGAGCAAATTGTAATTTTTTGCTCGATACTTGATGTATATTTTTTGTTTTGCACTTCAATCTCGAGGTTTGATATATTTTGAAACTGAAATTTTAATGTACTTGTATAACATAGTACATAGCTACATGTTTTTTTGATGGTTTGGTGTTTGTTTTTCTGATCTTGAGGGCACAACTTTGGTAACTCGCCTCAGGCAAGTATTTTCTCAGGTCCCACCCTGGTTCCTACCATGATAATGCAAGTGAGAAATGCACGACTCCCGTTGATGAATCTTTTGAGGATGGAAGGAGTTCCTATCCTCAATCAGCTCCATTTGGAGGAGAAGTTGCTCCGTGGGTCATCTGATAATTGGTGCATCATAAACGATGGAACTAACGAACCTACCATTGTTATGGGCATTTCTGGGTCAGTGTTTCTTTGATGTTTGTTGCGCCTACATATCTGTTGATTGACTGTATTTGCTATGGCATTCATTATCAACTGTGTTTTGTGGACGGATATGTTATTTTCATCACATGCCAATTGATTTGGGTATCTTAGAAATCAGATCAGTTAATAAAGTTTTGGAGTTCTTGAATTGAATCTGAGATATGATTATATGAAAGCATTTGGTATCTTGATTCAATTAGTGTGTAGTGAAGCTTTTTCATATCTTTTGATATAAAACCTTTTGGCTTTACACATCTGCTGGTTGAAGCTTTTTGTCCTTTTTAAAGTAGTTTTTTTTTCATTGCCTTCGTAGCTGGCATTCTAAATCCATTGAGAAAACAGCCTTACCATGTATGATCTTCCTCTCATTCGTCTTGTTGACCTGATAGGAAAAAAAAAACCCTGCTAAATGTGTTTCTGACTCAATCCCTCAAGATAAACAGTATCTGTAAAACGTCAAATTGTTGCAAATTGGTTTAGCTGTTTTTCTTTTCTGAAGCAAATTTATGCCTTCTCTATGTGATATACATTCTAGAGCCATTGAGATTTACATAATTACATGTGCGATTTTCATGTGCAGATTCATATTTTTGATCCATGTAGATTTTTTTTTGGTTGTTTTTAACTAACTACAAACTTTGAATTGTTACTTATTGGTTAGGGATCTGGAAGGATGTTTTGAAGTGCCTCTTAAAGATAATGTTCTTTTGATATGATTTTTTTTAAGTGGGCTGTTTCTATTTGCTTAACAATATTCTTTGGATAAAATTTTCGTAATTATAATATTGATTATGGGTTTTGTTACCATAACATCAGAAAGCCTGCTGAACTTGTTGAAGGTAAGTCAGTATTGCAAAATCAGATCCCTGTTATCAGAAGGTTTACTGGAGGTGGAACTGTTATTGTTGATCATGGGACAGTTTTTGTTACATTCATATGTAATAAGGATGCTGTCCCTGGTGTACAACCATATCCACAACCCATTATGGCATGGAGCGAAACATTGTATAATGAAGTGTTCAATGGAGTTGGGGATTTTAAACTTCAGGAAAATGGTATGACTTTCATGCAATGACTGCCTCTTCTTTCTGATCAACCCGAGTATGTCACTGTATCACTATGTTCCTTGGTTTGCTTCTTACTTTCTATTGGTTGGATGAGCGATGGAATCTGTCAGTTTCATGTAGTGGCTGAACCCTGCAGCGTTCTTTCTTTAACTTTTGAAATGTGAATCCTATGAAGGCTTCAGCTATATATCCAGATTTTGGTATTTGGCTTTCAGCTGTTGGATTCTTACTAGCGTTTCTCATCATGGCAGTTAAATCATAGTGCTCTGGATGATACATTCGAAAACTAGATTGCTAAAGATATTCATTTGTTGCTTTGCAACTTTGCATAACGTTGACAGCCCAAAATGTAGCTTGGTATTTGCACTTTTGGTGGTGTCCCTAAAGCCTTTGGTGTAGCTACTGTTTCTGTGCATTATATAATCTTCAATACTTTACACCTATGTTACATGGGCATAGATACGGGTACAGGGATATGACACGATAGTCCTCTAAAATTTCAAAGTGCAGCTGCCTTTACATGTAGTATTTCATTTCTTAACGCAACTTGGTGGTATTTTTCTTATACATAACAAATGGGTCCTGACATTGAACTTCTCTTTGGTTGTAGATTATGTATTTGGGAACCTTAAGTTCGGTGGTAACGCCCAAAGCATCACCAAAAACCGATGGATCCATCACACATCTTTCTTATGGGACTTCAATGTCAATAACATGGTATATCTGAAAGTTCCAGCTAGAGCTCCAAGATACAGGATGGTATGACAACATTCTTTTGTTCCTTTATGGTTTGCATTTGGTATATTAATAACTAGTCTATTCCCATGCTTTGCACAGATTTGTTGCAAAAATATTATAAAATTAAAACAATTATTTTCAAATATAATTGAAAAAAATATTAATAACTAGTCTAGATCTTATGATAATTTTTATATAGTCTAATATTAAAAAATAAAAATTTATTTGAATAACACGAGGAGTTTTTTTAATGAAAATTTTCTGATTAATTAAACATTATAAATTTCAAACAAAATCAAAACAAATCTAATAGGTAAAGAATAACTATGAAAACATAAATCATATGCCCTTGCCTCTACCACCTATGAGGCAAAAGCCCATTTGAATAACTCTTAAAGCCAGGTCGGAGCCAGAGGGGATATGGGGTTGGCTCAAACCCCCCTTTAACCGAAAAAAATAGGAAAAACATTACATGTTTTTTGAAAATATTTTTTTTTACTAATTTTAGACTAAAGTAATACAAAAAAAGTGTAATAAATGTTTTTGAAAATATTTTTTTTTTACTAATTTTAGACTAAAGTAATACAAAAAAAGTGTAATAAATTATAAAGTTTGTTTAGCTTAGTTGCTAAAGAGTGAGTATTAAATCATGAGTTCAATTAAAAATTACTATTTAAATAATTAATGTAAGGTATTTTCAATATTCTTTCTCATATATGGATACAAAGAAAAATTATTCCATTGCTACTCACCCTCATCTCGAGCAATAACTGCATGACCACATCCTTTATGTTTAGTAATTGAGGCTTCATATCTTTTTATTGGTTTGCGCCACTTGACTACACCATTCCCCCCCCCCCCCCCCCCCCCTATTCAACAATAGTGTGTGCCATTGAGAACATTTCCCCCAATATTCAACAATGGTATATGATGTGTGACTTCATTTAGTCGATTGACTTTCCGAAGTAGATATGGCTTGTGGTTCACAATAGTTGTGAACCCACCAAATACTATATACCAAAGTTGTCCGAACATGTTGTATACTTAGTAACAATATTTTAATTTGATAATTTCAAGATTAAAATGTATAAGTACATGATTATTATACAATAAAATAAAACAAAATGTATTAGAAAAGTATTGATTTGGAAGATATTTTTATATTGAAAAATTGACTAAAACATAAAATCAAATTTGATTAAGCATTTGCAAAGATGTAGTTGATTTCTCAAACAAAAAAAAAATCAAATGAGTTTATAAACATTAGCCAAATTATAATATAATTGATTAATTTTTAAAAAAAGTTTAGGATATAATTGATCCTTATCAAAATGCAAATAAATAATTAAAAATAGCTATTTTAAATTATATAAATACAAAATTATTTGAATCATGCAACAAAAAAAAAAGAGGCTAAATCAGGGTTGCCAAATTCGCTCACCCCCCCTGCGAATTCCGAACTAGTTCGCCCGAACTAATTCGCAGTTCGTTCGCGAACAAATTCGCCTGAATTCGTCTGGAATTCATTTGATTGGGCGAATTCAAGCTTGCACATAAAGAGAGTGCGAGAATGAAGAGAGAGGAGCTAGATTTTTCGGTGATACTTTAACGTTGAGGCATGGAGGTCGGGAGGTCGAGTGTGGAAAGAGAGGAGGCGGAGGAGGCATGGAGGCCGGGAGGTCAGGAGATCAAATCTTTACAGGGTTGGGGAGTTTGGGGGGGAGGAGGCGGAGGAAGAAGACGAGTAACTGGGTTAGGATTTTAAAAAATTACAAAACTTACCCCTAATTTATAAAATTTATGAAAAATCTCCTATAATTTTAATTACAAAACATCACCTTTTTGTTTATAAAGTCCCAAATAATATCTATCTTTGGGAGATGGAAGGGGAAAAGAACTAGAACTGAATTCAATGAATTCAATTCTAGTTCGCGAATTCCTCATGTGGAATTCCCCAACGAACTGAATTCTCTCCGAAGAGCGAATTTCGAATTCGTACGACGTTTGCGAATTCAACGAACTACGAATTTGGCAACCATGGGCTAAATACATGGAATTCTTAATGAGATGTAAAAATTTAATTTATTAAACTTTTGAGTATAAATATTTTCATGAAAGAATAACATATAACGTTATCAACATATATATATTTTTTTGATAGAATGTTATCAACATATAAAACAATATATACATGTATATATTTTCATTATTGATTAATATTTTTTTTATATTAATTACATTGTGAAAATATACTATTTCTAATATTAAATACATAATTGTTTTGAAAATGAACATATGTGATTTAATAATTCATAATCTTTCAAAAATTACTTAATTTAGAAGGTATGTATACAAATTTATTAAAATGATTATAACTCTGTGGTATCATTATTAATATGGCTAAAGCTAATTGGGCAAATTTCTAGTTAGGAAAATTTTTAACCGAAAAAGGACATGTGGCAAAAAAAAATGGTTTAGTATTGTATAAGATCCACATGGAGTCCTTCGTGTTTATTTTGTTATATTCTCATGTAGTGCCAAAATTATTTTAAAATCCAAGCATGCCCCTTTAATTTCAAATTTATTCACTTGGTATGTTGATGTGTATTTTGTTATCATATTTTGCAGTAAATGCTTTATAGTAATGTATAGTATCAAAAATCCTTGAAAATGACATGAAAAAGCTCACTATGCTAAATTGCCCCTTTGTTTTAGTTATAGTGACATTTCATTTCACATGACAGGCAAGGAATCACTTGGATTTTGTGTGTCGTATGAAGGACTATCTGCCAAGATCAGCATTTATAGATAGAACCATTAACGCCATCAAAAGCCACTTCACATTAAAATCCATGTCGATAGAGGAAATCGAATATCCTGCTGACAGGACAGTGTCTCCATCCTCCACACCCCTAACAAAGGAAGATTTGGAGAGCGCAATCCTTACCTACAAACCGCAAGCATTGTCGTCCCAGTCATTGTGATTGCTACTCATAGCATTGGTATTCATCATTCTAAACACATGATAATCATTCTGTGTTTTCATTGATAGTTGACAGGTGCAGGAACCGCGAATCGTTATGGGAATCTAACCCGGTTCCGTGCACCTGTCAAAACGGAGATGTATTCTTAGCATTGCTTCTCTTAACCTCCATTTATTTGAAGCATTCAATTTTACCATGTTTGTAATGGTGAAGATAGGAGACCTTAATAAATAACCTTCTAATAGTGTTGCCAAAGCACCGTTACATATCATATTAAATTCTCCATAAGCTGAAGTTCTTATTCATCTATATTTATGTTTTCAGTAATAGATTTGCCTACACAGTAGGTAAGATATGAAAATCGACTTTGGGAGAGATTTGGAGCTTCGCGTATGAAAGGTCATTCTGTTGTGACCCTAGTCATGATCTAGTCTATAAATAGACCAAGATGTAATAGAAGATGGGTATGAATGAATTGAACCATATTTTCCCTCTCACACTTCTACACCTCTTACCTCACCTCTTACTCTAATTCTACCTCTCACCTTACTCTCATTGTTCTATCACCAAGGGTACTGTTACATTGAGATGTGATCAAGACTAGAATCGGTTATGAAGGCCGGGACACAATAGAAATTGGTATCAAAGCATCTCCTTGGTCGACGCGCGAATTTTGCTTCCAAATCCATGGCAGAAGGTACTAGATCAAAGGCATCGGATCTCCAGTTCCAAGAGTTCAGAGACGACACCAAATCATTCATGGTTTCCACAGCTAAATCCATGGCGGATTTGCAAAGGATCCAGGAGGAACGGGTCAAGCAGTTTGAGGAATTCAAGAAGCTCAATGATCTGAGGATGGAGCAACTTGCAGATTTCGTGAGGAATCCACCGGATCCGAGCAGAAGGGATCGTCAACATGAAGGGAACCGAGGAGAATCGCAACAATCCAGGGGGGAAAGGGAATCTTTAAGAGGTTCTGGCCCCGTGAATCAGGAAATTTCAGGTTCGAGATGGCATCCAAGCTTCAATGGAGGACAAGCTAGCTCAAGTCAGGGGGGAAGCGACAACAGGTTCTACCGATTCCCTAAGCTAGATTTTCCGAGCTTCGATGGCAGAAAACCGAGAAATTGGATCCGCAAATGCGAAAAGTACTTCGGTATTTTCGCAATTCCAAAAGACCAACGTGTAGAGGTCGCATCAATGCACTTGACCGATAAGGCGGATACGTGGCTGCAAGGTTATCTGATGCAGAATCCAAGAGTTTCTTGGACAAGATTTTGCGACGCAATTTGTTCAAGATTTGGGGATAGCAGGGAAGCTGAGATCGTGGGGGAGTTTAATAAACTGGAGCAGCTTGATGATCTGGAAGAATACAACGAGAGATTCGAAGATTTGCGCGCTAGTATGCTCTCCTTCAATCCGCAATTATCGGAATCATATTTTGTATCGAGTTACATAAGTGGATTGAAATCTGAAATTCAATCTTTGGTTAAGCTAGGAAGACCATCTTCAATGGCCGACGTGCTTGAGCAGGCAAGGTTACACCAGAAGGCCGTGCATGCCTTACTCCGAGTCTCTAAATCTCAGTGGAGGCCTCAATCAACAGGTTCTTTTTCTTCGAGCTTCAAGAGCCAATCATGGAGCCGCGATATGTCTAACAAGGGTGATAAAAGGGACTCCAGGAGTGGGAGGGCAGGAATGATTCCCCCTTCGTCCTCGGGTTCTGAGGCAAGCACTGGTAGATCAAATGACGCCAGGAAAGGTCTTTGCTACAAGTGTGGTGATAAGTTTTTTCATGGCCATAAGTGCAAGAACCAGTCACTATTCAGTTTGATTGCTCAAGAAGTACAGGAGAAAGAGCAATCAGTAGATGTATCTTGCCATGATTGGGGTCCTGAGGAAGATCAAGATGACACTGAGGTGTATGTTCACGCCTTGACATGGGGTGAATCAGGTAGCACGATCAGGGTTAAAGGTTCAGTGAAGGGTAGACCCATTACTATCTTAATAGATAGTGGAGAAACACACAGTTTCTTGGACTCAAGAGTGGCTAGAGAGACTGGGTTTGAGATCAGTAAAGCTGGTGTTATGCAAGTAAACACTATCAATGGTACAATGTTCAGTGGGAAGGTTTGCAGAGGCTTTATATGGGAAATGCAGGGATGCAACTATGACCATGACATTCGTTTACTAAAAATGGAGGGTAGTGACATGATTTTAGGGACTGATTGGTTGGTAGGATTCAACCCTGTCCTATTTGATTTTGTGGAAGTGCAGATCTCTTTTCTGAAGACGGGGAAACAAATTGTGATTAAAGGGTTCAAGGATGATCAGGGCCCGGATCAGGCTTGTGTCAAGATGATCAGTTGCAAGCAGTTACAGAAATTGTGCAAACTACAACCCTCTCTGAGTTTGGTTCAGGTAGTACAGGTTTGCAGCTTGAAAGCAACTGACACTGTGATACCAGTTGAAATTGAAAAGGTTCTACAAGAATTTGAGGATGTTTTTCATGAACCTAAGGAGCTGCCACCTATGAGGAACCATGAGCACTCAATTCACCTGAAGATAGGGGCACCTCCGGTAGCTTCAAGGCCTTATAGGTATGCTCACTTCCAGAAGAATGAAATAGAGAAGCAAGTCTTTGAGATGCTGCTTCATGGTGTTATAAGGCCGAGTCATAGCCCATTTGCTTCCCCAACCCTGCTAGTAAAGAAGAAAGATGGGTTATGGAGATTCTGCATTGACTATAGGAAGTTCAATGATATCACAATCATGGATAAATTTCCCATTCCCCACATTGAGGACTTGCTTGATGAGCTAAATGGTGCTTGTTTGTTTTCCAAGTTGGATTTGAGGGCTGGGTACCACCAAGTGAGGATGGTTGAGGAAGATATTGCCAAAACCGCTTTTAGAACTCATCATGGCCACTATGAGTTCAAGGTAATGCCCTTTGGTTTGACTAATGCCCAACTACATTTCAATGTTTAATGAATGATGTGTTTGGGGATTTTTTGAGAAAGACAGTTTTGGTGTTCTTTGATGACATTCTGGTGTATAGCAGAACTGTGGGTGAGCATGCTGCACATCTAAGGGAGGTTTTATTACTTATGAGGAAGCATAAACTCTATGCAAAGAGATCAAAATGTGAGTTTGCCCAAGGAGAGGTGGAGTATCTGGGACACATTATCTCAGGCACTGGAGCTTCCACTGACCCTAAAAAAATTTCTGCCATGCTAAATTGGCCCCCTCCTAGAAACCTTAAGGCCTTGAGAGGATTCTTGGGGCTTACTAGGTATTATAGAAGGTTTATTAAGGGTTATGGTTCCGTTGCTAAACCCCTGACAGACTTGCTTAAGAAGGATTCCTTTGTGTGGAATGCACAAGCAGAAAAGGCTTTCACTGCTCTCAAGCACATATTGACAGACCCTCTTGTATTAGCCATGCTTGATTTTGCTTTGCCCTTCACAATTGAAACTGATGCGTGTGACTCGGGCATTGGAGCAGTGTTGATGCAAAATGGTAGACCATTGGCCTTTCTAAGTCAAGCTTTTCATGGAAAACACTTGTTACTTGTTGCATATGAAAAAAAGCTCTTGGCCATTCTATTGGCAGTAGATAAGTGGAGACACTATCTAGAAGGTCAATTTTTTTTTTATCAAGACAGATCATCAACCTCTCAAACATCAGCTTGATCAAAAATTGACTACTCCATTCCAGAAGAAAGCAATTAGGAAGCTGTTGGGCTTGCATTATGATATTGCCTACAAAAAGGGAGTGGAAAACAAAGCAGCAGATGCTCTATTTAGAGTTTTTGAAACCAAGGATGGTGTCTGTCATGCACTAACCATTGTGCAACCTATGTGGCTAACTGAGATCTTGAGAGCTACAAAGGTGATCAGGTGGTGCAGGGTCTGTTGCTTACTGCTTTGTCCCCAACTCTAGGGTTGTTTATAGTCACAAAAGGCCTGCTCAGATACAAAGGAAGGTTGATCATTGGTGCAAACTCTGATCTCAGGGCTAAATTGCTTAAATCCTTTCATGAGGATTCAATGGGTGGACACTCAGGCATGCAGGCCACTTATCAAAGGCTTAAGAGCCTATTTTACTGGCACGGATTGAAGACTGCAGTGTGTGAGTTTGTGACAGTTTGTGAAGTATGTCTAAGGAATAAAATTGAGAATGTGGCTTATCCTGGATTGCTCCAGCCTTTGCCAATACCTGAGAGACCCTGGAGCCATATCAGTCTTGATTTTGTGGAAGGCCTCCCAATTTCTCAGGGAAAGAATGCCATTTTTGTGGTGGTAGATAGACTGACGAAGTATTCCCATTTCATTGCTCTTTCTCATCCATTTACTGCTGCTTCTGTTGCTTCCTTGTTCATGGAACACATATATAAGCTGCATGGGTTGCCCATGAGCATTGTGTCAGATAGGGACAAAATATTTGTAAGTCAGTTTTGGCAATCCTTGTTCAAATCCTTGCATACAAGTTTGGACATGAGTTCTGCATATCATCCACAATCGGATGGGCAGACTGAGAGAGTAAACAGGTACTTAGAGACCTATTTGAGATGCATGACCTCTGAGAATCTAAGGAAATGGTTGAAATGACTCTTCTTGGCAGAATGGTGGTACAACACCACTTTCCACACCACCATCAAGATGACACCTTTTGAGGCCCTCTATGGATGTCCCCCTTCACAGATGGGTTTACCTGCCATCTCTTCTGCATCCCCACAAGCTGAGGATTGGTTAGCAGCAAGGCAACACATGGTGACTCAGCTCAAGGATCATCTACAACAAGCTCAGGCCCGCATGAAACAATTTGCTGATGCTCATAGAACTGAGAGAGAATTAGCAGTGGGAGACTGGATATTTCTCAAGCTTCAACCTTACAGGCAAACTACAGCAGCAATCCGCAAAAATTGGCAAGGTGGCCTGCAGATTATAGCTACCCGCATCCTCAAGAATCCATCCAGTGTTCCATGTATCTCAATTGAAGTTGAGAAAGAGTACTACACTGAGTTCCTCACCTGCTTTGCCAGATATAGATGTAGATGGTCAAGTTTTAGCTGAACCAGAGGCGATCCTGGACACTCGAGTGCTTCGCCTAGCAAATGGTGACCCCGTGACAGAGTGGCTAATCCAGTGGAAGAATTTAACTGCCTCTGCTGCCACATGGGAAGCTGCTGCACATATCCTTACTCAGTTCCCTCATTTCAAATGATAAACCAATGTTGTGTTCTATCTTGCTTGTAAGCCTTGAGTCAAGGCTCTATAAGGGTAGGGCAATGTTGTGTTCTATCTTGCTTGTAAGCCTTGAGTCAAGGCTTTATAAGGCTTGGGCAATGTTGTGACCCTAGTCATGATCTAGTCTATAAATAGAACAAGATGTAATAGAGGATGGGTATGAATGAATTGGACCATATTTTCCCTCTCACACTTCTACACCTCTTACCTCACCTCTTACTCTAATTCTACCTCTCACCTTACTCTCATTGTTCTATCACCAAGGGTACTGTTACATTGAGCTGTGATCAAGACCAGAATCGGTTAGGAAGGCCGGGACACAACACATTCATTTAAAAAAAAAATTACGAACGGCCATTGAAGTTTGCACTAGGGTTGCTCAAACGGCCCGAACTGACCCGAGTCAAACGGTTTGGATAAAATTGACATTCCGAAATTTTAGTGATGTAAGACCGTAGTCCGGCCAAAAACCGTATACCCGATTTTCGGTTGTTTTTTGGACCGTGACCTGAATGGCTCGAAAAAATCGAAAACCTATTTGCCTTGATTTTTGCCCAAAAATTCATGTGAAAGTTAGTACCGTAAAGGGGGCAAAAACTCGATTAATTGAATATGGACATAAAAAAATTGATCAACTGAACAAGAAGTTCATCAAATCAAAGGGTTTGAGAGGGAAAAGAGGAACTACAAATTATGGATTAACAAAACTAAACTACAAATTGAAAACAAATTGAACTACAGATTGAAAAAACAAGGGAGAAACAAAAATTTCCATTTGCAGTGTATCCTTAATTTCCTTGTTTGTTACTGGTTGATTAGTTCTATATTACGCAGTAGCATTTTGGATTATTTCTTTGCCGATTAGTCTGGGTAGTTGGTATTTGCCTTTGGTTGTTTTGGACCAACTTAAATTTTTTTTTTTGAAAATATTTTTTAATTTCCGTCCTAATTTATCCTTCCATGGTAAAAGCGATACCCTTTCGTGTAATTAGATTTTTAAATAATACTTTTATTTTTTCTACCAGTGACAACTTTAGGAAAGAATATGAAGTTGGTATTCATATTTTTTTTTTAATGTATGTATATCCGTGCACATGACCCCCTGTCGCAAGTCCTAATGGACTTCATACGTAAACCTCATTCTTGACAAAACATGCAATCTAAATCACAATAGATCTAGTTGTTGACAACTAATTGAAAACCATAAAAAAAATCAACTAAAAAAAAAGGAAACATATCAATTCCTTCTTTAATGCATTTCAACAAGGTTAGCATACTTTTTGAGATTGAAGAATTTCAATTACGGTTGATTGAATAGGTTGAGTATTTGGATGAATTCGTTTAATTTTTTGTTTTTTCTTTTAGTCCAATTCAAAAATAATTTCTAAATTTGAAAATAACTTATGTAAAATTTATTCGAATTTATCTTGTCAATAGACGTTTTGGAATAAACATATATCAATTCATTCTTTAACGTTGTGGTTTAAATTATAACAGATCTTTCATAAAATATGTGATTTTTTTTAGATTTAAATCTATTAGAGGTTTGTTGAAGATATTTTATGAATATGAGTAATTTTATGTAATTTTTTTATTATTATGTTGGTAGTTTTTAATTTAAGAAATTCATTAAGGTATTAAAGTGAATTAGCTTTAAAGTTCATGATATTATATGAAAATATTACAAGATATATTATTATGTGCAAGTAAACAAATATTCATGTTTATTTTTTTTTCGAAAATTGTGAGATTCATTGCATTCTTCTCTTGGGAGATTTTGCAAAATAGCCACGAAAATAGGCTTATTTTGCGAAATATCCGCGTTTTAGGACATTTTTGTAAAATGGCCGCAATATAAACCCCCTTCCCTTTGTTTCACGGGTCTTTCTCTCTCCTCCGAGCTCTCCCTCTCCGCGCGCTCTCTCTTTCTCACTCCCGAACTGCTCAACGGCGATTGTGAGCGAGGCCGAGATCTATGGCTTCGGCGCCGGATCTGAAGAAATTCCGTCCATCTTCCTCCTTTCCTCCTTGTCGCTTCCGCAGCCGCGCCGCCTCGCACCCTCGCCCGGCCAGATCTGAATTCGCCATCTATGTCCAATTGATTCTAAAGTCGAATTCCAGTCGAATTGATTCTAGTCGAATTCTAGATCTGAATTCCAGTCGAATTCGACTAATTGATTCTGAAATTGAATTCTAGTCGAATTCTAGTTGCAATTGATTGACGGAGATCTAGAGGATTGACGGGAGAAGAGGCTTGAGCGTCGGCGACCGAGAGTGCTCGAGATGGAGATCGAGAGCGTCGGAGAGCGAGAATGCCGGAGCGAAGTCGAGCAACGGCCGAGCGAGGTCGAGCGAGCCGGAGGCCTGCGAACGCTGGATCTGGAGAGACGAAGGTTGAAGAAGGACTTAGCGAGCGAGCGAGGGAGGGAGGCGGTGGTGAGCGAGCGTCGGAGCGAGGGAGGGAGGGAGCGGCACCGGAGCGAAGGAGGCCGGATCGAGCGAGCCGCCGGCGGTGGCGGCGAGCGCGGATCTACCTGGTTCCTCTTCGCAGAAATCGGAGGAAGAAGAAAGAATTTTGATAAAATTACAAAAATCACCCTGCAAATACGAGAAATTAAAAAAACTATCTATATTTTATTATGTGATCCATAATCGATATTTTTATTTTTATTTTTGCACAACAAAATGTTATATTTGCACAACATACGATTATATTTGCACAATTTACGGTTATATTTGCACGACAAAATGTTAAAAAAATAAAAAATAAAAAATAAAACTAGACTTGCTTCACTTTATTCTGAATCGCTTACAGTTTATTGAGAAAGTATGAAATTATATTGAGATAAAATAAGATCATATTGAGTATAAATTCACAAGCTAGTCTCGATTGTTTGGCAAAAATAACATATAGTTGAGCAAAAATAAGAGCATGTTGAACAATAATTTATTGAGAAAGTATGAAATTATATTGAGATAAAATAAGATCATGTTGAGAATAAATTCACAAGTCTCGATTGTCGTGCAACTCTTACAACAGAGTCGTGTAATTCTTACAACAGAGTCGTGCAACTCTTAAAACAAGAGTCGTACTGCTATCAAACCCGAGTCGTGCAACTCTTAAAACAGAGTCGTGCAACTCTTAAAACAGAGTCGTGCAACTCTTAAAACAAGAGTCGTGTAACTCTTACAACAGAGTCGTGCAGCTATTAAAACAGAGTCGTGCAACTCTTAAAATAGAGTCGTGCAACTCTTACAACAGCGTCGTGCAACTCTAAAATTTCATAGTGTTATTCATGAAATTTATAGTTTTATTCATACAAACTAATATCTAATTTGATTCTTCTTAAACTAAAAATCTAATTTGGTCACATTATAATATTATTCTTGCACTTTTTAATCTAATTTGGTTCTTAAAATGTATTTTAAAGTTGCACAACCGTAGTTTAGAGTTGCACAACTGTAGTGTCAGCATCTTTTTCTATTTTGTTAATCAGAGAAAACAACTAGTGTCAACGGTGTTTGCAATTTTAATGATGAAAATGTATTGATCAATTTTATTTCTTTATAACTCTGTCAGCACTAAAATTGCAAACACCGCTAACACAACCTTTAATTTCTAAAAAGATGCTCTATTCACTTTGGTTCATGAATTGTATCCTCTATTCACTTTGGTTCATGCAAATTAACCTATAAAGGTAGAGAGACACATGAACTCTTAAAACAGAGTCGTGCAACTCTTAATACAGAGTCGTGCAACTCTTACAACAGAGTCGTGCATCTCTTAAAACAGAGTCGTGCAACTCTTAAAACAGAGTCGTGCAACTCTTACAAGAGAGTCGTGCAACTCTTAAAACAAGAGTCGTGCAACTCTTAAAACAGAGTCGTGCAACTCTTACAAGAGAGTCGTGCAACTCTTAAAACAGAGTCGTGCAACTCTTAAAACAGAGTCGTGCAACTCTTACAAGAGAGTCGTGCAACTCTTAAAACAAGAGTCGTGCAACTCTTACAACAGAGTCGTGCAACTCTTACAACAGAGTCGTGCAACTCTTAAAACAGAGTCGTGCAACTCTTACAACAGCGTCGTGCAACTTTAAAATTTCATAGTGTTATTCATGAAATCTATAGTTTTACTCATACAAACTAAAATCTAATTTGATTCTTCTTAAACTTAAAATCTAATTTGGGCACAAGTCTCGATTGTTGTGCAAAAATAACATATAGTTGAGCAAAAATAAGATGATGTTGAGCAAAATCTAATTTGTTCTCCCTAAACTAAAAATCTAATTTGGGCACTTTATAATATTAGTTTTTCACTTTTAATCTAATTTGTGCTTTTATGATTTGGTTCTCCCTAAAAAATAGTGTCAGCAACTAAAATTCATAGATGGAGGTGGTAAACGATAGCATTGATAACCAACATTGCTAACGCCAAGAAAAAATAGTCTTTTACGAAGGGTTTGAGTGATTGGGAAATTTGAATCATCGCAATCCTTTTATTAATTTTAGAATTTCTATCAGTTAAGCCGATTAAGTTGTGAAATTAGCTTACTATATTATATAACAAACTTACATTCAAGAGTCCAACTCCTTTTGTCAGCACAAAACCCATTCATCAAGTCCAACCCCTTCAGTCAGCACAAAACCCATTCATCAAGTCCAACCCCTTCAGTCAGCACAAAACCCATTCATCCAGTCCAACCCCTTCTGTAAGCACAAAACCCATTCATCTAGTGTACAAAACCCATTCAAGAAAAAATCACAATTCAAACACTAAGTAAAATTCAAACGTGGAGATCTCTAGTTCACATCCGCCATGACAGCTTTTTCTCCTTACCTCGAAGATTCATACCTCTCACCAACACCTTCAGCCGTATACTAATCAACACCTCTTTCTTTATACCTTCCAAGTCTTTGTGATGAAAATCAGAAAATGTACAGAAAAAATCTAGCAACTTGCAGTCCTTATGCTGCGAAATAGAAGCCAATACTCTAGATTAATAGAGAATGGTCCTGGTGTAACTAGCGGGCGAAACAGTCCCCATTACAAATCTTATTCAGTCCTTAGACATATTCAGGGACAACATGCAGCAAAAACAGTTTACAAGAAAATGGAATTTCCTTTCGGTATTAGTCTTTATATGTAGAAACCACTCCCGCATGTATTCAGGTAACACTGCAGGGTTTCATGCACAAAATGCTTGGAAGAGGATATCAGAAATGTATTTACACAACAGTTCAGCAGTCTCAACAATAAGTAGGGTTGCTCAAGCATTCAGCTTAGCCTCTACGAGATCTCACATGGTAGTTCCTGGTGTTCTTGCTTTCTTGTTTAGAGATCTGGCCTTGGCTAAAACAGCACATGCTGAATCATACCTGGCTTCTAGAAATTCCAGCGGTGTGCGTCCTGAATATAGCTATTTATTCTTCCGTACTTTTTTCTTTGTAGCAGTTGAAGGTCTGACATTGCTACTCAGAGCTCTCTATTTGTCAGTGTTATTCTTGCCCAACATAATCACAACACCATTGTCTGATAGTTTGGGGCCTGAATTCATAAAATTATGGCTAATCACAATTCAATATGCCTATATGGGATTCGAACCCACATCTTTGTGCACGAGCACAACGCTCTCCAATTTGAGCTAATAGGCTCAAAGCATTCGACTAGGAAACTCAATAACTCCACAACCAAATGAATAGCTCCAAAATCAAACAGTGACAGTGAGATAATTGCTTCCATGCCTTTAACCAAAAATTGAACTAAAAAATAATAGGCCCACAAAGACCGAATTGCATCCTCCAACTAACCCACAAAAAATGCCCAGCCAAATTCTAAAACAAAACACACTAACCCATCCCAATTTGACTTCAAAAAAACAAAATAAAAATTCAATAGTGAATGCTCAG
This sequence comes from Persicaria maculosa, assembly GCA_963922045.1. NCBI lineage: Eukaryota > Viridiplantae > Streptophyta > Magnoliopsida > Caryophyllales > Polygonaceae > Persicaria > Persicaria maculosa. Next base: position 68,536,086 of record OY998251.1, on the reverse strand, counting down.
CAAAATAAATAAATGACAGCAACAGTAGCTTCAGGTATGAAGGATATGGATTCTGATTTCTATGAATTCCTTGAGAATACCTACTTCAACTCTCTTATAGGAGATAAATCCAGTAAGGGTAGAACTTGTAGGTAAAGTTACATTAAAGTCCATTTATAGGGAAGTGGTGAAATGAGGAAACTTTCATGAAAAATCCAATAAGCTAAGCCAGGACTCACAACTGTAAGAGCATCCAAAATGATCCTCCACTGCACACCAGCAGGAATGCCAGAAGTTGCAGCAAACAGAACCGTTGCTCCAATCAGGATCGTTTGTAAGGTCTGGAATGACTCATAAGCATGTTTGCACGACATACACTTGAGTGTGTGATGTTCAAATATGTCCAACATCTGTCACGTAAGGAAACTAATTAAAACACAACTTCAATTAAAGATCAAATATGGTACCATCATACACCTTAACCAAAGTTCATAACATTGGAGTGAAGATTAGGATAAACAATTCACATTTTATGGATAAAAAACAAAAAGTCCAAATATTAAATCTACAATGAATCAAGCCCGCTTGGAGAAAAACGTTCAAAGCATGATGTTTCAGCAGTTGAGCAACCAAAGCATACACAATTCAAGTGAACAAATGCAATCAAGTAGTCTTATAACTTGATTGAACAAAAAGTCCAAAATTTTATCAATTCATAGAGTTCAAAAAAGACAAGCATAGAGTGTAGGAGTAAAAAAACACAAGCAAATCAGTTGTGCAAATATAGATTTATATTGTGCAAATAAGAAAACCAAAAGCAAATTCATATAGAAGATCAGGAAGAGCAAATCTGTAATTTCAATCAAACAAGATAGATTGAGCTAATGTAGGAGTTAATTTCTGCAACTTGAAAGTGAAAAATTAAACACAACAAATCTGTAACTTGATTTCTGCAACTTTAGGTCATTTGACTCAACGAATAAAAGGAAAACGTTTTGAAATGACTTGTTGTTAATCCTTGGCCATAATAGATTTTCACATGAAAATCAATCATCAACATAAAGTGAAATTGCTTCAGGTTTTCTCATCTAATGCATAGTTTAGTAGTGCAAAAATAATGCATAGTTCAATATGATAGTTCGTTACAGTCATGAAGCTTTGTACAGGGCCCTAATGGAATCAAGGATTGGGTGGTTCTATGTTATTTTGGTACATTTAGCACAAACAATTCAGCATAAGAAAGAACAATAGTGACACACCATAAGCAAATTGCATCAAAATTCAGCATCAGAGAAGCAATAATGTGGAAAAACGTAACAATGTCAGAATGAAAACCAACTATCGAACTCACTCTAATTCAAGACTGGTTTCTCAATAAGAAACTCACCAAACAACAATACCTTTCGTACTAATCAATATTTACACAAGACAGCAATAAGAAACTTACCAGACATTGATACCAAATCCACAGATTCCAATCCAACAGAAACAATAACAGTAATGGTAGATCAGCAAAACATAATTGAACATCAATGTAAACTTCAGCAATAGAAGAGCACCAATAGACAGACCTTGAGATTGAGCGATTAGAATCGAAGAGAGACAAAATTGAAACCGCCGACTGGAGGCACAAGAGGAGAAGGAGGCAGAGGCACGCTCCTCCTGCTTTCTCCATGCTCCTCGTCGTCGGTGGTACCGTCCTTGGACACAGACACCACCAAATCATCGGTTAGTAACCTCGGGAGGCAGAACTGCCATAGAACTGCCATAGATCGAGATCTAGCCACCACTTCGCTGTCTCTTGCTCTTGGATGAAGAAGCAGGGAATCTGAGATCTGGAAACGGAGCCCTGGCCGAGATCCGAGATCCACCGAGGAGCCGAGGCCGGCGTGGGTGACGGAGAAGGAGATCCACAGATCTGGAAACGGAGCAGGGGGAGTGATCTCGGAGGAGGAAGGAGGGCGGTGGAAGGATCCGAGATCCACCGAGGAGCCCTGGCCGGCGCGGGGAACGGAGAAGGAGATCCACAAGCTCCGGGTCGCCGGCGATCAAGGGAAGCTCAGGTCGTCGACGGCTTGAATCCGAGTTGCTTTCAGATCTGACGGAACACGGGAGAGGGAAGGGTTAGGTTCAGATTTGGAGAATGGGGTGGAGGAGAAACAAGAGCGGTAGCTTGAAAATTAGTATAAATAGCGGACATCTTGCTAAATTGTCCAAAAACGAGACCATTTTGCAAAATCGTCCAAAAAAAGGCATGTTTTGCAAATTTTTTCTTCTCTTCTCTATTTGCATACGAATGATCAATGATGGATGGCATTGGCATCCCCTTCTCTGTTCCAAGATGTTCACTTTATATTATATGTGCATATATTTTTATAAAAAAAATTGCAATCCAACTAGGAATCTAACAAGTCAATGCTAATTAATTTATAATGAAATCGACAAAAACACGATCACTTATTTGCATGATTTCAAAATTTCAAAATTTCAACCTACTTTGGATTCAGACCCACAAACTTATTCGATATAATATGTAAAATTAATTCAATTTAACTAATCCAACATCCAAGCAAATTTCATGCTAAGCTACTTGCAATCCAAAGGGCTGGAAATAACCCGCGGGTACCCGCTTCACCTGCTTTGCCCGTATTAATTTTGCGGGTGAAAATCCGCAAAAAAGTGGGTGACGGGTGGAGCGGGTGCGGGTGAAGCGGGTGATGGATGGATTATGGGTGAAGATTTTTCACTCATAACCCGCCCCATTAACCCACCCAATAACCCGTCCCGCAAACCCGCATAAAACCCTAAAATTTATATATATAATGTGTGATTTTACTATTTTACCAGAAAAAAAACTCTAATCCTTGATTATGGCCTACCAAATTTCTATTAAAATTGATATGATCTCGGCTTGCTCTTCTACATTATAGCAAAGGATATACTGGATTAGTATAGAGATATATACCCTTTCACTTTCAAATTTCAATTAGCTCGTGATTTGGTTTTTTCTTTTGTTAGAATTGGACTACTTGTGTTGATTTGTTTTTTCTTTTGTTTCACCCATTGGATACCCGCTCCACCCACATCCCCGTGCAGGACGGATGCGGGTGAAAAGGTTTGCGGGTGATGGGTGGAGCGGGTGAAATTTTTTACCCACGGGGCGGGTGATGGGGTGACTTCGTCCACCCATAACCCGCCCCATTTTCCACCTCTAAATCCAACAAGTGAGTGAAAAAAAGTCGAGCTCTAAACCACTATATTAATGCCAGCTGGTGATGGTGATCGATGTGTACATTAATGTTGATCTATTATATATGTGTTGTTAACTCTCTTCCAACTTTTTCCATGGCTGTGAATCTGTGATGGTTCATGTCTACGTACTGCAACTTGCTAGGCCGGCCTACACAGACTAACATAGTCCATAAACAAACCCTTAATTAACCATGCATTTTTTCTTCTTAAAAATACATATAAATAAATTTGCTTAATAAAGTAAGGGTTTGTTCTTTATCATTCATCGATCACCCTAATCATCACAAATAAGCTTATTATCAGCAATCGACACCTTACTAGTTAAGTACAACAAACCTATCTTATGACCATTGGTGCCATGAGAGACTTTTATTGTTTTATATGTACAGTTTGGCTTGCTGGGTTGTCCTTGATTAATTATTCTCGCCCGTCAAATCTTAATTCAAAGATATCCAATATGTATAAATCTGGCAAGTTCCCTTATTTTTATGCCCATTTAAAGCAACAAAACTTTCTTCTAATTCTGCATTAATTCACTCTAAAATTAGAATCTGTTGAGAAAACATTTGAAGGTGTTTCTACTTTTCTATGATTGTGCAAATAAGTAGGCCGGTCACCAGTCACCAACATCAATTATACAAACTAATTTTTTGACTAATGTAGTTCTCCCCACAACACATTTCAAGATTTCATAAGAATCCTATATATTGGAAGTTAGAATGGATTTTTTTCTTACCAAATCCACTATACAAGTGCTATTCCAATATCTAACCATTCAAAACCAATTGGGTAAATTACACATAACTACCCATAAATTAGGCTAGTTTTCACATAACCATCCATAAATTTATAAATTACAGAAAACCACCCATAAATTAGATTTATTTTCAAATGACCACCCATCCATTAAACCTCAATTTGTTTTGTTTGAAAAGCTTAAAATACCCCTAATTCAATTTTTTTTTAAAATGTAAAGCAATTGTATATATTTTACTTTAATTTGACATTTCACCTTGAAAAAAGTAGGGAAATTAAGCATTGTAAAAATATATAAATGCCTGAACCAATATATCTGAATCAGATTTGCAATGTTGAATAAGATGTGAATAAGCTCTAAAATAAATCCAGATTATTAATTCATCTATTTGGAAAAATATTTTGTTTAATTACTATTTACACGTTTTTTTAGGATGATAAAAATTATATAAAATATCCACTTTTTATAAATATTTTTAAAATTTTCATACTTATCAATAACAATTTCACACTTATCAAATGGGTGAACTACAAGCCATAATGGGTGATCCATGATGCTTATGAGCGAGCTAAGTTAAAAATTCAATCGACTAAATAAAGGCAAACATCACACATCATATTGTTGAATATTGGCCTCAATTATTTAACATAAAGGATGTTCAACTGAAGTCTTCCTCAATTGTTGCTTAAAAAAATATAAAAGATGCAAACAATTGTGAGCCTGTACTACAATGATAGAGTTAGGAATTGTTTTAAAAGTGAGGCTCAATTTTTATAAAAATGATTTTTCTTTATACCCATATACGAGAAGGAATATTACAAAAATGATTTAAAAAACCCTTTATTATTTGAAAATAATTATTATAATTTAATAATATTTTTATATTAAATCCACGCATAGCATGGGGAATAGACTAGTATAAAATTATTATAAATTTTTTATTCAAATGAATATTTTTTATATTTTTTATCATCTTAAAAAAATGTGCGTAAATAGTAAACGACATATTTTGCCGAACAAATGGAGTACTTAAAAAAAACCCTAAATTATTACTTTAAAAAAACTAAAATATGGGGGCATTTTCATCTTTACAAATGAAACAAATGGATATTTAACAAATGGGTGGTCTTTTGAAAACAAACCAAATTTATGGGTGGTTTTATGTAATTTATATTTTTATGGGCTGTTATGTGAAAACCAACCTAATTTATGGGTGGTTATGTGTAATTTACCCAAACCAATTTAATGGTTGTCAACTTGTCAATAAAACTGATATCTTGTTGTGTATACTCACTGCACCAGTTGTTCGCAAGCCGACTTAACCCTCACATAAGGGTCTCCATCGCTGGTCTCATGAGCTTGAACCTCGATCAAGATGTGAAATTGACAAAGGGCCCGACTCCTACTTTTGACCTATAAGAATTGAAATCCCCACCCTAATTAATGTCATTTCAACCGCTGAGCTATGTTTTAATTTATAATAGAATCCTTAAATTGTAGTCATTTTTGTAAGTATGGGGAGTAGTCAGATTTTGAATATATGTGTATAGAAGCTCCAATCACTCATTCTTACAGTTTATAAACAATCAAATTAAGATGCATCAACAACAAGCAGCCCCACCAAAGCCTAAACCAACAGCTCCATTAGATTTAGATTAGATTGGATTAGATTACCCACCAACAACAACCTTAGCATCATAACATTAAGTTAATTAGAATTATATCACCCACACAAAACAGAATATATTTTTTTTTAAAAAAAAATAATAATTCTGAACTAAAGATAAGAAGCCAAACAAGCACCTGAATTTTACAAATCTGAGAAGGTGGTTACTACACTTTGTAAGCAACCCCTCTCTTTATGCCTTACAGATCTGATTGAGATCAAAGAAAAAAAAAGAGACTAATCTATTGGAGATGGCCTTTTCAATCCCATGTACAAGATCAGTTGAAATGAATTATTTTCCTGAAAATACCACTCCAATTGGGATGAAGTAGCTAGTAACACATGGAAGACCTTTAAATTGATATAAGCTATAAATAATGTATATATATGTGATGGGGGTTAACACCTATTGTGGACTGTGGTTAGAGCTGAAGGTAGTACTGGTGTTGTAAGTTACTTGGGAGACTCCTCTGGAGGTAGGACTCTGCCTGCTGCTAGATTTGGTGGGATGCTTCCCACCATGCCTGTTCTTCCTTCTCGGTTGGGAGGACCGCGGGATGAACACTCCGGTCCCTTTGATCTCCCTCCTGATCAACTCTTCTGGATGGAAGAATGCTGGGTGGATTAATGGATACTGAATTGCCTGATGAGGAAAACTCTGCAAAGGGAAATCAAAGGACCTATTTTTAATTTCTTGGGCTAGGGCCGGTCTTAACATTCAGAAGGCGGAAAAAATTCATCCAGGAGCCTATCATAGCACAAAGTTTTCATTGAATTGGATTGTTCAAGATTGGCTACATATATATCACTTGCTTTTAGAGATGAAGAATCACCTGGAGAGAAACTGAAGAGGTGTGTAGAGTTGGGTCCTCGTCGTCGTCCATGATGAGAAGAGAGATCTGCCTGTTCAAATCTGCAAAGAAGACATCATCTTCCATGAGAACCTCCATGATTAATTAAGCACTTGAAGCTATATATGTTTGTTTGTTGATTTTCCAGTTGTGTGAATTAAGTTGGGAGAAGCATTTAAATAGGGGAGGGGCAAGGACAGAAGGACTCAAAAGAAAGGGGCAAGGGGTTAAGAAAGCATATGGGTGGTGGGGCCAAACATATGGCAGTTGGAAGATCTCCTTGTAGATATAGTATATGCACACTAGTAAGTAGTAACCCCACCACAAGCAATCATCAAGGAGTTGCATTTATGATATTATCCAGTTGGAAATGAGGATAGATAGATCAGAAAGCAGCTAGCAAGACTCTCCCCCACACCCTTATATCATCTTATATATTTCAAGATAGGCTTTCTTATAACCAAGTCTTGATCTTGCACAGCTAGCACTTGACTTGATGTGGGGCTCTCTCTCTTTTATCTTCTTCTTTTCTATTTTTATTTTTATTTTTTCACTTTTATCTACAAAAGGGCAAAAACCTAAGAGTTCATTCACACACCAAGTGCTCTGAGAATGGAGCACCTTTACAACCTATTACTATTAGAGAACAAGATTGGTTATTTGGTTTTAATTTTGTGAAATTGATAGACATAGAGAAATGGATCTGAAGCTATATATATGTAGGTAACACAAAATCAAAGAGCATCTGGATATCATGTGAGACTGATCTTTTGCTCTTGGAGGTCCCTATTAAAAAAAAAAAAGATAGGATGAAAATTTAGGAGGGTAAAAGAGAAGAACATGGGTCATGGGGGGTCGGACAACTACTTGTTCATACCCTCAAATGATGAAGATGACGAAATGGGCATGTGACGGTGGAACCATGATGCTTTGATGGGGCATATAGCCGGTGCCTTTACCTAGCTGGGTGAAAATATAATCAATGGCGAACAAAGAGGGGACCATATCAACTCCATTCATGATCGACCTATATTGTTTCATATATATATATATATATATATATATATATATATATATATATATATATATATATATATATATATATATATCTTTTGTATTACTCCTTTGCTAGCTATAATTGATAAGAAAAATATTAGGAACTGATGGGTGCACATGATTGGAATGGCTATCATTTTTCTCAGGCAGCCAAGCATTTGAAGTTGGTAACGTTGGTTGATAGTATCATTTTGATCTTCATTTTAACCAAGCATGCATCTGAATTCAAAATTTCAAATTTCTCCAAGGGTAAAACAACAGAGAAAATTGCAAGTTTGGCTAAGAGGGTGTTGAGGAGAACCAAGTTGAGAAACTAGTCTATAGTTTTCTCAAATATTGAATGGTCTTTGTCATCCTTTCTGGCCACTTGCCTGAATGTATCCATTCACGTCTTATATATTTAACCACCTCTTATCTATACTATGATAAAATCAGAAGCGGTTCTACATGGCATTACGTGAGACATCAGATCCATCTGTCGCAACTTAGGGCATGCCACGTCATTTTTCACTTTCTAACTTGTACATATGGAACAATAAAAAACACATATGTGGTTAGTTATATTAATTAATCTCCTTTTCCACTTTCTTTCCCACTTAAGAAAGTGGGTGGGTCCAATACCCTCCAGACCTCACCTCCACCGCAGTCATCCAGATTTGCACAACTTATGTTAAGCCACTTTCACAACTTATGTTGATTGAGGGTTTTGAGATTAAAGTTTTAGTTGAAATATCTATTTATAGCTTTATACGTAATGGAATAAAAATTGGGACTAGCTGCAACATTGATGGCCTCATGTTAGGGCTAGATCAATTTCGATGAAAATAAGGTTAATTTCAACACAAAATACAATATAATATTTATGAGACATAGGCTCCTATGTGTGAGGGTGCAGGGGCAGGTGAACACAGAGGAGCACATCCCACCTTCTCCATCGTCTTCGCCAGCAATTCACAAGGAGTTGCATTGGCGGGAAACGAGAGGATACGTGGTTGGTTAGGATCAATTCGGTTGTTACACTAGCAGCTATATAAATAGTGTTTTCCCCTTCTGTTGGAACCGATTGAACAATTGCACAGAAATAAAGTTTTTCTCTTTCTCTCAATTGTGTTTCTCTGTATTTCTCCATAGCCAGATCTTGAATCTGGTTCTTCATATGGTATCAGTGCGAGAAGTATCCTGCAATTCTCGCTTGATCGTTCGATTGTAGCCATGATAGATTCATACGCATCTGTGTTGAGGAACAATGGAGGAGATCCAGGTTCGTCCATGGTGTCAAATGATCCTTTGGCGCTTGCAAATTCAGATAGTCCGGGTGCACAACTCGTGGCAGTTTTGTTCAACGGCGTCAATTTTCTCAGCTGGAGCCGAAATGTGAAGATGGCTCTCGGTGCAAAGTTTAAGCTCGGATTGATCGATGGATCATGTCCAGCTCCAGCAGTGGGATCTGCCATTCATCAGCGCTAGATTCGAGCGGATTACATGGTCAAGTGCTGGTTGTTGAATTCGATTGAGAATTCAATTTCTGAATCTTTTGTCTATGCCAGTTCGGTGCGAGAGCTCTGGGCAGAAATTGTCAAGAGGTATGGTCAGTCTAACTTGCCTCTTCTATATCAGCTTAGGAAGTCTCTTAGCAATATGGAACAAGGATCTGACTCTGTTGGTGATTACTTTGCAAAACTTAAGAAATTGTGGGATGAAATCCTTAGTATTGAAGGTGTTCCCAAGTGTCAATGTGGAGTTATGGATAGATGCACTTGTCTTGTTATCAAGAAAATGGTAGAGATGAACACTAATAGCAAGATTATGCAGTTTCTCATGGGCTTAAATGATGAGTATGATGCTGTGAGAAATCAGATCTTGGGGATGGATAGTATGCCAACAATGAATAGAGCATTCTATCTAGTGTCACAAGTGGAGCAGTGTGGTGGAAGTAAATGTGTTTCTGGTGTTTCTAAGTCAAAGAAAAGTGAAGATAGCACTGCACTGAATGCTAACAGACAAGGGATGTCCAACTGGAAAAAGGATTCAGTTGCAAAGAAAGGAAAGGAGGAGTTCAAGAAGTGTGATTACTGTGGCAACAAAGGACATGTGAAGGATACATGTTAAAAGTTGCACGGGTTTCCCAAATGTGATTTCTGTGGAAATAAAGGTCATGTGAAGGACCAATGCTATAAGCTCTATGGATATCCTGAGAAAGGGAAAGAAACTAAGTGGAAACAACAAAGGAAATCGTCTGCAAATGCTGCTGAGACTAGCAGTGAAAGCCCCATAGATGACACTTCTCAATTTGATCCTGCTCTTGTGAATGTCGTGTGCAACGAAATGATGAAGATCATGAAAGGAAAGCATGTGCAGGGAGAGAGTGATGCTTACTTTGCTGCTGTAAACTTCTCAGGTAATTACAATCCATCAAGAGCTTTAATGATTGAAAAGGATATTGGTAGAAATTTCTGGATAGTAGATATGGGTGCCACAGATCATATGCTTTTTGATCCTAATTTGCTTGATCATGTGAAGAAGCTTAAAGTTCCAATTAAAGATGCTCTACCTGATGATTCTGTAGTCATAGTTGATACAGTGGGATCAGTCACATTCTCTGATAATCTTGTTCTGATAAATGTGTTGCTTGTACCTTCATTTAAGCATAACCTGATGTCTGTGGGAAGGTTGCTTGAAGACAGTGGATTAATTGCAATGTTCACTGCTGATCATTGCATTTTTCAGGAACTTTCCACTGAAAAGATCGTGGGAAAAGGACTGCGTACTAGAGGATTGTACATTGTGCAAGCTTGGACATCAGGAGCAGAGAGAGGAAGCTACTCAAATCCAAGCGTTGGTAGCAGTAGTGCATTCAAAGGAACACAAATAAGGGATATTCCCAAGTCTGACCTTGATCTCATTCATGCGAGGCTTGGTCACAGTTTTTTGTCAAAAATCAGACATACAGATGATTTCAAACATTTGAATTGTTTGGATTTTACTTGTGACAGTTGTGTATTGGCCAAACAACACAGACTTTGTTTTGACAGAAGTTCATCTATTGCTTCTAATGTGTTTGACCTTGTTCACTTAGATGTATGGGGTCCATATAAGACACCATCCTTGGAAGCAGCAAAGTATTTTCTGACGATTTTAGATGATCATAGTAGATTTGTATGGACATATTTGTTTGCTAGCAAACTGCATGATGCGGGACCGTCCAAGACACCTCCGGACACACCTATACGTGGGGATGGACCTATGATTCGAGCTCGTGAGAATGATGTCATCCTCAAAAGGAAGAAGAAGGCTCCACCATGGGAGAAGGTCCAAATGAGCAAGCTTGATTCTCTTGACGTTTTTAGAGTGGTCGATTTTAACTAAGTATTGGAAGACTTACTATATATATTTTGGATTTTAAGACGTCTCACGAGTCGTGGGATGCCTCCCATGAGTCGCGGCCATGAGCCCAGAATGTAGTCAGGCTCCTGATGAGTCTCACGACTCGCGGGATCCTCCCACGGGTCGTGACAGCCTATCTATTTTAGGTATTTTAGGATTTTATTTTAAATACTCTTTATTTTATTATTATTCGTTTAATTCAGCCTCCTAGGATTGTAAGAGGAGGTTTGGGCATTATAGAACTCACGTTGAATTTTAATGAAAGTTTTCTCTTGTGTGAAACACATTGAGCGTTCTAAGTTAATCGATTCGAAGCAGGTCTCATCGATTGCACAATTGGTATAGATCTTGCTTGGTTTGCTTTGAGTTCATCAACCTCGCGAGAGCTTGGTGATCCTAGTAATCACAAATCCCCTCCTTGTGCCTCCAAGTTGTCCGCTTGGTTGTGTAAGGTTGTACAGGCGGGCTTTATAGTCGTTGATATTTGGTTTCTACCCTCTTAGGAGGCCTGAGGTCTTTATCTCGTTCTATCTTAGTTCGAATCACCAATCTATCGGTCTTTTCATTACTTTTGTCGAGTCTTGCTTTCTTTCTCCTTGTCGATATCGAGTCCAGAGTCTTAGTCGAGTTGTTCTTGAGTCTTTTTGCTTCCGTTCTTGTTATTTATTGTTTGATTGTAGAAGATCGGGCCATCCTACGGCTAACCCCGTATCACTGCAGGTCTTTGGAATCATTAAACATTTTCTGGCTTATGTTCATACACAGTTTAGGGTGAGTGTTAAGGCATTCAGGAGTGATAATGGATCCGAGTTTGTACAGAAATCATGTCAGGATTTATTTGCTGAAAAAGGGATTGTTCATCAAAGAAGTGTCCCTGGTGTAACTCGACAAAATGGAAGGGTTGAGAGGAAGTACCGACACTTGATTGAAACTGCTCGTGTCATAAGGCTCCATGCTAGTCTTCCTATTAGATTTTGGGGAGATTGTATCACTACAGCTACTAAGGTGATTAATTTGATGCCAAGTTCTGTGTTAAACTGGAAAATACCTTATGAGGTGTTGTTTGGGAAAGCTGCAGATTACAAGGGACTGAAGGTACTTGGTTGTCTCAATTTTGCTAAGATCAGAGAGAGAAACAGAGATAAATTTGGCAATCAGTCAAGGAAATGCATTTTTTTGGGGTATCTAGGTTACATGAAAGGATATAAGCTGTTGGATTTGGGAACAAACAAAGTTGTTTTCAGCAAAGATGTTATATCCAGAGAGAATGTCTTCCCTTACTCTGAACATCAACCTGCATCAGTTCCTCCTCAATCAAAGTTACCTCTTGTTAATCCTAGCAGTGATGAAGGTGATGTTTTGGTTGAAGATGTTGCCAATAACAGTCCTCAAGCTTCTAACTGGCTAGGTGACTGTATACCAAATGAAGTAGTGGAAGACTCCACGTCCTTGAGTCATCATTCCTCTCCAATTGAGAGAGAAGCACCAAGGATTCCTGTAATTCCCACACAGCCTAGGAGATCAGATAGGACCAGAACGCCACCAGTTGGGTTGTCTGAATTTCATTGTCCTACTTTGCCTGAATCAAGCCAGTCTGCATCCTTCATGATCAAATCCTTGCTAGACTTGTCAGAGTATTCCAAGGACTACGTGGCTTCCTTGCATAATGTTTTAGCTGTCAAGGAGTTAGCTACATTTAAGGAAGCTATCAAAGATCCTCGTTGGGTTGAAGCAATGAAGAAGGAGGTGGATGCACTGGAGAGTAATGGAACCTGGATCATTACAGACTTGCCTCCAAACAAGAAAGCAGTTGGCTCGAAATGGATCTTCAAAGTAAAATTTAAACCAGATGGGTCAGTAGAAAGGTTCAAAGCTATGCTTGTTGCAAAGGGGTTCACACAAGTGAAAGATAAGGATTACAAGCTAACGTTTTCACCAGTTGCCAAATTGACTACAGTCAGGCTTGTGATAGCTCTGGCTACTTCGAAAGATTGGAATGTGCACCAGTTGGACATCAACAATGCATTCCTCCATGGGTTTCTCGATGAAGAGGTTTACATGAAGCCTCCTGAAGGTTTTTTCAATGGAAAGCAAGGGCAAGTATGCAAACTGCAGAGGAGTTTATATGGGTTGAAACAGGCCTCTCGGCAGTGGAACATTGAACTATCCAAGTTCTTGACCAAGCTTGAGTTTCAACAATCCAAATTGGATTACTCTCTGTTCATAAGAGATTCAGACAGAGGTCAGACCATTGCAGTTGTCTATGTTGACGACCTCCTCATCACCGGGTCTGATGAGCAATACATACAGTTCACTAAACAAAGTCTTCACAACGCTTTCACCATTAAAGATCTCGGCTTTGTTAGGTATTTTTTGGGAATTGAAGTGGCTTGGTCTCAGAAAGGAACCATTCTCAATCAACGCAAGTACATTGCTGACATCTTGAGTGATACAAATATGGTTAATTGCAGACCAGCGTCCTTCCCTTCGCCTAGAGGTTTACATTTATCAATTGATGAAGGAGAGCTCCTCAATGAACCTGAAGATTACAGATGCCTAATTGGAAGGTTATTATACCTCAATCTCACTCGGCCAGACATTTCGTATGCAGTTCAGCACCTTAGCCAATTCATTTGCTCACCTCGGCTTCCTCATTTCCAAGCTGCAATTCACGTTGTCCGTTACCTGAAAGCCACTATTAATTGGGGTTTGTTCTTCCCAGCTTCAGATGATCTCTCTATATCTGCTTTCAGCGACGCTGATTGGGGTTCATGTCGATTCTCAACCCGTTCATTATCCGGCTATTGTGTCTTTCTGGGTGGTTCATTGATATCTTGGAAGACCAAGAAGCAAAAGACCATGTCTAAGTCTTCCTCTGAATTAGAATATCGTTGTATGTCCACTGCAGCAAGTGAGGTTGTATGGATCAATGGTGTTCTTCAAGACCTATCTGTTAATGTTCAGCTTCCGATTACACTCTATTGCGACAATAAAGCTGCTCAACACATTGTTGCAGATCCCGTGTTTCATGAGTGCACTAAGCACCTCAATATTGACTGCCATTATGTTCGTGAAAGGATTGAAGATGGGCTAATTCGTACAACACATGTTCAATCTCAGCTTCAACTGGCGGATGTACTCACCAAACCTCTTGGTGAGTTGCAGCATCGTAATCTCTCCTTCAAGTTGGGTCTAGTCAATGTTACTCCTAGTCCAACTTGAGGGGGGGGGGGGGGGGTATGGGTATGAGACATAGGCTCCTATGTGTGAGGGTGCAGGGGCAGGTGAACACAGAGGAGCACATCCCACCTTCTCCATCGTCTTCACCAGCAATTCACAAGGAGTTGCATTGGCGGGAAACGAGAGGACACGTGGTTGGTTAGGATCAATTCGGTTGTTACACTAGCAGCTATATAAATAGTGTTTTCCCCTTCTGTTGGAACCGATTGAACAATTACACAGAAATAAAGTTTTCCTCTTTCTCTCAATTGTGTTTCTCTGTAGTTCTCCATAGCCAGATCTTGAATCTGGTTCTTCATAATATTAAAAAAAATTAATTTTTTTCTCTTATATATGCGAGTCTTCTGCAAAATCATTCGTACAAAATACCAACTATAAAAAAAATGATACTTTGTAGTATCCTTCATTATCCATTAACTTCTTACTTCCGAAACCCAAGCGAGTACTTATTGAATTTTTTCTGCATTCATAGGTGTTGTTGAATAGATGTTGACTTTGTTAAATTATCCTTCATCACCCATTAATTTTTAAATTTTTTTTTTTTTGGTGGGCAAACGAGAGGAGACCTCTCCCCCTTAGAAAAGGGGTATTATTAGAGAAACGAAAGGCAGTTACAAGCAGCAAAGACGGGTCTGAGCGACCCCCTGAGCATCGTTTAACAACAAAGTCTCAAGAGAAAGCGGAGAGGAGTCCAAAGAAACTACTCTGGAAGGAAAAGAAAAAGCTAAAGAGGCGAGGGAGTCTGCAGGGAGATTCGCTTCACGGAAAACATGTCGAATTTGGATATCCCAGTTTCTACGAGTGAAGCCATGGCATAGAGCAACCTGGCGCACGGGTGAGTCGGCTTAAGCTTCTTCTTCAACAGATTGATGGCGACGAGGGAGTCCGACTCACAAATCACTTTCTTAATCCCAAGATTGAAGATCCCATGTCATTTGGAGGCCGCTGGCGATCCCCCGGAGTTCCGCCATGGCAACAGTGCAAGAACCCAAATTGTGGACGAAGCCACGAACCCAAGCCCCATTGACATCGCGGAGAATTCCTCCAGCAGTGGCGTTCCCATTATTCCGCACAACGCCATCAGTATTCAGCTTCCACCAACCTGTGTCTGGCCGCTCCCAGCCAACCTTCACTTGGCCTTTGGGTCTAGCAGTGTGTGTGCCTCTCGCTGTTGTCAGCGCCTCCTTGTACTCAGCCACACAGGACAAACAGCGCAGCATGGATAGCGGGGGAGAGCTTGTGTTATTGAACACCACATCGTTCCTTGTAATCCAGAGCACCCACAACGCCGAGGCAAAGATTGCGTTCCATTCCACTCCATCTCTCATCGTCCTCTGGACAACAGATTTGCGCGCACCCACGAGGCGAATGGGAGCGAGAAGAAGCTCTCGACTTCCCTCGCCATCTCAAACTGCAACCAAAAAACGTTAACAGCATCGCAATCTCTGAAAAGGTGCGACAGAGACTCTAAATCCGTCCCGCAGACGGGGCAAAGCCCAGAGCTACTAATATGCCTTCTCATACGCTCCAGGTTTGTCAAAACACCACCTTTGCTAATCAACCACATGAAATTTCTAATCCTTTCATTGGCATTTAACTTCCAAATAGTAAGGTATAAAGTTGAATCAATGAACTGTAGGTTATACGTACCTTGAATTGTGTTATACCCGGATTTAACCTAATATTCCCCGCCTTTGCTATTGTTCCAGCACAACACGTCCTCTCTCTCCGAGGTGGACGTCGCAGCAAGCTTGAGGATTGTGGAAGTCGGCAGGAGGTGCTCAAAGCATTGCCAATTCCATCCACAGCTGCTGCTCCAGAGGTCAGCAACTTTGCACGCAGGGTCCTCAATCCCATCTTCAATAGTCACCAAATCGAAGAGAGGAGAGTCCTCCACCCACTTGTCATGCCAAAAACTAATCTTCTTTCCGCTACCAAGGCGCCAGCTGACATTGGGGTGGACAATGGTGCTCAAAGCTGTCGTGATGCTCTTCCAAACGGGAGAAGCCGCAACAGAGGCATGTTTGTTTGGGTAGCAAACATCACCACATACATTATCTAACACCTTTGCAGAGCATAAAAATTCAGTTAACAATAACATAGACTATCTCAAATCATATAACATGTATTATCAAAAAATCTCAAATGGTCATAATCAGATATATGATATATCTAACCATCATCTGACTTTGATGAGAAAGTGTGCACAATGAAGGAGGGATTCTCTCACTGATTTACACAGTGAAATGAGTCAGGCATAATTGATGGTGTTGTGTACCTAATTTGTATTCTGTAAACTATTCCCTCCAAATTGTACACAATATAATGTTGGTATTTCTTCTAAGCGTCTGAGATTACCAACTGATAAAATATCAAGACATAGTCAGTCAAACAATTAAACATTCCATTGGATTGGAATTGAGAGATAAGGATCAACTAGAACTACATGATTGCATTTTAAATAGGGAGACAAAACTAAATTTCTTAGATAACTAATCATCAACAGCTGCTGCAAAAATGATGTACAGATTCCAAGTCCTACATCCAAATAGAACAAAAGCCGGTATCACTAATTACATTAACATTTTTACAAATGTAATATAGTGTATCAATTGCACCATCAGCTTATTCCTTTGCCTAATCAGGCAATCAAACCCTCCTCTGTTAGAGATGATCACCCTGTTCATCATTACCAAGAGTCGAATTAGTGATTTGTTCGAGTTAAGATGCAAATCTCTGCCCCATAGGCATTTTGTTTGAGGGAATCAGTTACCAATCAATCTTCTTGAACAGATGATGTTGATGATGACGACCGCATCCACTCTCGAGAGAGATCAAGCTTGAGATAGAGAGCATAGAGGAGCTCATTCCATGTGTCAGGAACCCCTGGTAAGCACCAGTGGCTGCAGTCTTGCCTGCGGATGGATGCAGGGCTCATCTTCGGCCCAAGATAGTACAACGAAGAGTGCCCGTCTTTCCTCTGTGAAGTCAAGTGAGTTATGTTGAGTATGTTCATGGACTTGACCTTTGGCAGGTGAGAGTAAGCTGTTAAGGCATTGACAAATGTTGCGAGTTTCTCCCGAGTTTCAGATGGCACCAATGACGATCCTAGCTCCGGTAGCGTCTCTAGGTGACAAGTTCCTCCGCTTTTCCAATCACCGCCCCTGCAAGGAAAGCCGAAGGTCCAAACGCATGTAGGATTTTACACTCCACTACAAAATGTGAAGATTAAAGGCTACAACTACAAATGAGTTTGGATAATAACGAATGTCAAATGGACCTGAAATGTACAGGTGCAAAAGTGCGGAAGAAGACCCTTGTCTTGCCCATGTCGACTTCTCTATCCAACCAATTGATCACAGTATTCAAGGACTCACGGTATGCACTTTCCACTTCCATTTCCAACTTCACCTCATCTCCCACTTGAAAGTAGCAACCTCTGATAGAAACAAATCAGATTTCAAAATCAGTGAGTGAATCCAAAAAACACCCTTTAATTTGATCAGCTAAGGATTTACCCTCTTATGGTCTTCTCATAATTCCACCAATGGCCAGTGTTGAGAACTAGCAGATCAGCATCTTTCCACCGTACGGAGTTCCAATCCATTTGATCCAGCTTCAGTGTCGTCTTTATGGTTTCGGGAGCACCTACAGGAGGCCGACCTTGCAGCACCAGAAAGGGAGCGCGATAGTACTCCACCGTGCAGTTATAATCTTTGAACTTGAACACCAGGAATCCTTTGTGCTTGGTAATTGGGTTACCATTCACTTCATAGATAGTACTCTGATTAGGAACCCCAGAGGCAAGCAAGCACAGAAAGGACTCCCATTGATTCCTCCCTATCGAGTCACCAGCGAAAACCACTCGTTTGTTCCTTAGCTTCTCCAACATAAGTTTTGCACTGAATCTGATCACATCAGGTGAAAATTCTGTCAACCACAACTATGGATTGCAAACAATAAAAACAGAAACAATCAGATTTGTAACCATCATTAAACCATTCTTCCAAATCCACCCATGTAAGAAGTCCCAAGAGTTCAGACTGTTAGATGATCAATGTAGTCAGTTGGGATTGACATTTATGGCCTCGGTGTGCCTTTCATGTAACTTAGTCTCTAGTTCACTACGCGTGTATACATTTCCATGATTCCGAGGTTTGCCAATGTAAGAAACCCTCTCCATTGAGAGTTTCAGGGTAACATAGCCGAGAAATCGAGCTTAACATTAAAAGTCACCATTAATTTTACCTAAATGATACGTCCAACCACTACACAAATTAACACATAGACGGCTGAATTTAACCTTTCACAAATATTGAATCAGAGGAACTAACAAGATTCCATTCCACTAACAGAAATCAATCAGGCAGGAGTGTTGTGGACGGATCATTAGAAATGGATAAAGTAAGATGAAGACTTCACATTTTCAATCTCAAGACAAGAAAAAAGGCAAACAAAAAGCAAGTCCCTTCATAGTCAATCAACCGAACACCATTATACAAAAGCTCACGGGCAGGTAAAGTTGAGATGATATAATAGAGGCATAAAGAATTAACAAAACCCCAAAAGACAGGGAAAGAACTTTGCGGAATGACAAGCAAAGAATGAGACAAACAGTGATTTTACCGTTGGGGCAGAAAAGGACAAGCAAAATACAAAAAATTAAGATTAATTTATCACCAACCCAGTTGAACTGTTTGAATTCGAAATCCAATTTCGCATTTTCATTACAATTCCAGTTCCATAAGATCATCAATGTCTCAAATAATAGGAAATTTTAAGGTATTGATCAAGCAAATCTAAAACAAAATCCAGGCAAAACCCTAAAAATTCCACTAAAAGGAACAATTAAAAACCCATTAAACGAACAAACCAACCTGGGCAAATTGCAATTTCTGGGTTGCCACCGCCATTTGGTGTAGAAATCATCAGGGCGGCCATTCTCAGAGCACCTAAACCCTTCATCCAAAAACCCACAATCTCTTGATTTATACAGAGGGTAACTCTCATCCCACACCCAGTCACCATCAAACACGTCGCACCCATCTCCGATATCACTCAAATACTCCGCCCTCCTCAAGAATAAAGAAGCAGAGGAAGAAGGAGTCAGAGACACATTACACTTATCGGTAATCTGCAACCACCGGAACCTGTCGGACCGGAACCGGATGTGAAAGCCGTTATCGGCGACCTTGTAGTCCAAGTAGAAGAAGCAGAAGATGACGAAAACGACGATCAAGAAGAAGCCGAGAATTCCGAGCGAAGGCTCCACGAAGAACCTCAGCCGCTTGGACTTGATCTTGCAAGAATCCATGGCTTTGGGCTGTGTGTCTAAAGATTGGGTTTTTGACAAGGCGGAAACCGCTCAAGTGGTGCGAAATGGGGGAATCAGAGATGGTGTGGGAAGAAAGCAAAGGCCGTACTCATGGCGGTTGATTTTAAAAATCTGAGAGGTGGGTTGTGGAGGAAGCAAAGTGAAGGTGTGGCGATGGTGGTGTGCGGAGCACTTGGGGTTTAATGGGGGGAAACGGCCAGTTGGCAGTTCAAATTCCAGATAGGGGATTGGGTGTGGCCGGGTGTATCGGAAGTGGATATGTTGGTCTCTTCTGGAGTTGCCACGTAATATGATCGGACGGTCAGTGTTTGATGAGTTTGTTAGTGATGCAGAGGCCCATTTGTTGCGCGGTGAGGACTGAGGACGTATGTAGTCGATCGTCAAAGTCGGTGACTGGGTAGTCTGGGTGGGCTCTGCCGCTTGCGGATGATCCGATCCGACCCGACCCGGTAGCAATATAGAAGGGGTTTGGTAATAATCGGTGGAAATGGCGGGGGAATGGGGATGCAAGTAGACCTGTAAAACGGAATATTTGGGTCGGATTTGGGTCGGGTCTCGGGTAATACGGGTCTCGAGTATTTTCGGGTTGACCGAACTCGGGTTTGATCGGGTTATGGCTCATTTCGGGTTGGTTAATTTTTTCTTTTTTAAATTAAAAAAAATCATGATTTGATAATTTTACGATAAATTTAAAATTCTAAAATTAAAGACGTTCATAAGTTCTAGTGCTTGTAATTATATACTATATCTGATCTAAAATATTTGATTTTTATTATTTGTCGTAATATTTAATAAAATGTAATAATATATAAATATCAAAATTTAAATGATTTTTTAAAAACAATTTTATTAAAAATTTGATATTTTATATATAATTACATTTTATTTAAAAACATTGGATTTTTATTATATCTCATAATTTTTAATAAAATGTAATAATATATAAAATATCAAATTTTTAAATAATTTTTTAAAAATAAGTTCATGCAATTAGTAATAAGCATAGAATTGTTTTAATTTTTTAATATTTTTTTGAATTTTTATCTTCTTAAAAAAGTATGTAGAAAAATAAAAAATCAAATATTATCGATCGGACAGAGTATTACACAATACAAATAAATATAAGTGTTGATTTGAAAATGAAAGATCAAGTGATTGTTGAAGAATCGAGTACTTAATGTAAATAATAATAAGGCAAATACTCTAGAAGGGGGGTTGAATAGAGTATGGAAGATTTTCGCAAAGTCTTTCTGCACTGGCAACTTCAAGGCCTTTAAACTGGATCTCAAGGTTTTGAATTGGACTTACAAGGTCTTGAAATCGTTCTAGAAAGCTGTTTGTTTCTGTAGGCCTGTTAAGCTACGAAAATAAAATGTTAATTATAAGTGCGGAGTAAAATATAAAGAACACATGAATTGTTAACGAAGTTCGGCTACAACCAGCCTACGTCTCCGCCTAGGGTTATCCAACCCATAGGATTCAAACAACTATTATTTCACTTCTTATGGATCCTAGATACAACCGGGAAGATCTTTCCTTCTTCTAAACTCTCAAAGCCTCACCCGCTCCTATCTAGTCAACTCAGATCTCTTAGAGTCCTAGATACAATTTAGAAGAACTACCCTTCTCGTAGCCTCACCCGCTACAATCTAGTTAACCCAAAACGCTCATGAAAAAATAGCCCTAACCACACCAACGTGTGTATACGTTTGAGTATAGGGATACTCTTAGTATAACGAGAATGATTTATCCTATAACGCTTAGATTTTTTTCTTCTCTCTCAACTACAAATAAAAGCAATTACAACGAGGGATATAAAGAAAATAAATAAGCTTGAAGATGATCGTTTTTGCTTTGAAGTGCTCGCTTGAATGATGTGCTTGTGTTCCTTTTTTCTTTACCACTTGCTCTTGTCTTTTATAGGCGCATGAGCTGAATTGTTGCTGCTGGAAATCCCATATTTAAGCTTGAATTTCAGCCAATTTGATTTTGAATAAATTCCACAAAATCTGATTTTTGGTTGCACAAAAAATCAGTCCGTTTGAATTTGAAATCTTCACTTGCTCTTCCACAAAATCAGCCCGTTTGAATTCCATTTCCCCCAGAAAATAGGTGCATGTGTGTTGAACAAATCTTGCCGTTTGTAGCTTAAAATATGCACTTGTTAATCTCAAACAAATATCTAGATAACCACTTTTCAAACAAATCTAAAAGCAATTTAATAAAAAAGGATTTAGATAAATCCAATAACAAAATATGATTTTAACTCCACCTTTTAAATAAAACAAATCTTATCCAATTCAAAATCAAAATCTCAGCAACTTTATTTTTCAAATATTTGTTATAAAAAATAAAGCACATAAACAAGCATATATTCAAAACAAACAACAAATCTTTAAAAAGTAGATTTAAAGAAATCAAATAAATCTTTTGAACCAAATCTGATTTTAAATAGATATACCCGCATAATTAATATATCCGCATAATAAATCAAATCAAATAAAAGAACTATATAATATAATTGATATTTGCATAAAATACTACCTTATTTGTCTTCCATCATCCCTACAAAAATATATTACATATATTCATCAACGGTAGAGTGACAAAGGACACTTTCGAAGAGATTCTGGGGAAAACAAGAAACCAATTAACGAAATGGCGAGCAAATGAACTAACGCAACAAGGAAGAGCTATTCTTGTTAAAGCTAATTTAGCGGCCAAACCTAATTGCTTGATGCAAAACTTTATGCTTCCAACTAGCATTCATTCGGAGCTCGATCGAATTAACAAATGCTTCTGTTGGAATAAGGACCAGACGTATAAGCCGCTAATCAGCTGGGACAAAGTGTGTAGATCGAAAAATGCAGGTGGCCTTGGCATTAACAAAACAAAAGACATGAACAAAGCCCTTCGGATGAAACTATTATGGAAAATTCTTACTGAGCCGCATAACGGATTGGTGAAATTAATAAAAGAAAAATACCTAAAAGATGATAATATTTGGGATTACAAAAGGAAGAAAAATACATCATGGCAATGGACAAAACTGATGGAATTAAAAGACGAATTCCGCGAGGGGCTAATATGGTAGATTGGAAATGGAAAAACTATTAGATTTTGGAAGGACAAATGGCTAAACAATGAAGTTAGTCTTCAAGCTATCCGACTACAAGACGAAATCGAAGAGAATGAAACGGTTAACCAGTATATAAAACCAAATAAAACTTGGAATTCAGAAAGTTTGAAACAAATCCTTCCGATGAATATTGTGAACGATATCCTCACAATCCACATCCCTAAAACAGAGATTGAAGATAGGTTATATTGGAAAGCTAGTAGAAATGGTTGGTTTTCTACGACAAGTGCTCTAGACCACATCACAAGAGCAAGAACCACAAACTGCGATCCACTGGAGTGGATTTGGAAAATTGATTGTCCGTCGAAAATTAAGACCTTCCTTTGGAAGAATATCTTAAATGGGACCCCCACTAAAATCAGACTGAGAAACAAAGGAATAGATGTACCCTTGGGGCCTTGGGCTGCCCTCTCTGTAACGATAGTGAAAAAGACACTACACATTTATTTACGGCATGCCAGACCTCACTATCTCTTATCGGGAGAATGGACAAGCGAATTGAAATAATAATTAGAAACATTGACAAAACCAATAAGACCTATAAGGCGATAATCATTGAAATCTTGTCCCAACTATCACCAAATCAGAAATCGATATTAGCTTGTTCCTTAGGGGGATTTGGTCTATGAGGAAAAAAATCCTTTTTGAAAATCAAGATGTTAGAAATATGGAACAATGGATAAAGTATATAATCCAATATAGATTATCCTGGAAAAAGGCTCAAAAAGATGATCCAGAGGAAGAAAACATCCTTATAACACAACACAATCCTCGAAACAGTGTCTGACATCAGAAAAGAGTTAAATGGAACAAATCTGCCGAAGGATTCATGAAACTTAATTTTGATGGTGCAAAGGTGGCCTCCGGGCAAGCTGGCTCTGGCTTTGTCATCCGCGATTGCCTTGGTAGAGTGGTTTCCTGTGGTGCACACGTCCTTGAGAATGTTTCTCCTCTCCAAGCTAAGTGTCTCGGCCTTCATTATGGTCTTATGGAAGCGGTGAAGAACGGTTGTTCTCGCCTCGAGGTGGAAGGAGACTGCCTGACTATCATTAATGCCCTCCGTGGGATTGGTACGTGCCCGTGAATTGTTGAAATGATGATCTCCGATGCCCTCAGCATCTACAAAGCGTTCGAGGTTGTCTCCTTCTCCCACACTTTCCGAGAAGGTAACCAGGTTGCAGACATGTTAGCACATGTAAGTCTTTCCTCGACCTTCTCTTCTGCACGTCGCCCTACCGAGCTCGAGGATTACGTCCGCAAGGACGCCATTGGGCAGTGGTTCGACCGAGGTTGACCACCCCCAAATTTTCGCCTTGTATCAAAAAAAAATATCACATATATTCATCAAGGTGGAGTCAACAATCTCCCCCTTGATGGAAGACAAAACAAATATCAATTATGCAAATAAATATAGCACATGTGGAACATCATATAACAAGCATAAGCATATGCACCATATAACATTTCTCCCTCTTTTTGTCTTCCAACAAGTAAGGGAAGAAATCGAATTTAAAAAAAATAACTACCAAAAAAAAATATATTACAGTCAAGACCTTGAAACTGATCTCAAGGCCTTGAGATGTTTAGCAGACAACAATATAAGAACTGAGATTCAGCAGTCATTTCTCCCCCTACGATAATGCTTCCTTATTCAACATATCAAGCTCCAAAGAGAAATACTAAGCAAAGAGAATCATTAGTAGCATATAAAAAATATCATCTAAAAAAAACATTTATTCCCAAGAACGATTGTTTCAATCTATTTATGCTCTTTGATCTTGGTGACGTCCTGCAAAACAACTAAAATTCAACCTTTTCGACTAGACCAAGTTACAAACTTAGATTCATAATCGGGATGGACCATGTTCGATGGTCTAGTCCCTTTAGAAACCCAAATTTGCTTTACCTGTCCTTTTAAACATAGTGGAAAAGTATTACGAATTATATAAGGATTATTTCTATGATAAGGACACGTAGTCTTGACATGACCCTTCTTACAACAAAAATAACATATGGGTGTGCCCCAATTCCCTTTGGCTTTCACAAAAGTGGTAGGGGCTTTCTTTGGAAAATTCTTGTTGTATCCAATACCACTTTTGTTGAGGGATGATTGGTGCTCACCTAACATCCTATCAAGATTGGCCTTGGAATAGGTAAAACGAACAAGTGATGTCTGCTGGTCTCTACACTTCTCAACCAACGAGATCTTTTCTTTCTCTATTTCCTTGGTGTAAGGACTTAGAGAAGAAAGATCTTGCTTCAAGACAAAATTTTCTGTCTCCAAGGCCTTGACTTTAATGTCAAGGGCTGACCGAGAGGCTTTGAGATTTTTCATTTCCAGTGACAAATTACTCATGCGTTTCTCATGTTCCAATGTAGAAGGGTACGTCGGTGAGCATGCCAACTGTTCGTAGTTTTTCTCGATCATTCTGAGTATTTTAATTTCCAATGATAGATTTCCTCCATCATTCTGAGTATTTTAATTTCCATTGCACTTTTGGCTTGCCTTTTATAATAGGTGTTATTACTCCAAAGGTTATCTCCCTCTGATGATGTGCATGATTCCGCTTTCACTTGCCAACTTTATACCAACACATTCGGCCTAATTAAGCTTCAGTTTGTAGAACTGAAGCCTTGGAAGTTCGCATCTGAAAAATATCAACGATGTATATATGTTACACGGAAACATAAACGGAAACCGAAGGGGAAACGGAAACGGAAACGGAAATGGGGAAATGGCAATTCAAATTTTGTAGGAAACGAAAACGCCGAGGAAATGGCAATATGAATTATATGTTTATTTAAAGGTCTAAATAAGAGCAATAAACATATCACCAAGTCATACACATAGAATGCAACATTAGACTACAAATTGAAGTATTCAATACCGTACGTGATAAATAGTGTCCTTAATCCTTAACAGAAATCAATACAAACATGTCAAACATTTTAAATGTCCTTACTCCTCTTCGACTCCATCAGTTGCAGAGTCGGTTTTGTTGGCTTTGTTCAACACTATGACTTCCACTAGGACCACTACTCGCATTTGAGGATGACATAGTGAGAGCCGAGAATGAGAGAGCACTAAGCAAGTGAGGGTTTACCAGGAGAGCACATCGAGCAGAGAGAGGGTCGCTGGAAGGGAGGAGAGGAGGAAAGACTAAAAATGGAGGAGAAGGAGGCGGCAAGGCTGGAGGGAAACGAGAGTTTCACATGGGAATAAGGGAAAAGATGATTTAGAGTTTAGTTTTTTTTTTTTCAATTATAAAATTAGTGGAAACGCCACCTGACATGGCAGAAACGTTTCTGACCAAGCGGAAACGGTCAAAGTTTCTGACTTTTTTTGTCAACGAAACGGTCAAAGTTTCTGACTTTTCAGAAACGTTTCTAAGGTGTTTCCGCGGAGTTTCGGAGTTTCTTCATATTCAGAAATGTGAAACCGCTATGAAATGGAGTTCCGGGGCATCATTTATACATATACCTAATTATACCTCTTATACTACAATCCTTTGACTTTTTGACAGAGCGATCTACGTTTATTTTGTAGACGTCGCTAGGTGGTCTTTTTGTAGTTAATATTAATATGTTCAAAATTACTTAAATTTTTTTATTAAAATGGATATTTTATATAGTTTTTTTTATCATTTTATAAAAGCGTGTGTAAATAATAAATAACATATTTTATCGAACAAAAACAGTATATAAGTTAATTTACCAAACTAACATAGCCAAAATCAATAATTGAAGGCAAGCAAGTAGATACCTAAAGGTATTCCTCTTCTTCAGGTTGCTTTTGTTTTGACTACTTGATTGAAAATGGAAAGATGGACGCCTCCTTTTTTATGTGTGGTAATTGTGAAAATTGAAGCTGCACACAGGTTTTGGGAAAACAATGGGTTGGTTTTTATGTCTTTCAAATTACATTTTTTTTTGAAATATGACCATAAAAAATTCAAATTATCAGACGTGAACCGAAGATAATACAAACTTTGAAAATCGTCGGTTGGTATATAAACTATTGCGTATTAAACCGATTTCAATATGAAAACATTTTCGACAAAATTTTCACCAAATTGTCTGATGTGACAGCTAGAGTTATTGTATTTTTATGACATGATTGTCATGTTATCAAAGTCTAATTTTATTTTTGAGATGGAAAAAAATATATTCCTAAAATTGGGAAAGGTCGAGATGACTAGACAACCTCCTACAATGACTTCGTCTCTTCATTTTTATTTTTTTTGGTTGCAGGGGGAAATTGCACCCCATGGAAGAGAGATAACCATGGAGGTCGGGCTCCAGGGAGCTCGGAGGTTAAGCGGTTGTTTGGTGACATAGTCATCTAATCTGAAAAGGGAAGCCTCTAGATCAGGCTTTGGGAAGCCTTCAACTCTAGCATTCGGGAATGAGAAGAGGGGGGGGGGGGGGGGGGGGGGATCTGATAAAGTATCAAGGGAAGGGGCTTCGACGTGCTCCGAGGTCGGGTTGCTGCTAGGAGATAAGTTAGATAAGGAGAAGAGACGAAGGGAGGAAACAAGGGTGGCAGAGAGGGCAAAGGCAAGGGCGACGGTGTCGTGGGCGGAGGCTAGCTTGCTCAGTCATCTCTACCACAATATATAGGCTCAATATTCTCGACTCAATGGCCTCATTTCTTCCTTGTCTTAAATTTGCGGGTTCTGGTGGTGCTTGATCTTCTTCTTCCTTTACACTGTTCAACATATGTTGTTTTAGGGTTCTCAATTTTGAGATTTTTTTTTTCATTCCAGAAATATAATTAGAATTTGATATGGCATCCATGTCATAAAAATACATTAACTCCGACTGCCACATCAGACAATTTGTTGGAAATTTTGTCGGAAATGTTTTCGTATTAAAATCGGTTTAATACACAATAGTTTGTATATCAACTGGTGATATTCAAAGTTTGTATTATTTTCGCTTACGTTTTATAGTTTGTATTGTTTTTGTTCTTTTTTTCCTTTTTTTTGAAGCACCTTTAAATTTCATAACTCATCATTTATTTATTTTTGTAATAATTTGTGAAAGATTTTGTCAGGTGCGCTAATTCAAGCAAAAAAAATAAGGTTCATATGTGAACTTGTTGGAAGCATATCTTGATCACCTGACAATGAAATAAATTTATAAGATCAAGACCACGCTGAGTATAGTAGAGTCAGGTTCTAGGATCTGACCTGAGATTTTTAACGCTTGAGGCGAGATTTCAAAATAGGGCCCCTACCAATTGATTTTAATCTCAACCAATTCAACTTGTTTTAGGTGCACGAATACACAAATCTATTGTCGGCATATAAAAGTTTACGGAAAAATCCATGGTTAATGCCCTTGTAATCACAATTCAGTGATTGATAACAGGGAAATAATATGCTCAGAGAAGAAACAGATGAGATGGGATGAAGATGACAAAATATGAATGAATAAATGTAGAAGGTTTGACAATTTCTCAAAATTTATTATCAGAATCACCAAGCCTAGCTAATCAAAATTCCCCCAAATTGATTCTCAAATCGACAACATCTAATCTAAATTGATTTTAATCCCAACCAATTCAACTTAAAAACAGTCAAATTAAAAGTAGAGAAACAAAAACTAACCTTGAAAAATGAAGATCGTTGAAGGTCTAGATCGATTCTAGAAGAAGAAGAAGAGGTTGGCGGCTGCTACAGCCTGCAGGAGATGGTGTGGGAGGTTCACCGATTGTCGAGGGGTTCGGTGAGGTGCGTCGGTGCCAAGGTCGGTCGAAGGTGAGGCCTGCGGTGGAGGGTCACTGGATCGGGGACTCCCACACTCGGACTTTGTCCCTTCTCTGCACTGTCGACTGTTGTGTTGGTGCAACCTCTAAAAAAAGGAGTAAAGGTAGGGTTTGATGTTTGAAAAAAAAAAAAGATACAAAAGTGAGGGATAGGATTCGAACCTGCGCTCCCTGCAATCCCAATGAAAGACCTTCCGTCCCTTACCCATTGAGCCAAGTCGCTTCTTTGTTTCATATCCCACTTTACTTCTATTTATTATAAATATACCTGATATACATATGCACTATGGGACCCCTAGGCCCTCGCCTCAGGTCCGGCCCTGACATGTTCGTCCACGGGAGAGAGTCGGTTCCAAGTTTAGTTACTTCAAAGACTAAGAACAACGAGAATGAATGAAGAATATAGGTTTTTAGGGAGTTTGTGGGTGTAAATTTTAGAACTTTGATCAATTGGTAAAAAGCTTCCATTGTTAAAGATCACTGCAACAACAGTCAAGCATGCAAACACCAATGAATCACAAAAGTCATGCCTTTATCATATTAAGAGGTCAACTTTCATCAACCAAGCAGGTCAATCAAAAAAACTTTTATTAATTCAATTAACTGTTCTACCTTATTCAATCTCAATTAGAATAGTCAAACTTTCGTTTCAAAACCATAATCAACTATTCCAATTCATAATTATATTTTTCACTCAAATTGGAATCAAGTAATTTCCTCAACTTTCATCAAGGGTGTAAGCACAATGGGTATATAATAGATAAAAGACAATCAAATCATTCATGGATTCATCCACATTCACACACAAGACTATTTTTGGGATCACCTGAACCCTAGAAAAAAAAGAACTACTCCCACATGTTCGTGGTGAGCATAAACAAAGACATAATTCGGAAGAAGAAAGCTGAAATTAAACTTAAAAATAAAACATGGAAAACAATGTCACAGTCGCAACCAAACGTCTCAACAAAACCTCAAAAAGGGTTCCCAAAGCTCTCGCTCAAACACGCCTCAAAGCTCCTCAAAATCCGCTCGCTATCTCAGTATGCAATTGTGTGTAAAAGTTGTGTCTCTAAATCTGACCCAGAGGCCTTATTTATAGAAAAAATTAATAATTTATCTTTTAGGAAAATAAAATCTCAAAAGATCTATCTAATTAAATCTAAAAAAATTCAGGATAAAATCTCTTTAAATTTTGATTTCGTGTTGCACTAGCGAGGCGCCTAGGTTTGCTCACTAAATTTTCAGGTAAATGTTTGACATAGTCTATGTTGATGTTTGGGGGTTCGTCTTTTGTTTCATCGATACATGGAAAACATTATTATGTTTCCTTTGCATATAATTAATCCAAATACATTTGGGTTTATTTTCTAGCTCAAAAATATGAAGTGCTACAATATTTCACCACTTTCTACAAAATGATCCAAATTCAGTGTCACAAAACAATAAAATGCATACAAATTGATGGTGGTGGTGAGTTTACCGCTCTCACCTCATTCCTTCAATCAAATAGATCCCCTTCATCGTATCTCATGTCCATATACTCCCTCCTAAAATGGGACAGTAGAATGTCGTTAATTAAAGGATCATTTAAGAAAAAGATTTAACTCTCGTAGCACTCTTTCATCTACGCGTTCAATTTTGGGAAAATATTTTTCATACAGGTGTATTTCTCTTAAAACAAGACATTACCCCTCTTTTGACCTACACATCCTACTATGACATCCTCTATAACAAAAGTCTAAATACATGTTGCTAACGTCTTTTGGGTGTCTTTTTTTCCCTTACCTAAAGCCCTATCACCCACAAAAATAACATTTCGGCCTCTTATGGATCCTTGGAAATAGGAGTGGGATTAATGTTTGGAATGACCATTGGATACATCACCAGCTATTAATCGATTACATTGGCACAAATGACCCTAATATGAAAGTCAATCAATTATTCACCGATCAAAAACAGTGGAATACATCTCTCCTAAATAGCCTATTTCCACAAAACATAGCACAACGAATACTAGAAATTCAAATTCCGGATTGGGATACCCAGGATAGGCTTATATGGAAACCACAATCTAATGGTAATTAATACAAATGTTTACAGATGGATATGGAAATTGAACCTTCCGCCCAGAATTAAAAACCTAATATGGAAAATAACTATAGAGGGCCTCCATACTAAGCTAAGACTAAACAAATACGTAAATAGAGTTCCATCACATTGTTGCCTCTACAACGAGGATGATGAGGATGCCATGCACTTGTTCATAAATTGTTCCTTTTCTAGAACAATAATTACAAGCTACGAACAAGTAACTGGAAAACATTTCATAAATCTAAGAGGAGACCAAGCAATTGTAGATGTTCTAACAACAATCATAAAGGATAATGCCCACTTTAAAGATTTGTACTTCATATGGCTAACCATATGGGAAATTAGAAACAATGTCATCTTTAAAAATAAAAAATCAGATTGGACGCCAAGTATAGTGCAAAAATTATTGCTAACAAGAACATGTGGACGCACACGGAAGAAGATCAAAACAGTAAACTGAATAAGAACAATAGGAGTAGAGTTAGATGATCAAACCTCAGGGGGGCTATCTACAAAATTAATGTGGCTGACTCAGTTAAGACCACGAGCTCTTGTCATGTGGGAGGAGTCATTAGAGACTCCAAGGACCATGTAATAGAGATTTTTTTTTTATCAGGAGACATGTAAAGGTATTGTTCTCCAAATAGAGACTGTTGCTGTTTGTACAAGACTGCAGCAGGCTACGGGGAAAGGGTTACGGAAGATCATCATTGAAAGCGATAATGAAGAGCTGATAAAAGAAATCAATGGTAAAGTCAAGACCAACTGGAAAATCTTACGCTAAATAGAAAGGATCAATCTCTTGAAGAATATCTGCGGTGAGGTGGAATTCAAACATTGCTTTAGAGAAGCTAATAAGGTAGCTGACTACATAGCTAGGCATGAAATTATATGTAATAGATCTACTCTCCCTTACAATAGGGATCTTTGTACCATCATTCTTCAGGATGTTCATGAGGGTGGTTTACAGTTTTTGTAAATCCCTTCTAATGTTTGCTTACTGTAAAAAAAAACATAAGGGTTATCTTTACCTTTGGGGCCCAAAATCGATCGAGTCTACATCTCCTCACATTTTGTGGTTAATGAAACCATATATCCTTACGAAAACAACTCATCCTCTCCCATCCCACCATCACAAACACAACTCGATCGAAATGTTTCTACCTAATTGTTGCAATCTGCGGCCACAACTTCACTATGTCCCAAACCCTTCCCCTAATTGGTGTTGTCTCCATCTCCCACTCCCCCCTCACTTGACTTGCCTATGTCCAACCCAACTCCATCCACGTTATCTCCTAGTCCTACCTCTTCTCAGAGTTCTATGTCAACACTTATGGTCTGACAGAGGTTAACCCTACACCCACAAGTGTATGGGGTTCAGTTGTAGTATATTGAGTGTCGAATCACAGGCACTATGTGGTATCGATTGTAATTTCAAAATAATTTAACTAAGCCAAGAAAATACGGAGAAATATTTATGCAAAGGAAAAGTAACCAACTATAAATAAATAACTATACAAAAAGATGGTATTCAAACACAATAGATCGAGGCAAATCTAGGATAAATGATCACCAAAACAATTCTTTAGTAAATTAATATCGATATTCATGCCACTTTGCCTGAGTTTGTTGAAGTTAGCTATCTAATGTACTTACTAATCTCCTTTCGGTCTCATAGTTAATGTGCCTAAATTGGTTAACCATCTCCTTTCGGTCTCAAGAAACCAATTCAAACTTGGCTCTCATAACCTAGACATCAATTGCATCACTATCCGCTTTCATGCTCAATCAAACATAATCTCAACCTAGAGTTTATGATAGCTATTAATCCACAAGGAACTCTATAAAATTTTTACAATAATAAAATTCCAGGTTCAAACCTAAGATTTCAATAGTAAGTTATCGTCATTTGGTCTCAAACCCTTATCTAATTGCCATATTAACCTTATCTTCTTTCGATATCTAATTCTATAAAGACTCTAATCAATTATAAAAGTAATTAGGTTAAGCACACAAGGATTGAATCTAACAAATATTCAGACAAACAAATATCAATATCAATACCGTACTACTAAATAATCATTGGGATCACTCAAATCCTAGAACGGAGAAATCAACTCAACATAATATAATAAAAGATGAAATAGATTATGGATAGAAATAAATCAAAGTTTAGAATAATATGCAAACCAAAATCTTCGTCATCGATCTAGAGCTTAATACCGAAAAGAATTAAAGAAAAGCTAAATTAAGAGCACCTAAATCGGCCGAAGCCTACTGTACGGCCAAAGTTACGAAATAACTCCTCCCTTTCAACCTTCTAATCACGCGTTTATAGACTCCAACTTGGGCCTTTTATAGACTCTCCCCGCCTATTTACTTCAATACTTCTGTGGGCTTTACTACATTGTCCATTTGCCCACCTAATTTTTGGACCTATCATGGTTGGAAGGGCATATTTTTATACATCCCTTTTTTCTTTTTTTTTTTTTAGAAACTCTTTCATTCTTCAAACTAGTTTAGTACCCGCACGTTTGTGCGGATACTTTTTATAAAATAATTTTATACATATGTAAAAATTTTATATAAGTTGAAATAGAATTATTAGGAATTCTTATAATATCTTTCAAATCTAATTAACTTGGGATTTGGTTCAAACAAATTATAACTAATTAAATTATGTAAATCTCGGTTGCTACCATCAATGTTTTGATCGCCTAAAAAAAAAGATAAATTATCGTAATATCTGATAACAAAAAGATCATATAGGTAAAACATTAATCACATTTTCAATTGTTAACATTAATCATAAAAATGCAAAACATTTATATAAGTTTGATTGAAATTCTCTATGGGTGCAATTTAAAATTTTTCAATCGAACTACTATCAAATTGTCATATGATGCATAAATTAAATATTTAACGTACCTCTCTTTTGAACTTTCCTATTATTCTCTATGGGCGCCTTACCTTTATTATTTGTCATCGTGGGCAATTTGATCTAGCTCGGTTGAAAAAAAAACTTTTCATACGACATATCATAGGATCGATCACTAACTCAATACTCCATCCGTTAAGACAAACATGTTGTTTTATGAGTAAAATCTTGTTAAGAAAAACATGTCGTTTTAGGTATTTTGGTGTTCACTTTCCAAAATTACCCTTGTAATGATTAGGGATTTGTTTGTTGTAATTTTCAATAAAGTGAAAAAGTAAAGTAATAATTAGGGGTATCAATATATTTTTGTTTGCTTTTATGGAGTATTTGATTTCTTAAAAAATGTGCAAATATCTAAATTGACATGTTTTAATTTTAATTAACGGATGAAGTATATAGAGAAGAGATAAATGCCATATCTTTTTAGTTCTTTAGAATATATTTGCAATTAATTAGGATATATACGACAATTTGAAAAGCTACTTGGTTAATTATTGTTAGAAGGCATGCAAGAATCACGGATAAGATTAGTTTAGATCATATTTTAGTTTAGATTTTTTATAAACCAATATTAGTTTAGATTAGTCTAGATTAAATTAGTTTAGATTTTGTATAAACCGATAAGATTAGTTTAGATTTTTTGTAATAGGCATATCCAAACAATTACTCCCTCCGTATCGCAAAACTTGTAGTTTTAGAGTAGTAAAAAACTTGTTGTTTTAGCTATAGTTATTACGTCTAGTAGAAAATAGGCTTTTTAGCCCGGGCGTTTGGATTAATAGAGCCCGGATATATAGGAAATTGGGTCCGGGCATCAGCTTAATGTGACAAAAGGTAAAGAGCCCGGACCCAAAAAGCACACGCCCGGACTATTAGAGTCCAGTCCGAATCTGGTTAAAAATCTCGCAGATTTTATAGCCCGGATTGTATTTTAATATCCAGGTTATTTGGGATGTCAAATATCCCGGATATTTGTACTCCGGGTTATTTTCCCTATCAACAAGACCCACGTTAGATGTAATTTGACAGCTAACAATCTTGTTCTTTCACCTTTTTTGGCTTTTATAATTGTTAAAGTAAAATCTTCAAAAGTAGGTTTGTGTTCAGTAAGTAGTACATCAAATTCTCAACTATAAGTAAGCTGTAGAAAGTTTGCAATGACCATTGATCAGTAACAGGAGGTACAACTATACAAAGAAATCAAATAGTTATGGAAATTGACATATATAATGCAAATGAAAACACTTTAAAAACAAAAGTGATGAAGGGGTAATATTTTGTTGTACCATCCCTTTTTGTAGAGGTTTAGTAGAGACTGCCTCACTTTTAGCCAAATAATAATGTATTTCTTTTTGGTTGATCAGTACACTAATAATATGACAATTATGACTTATGAAAGTTTTAAGGTTTAGTATATGGAATGCAAATACTCTTTAAGAAATGTCTTTGCCTAATAACCTCTCTTTTATTCAGCCCTCATTCGCAGGGACAAAAGAAGGGGAAAATGATACAGAATGTGATACCCCCAATGTGTCCATTTTTGTATCCCAATCAATCATCTTCATCTTCATAAAGGAATAACCCAAAAAACTCCAATAATTAAGCATATTTTTATTATTTTAGCAATTAAGACCACTATATACTCCACAAAAAAAGTAGCTAGCAGCACAAATAACATGCAAGCATACAAAAATCGAACGAATTAGAAATCTGAAATTGGGCAAAATTGGGCAAAATTGCTCAAAATTATCTCACAGAACAATCGAAGGCAGTAAGCACAACTTAGAAATCAAAAAACAGAAACAAACCCCATTAGGGATACAGAAATCTGAAAACAATCGAACAAAATAGCCAACAGACTTGAAAATCTGAAAACAATCGACAGAACAGCCAAGCAGCTTAGAAATCTGAAAACCAGATTAACATCTCAAGCCAAGAAACTTATAAATATAAAAACAATCGATCAGAACAGCCAACAGACTTGGAAATCTGAAATCTCATACAACCAACAACAACAGCAATTGGAAATCTGAAATCTCATACCAGAAATCGCAGAACTTAGAAATCGCAGAAACGCGCAAGCATACAGATACAGCAACCAGAAATTGAACAGAACATGCAAGCATACAGCCAACAGCAATTGAAGTTATTGAACGAATTAGGGAGACAACAATCGAACGAATTAGGGAGAGAGAAGACGAGAGAGGAAGGCAGTTTCTGGCAGCGGTTTAGGAAGAGAGAAGGAGAGAGGAAGAGACAAGGCGAGAGAGCAATTACCTCGCTGAGACAACCAGAGGCGAAGATGCCGACGTTTCTGGCGGGTGAACAGCAAAGACGGCAGACGACGGGCCTAGACGACGAGAATTAGGGCAAGCTCCCTCCTATGAGCAACTGAGCTTTGGCGGCGGGCGAGGAGAAAGGTGGTCGGCGAAGTTGGTGAAGACGGAGAGAGTTAGGGCGCCAAGGACAGAGCTCCCTTCGTGATTTCCCTTCGGCGGCAGGCGAGGGCGAAGCTCCCTTCGGCGGCAGGCGAGGACGAAGTTGGTGAAGACGGGAATTGAATTCCAAGCCAATTAATTTTTCAGATTTTGCGCTTTTTTTTTCACTTTGGCGCCCCTGTTTTATGTCCCGGATGATCATACGGGTTTTTTTTTAAGATTGGTTAATTGGGTACTTATTGCCCGGACCTAGAGGATTCAGGACACGCTCGGGTCATTAGAACATCATAATAACCCGGATATGTCTGATCCGGGTTATTTGATTTAGGTTGTGGGAAATTCACCATGACATTTTAACCCGGTCGTGTCATATATACGGGCAATATACTCTATATTTTTTTTAAAAAAAATGATAAAAGATTGGATGCATATTATAGCCCGGATTTCTCACATCCGGCCTCTTATGTAGCATGATATATTCACATTTTTCTACTAGTGTACCTTTATAGTTAATGATTGCTCTTTTTATAGGTAATAATTAGTGCTTTTAGGTACTTTATCCTATAAAAGTAAAGGAAATATAGGTATTATTAATAAGTGTGTATAAAGCTAAAACTACAAGTTTTGCGATACGGAGGGAGTATTAGTTTAGATTTTTTTTAATAAACCGATATTTGTTTAGATTAGATTAGTTTAGATTTTTTATAAACCAATAAGATTAGTTTAGATTTTTTTCCATAATTGGCATATCTAAAAAATAAAAAATCCTACTTTAAATTAATTTTGTAACTTAAAATCCTATTTTAAAGAAGAAGTCGCCGCATGAGTTAGACGAAGGAAAACTGATGTAGCTTTATATATTGATTATAATATAATATGCCAATCTTTGATCCCTTACATTATCTACCCTAAAATATAAAATCTCAATCTTTAGGTCTTGCCGATGATGAATAAAACAAATAATCGTGGAGAGTTTACATTTCATAAACTGATGTAACTTTATACTCCCTCCGTCCAATAATATATGAGTTTTTAAAGGTAAATTTTTATCCAATAATAGATGAGCTTTTATGTTTTCTAGGTAGAAAGTTGTAATAATTTGTACTGGTTTGTGTGTTGTTGACTTTTTAAAATAATTTGATTGGTTAAAATGTGTAGTTAGTGTTAAAAAATTATAAAATTTATGGAAAAGTTAGTGCAATGATGATATTTTTTAAAAGTAAAGTATTTTATTAAACTTGTGCAAAATTCTAAAAACCCATGTATTTTAGGACAAATGGTATTAGAAAAAAATTATTTAAAATATATTAGTATCCTGGAAAAATGGATTGTATTCCTCACTATTCTTAACAATAGACCCCGGAGACTTTTTGGTTCATCATGCTATTGCTCTAGGTTATATAGGTTGGAGTGGATAAACCCATGATGACTATTGACTTGAAATTTATTATGAGAGGTGGCAATTTCCCCATAGATAGTACGGTCCTTGTTGTTGAATGCGAAGCAGCTTAGTATTTTTCAATTTCGGAAACAATAGTTGAATACTTGAATGACCCAATTTAAGTTAAGTGGTAATGGTAATGTCTATCTTAATTTGGATCACAATGTCTGACTCGTATGGTTACAATTCAGTTGGTTATTTTTGAATTAGACTTGTCTAGGTATATATCTAATCTATATTTTTAGGTATAGATTAAACAGTTTTTTTACTAGAAAAGAAATCCCTAAAATAAAATAGGAGAGCCCTAAAAAAAATTAAAATTTGACTAAATCAATGAATGTAGTGGAATTTTTACAAAATCAAAATGGTAACCTATGCCATTATATCATAAAAAAAATAATAGAAAAACCCGTTTTAATAAATATATATATTTCGAGTAAGTTTGACTCATTTATTTGTGACAAAAGTAAGAATTTGGTGGATAGTTATCCCTTGCTGATCCATCATCCAATAACGTTTTTACAGAAAAGAGTTCGAAACTTTGGATGAGCGACGATCCATGCGCATCATCTATTGAGAAACATAGGAAAGTTATTTTATCAACCACTTGATTAATTTCATGAAAGATTGACAAACGAGAGCACACTAAAAGTCTCTCGATCTTCTAAAAATACATCCAAACTCCTTTAAAAGAGTTGACGAGTATCTCCTTTCACTTCAATATGTCGAATTCCGAGCCCCTTGACAACCGTCGGCTCTACTCTACAACCAAATACTTCAACCATAACTGTCGAAATGGATCTGCAATAAATGACATCACAAACCCAAACATAATCAAAGTTGTCATGACCCATAACAAAAACCTCCATGACTCATAAAATGTCACAAATGGCGTGGGCTTCTCTTTAGTTTTCCCCATAATTAAATTTAGAATTATTCAATTCCATATTTGATGAAGAATTTTTTTTAGTTCAAATCAAGTCCGATCCTATCTTATAGGATTAAGATGTAAAGTTTAATAGTCCAATCTGAATGTTGCCTCTGTCAGAGGACGATGATATATATTCACCATCTATTTATGAAATGTCATGTCACCAAATCGGTAATCTTGGAATATGTACAATCAACTGGAAAATCGTTTTTAAGTCTTAGAGGAAGGAACCTGTCGACAGAAGGTATTATGATGATTAGATACGAAAATTCTAATTTCGAAGATCTATCTTTTATTTGGCAAACAATATAGGATACTAGAAACGGAATCATCTTTAACAATAAAGAATTGGGAGCTATATCCTCTATGGTTCAAAAGATTATATGTAATATTACAAATTGGAACTTAACAAGTGTAAATATGGATGAAAAAAAAACCAAAAACAAAAAATTAAAAGTTAAATAGATCAAGCCACAAAGAGTTATCCTCAAAATTAATGTAGATGACCCGGTTAATTCCATTGACATGTGTCAGGTGGGGGGTCATCAAGGACTCCAACTGTCAGGTTATTGATATTTTTCATCAGGAGACACGACGAGGTTCAGCTCTCCAAACAAAGATTTCTGCAGTTTGTGTTAGCAAGGTATCTCCAGAGGAATCCGACAAGGACAATTTACAAGTTATAAAGACAATTAGAGAAATCGATAATATCCATCGAAATACCGTCATAATTAATGGCCATACAAATTGAACCGTATGTCTCATCCAGGGAGAATTTATGAAAAGCAGTATCTTGTCTCCTGAACCCCATTCTCGGATTCTTCCCTTTTATATTCAACTGATCTTGTTCCTCCCTTTGACAAATACGCTGCAGGTTGGTACGATTAGGAACAATCAAACATAAAAAGAAAGTTTTTTTTTTTTTTTTTTTCCAATTTGCAATGTAATCATTTTTCTAAATTCATTCACAAAAGATTTTCATTTTGATTTCACACGGTCAGTAGGTGCAAATAGCAAATCTACTCTATTATTAGCAGCCCTAATTGTGTAGTTGGACTTAGACAATCGAAATTGGACTATTAGAAATTAGGTGTCGATCTGATAGCGATTTTAATACGACGATGGAAGCTCAAACATATTCTTATCTATTTGATAAAATAAGCCATTTATGATTTTCTTGTATTTTATAAAATAATAAAAAATATTAAATATTAAAAATTAAAACTAAAATTTAAAAATAATTTAAAAATATTATTTTTCAAATTATTTTTTAAAAATTAATAAAAAAGCTCGTATTTAATATTTTTTTACCATTTTACAAAACGTATGTAAATAATAAATGATATGTTTTTATCGAATGAAAAGAGTATAGAATTTTATAAATGCCTTTTTTTATATAAAGAAAGATTAATAAATATTCAAGAACTGGTCCTGCTTCTCCCGGAAACATCCAAACGAATGCAATCTCGCAATCCAAGATGGATCATAATATGTGATCCGCTGACGCAATGGATTAAGTATGCAACCTTATCTGTAACTATATTATATTCGCGGAAAACATGTTTGGGGGTGAAAGTTTGAAGAAACTTAGATTGAGCTAGAAAACACCACAAATCGCCATTAACAAGAGCTCAAGAAAACTCTAGAAGCGGTGATGTGCACCCAGAGCTTTAATCAAGACATCTGCAATTTGCAGAGAGGAAGAAACATGTGAAGTCTTGATGAATCCATCCTGCACCATTTCTCTGATGAAGTGACTGTCAATTCGAACATGTTTGGTCCTCTCATGGAAAATCTGATTGGCAACTAACTCCTGGGCTGACTTTTTGTCACAGTGCAGTGTAATGGGAAGAGGAACATGAAGATGCGAGTCAGCAAGCAACCCCTGAAACCACACTAACTCACTGCTACTGTAGACATGGCTCTATATTCACTCTCATTGGATGACTTAAAGACAACTTTTTGCTTCTTTGTCTTCCAACAAATAAGAGAGGACCCAAGAAATACACAGTATCCTGTCAAAGACGACCTCCCTGTATCTTGACGGTTGCCCCAATCTGCATCACTATAAGCACTGAGAGTAAAAGAAGAGGAGGCAGGATATGACAAAGCCAAATTGAAGCTCCCCTTAAGATATCTCAACAAGTACATTGTTGCATTCCAATGAGGTTGAAGAGGATTCTGAAGAAACTGACTAAGTTGTTGGACAGTGTAAGAGATATCAGGCCTAGAAAGAGTACGGTATAGCAAACGACCTATAATTCTCCTACAGGCTTTAGGATTGGAAATAGGTTCACCATCAACTGATGACAACTTAATTAGTGCCATCTTGCATAGGAAAATATGCTACTTTACACCCTTCCATTTTAGCATCTTTTAGAATATCTAGAATGTATTTTATCTGGTTGAGAAGAACACCTGCAGATGATCTAGA
Organism: Persicaria maculosa; assembly: GCA_963922045.1. Taxonomy (NCBI): domain Eukaryota; kingdom Viridiplantae; phylum Streptophyta; class Magnoliopsida; order Caryophyllales; family Polygonaceae; genus Persicaria; species Persicaria maculosa. Next base: position 68,495,381 of record OY998251.1, on the reverse strand, counting down.
AATTTCCATCCCCAAAAAAATCTAGCAATCAATGGCAAGATCCTTGATAGTGAATGCATAATGCAAGGCTTGCTTAGTATGAGCAATCTATGCAGAAGAATTACCCAACAAGAGCATGTCATCAACATACACCAATGCCACAGTCATGTCAGTGCCTCTGGATTTAACAAACAAGGAATAATCATGCTTGGACTGAGAGAAACCTAAACTCATTAAGAATCTAGTGAGCTCATGATTCCATTGTCTACTAGCTTGCTTAAAACAATATAGTGATCTGTTCAACTTGCAAACATGACCATCTTTAACAGGATACCCTTGAGGAGGTGTCATGTAAACCTCTTCCTCCAAATAGCCATGCAAAAAAGCATTATTAATACCCAATGATGAAGAACCCATCCCTTAATGGCAGCCAATGCCAAAATAACTCTCACAGTGGATAACTTGGCTACAAGAGAAATGGTTTGTTTATAATCTTTGTCCTTTACCTGATTATAACCCTTAGCCACTAGACGAGCCTTGTACCTCTCAATAGATCCATCTGGCCTATACTTGATCTTGAAGATCCACTTAGAACCAATGGCTTTCTTACCAACAACAAGGGATCGATGTGACAGTTCAAGTATGATTTTGCTTAAGTGCTCTCCATTCAGTTTGCATAGCCTGCTTCCAATGATCAACACCCTTGGCTTGAGCATAACTATGAGGCTCAAATGTAGCACACACATTGACAAATGATTTAATGTATGTAGGAGAGAGATGAGCAAAGTTTTGTAGTGAAAACACATCAAAAGACTGAGATACTGGATCAGAATGTGTAGGACTATCACGAGAAGGTAAGCCATAATACACATAATCTTTCAAGTGAGCAGGAGGCCTGACTAATCTATTTGGGAGAAGGAGAGGAATGGATCCTACCATAGGGGGAAGAGCTGAGGAAATAGAATCTTGAGAACCACTAGCCTCACCATGATGATCAGAGACTGGTGCACCATGATGATTAGAAACTGGTGTACCATGATGATCAGTAGATGGAGAAGAATTAGAAATCATATCATTATGCACATGTTGAGCAGGTAACTGAGTGCCAAGCATAGGGATGTCTTCAACATCATCAAGCACATATTGATCATGAGGGAAGACAGAAGAAGAAGGAGAAGGAGAAACAACCTTGAAAGGAAACACATATTCTATAAACTTCACATGCCTACTGATGATCATTGATCTTTTGTCTAAGTTAAACAACTTGTAAGCTTTCTGCCCTAGAGGGTAGCCTAAGAAGACACAATGTCTAGCTACATTCCCAAGCTTATCACGAGGATCATTTGGCTGTAAAGCATAACACAAACAACCTATAGCTCTCAACTCATCATAAGAAGGAGGAGTATGAAACAAATCCTCAAAAGAAGATTTCCATTGTAACACAAAGGATGTCATCTTGTTAATTAAATGAGTAGCACTGAGAATATAGTCTCCTTAAAACCTGATAGGAAGCCATGCATGCACTCTAATAGCTCTAGCTGTCTCAATTAAGTGCATATGCTTGCGTTCAACTCTACCGTTCTGCTCATGAACACCGGGAACAATTTTCTGATGAATAACACCATGAGCAGCAAACAAGTCTAAGCATCCTCTCTGAGTAAACTCAGCGTCATTATCAGTTCTAACACATTTGATGGACACTTCAAACTGATTCTCAACCAACTTAAAAAAATTGGTAACACATCTTAGCACCTGCATCTTATCTTGTAATAGATACACACAGGTAGTCCTTGAGTGATCATCTAGGATGATAAGAAAATACCTAGCTCCACACACAGATGGAGTCTTATAAGGGCCCCACAAATCCATATGGACTAAATGAAATGGAGCAACAGCTAAAGACTCACTTCTTTGAAACATGATTTTATGCATCTTAACCATAGAACTTGTACGTATCATAAATCAAATCACAAGCAACTGAATTCTTACACACAGATAAGTGCCTCATATTGGACATAGACATATAACCAAGTCTAGGATGAATAACTTGAACGTTTTCAACATTATTACAAACTACCTCAGAAGAGGAACAACTCTTAACTGGAGCAGAAAAATGATTCTTTACATGAGCTGTCAACTTGTATAATCCATTCTACTCTCTTCCCTTGACCAATACCCTATCAGTTATAGGGTCCTGTAACCAATAAGAAAAATCATCAAATTTGAACTCCAATTTATGCTTTTTAAGCACTTGAGACACATACAACAAGTTATGTCTAAACTGAGGCACATACAACACATTATGCAACAGAAGATTAGGCAGCAACACCATTGTGCCATGAAACTTCACACTGATATGGGAGCCATCAGGTAGCCCAAAGAAATAAAATTGCTTAAAGGAATGATTTCAGAGAAAATCTCTTTGTCAAACCCAATATGATCATTAGTTCTAGAATCCACAATCGAATCAAACTTATTTGCTTGATTAGTACCAATGAGAAATGAAACACTGAGAGTACCGACAAAATGCATCATTGCTTGATTAGCTGAACTCTCTGAATAATCTCCCACATTCTTGCCTTTCATCATTTTCACCACCTCATTATAAATGGCATTAACCATTGCAGGATCTGGCATGATGTCATGAAGCATATGATCAAGAGGGGTGTCATTCTATGGTGTCTCAAACTGAGCAACCATCCTGCCAGCTTGCTTTCCCTTGTCATCCTCCTTAGGATCTTTGAACCACTCGGGATAACCCACAAGCTTCAAGCAATAATCTTTGGTATGACCACGTTCACCACAATAAGAACACACTCTATCAAATTTAGCTTTCTTATACTCTCTTTTAGCTTGCTCAAACCTAGATTGTTCATTCTGCCTGGAAGATCCAAACCTGTTTATAGCATTAGCTTCCACTTCTGCGTGCAGAGAGCTGTTCACATTCAAAGTAGCAACATCAACCGTGGGCACAGAGGTAACACCTTTGGACCTTTACAACTGCACATCCATTTGAAATGCTTTGAGAAGACCAGGCATGGTGTCCTTAGATAAAACATTTCTTCTAAGAGGCTCATAAATGTCATTAAGCCCCATAAAAAATTGCGTAACCTTGGACTTTTCTTCCCTCTAAAGGACACGCTTCAGTAATCCACAAATGCAACCACTAAGACCTCCACAAGTACAACTGGGAATAGCATCTAACAATTGCAATTCATCCCAATATTTCTTTAATTTACCATAGTAAGCACCAACAGACAAATTTTCTTGACAAACATTACACAAATCACAACGCAATTGGTATATTAATGGATCATTCGACTCACAGAATCTCTACCTAATCTCATCCCAAAGCTCACTAGCAGATTCCACATACATTAATGTTTCAGCGACATCAGTAGTCATAGAGTTGATGAGCCAGCACATCACCATGTAATCAGCTCTTTCCCATTTAGCATAATCTTCACTATCAACAGAAGGTTTCACACAACTACCGGTGATAAAACCTAATTTCACTTTGGCTCCTAATGCCATTCTCACTCCCCGACTCCAACTTGTGAAATTAGATCCATTAAACAACGTAGTGACCAATCGCATTCTAGGATGGTAAGAATAGAAAAAGAGGATTGTAATGCACCGGATTCATACCTTGAGCCAAATCCCCAAATTGAATTCCACCATTAAAGTCACCAGGAAAACCTTTGCCTGCATTACTAGGTGCAAGTGGAGTGACACTGATAAATGTTCCACGGGCTCCTCCATTGAGAACATCAGCAAAGCTTTGCCCCTATGGAGGCGTCGATCCTCGTCCAACTATGGCAGAAAATGATCAAACAGAAACACGAACACAAACGGAAACAAAGAACAGAACCGAGATTGACCACTGCAATTCTCAGTCAGAAAACAGAGAAAAACGAGCGCAAAATCTTGCTGCTCTGATACCATTTGAAGAAACTCAGATTGACCTAGAAAACACCACAAATCGCCATTAACAAGAGCTCAAGAAAACTCTAGAAGCATTTGTTACAAGTTGCAACAACTGATTTTGGGGCCAAGATCTCCTCCTTATACAAATGAACTCGGAGATCTATATACATGAAAAGACCATTTTGCCCCTTTTAAAGATGCAAAATTACAATGTGCAAAATGCACTTTGATTTGCACCTTATACCTTCCCATATAAAGAACAAAAAAGTGACAAGGTCATATGAGGATTTTAGGTATAATCATATGGATTTCCCATGAGTATTTTCATTCACCTTTCAAGGATTTTATGACCATGAGATTATCGCCTTCTATTTCTACTTGGTTATATCCTAGATTCGTGAATGCTCGTATTCCCTTAAACAAGGCTAGAGCTTTCGATTTCGATGTCATCTATTTTTCACATTTAATACTCCGCCTTGCTGGTCTCTAATAATGCATCTAATTATACTACTTTTACTTGATGAAAGTATGCATCCATCAAAGTTAAGTTTCACTCACTCTGGTGAAATTGAATTGGCTGCCTCTTCTTTGTGATTATGGGGCTTTCTACTCTTCTCAACATTGTAGAACCGAATGATCGGATCTTTAATTTTGTAGCATTAGAATAGATGTTTGTTTAAAGGCAAATTTATTCCCAACTATCCAAATGTTTCACCATCTCAACGCCCACCACACATTTTCCTCCTTAAGTTTCAATACCAATGCATTTATGGTATTAAAAATACTTTTATTTTGCACATATAAGATGTTCATATGTTCATTGTGTGGATGTTGTTTGTGCAGTGGCAAAGCCAGGACGACCTTAAGGGGTGGGAAAGATTCAAAGAACATGAACACATAAATTGATATACAAAGTTTCCAACAGCAAAATCATTGCAGAAAGTGTCCATATGGCCAGTTGATAATTTAGTGAACTAATTAGTAAAACTCAATACAAAATTGTGCTAAATTATCAAATTTTCAAAATTTAAGAGAACAACCCTGCATAGAAATAGTCCCTTCCCTAATTCACCAAACAGCAGACCCCTGTATACAAAAACCACTCCCCTAATTGTAATTTATCCCCCAATTCCATTTCTAATTTTTTATTTATGAATTCTCCATTGTTCATTCATTTCTATATATAAACAATCCCTTCAATTCCACACCCTTAAACCCTGTATACAAACAGTTCCTTCAATTCCATTTCTGGTTTTTTATTTATGAATTCCTAATTCTTCATACCACGTAGTTTAATCCAATCAATCCCCATCCACCTTAATTTCTCCAACAACAAAACACAAGAAGCCAACAACAAAACACAAAGAAGAAGAAAACAAGCCAACGCCCAACATCAAAATAGAAGAAGAAGATTTATATTGCAGATCAGGCCTAGAATTTTGGTTGTATACTTGCAGATGGAAACCAAACCAACAACAAAATAGCAGAATAAGAAAAACAAATAGCACCGATTACCGAAAGATTGAAAGAAGCATAAATCGGAAGAAGAAAATAGAAGAGTGATGAATGCTTACCTATTTCCAGGCTTTCCAGCAGAGATTGCAACCGCTCAGCCTCTTTAACTCTTCGTGGTGAACTGGTGATCGGATTCCAAATCCCTGATAATTTTTTTTTTGTTTTAAACGGGTTAGGGTTTAAGGGAAGCAAAATTGGGATTGAGAATTAGTCTCATAAACGGGCAAAGATTGTAGTGTTGAACACGCTATACTAAAGTAGCTGTCCCGCAAAAAAATTCAATTTTTTTTTGGGTGGGTTGGGGCCCATACCAGACCACCCCTCTCTCCCCCACTGTGTTTGGGCAAACGTCAATACATATTGTGTATAACCACATTCAATGAAAAGGTGAATGTTTTATTTTTTTTTGAAAGTAGGATAAAGATTAGGAAAGGCGCCGGCGGACCAGCTTCGTCCCTAGAGCGCCACGACGGACGAGAACCCACAATTCTGAGTCGGACTCCAAGCTATCAGCGACAGGGCTACCCTAGGCCAAACGTGCAATCCTGTCGGCCAAAACATTCGAATCCTTGAAAATATGACGAATTAATAGCAACATTAGAGAAGGAAGATAGATCGAGAAATGTGTATGCTTGTAAAAGCTCAATGTTCCATGGGCACTTCTAGTCGCCGAACAAGACTTTTATAATAGTTAAACAATCTCCTTCCATCAGAAGATTTTTGTAGACCAATCTGTTTAGGCCTTTGAACACCCATACGGAGACTTAAGGCCTTAGCAAAGATGACAGAACTGTTATGACGTGTACCATTACCCATAGAGACCACCGTCCCATAAGAGTCACGGATGACGAAGCCGTAAGAAGCTTGGTCAAACAAACGAAAGGAATCGTCGAAATTTAGTTTGAAGAAAATCGGGTGGAGTTTTTATCCAAGGTTCATGCTTTTTCTTTTGAATAATAGTAGAAGGCTGATGACTCAGATATTATTTCGAAGGGTCCCCCCAGAACCTCTTCACGCGGCTCCCCATTGCGGAGCATATTTTTTGTAGCCCACCAAGTTTGTTATGTAGTTCTATAGAAAATCATAGTTTCATTAATAGAAACAAAAGTGCATTGTTTAAAGACTGCTTGGTTCATAAAGAATCAAATAGTCCACCAAGCTAGTGCTAGCCTAACCATCGTTTTGTTACCCAAGGAAGAGTAAAGGTAGTTGAGTAAATTGTTATATTTTATGTCATTTGAGTCCTAGTTGACAGTTGGAACCCTCAGTTGGCTGACACGCATTAGTTGTTTAGCTGTATTTGCACTCCAAGAACATATGCAAATTGAATCAAAGGTGCACCCACAGAAACAATAGCTCGAAGGGACAACATGTGCGAATGTTGTAGTCGATCTGAAGTAGGCAATCCATCGCGGGATATCTTCCAGATGAAATGTCGCACCTTGTGCGGCACATACAGATTCCAAATCCAATCACATGCGAAATTTTTGTCACCCGAGTCGGATGGAACAATTGAGGCAGATTTTGTGGAGAACCAACCGTCCTTACTTGAACCCCAGTACATACGATCATGAAAATTATTCTCTGGTAACTTAATGTTAACAATATGGGTAATGATATTTGGATCAAGTAAACCCTGCAAATCTTCATTTAGTTTGGCTAAATTCCGCCACTGCCTGAACTTGACTTGTTCTGATCTGATGCCCGAATGGACAGAATATAGACAAACCCGACCCGTCCATCCCTAATCGGACCCGATCAGTACCCAATTCATCCTTGTAATTACTTTAATTTTTTTTAACACTGAAATAACTTGACCCAATCAATATCAGATCAACAAATTATTTTTCATAAATGCATTTAAAAAATTGAAAATATTTTTTAGCCTCCTTAAATTAAATTCTAGATCTGCCACTAGATGCTTTATTGGGGTTTTCTTCAACTCATAATTTAATAACTTTATATATCAAATAATTCCAGTCCTAACATTTATTTCAGAACGTATGATTGTGACTCCAATCTAACAATCTTATATAAACTCAAAGGTAGAAAAATACAAAAGTACGTAGGTAGGTGTGTGCGTACGTACCCTCAAATTCAGACCGATACTCGAATCCAATTTGGATTGTGACTTTACGTTATAAATAAAATTGCCACTAACAATCAAGTGTAGATGCATTTGTGAAGGTTTGGTCAAAAATAAAATAAAAATAAAGTTAAAATATGGCCACAAATTATATGGATATCCTTTATGGTTTGTCGCTTCTCATTGTGTCAACTTCCTATTTCCTACCGTTACAACTTTGTTATTTTTATTAGAATTTTCATCTGAATCTTTAGATTCTTAAAATTCTATAATTCTAATTAGGACTCCGATCTGAATCTATATATAATATTTTTGTAGGATCTGTTATGGATTATTTAGAATTTTACTGGATCGATAGAATTTTATAAGCCTACACAATCCTAAAAATTCTATTTTTTTATTAACAATGTGTATTTTTAAAATACTCCGTATTTGTTTTGTTTCCTTGGTTGATTATAGGATATGTTGAAATGTACACATTCATATATGAAACGTGAAAAATGACTTAGAAATATTTGTTTTCGAGTATTTTAACCAATATGACAATGTCTAAGATCATAAGTGTAGCTTTTTTATGTCTAAAAATCAAAATATATTGTGTAACTGACAATTTTTTTTCTAATTACAGAACTTTAAATTAAGTCACTTTGTTAAACATATTTTTATATATTTTTTATTTTATTTTTTAATTATATTTCGAGAATCTTACGATCCTTTAATGGGATCTAACGATCCTATCCACATGCCTTACTATAATTCGATTCTAGAATTCCGATCCTAATAACCTTCGTCTACACTGAAGACATAGCTCAAAATCTTTTCATTTCTACTATATAATCGACCTATTAAAGACTCGGCTCTCTCCCTTATAGCTGGGGAACATGTTCCATTTCCACAAGCACCGAAATCATCCAAATGTTTATAATTAGATTTTTCATTCTTTATTTGAAACTTATGCAATTAAAGAACTAATTGCATCAGTAAATTGAATTTGAAGAGAAACGAAAAACCTCCATTGGAAGTGAAGAACCACAAGCTCAAATTGGTTCAGTTTGTTACAACCGATTACAACCGAATTCCCGCCTCTTATAGGCTTTACAAATTGTTCCACTAGAACCTCATGGGAAATTACAGAAATGCCCCTCTGGTGGTTAGCTAACCGAGCTCACACACACACACACACACACTCATATACCCCCCTCAAGCTGGACCTAAGACGGGAAGGACTAGGCCGAGCTTGGCTCGAAGAAACTCATGCTGCTTGGCCTCTAAAGCCTTAGTGAAAATGTCTGCTACTTGCAAGTTTGTTGGAACATGGACAGTTTTGATGAAACCTGCTAACACCATTTCTCGAATGAAATGAGAATCAATCCTGACATGTTTAGTGTGTTCATGGAAGATGGGGTTGAGAGCAAGTTGTTGGGCAGACCTATTGTCACAATGGAGTGGGATAGGAAGGGAGACCTGGATGCCAAGATCAGACAAAACCCCTTGCATCCAAACAAGTTCACTAGCCACATAGGACATGCTCCTATACTCACTCTCGGTGGATGATTTAGAAACCACTTTCTGTTTCTTAGTCTTCCACGAAACTAAAGAGGAACCCAGGAACACACAATAACCAGATAACGATCGCCTAGTGTCCAAGCAGTTTCTCCACTAAAGGCACGAATATCCAATGTGGAATTGGAGGGATAGGAGAGAGCAAAATTGAATGTACCTTTAAGATATCTGAGGAGGTACATCAAGGTATCCCAATGAGGTTTCAAAGGGCACTGAAGATATTGGCTTAACTGTTGGACATTGTAAGAGATGTCTGGTCGGGTGAGTGTGAGATAAAGCAACCTCCCTACAAGTCTTCTGTAATCTTCTGAATTGGAAATGAGATCTCCTTTAATAGCAAACAACTTAACCCCATGTTGCATAGGAAATGAAGCTTCCTTGCAACCATCCATCTTAGCATCAGTGAGAATGTCCAGAACATATTTTCTCTGGTTTAATAGAATGCCTGCAGAGGATCTAGATATCTCCATGCCAAGAAAATACCTTGCAACCCCAAGATCTTTGATAGTGAATTCTCTGTGCAAAGCAGACTTAGTAGCTTCAATTTCAGTGCTTGAATTCCCCATGCGTAGCATGTCATCCACATAGACAAGAGCAACTGTCATGTGATCCCCCGAGGCTTTGACAAATAAGGAGAAATCATGAGGAGACTGAGAGTATCCCATGTTGAGAATGAACTTTGTGAGTTCATGATTCCATTAACGACTTGCCTGCTTCAAACCATAAAGGGATCTAGTTAATTTGCAAACATTCCCAGGAGGCACCTTATACCCAGGAGGACTCATGTACACCTCATCCTCTAAGTATCCATGTAGAAAAGCATTGTTAACATCTAATTGGTGCAACAACTAACCCTTACAAGCAGCAATGGTAAGAAAGATTCTCATTGTAGACAGCTTTGCAACAGGTGAAAAAGTTTGCTTGTAATCCCTATCCTTGATTTGATTATAACCCTTTGCAACTAATCTTGCTTTGTACCTCTCAACAACTCAATCTGGCCTGTACTTGACCTTAAAGATCCATTTACAACCTATTGCTTTCTTACCTAGAGGAAGAGGTGTAACTTTCCAAATGTGGTTATCTGTCAGGGGCGCCATGAGTTCTTTATCCATAGCAGTCTCCCATTCAGGAACTCCCTTGGCTTGAGAATAGGAATTAGGCTAAAAAATGGTACATACATTGAGCAATGAGTGAACATATGCAGGTGATAAGTGGGATAAATTGTTGATAGCAAATACAACAAATGATTTTGATTGAGATGAATCGGGATTGCCTCTAAGAGGAAGATGTGAGTAAACAAAATCATGTAGTCTAGCAGGCCTGGTGATGTGTCTTCTTAAAGGCATATGAGGGGCATTAGACAGATCAGGAGAAGAGGAAGACACAGGTAACTGAGGAAGAGAATGGGACTGCAAAGAAAAGGGAGAATTAGAGGCTTGAATATGGGTAGGTGACTGAGTAGCAGATGGTGAGCTAAGAGGGAGGGAGTCATGATCACTGGGAGAAGGTGGAGGATTCTGTATCCACTCAAACATAGGATCAAGAGAATCACTTGCCTGAAAATCAATTGACTGTGCAAGAGGTTGCTGCACTTTATTCTATTTGAAAGGAAATAAGTTTTCCTCAAATTTGACATGTCTGCTTATAATAATGGTTTTCCTCTCAAGATCATACAGTTTGTAGGCTTTCTGATTTGGAGGATAGCCAAGAAACACACATCTTCTAGCCACAGTCCTCGACTTATCTCTATAATCATTTGGTTGGACTGCATAACACAAACAACCAATGACCCTTAACTAATCATAGCTAGGAGATGTGTTATACAGGACTTCAAAAGGCGATTTCCATTTCAAGATAGGGGTAGGCATTTTGTTGAAAAGCTGAGTGGCGCCAAGAACACAATCTCCCCAAAATTTCAAAGGCAAACCAGCATGCACCCTGATAGCTCTAGCTGTTTCTAAGAGGTGTCTGTGTTTGAAATACCCTAAAGTATTTTTGGGGATTTCGTTTTAAGAAAATATATATTTATATAAAAGTTCTTTTATTTTGAACTTAAGAAGGATTTTTAGGAATTAAATGTATATAAAGTTCGTAACTGTTTTGATACATTTCATTTTTTTAATTATTAATTTAAGTGAAATTTAATAAATAAGTTATTTATTTTATGTCATATTATTTTAAAACAAGTTTGCATATTTTTCTTCAAATAAAGAGGGATTTATCATTGTAACTTATTTTAATTTCCGTAAATATATATATATATATATATATATATATATATATATATATATATATATATATATATGTAATATAAGGTAATAGGAAACCATTGTTGCATAAAATCAAATGTATTTAAATTAAATATTTTATATTTTATTATTTTATTATTTACGTTGTGTAGAATTTTAATAAATAAAATTTTCGGAAATATATGTATATATTATAAATAAGTAAAGGCTAAACCGGGTTTTCTGGGTGAACCGACCCGGACCAAATAAAAAAAATGTTGAACCGAACCGGTCGTGAACCCTTCCCCTACCTCCAGCTCATGCGTTTCACGGTTAAACAAGGGTGAAATTTCACTCCCTCAACCTATTTATAAAAACGCAACCGAACGAGCTTATTCCCAATTTCGAAAATCACCCCAATCCGCTCCAGTCAGGCCGAATCTCACCAAATTAAGGATCGGGATAGCGTTGAAAGTGATTATCTGATCGATTTGTGGAATTAATTTAATTCAATTCGTCCCCTAATCATCCTCCTATAAATACCCCTTTCGGGATCACTTTCGAAACACACCATCACCACTCCTCTCCATCTCCGAGCTCTCAACCTATTCCATGGCATTCTAAACGCCTCTAGCAACGTTTTCCCTCACAAAGTTTTCAGAAAATCATCCTGAATCCAAAACCCCCAATTTCGAATCCCCTCATCGGAGCCACTCGGTAGCCCTCGTCTGCCCTCGTTCGTCGGTGCTGGAGCAGCCAGAAGCCTGCTGGAGAAGCGCCCAGCCTCCAGGGAGCCGTATCCACCGCCCTCGTGCGCCGCCGTGACCCGTGCCACCGCCAGGATCTCGCCGAAGTAGAGCCGGGACCTCGCCGGATTTATGCTACTGTTGAAAGTGTCGGGAGAAGGAAGAAGGTGATCTAATTACACCAAACCTCCCTAAGTTCAGCTTTTTCTAAAATATGCCCTTGTTCAGTTTTTGAAAATTCCAGACATTAACCCATGTTTTTGTTTGGGCGTAAATTGCTTCCAATCTCGTTAACTCGCAGAGACTAGGCTACCCTTGCGCTCATACGAAGAATTCGAATCCGACCAACCGTTAACGCTTGCAACTCCAAATCGAGGCAAGTGACATTCCGAGCTTTTCCGCTCATTTCGGTGCCTTTCGTGTCTACATTTGTTTCTTTCCGTTGGAATGCTTGCCAAATAAATTAAAATAAATTGCAATTCATTCGCTTTGTGTGACTTATTTATCCGTTTGCTTGAATTTGGCAAGTATAATTGGGTAATGTTATTATTCGACGTCTATATAAAATAATGACATAGATACCCACCTTTTTATTAAAGCATGATTTATTTTGTTCTTTCATGCTAATTGGTTAAGGAAGAGATATGTTTCTTTTATGTATCCATTCTGTTTATTTCGTTGTGATCACCTAGGTTGTTTTAAATAAGTAGTAGGTTGTTTTAAATAAGTAGTAACAATGTGAGGATTGTTTGTTGCGAGTGAAACTCAATTGAATCATAAATCCAAATCAATCAAAGTAAAACGTATCAATCAACGAAAAGCAATGTGAAATTGTAAAGTGAAGTGTTGGTAAAGTTAGGTCGGGGCCGTTACTCATCGGTCTTAAGGTTTCATGAAACTACACTTCCATGCGAGGTGTTACACAACCAAAGAGGTTGTAGGTCGCTATCCACTATAGATAGAGTGGGACAGGTAGTAGACGATAAAAAAGATAAAAGACGTAAAATGCTTATCATGTGAGTAAGTGAGTGAAGAATAATGTACAAGTAACAAACATGGTTTGAACTAGGTATTGGGGGACACAAGATCAACCCTTAATCGACTATCTCAGCCCGCGGTTTAAAACTCTCCGGAAGAGTCCTGCCCTCTGGGTCGATTTTGGGCCACATCGAGTACCTTTTGAACCAATACTTAGTTTAGACAGTATAATAAACAATGTATTAATAATATAATGGGTAGTAAGGATGACTTGTTTCAAGCTATGTCATATTCCATCCGTAATCGGGATATGATTCCTAATACATCTTTTCTTACTCAACCTTTGAGGGTTATCCGTGTCATAGGAGGGTCGGGTCACAAATAAGCCAATTCACTTCAAATATTCAAATCTTATTTGGATTTAATTCTTACCGTTTCATGGTCACTTGAATCCAAAGTTGTCTCTGCTTTCGTGCCGTCACTTGCTAGTTCTCGCGAACTAACCGTCCTTTGTTTGGATGGCTGGTTTCCACAGGTTTAGATAAAGCACTACAAGGTCGAAGGTCGGAAATGTGAGTCGGAATCGTCTTCAAATATTTTTAGTGTTTTACCGTTGTTTTAATTCAAGAGTTTAAATATTATCTTGCATTTGCTATCAAAACAAATTGTAATGAGGTTGTTGTACACTTAGTTATTTGTTTCATTTAAAGTCTTCCGTGATTTAATTAATTGTATTTTATTTATGTATGTAATATTATCATCTTGTTTATGGGAGCATGGTTGCATGTCCCTATAAGTCTAAGGCGGTTACAAAGACATTAAAGTCCGCATAATCACTAGCGCTGTGGCATTCCCTTGGGTTATAAAAGGGGTGTTACAGTGTTTCCTTTCAACCCTCCCATTCTGTTCATGAATCCCTGGAGCAGCTTTTTGATGAATAATCCCTCAAGAATCAAACAAATCTTTGCAACCTTTCTGAGTAAATTCGGTCCCATTGTCGGTTCTCACTACTTTCACGGTCATTTGGAACTGAGTTTCAACCATATTAAGAAAGGTTGGGATCAATCTTTAAACTTGCATTTTATCTTGCATCAAATAAACCCAAGTGCACCTAGAAAAATCATCTAAAATAGTGAGGAAATTTTTAGCTCCACACATAGCTGGAACTCTGTAGGGACCCCAAACATCCAAATGCAAAAGATGAAAAACACCATCAGCAATAGACAAACTTCAATCAAACTATAACTTGTGTGACTTAGTCATAGAGCACACATCACAATGGAAACTTTGAACATCAAGAGCATTGCAACCAGGAATATGTTGCAACTTAGAAAAAGACATGTGTCCCAGTCTGGCATGCATTAGAAGCATGTTATTACAACTGACATTATTTAAAGAACCAGAAAACTTTAACTGAGGCTGCTCATTCCCACCAGTCTTCAAGACATATAATCTTTTGTCTTCAAATCCTTTTGCAATAACCACTCTAGTTGTAAGGTCCTGTAACCAACATGACATTGCATCAAAACTGAATCTCATTTTTGCTCACAAAGGCACTTAGAGACAGATAACAAATTATGTCTAAATTGAGGCACCAAGAGAACATGTTTTAACACCAAATCAGAACTCAATCTAACTATGCCAAACTGTGTCACTGTGATGCAATTGCCATCAGGCAAACCAAGTTTGATTGAAGTCTTGAAATCAAAAACCTCTGAGAAAATTTGACAATCAAAAGCAATATGATATGTGGCCCCAGAATCAACAATCCACAGATCATGTTGTGATTTATTAACACCAATGAGAAATGAAGAACTTAGAGTACCTGCTAAATGCACCATGGCCTGATTGGTAGTGCTATCAACGCTCTCCACTTGAGATTTTCCTTTCATTAATTTCAGAACCTCTTGAAACACAGCATTCACCACTGTCTGATTTGGCTTGCTAGTAGTGTATGGATCCTCCTCAAAAGGACTCTCTTGCTGTACAGAGTCACATTGAACTGCAAATTTGCCAGTAGGCCTAGTCTTGCCTTCTTCTTTGGGACCCCTAAACCACTCAGGGTACCCTATGATCTTAAAACAAAACTCCTTAGTATGTCCTCTCTCTCCACAGTGATCACATTTCCTTTCAAGCTTAGCTTTCTTATAATCTCTATATCCTTGCTTAGTATTCTTATCAAAATACTTGGACTGTTCCCCAGTTTTGTAGTTCTTAGCAGCATTAGCTTCACAATCCAATTGATAATTCCTATCAAATTGTCCAAACTGCCCAAATCTATCAAATTGTCTTGACACAGCTAAAGCATTTTGTTCACCCTGAATTGCACTAGTTACTCCCTTAGACCTCTCTATCTGCGTGGCCATTTGAAAAGCTTTGTTGATCCCAGGCATTGGATCCTTGGACAGTATATTGCTCCTTAGATTCTCATATACATCATTTAAACCCATCAAAAATTGCATAACCTTTGCCTTCTCTTCTCGTTCAATAATTCTTTTCAATAAAGCACAACTGCAACCGTTAATTCCTCCACAACCACAGATAGGGACAACATCTAGAGACTTCAGTTCATCCCAAATCTTACTCAATTTACCAAAATACGCGCCTACAGATAAGTTTTCTTATATGAGATTAGCCAAATCCCTACGCAACTGGTAAATTAAGGGATCGTTTGACTCAAAGAACCTTTCCTTTACCTCATCCCAGAGTTCCTTTCATGTTTCAACATACATGAGACTCTCTGCTACTTCCCTAGCCATCGAATTAAAAAGGCAACACATCACCATCTGATCTGCACGTATCCATTTTTCAAAGTCTTCACTTCCTTCTAGAGGCTTTACGCAACTTCCAGTAATAAATAACTTTGCCTTAGCACCTAACGCCATTTTTATACCTCTACTCCAACTCGTAAAGTTGGCTCCATTGAATGGATTGGAAACCAAAACCATTCCCGGATGGTCAGAATTTGACAAAAACAACGGATTGACATGAGCACTGGACATACCTTGCATCATGTCTCCAAATTGAATTCCTTGATTTGCAAAATTCCACCCTCTGTCAGTGCTTGAACCTGGTGCAGGTGGAGTCACAAAAGTACCTCTTCCTTGTCCATTGTTGTCACCTCCGACACCAGACGTCTGTCCTTGCGAGTTTGCTGCTCCTCTTCCAACCATTTCAGACACAAAAAAAAAACAGATCTCACAAGATCTCACGAATCACAGTCACCACCGAACTCCGTCGAGCACTAGGACCTTCAAAAACACCCGATCTTACCGAGAAAAAATATATCGCAACTCAGCGCTCTGATACCATTTGAAACTTATGCAATTGAAAAACTAATTGCATCAGTAAATTGAATTTGAAAAGAAACGAAAAAACTCCATTGGAAGTGAAGAACCACAAGCTCAAATTGGTTTAGTTTGTTACAACTGAATTCCTGCCTCTTATAGGCTTTACAAATTGTTCCACTAGGACCTCATGGAAAATTAAAGAAATGCCCCTCTGGTGGTTAGCTAACCGAGCTCACACACACACACTCATACTTTATAACACCAAAATATTCAAGTCTCTAACGACTCTTGGACTCCCAACACTGTCACCAAATGTAATACTAATTCGCTTGTTCAGGAGATGTACTTAAAAAGGATCGATATGGAGGAGGGGTTGAAATGGCGGCACGTGGAGTTAGGGGTGTTATGTATGCGAGCGGAGCTACTCGAACTCCACTCAGGTTCGACTCGTATAAAATTCGGCTCGGACTCATTTATAGTTGAAAACGAATGAGTATGAGCAAGATTTCGATCTCGTCACGAGCTCGAGCCGAGTTCGAGCTTGCTCGTATAACTCATTTTATGTGAGCCAAGCTTGTATGAGTACATATACATAAAAACGAGCTCAAAACGAGTTTACATATTGTATTAGTTCAGGTACGGTTTAAACGAGTTTACATAAAATGAGCTCAAAACAAGCTTAAAACGAACTTCTGAAAAATGAGTCCACGCTCGAGCTTGGTTTAATACTCGCAAGCTGAGTATGAGCAGAATTTTTAGCTCAATACAAAAATCAAGCTCGATTTGTTCGATTTAAATATCACCCTTACGTATGTAGGTGGCATGCAGCGCATGCATAATTTCGAGATGGTGTACCGATTAGATCAACTAGATAGTGCATCCATCTATTATATGTACACAGAGGCGGACCAAAGGGGGGTCCGGGGGTCACGTGACCCCCCCCCCCTCGGCCCCAGAAATATGTACTTAAAAAAAAAACCAAAACGACGTCGTTTTGGGTTAACCCTAACTTTCCAAAGGTTCCCAGGCGGGAGAGAGTAGCAGAGAGCACGCGTCTGCCTCCGTCCCCACTTCTCTCGTGCTTGTGCCTCGTTCTCCAGTCCCAACTCCCGTGAACCGCCGTCGCCGACTGGAGCCAGGCCATCTCCGACTCCGTTGCCAACCGGAGCCACGCCCCTGTCCTATGGCTGTGTCAACCTGTGTGGTTGTGCCTCATTCGAAGAATCGAAGCCGAACCGTGGGATCTCAGTCGAGTGACCGAGTCTCTCTCGAGTCGTCGATAGGAGCCACGCCGCCTCCTTCCTTCTCCAGTTCTCCCGAATCTCCGTCGCCGACTCACCGACCGGAGCCACACCGCCTTCAGTTCTCCTTCCTTCTCCTTCCTTCTCTAGTGGTCTACTGTCGATCGAAAGTCGAAAGGTAATCTCCAAATTAGAAATTGATTGTGATTATTGCTTTAGAAATGAGATTAATGTTCAATTGTAAATTTATAGTTTGATTTTTGATATGAGATTGAAGTGGGATTGGATTAGCAGTTTGTTTGAATAGATAGAAACATGGTGAATTTGTTATTGAATTTAGATTTTTCTAATTGAGATTGATGTTGAATTGAGATTGTTGAATTGAAACTATTGAATTGGGATTGATTTTTCAAATGAATTGAGATTGAGATTGAAGTGAGAGGTTTGAATTGAGATTGATTTTAGGATTGAGATTGATATTGAATTGGATTTGAATTGGTTAGCATTTTGTTTGAATAGATAGGAACATGAGATTGATATTTCATTTTGTTTCGAATTGAGATTGGATTTTGTTTAAATTGAGATTGATTTTAGGATTGATATTGAATTGAAATTGATATTGCATTGAGATTAATCTTAGTAGAATAGATATCTAATTACAAGTGATGAAACTCTTTTTATCGTAGTTTGTAATATCGTTTGACAATAGTTTGTATTATCGTTTGACACCAGTTTGTACTATCAAACATGTTATGTGTTTTACGTCTTTTTCCTCGATCTTATTGTGTACAACTGTGGTGACCCCCCTCAAAAGTTTCTGGGTCCGCCACCGACCCAGACTGTGTACATATAATGCCGAATCGTTATTATTGTTGAATAGTGCATCCATCTATTCTATACTCCCTCTGTTTCATAGAGTGTCGCTTGTCTTTTATTGTACGTTTTTTAATGAGGTAAAAACTCTATAAAATCTTATTTTTTTAATCATTTTTTTTGATAATTTCATACTTATTAGTATTAAGTATGAATTTATATATAAAAAATTGATTAAAATAATAATATTTTATAGAGTTTTTATCTCTTTAAAAAATGTGCACAAAAGTCAAATGACATTTAATTTGAAACCGACGGAGTATATATGTATATGTATATATATTCAATAGATCGGGATATATACTATCTGATTTGTCAAGAGTATGATGGATCGACAAACAGACTAATCTTCATGATATAATACAAGCATAACACACAAAACAAAAAGCAAAGACGCAGTAAAAGGTTGAACCCGTCATACAAAGAAAGGAGCCCAGAATAACCAAAACCATGAAGTTGAAGAAGCAAACCAAGAACTCAGCCAAGCTTATCCGCATTATATATGTTACTCTTTTGCACCTTTAATTCACATTATATATATATTTAGTATAGATCATTTGTACTCGATCCTTAGGATGTATCTTGTGCACAAATCTAGATCGTTGATTTGTTGCAAATGGAGGGTCGTGATGCTGCCACGTGTGTGTCCTGGGAGGGTTAAAAACAAATGTGGAAAATTAACCCAAAACTCACCTGTGTGATGTGTGAAGTGTGTGGAAAGAATGAATAAAACCTTATATCCGCTTTTGGCATCTTCTTCACCATTGTGAAACCCGGAGAGGTGGACAACGATATCACTGTGGAGCCCGGTGGTTTTGTTGTGTTGTTGCAGATAAGAAGAGAAGGCTGGTTCGAGATGAGGCGAAGCGTCCGACTGTAACTTGAAATGTCTGTGCAGATTTGCGAAGTCGGGCCAAGGCGAGTCGAGTTGTTCGTGAGATGAGGTGAGGCGAGGCAATCGATCGACTGCGAACTATAGATCGAATTGAGCCGAAGTTCCGATGGCGAAGGCAAAGATGAAGGCCGACCACTCACGCCGCCTAGCCGTTGTTCGAGTGATTCCAGTCGAAAGGGGCGCGATGAGGTGTCGACTTGACAATCTATCTTCCGTAGCCAATCGAAAGATTATGTTATAATTTGATTTGTTTTCGTGATGTGTTCTAGTGCAGTTGATGTTAAGAACCATCCCTTTCTGCTAAATTTTCAATATAGTCTGTCTTCAACTTCATTTAATGGGACATGAATATTAAAATTTTCTTTCACAATGTTCATTGGTATTGATTCTTGTAATTTCTCTATGTTCCACGTCTTATCGGGTTTTAGGTAGCAGTAAACTATTTCTTGGTCGTTTACATGGTTGTGTATATAAAAAAAATTTGAGGCTTCTTTTGTCATTCAATTATTTGTCTTTGCATAATCTTACTTTTTTCCCATTTCTAATTTGTGAGGTTTGTCCTTGGTAAAATTCTTCTCTTATTTCCATTAGCTTTGCCCACTACCAAGAAGTATTGTTTTTCTTTTTGTAGTTTCATATGTCAGTTTCTCTCATATATGTTTTATTATTATTATTTTCACCCATTTATTATGATATTTCGCCAATATTTTTTACAACAGTTTCATCTGCAGTGCTTTATTCATGTCTTTTGTCTTATTCAATTCTATACCTCCCATCTATTTAGTTGGATGAGTTCCTTGTGTATATTTGTAGCAGGAAGCCTAAAATTTTGCATTATGTAATTTGGTTTTGCCGCTAGGTTTGATTTCACTAATATGGCTCTTACTCATAAACTTGGTTCTATATAACCAATATAAGCATCTTGGTCGATGATTATTTACTTTTAATAATTCTGTTTTTTTTTTTAAATTGTATCCATAAAACTGTTCACCCCATATAATTTATCTTTTTAGGGATGATATTCTAGCCGAGTAGCTTGAGCTAGCTCGAGCTCGTTTGGATTTGAAAACGAGCTGAGTTCGAGATCTTAGTCGAGCTCGAGTATGCTCGGTTACTAGTTTTTATATACATTTACCTTTTTACTGCTAGATTTAATTTTACCTACCCTCAAGCCACCTCCATTCTCAACCCTCTCATTCTCAAAGCCAAACTCGATCCTCTCTCATTTTTAGGCTACTCCTCCCTCCTCTCTCATTCTCAGGCCAACTGCCGGCGCTGCTCGCATTCTCCTCTGGCTGCCGTCACTCTAATCTCACATCCGTCGTTGCTATGCATCGATCTCGAGCTCGAATGATTTTCGTCTGACTGTCTAAGTCGTCTCCTCCCTCCTTTGGTCTCATCTGAGGTAAATCGTCTCCTCCCTCCTTTAGTGGTTGTCATCTCTAGCTCTAATCTCACCGAGTCTCTCCTCTAGCCACCACTGTAATCTCTTATCTCCCTGCTGCATCTGCTGGACTTATAGATCTGGTCGGTTAATTTGTATTGACAATCGCCTTGCTCCGCTCTCATCTCTCTGCGCTCGACTCTTTATTTCGCTTCTCATATTTTTGCACTTATCGATCTAGTTGGTTAATTTGTATTGACAATCACCTGCTTCACTCCTCTCTCCAACTAAATCTGTTTATTTTTAAAGTGCAGGGAGACCCATGGTAATCTTCTTTTGACACTTAAAGACCCCTTCAAGAACAAGCAAATAACATCCTAGTCTGCATTTAATCTTGATGAAACAAACTCATTTCTCTGCACTCACTGCTCGATAGGTCTCGCTTCTCATCTTCTTCTTGTAATCTCACCTTCTTCTTGTAATCTTGTGCATAAATGAAGCTCGGCTAACCGTGCTTAATTTGTGAAGTATATATGGAGTAGATTACATTGTATTACAACGATTACACTTGCAAACTTGCTATTATAGGGACATGGGAGCTTTGAATAAGCTCAATCAAGGGAGAAATCACCATTAATCTCCATTAGTGGAGCTCAAGAACTCACTCAACGTTTGTTAGAAAATGTCAGATTTTCAACTAACAAACTTGGCGCCTAAACTGTTATAAATGCAATTAAGGAGGAAGTTCAAGGCTTAGCTGAAAAATTTGCCCTTCCAGTTTTTCTAGCTCAACTAAGGTCGTGCGTGCGTGTGTGTGTGATCGTCCATATAGTCCCATATACCCCCCTCAAGCTAGACAAGTGACAGGAAGAACGAGACCAAGCTTGGCAGACATAAATATGTTTATCAGCACCTAAGGCCTTAGTGAGGACATCTGCAATTTGAAGAGCAGATGGTACATGAGATGTCTTGATGAAGCCATCTTGAACCATTTCCCGGATGAAGTGACTATCTATCCTCACATGTTTGGTCCTCTCATGGAAGATTGGATTTGCGGCTAGATCATGTGCAGACTTATTGTCACTGTGCAAAGTGATAGGAAGAGGGACATTAATATGCAAGTCTGAGAGTAAACCCTGCAACCAAACTAATTCACTTGCAGCTGTAGACATGCTCCTATACTCACTTTTTGTGGAGGATTTAGACACAACTTTCTGTTTCTTGGTTTTCCAAGAGATCAAAGAGGAACCAAGAAAAACACAGTAACCTGTGAGAGATCGCCCAATATCTCTACAATTCCCCCAATCAGCATCACTATAGGCACTCAAAGTGAAAGAAGAAGAAGCTGGGTAAGCTAGTGCCAAATTCAATGTCCCTTTCAAATACCTCAAGAGATACATTGTTGCATTCCAATGAGGTTGTAAGCGTTGCTGCAAATACTGACTCAATTGTTGGACAGAATATGAAATATCAGGCCTTAATAGAGTAAGATATAATAATCTCCCAATAATTCCCTTGTACGCTTCAGGATTAGCTATAGGTTCACCATCTGTAGAAGAGAGTCTGGTGCCATGTTGCATGGGAAAAGAAGCAACTTTACATCCCTCCATCTTAGCATCTTTCAAAATGTCCAAAATGTATTTCCTTTGGTTAAAGAGAATGCCAGAAGAAGCTCTAGAAATCTCCATTCCTAGAAAATACCTTGCCACCCCTAGATCTTTGATAGTGAAGGCGGAGTGTGATGCTCTCTTGGTAAGAATAATCTCCCCGGAAGAATTACCAAGCAATAGCATATCATCAACATACACTAGAGCTACTGTCATTGTACTACCTTTGTGTTTCACAAAAAGAGAATAATCATGCTTAGATTGCAAAAATCCCAAGCTTACAAAAAAATTTGTGAGTTCATGCTTCCACTGCCAACTAGCCTGTTTGAGCCTATATAAAGATCTATTGAGTTTGCACACATGACCTTGTGGCACTGTATAGCCTTGAGGAGGAACCATGTAAACCTCTTCCTCTAGGTATCCATGTAAAAATGCATTATTGGCATCAAGTTGATGTAAAATCCATCCCTTTGTAGCGGCCAAAGCTAGAATCACTCTCACAATAGACAACTTAGCCACAGGCGAAAAAGTTTGTTTATAATCCCTGTCTTTCACCTGATTATAACATTTGGAAACCAGCCTAGCCTTGTACCTCTCAATGTTACCATCCGGCCTGTATTTTATTTTGAAAATCCACTTGGAGCCAATGGCTTTCTTACCAAGAGGAAGGGGAGTGACAGACCAAGTATGATTTTTTTTTCAAGAGCCAACAATTCAGCTTTCATGGCATTTTCCCAATGCTCAACACCCTTTGCCTGACTATAAGAGTTAGGCTCAAAAGAATCACACATGTTGACAAAGGACTGAACATAGGCAGGAGAAAGATGGGCAAGATTTCGGACTGAAAAAACAGCAAAAGACTTTGAGTCAAACTCAGTGGAGATAGATCTAGTAGGGAGCCTTGAACAAATATAATCTTGCAATCTGGTTGGAGGCTTGATAGTTCTTTTAGGCAAGTCAATAGGGACTGGAGCAACTGGAATTGATGTAACAGATCCTTGTGAGCCACTATCATGATCAAATCTGCTAAAAGAGTCATCATCATAATCAGATCCATGAATAAGACTGGAATTTTGAGGAAATAAAGAACCATACATAGATGGATCTATGCATTTGAATGGAAACACAGACTCTACAAATTTCACATGTCTGCTCACAATGACAGTCTTTCTTTCCAAATCAAACAGTTTGTAAGCCTTTTATCCAGGGGATATCCTAAAAACACACTCCTTCGAGCAACTGAATTGAGCTTATCACGAGTGTCATTGGGTTGTGAAGCATAGCAAAGACAACCCACAGTGCGCAGTTGTTCATAAGGAATATGAAACAATACTTCAAAAGGAGTCTTCCATTTCAACACAGAAGAGGGCATTTTATTTATAGAATGAGTAGCAGATGCCAAAGACTCACTTCTATCAAATTTAAGCTTGTGCATTTTAACTATAGAACAAGTATCACAGATGAAATTGGAAACATCACCATGTTTACAAAAAAATAAATGTCTCATCTTAGACACAGACATATACCCGAGCCTTGCATGAACAACATGAAGGTTAACCACTATATCTTTTACCCGAAAAGGCACGTGCTTTGCACAATTGCACATACACTCTCGGTCTATATCCGAATGTACATTGTACAATTCTCATTAATTATACCAATTTTCCAAGTTGCACATCTTCATTTACAAAGATTCCATTGTATTTCATTACTTTTTGATTTATAACTTTTTTAAAGACTTTTTTTTTTAACTAAATCAAATATAAAGTATAAATTAGAAAAATAGTTAATTATATATAATCTTTCGTTTGGTTCCATTGTACCCAAAATAGTACCCACTACTATTTTTTATTCCAAGCATTTCCATCCCACTTTCTAAACGCATCAGAGCGAGACAGGAAGAGAGATAACGATAATAACTACCAAGAGCGGCATTTTTCATGAAAGTGAGACGGCGTTGTAATTAGCAAAGACAATTAGGGGCAAAATGGAGAAACTACTAGCCCAAGGAAAAAACCCCAAAAAAATGTACTAAAAATGAGAGAAATAAAACAAACAAAAGAAGAAAATTAGGCTTAAGTAGCCACCCAAAATGTCTCCCAGTTGATTAATTTTCTACTCCCACGCCCACTTTCGTTGCACCTGCTTGGCCTTTGAATCTCCCCTCTTCCCATTTTACCCCCGGCTTCCACATTTTTACCATCTCTATCCTCTTCCTCATCAAGCACAACGTTCATGCTATCAGCTCCTTGTAGCTCTGCACGTTCCTCCTCGTCATCTCCTCCTTCGCACTCGTTTTCAGTACTTGTTTCTTCATCGAACGCTTCAACATCTTCGTCTAGTTCATCCACCTCCTCATCCGCCTCTGTATAGTCCTCCACCAAGCACATAGTAAGCCTCCCACCGCACCTTTCGGCACAGATACTGGGTCTCCTTGGGGAGGTCGAGACCGCGGTCATCACCAAGCGACCGTTTTCACGGTGAGGCTGGACGCGGATTGTGTTGGCTCCTTGCAGGATAGTCAATGGCGGAGGGAGGCTTTCGAGCCTGGCCTTCCTAGCCTCCATCCGTTGGAGCGGTTTCTGTCTCTTCCTTGAAGAGTCATCGGCATCTGAATCCGATGCCAGGATCAAGAAGATGTCATCTTCGATTACGTCTGTGCCTGTCTCGCTCCCTAGGTTTTCGGTGCACATCTCCAGGCTCTTTTCACTTAGCGCCGATGCAGACCGCTTCATTAAGGGATGGATGTATTTCTCTGCCTCTTGGAGATCAGATGCATTGGAGAGAGTTTCTATGCTGCTCCATCCAGATGCGGTCGAATCCGAGACCCAAGGCTTTGGGGAATTCAGCTTGAGGCTAAGGGACTTGGGCTCAAAAAATGACTGTACACTTTGGCAAACGATGGTCGACATGGCTGTGGTTCGGACTTGAAGGGAGGTTGAGGGATTGGGAATTGAATGACAGGGTTTGAATTGGGAGTAAGGGAGAGTTGAAGGGGAGAAGGAGATGAGGCTGTGAGTTGATGGCTTGATGCAAGTGAAGGGGAGGGAGGGAGGGGGTTATTTGTAGCCTCCAGAAAAGCAAAAAACACTTAAAAGGTACAAAGCCTAGAAAAATTAGGGGAGGAAAAAAGCGAGTGTCATACACCACTGAATAATTTAATCCATCATCTGCTGTATAATATAGAAAGAGAAAAAAGTGAGAAATTAAATATTACTAGTACCAAAGAAATATATATCAGTCAATTCAATGTAAAGGAACAAAGAATATACCCTGTATTTAACTATAAAAGAAAAAAAAATGTTACTTAATTTGAAGAATCAACACCAATGAAAAAAATTTATACTATTCTTGAGTGAGATTTCTTCCCTTATTATCCTTTATTGGGGTATATATAATTGGTGTAAATTGGGTCACAGTTTGACAAAATACAGAAGAAAAAATTGGATAGATTTTGTGCAAATCTTAATAGGGATTTTATCACCATCCCAAGGAACCCAATTTCTACTTTCACCCCTTTACCAATAATCTTTTCCTGTCGTTCCAAAAGAAAGCCAACAAAGAACCAAGGATTCGACCAAATATTTCCTGATAGTGACTGCTTCTTTCATCATTTTGCTCTCTCTTTCTCTATTTATTTTCCTAACAAAATGCAAAATGAAATGAAAATGAAAATAAAGAGGAAAAAATCATTCCACCATATGACTGAAAGGCTGAATCATGTGTCTGTGGCTTTGAGTCAAAATCAAGGAGGATCACAATCAGAAAACACAAGATGAGAGAGAAGCAAAATTAGCTGATGAAATTTGAAATTGCTTGGAAATGAAGTTTCATAACAGCAGACAATGATTACCCCCTTATAAACCAAAAATGTTCTTTGACTAATCTAATGTTTACCTTTCAGCAAACAGTCAAATAGTGTGATAAATGGAATTAATATGGTCATTTTTTTATTAAAAAAAGGAACGGAAATTGACGCACCAACTATATAGACTTAAGAGGGTCGAGAGACCGAAAAGATCAACAACGGGCAAAACTATCATAAATAAATCATACTGTAAAATATAAGAAAAAAATAACATCAGCAAACTTACTATGATTCACTATGTGGAAGAAAGAAAAAAAAGGGCAGGCAATATGACTTAGATTCCAAGTCCAAAATTTTATGCTTCACCACAAGTGTCCATTAGACGATTCAAGGACTTCTACCAACTACTAAAGTTTTAGACCTTGCCTGGTCAAACACTAGTGTCATAAATAAGGGTACTACAATTTTACAGTACAGCTTCTCTGGTCAAACACTTGTGTCATGCAAAGCACAAGGGAATATATATACTGTTGCTAATGTGAACATGAGGCCTCCGCGCTTTGAGGCTAGCCAATTCGAAACTCGTGGCTGACCACTGGGTGATTCAGCAAGGGGTCCCCGCGTGGGAGACCCCATGGGACTATACATCCATGTACCAGGGACCATATTTCTAGCCCCGTGGGATTAGTCAGGCTCATAAAGTGGACCCAAGTTTAAAGAGTCGTATCATACTATCATGTGGGAATATACTATTAACTAAATTTCCTTGTTTCCATGTTGAACAATGGTAGAATTCACAAGCAAACAATAAACGACTTATACAGCAATACTATCACGAACAATAAGACTGTAAGAGGTTTGATTTTATATTCACAAAACAATTATATTAATGAAGCATCTAACACAATACCATGCCTTTAGGAGTATAGCATGCTTTAAGGTTTTGCTGACTTTGTATTATCTAAGAGGAATCTGGGAAGATAGTGTTAGAGATGGCACCAATGTGCCCTAAAATGAACTCATGAGTTCGGACGTCATCACACTACAGTGATCCATTAGCCAATCTTTAATTCTTCTAACCCCTCTTACTATAACTAATTTATCGGTTGTACTTGCAACGACCCTTGGCTTCAACCAGGGCTAATGTAAGCATATCAAAAAGTACGTGGTCCTCCTCCTTCAGAACCTTGGCGTAAAAATAACACCAAAATTTCGTACAGCGTACAAGTATACAGCCACAACTTGCTGACGCAGGCTGGCATAAAGGCGAAGACACGAAGGAAAGAAAGAAAAGAAAAGAAATTGCAGTGATCCTCCACTATGTTGTGCCTTTTGAGTTGGTCGGCTAACTCTGTTTAAATTCACTAACACTACCATTTATATATTAGTATAATATCACTAGAAATAACATGGTGATTTCTTTATCTGTCTCTATGTACCTACCTCTAGAGTAACACCCATGAAAAGAATCTTTGTAAAGCTAAGCCACTAGAAATCCGGCTGCAATTAATCAATGTTGCACCTGCGTTTACAACGTCAGAGTCCAACTCATGTGGCCGTGTCAAGCAAAAAAAAATAGCCTATCCCATAACCAGTGCTAAAGTGAAGCCTAGGGTTGTAGCTCTGAGTTATATATGCTGGCCGACTTCGTTGCCATCTAAAGCCTGGTGGTTAACAATTGTGGAAGCTACCAACTATTTGTGGAAATGGTGGCGAAAACATGAGAACGTGAACCAGTAATTTATATTCCGGAGCTCTACTTGCTCATGGTCTTTCATGTCTCTACAGCGTAAAAGGAAACTTTTCGGATATCAAATCAAGAATAAATTGGGTACATAAGGATGGGAAAAAGTGGTGAGGACTAAAGTGTTTTTAGGATGTACTGTGCAGCAGAGTATCTTCTACCTCTTCTGCAATGAAGGGTTAGCTTTAGATTACTTCACATGATCATATATGATGTTCTCACTGTGTGTATAAGGTAGTACATCTAAATGGTTTATTTAGTTCCTCTAATCACAACCTTTGCGAAAGCTAAGAGTCAAATGGAATCTAGGAACTAATTAAGAACATTAACAAAAATGTTAGCAGAACAAAATGAACGAAAATTATCGGTCCAATAAGCAACGGTTTATAGTCCAACTATACTGCTTAGAGAATACTGTATAACCGAAAGGGCAGAGAATATTTTTAGCACATTGATTATAAGATGACATCTTTATTCCTTCAAATTTTCTTTTCCAGTTCTGCTGATCAAAAGAGCTAACTGTATTCCTTTCAATGTTCTCCCATTGTGCTTCTACCAGTCAGAGAGACCATCATCATTCTCCTACCTTTTCCTCCTAAGATTGAATTCAATAAATCCAAAACATCTAGTAAAGACAGAACCTATTTGAATTTTATTATGTGTAAGGAAGATATTTAGTACCTGTTTGGTTTGCTTTTCAAACTAATTTACTCAAATTTAGTGCTTAATAGGATCTTCATTGAAAGTAACACCACTGGCTTTTCAGCTTAAGTTGTAACACTGCATCTTCTTTTAATTTAAGGACCTGTACAAGAAATCAAACTTGAAATGAACAGTTCTGTATTAAAGAATCAATGTGTTAGCATCTTACAGCACTAACGGAAAAATCTAAAGTATGGAAGAACTTTTGAGAAAGATTTACTCAAGTAAAGACATATATTTGCAGCTAGTATAGTATTCATAGATCATACAGTCACAAACAACAGTCTATAACATAAGGAAGGTCTTAAAGATCAGCAGAAATTTGGCAAGAGCAATCAAGGATATAATGACAAGCATTCCAAACCAATACGAGCTAATTTTGTTTCCTTTTATAAGTGGAATGGTCATCCAAACATTCCTTGATCCGGATGTGATTGGGAACATTAGCCCTAATGAGCTATTTTTAAAAGCCATTAGAGGGTGACTTGCTTGATGATGCTGATGTAATGTGAGACTTAACTTGAGCTGTCTAAGAATCACGGTAAGGAATGAATTGAAGTGCAGATCGAAAAACCTAATCTTGTGAGAATATCAGAAGTCTTACTTGCATCATGTCCTATAATAAATTAGATAAGATCATAAAAATAGAGTGGGATCTGTTTCTTCTCTTTACAATTACTATAATAGATCTCACCGCTTCAGTTCCATGCATCCTAGCAAATATTCTAACTGTAAAGTAATCACGCGGTTAAGCCAGCTAACTGCGGAAGACACAATCAAGAATAAGAGATACCTATAACCTTTGGAGACTCCTAATAGAGCACCTTTTGCCCTCTGCTTGCACTGTAGAGTGTAGAAGCCTTTTTTTTTCCTGGCAAGTGAGGATAATTATGTAAGCATCAGAATCCACTCATGTGGAATATAGAATATAAAGACCTAATTACCAAAAGACAGAAAGCGACAGCATCAATTACATCACAAACCACCCTAATCTGTGTTTAGGAATTTAATTAATTTATTGTTAAACTAAAACCGAGTAGAAAACAAAGTTTTATAAACAAGCATACGTCATTGAGCTTTAGCCTTAAAATAATAATCTTGAAAGTCAGCTCCTTTATATTTCCGTCTGGTGCATATATTATATGGATGCAGCCATATCTTGGAGAAGCACTACACAAAGGCACACACTAGTCCATCTTATTAAATACATACATCTTTTCTTTCCAACACTGATAAGTTTTTCTACGTAGGGGGGTGAAGGAAAGTAAGAGAGAGAAAAGGGAGGACACAAATAATGGCCACACGCAATGCAATAAGAAAATGACTACGTGGGGTATATAAATTAAACTGCATAAACAGAGAATCTGGTATTAGCAGATAAGAGTTCCTGAAAATAGTTTTTTTTTTTTTGACATACACCTCAACCTTAGACCCTGCTTTGAGCGAGATATACTCAGTTAGTTGTTGCTTTAATAATGTAAAAGCCAGATAGTTATATGTCAGTTGGCCCACAATTTTACACTATTTTACAGTTACGTCTAGAATATCAATCCAAGAGTTTACTCTTTACAGTGACTAGTTCCAAATTCCAAATTCCAAATTTTGGGATATAAACATAAATAGGGATTTGAAAATTTATCAAGGCCCCAGCTCCCCGAAAAAATCGAAACAGAATTAATCAAAATTTATTTTAAAATTTACAGATTTCAATGGCTCGAGATTACATCAGCATAAATATCTAACACAGCAATGCAGTAATGGAAGTTACTGAGAGAAGTGAGATAGAAACCCACACTTTTATTTCCTTGATCATCTTCCATTAAAGTTTTGACATCATGGTTCCAACATATATATATGTACATACCATGCAAAAGAGTTAGAGGCATGGCAATTCACTGAATAAAATGCTTTTTTTAAGTTTTAATCAACACTTACAACCAGCACTGAAGGCATGCATGACATAGATTTTATACCATTTATGGCATAAAGATGATATTAAACGACTAGCAGAATTAACTGATGAGCTACTTCCCGTCAAATTTCTAGAGGACTTTTATACTTGACCTAATTTTCGATAGATCGTGTAGAGGACTTGTTTGCTTGACCTAAATTTTCTCTTCTTTAGTCTAACATAATCAACATATTTTGCTAAATAACCTAATATTTAATCTTTCCATTGTTATCAGAAAGTAAATACTGTCCTATCCAATCCAACATATGGAGTCAAAGTTAATAATATGTTCATAATCACTCAGATAATGGAGCCAAAATATCGTTCTCCATCATAAAAGTATAGAGGGGTCATAGGTTACACAATGCAGGAAGATGATAGATTTCAACTTGAATATGATGCCCTTATCACACATATATGCACAACGTACTTTCCTTTGTTTCTTCGGATTTTTAAATATCGCATTATCATCAATTTTGTTACACAAAGAGGAAGGATGCTTAACAAGGAAGAAAATTTCAATGACATAATAGTCCATATGTTAGTAAAGTTAATGAATC
Organism: Persicaria maculosa; assembly: GCA_963922045.1. Classification (NCBI taxonomy): domain Eukaryota; kingdom Viridiplantae; phylum Streptophyta; class Magnoliopsida; order Caryophyllales; family Polygonaceae; genus Persicaria; species Persicaria maculosa. The sequence goes on along the minus strand of OY998251.1, from coordinate 68,464,304 downwards.
ATATCTCACTTTCAATTGATGGACCAGTTGTATGTGCATTATCAAGAAAAGGCAAAAAAATACTACGTGAAGTACTTTCTATAATGATTCTTCTTTTATATTGAATAATTTTGAACAAAAGATAAATTATTCAATATTCAATATAAGATCAAGAAGAAAATCAAACATAAATGATGTCATCTATAATCAATGTGTGGGTTTCATATCATATTTTATGGATAGGTTTGATGATCATTGACCAAACCACATTCAAGAGATGGAGCAATCATCATAACTAAAATGATTAAACCAAAAGCACTGAATCTCAGACAACCAAACAGAGAAAAGAGCAAATAATTACAACATATGATTAGGTCACAATTAAATAGTATTGACTCCTTAAGTTTCAAAGAGAAACATAGCAACGTATAAGTTCCTTCTTTTTAATGTAAACTGTGCTTAATTTGCTAATGGTGAAATGTACTCTAACCACAATACAAGTGTAAAGAACTCATTATATTGGATATTCCATGGATCGCATTGCTATTAAAACCGGCTTCAAAGAAAAGACAGTGACGTGCTTCAACAAGATCATAAAGTATATCTAACATAAAATTCATCATCAATTTGTGAATCATTCGTCTATCTGCCTTCGATCATTCTAGTACACCTTTCATCAGATTAATATATAACCCCAATCTCTCCAGCATCCCACATGTGCTCAAAATGCTAGTAGTCCCTTTTGAGCAGCTTCAGTAATTAGTCACTTTTGTTCATCTAGATGAGAATTTGGAGGTAATAAGAAAAACAATGTTTATGTTAAATGCAAAACTAACCAGCTAAACTTACACAATCAATTCTGATAAGCAAGTAAACACAAAAGCATCATTCAAAATAATCTTACAATAGGATCTGATTTCATAAAACTAGAAATTTATTTCAAGGAAACTAACACCAAATATCCTTCCAACAGATGTTGTGAAAGAAAAAGAGTCTCCAACAAGACTTACTCTCATAAAATGCATGATCAGATTGCTTCATAAAATAAAGAATGCACATAAAATCAGAGTTATCCTTAAAATATTATTTCTATTGTCCCATTATAGAGGATATTTAATATGTGAACACAAGATGAACCAACATATCTAACCACCCGGGAAAATTCCCATAGGAAGGAGAAAGGCAAACATATTGAATGATTTCAACCATATAGATAAATTTCTTATCAATGAAGCAAATATTTGGCCCCTCAAAGAAATTCCATTCCAGAAACCGATGTTGCAATGCTCCATGAGTAAGGGTGGGTAATGTAACTTTAAAGAAAGGTGAGATGTGCTTATTAGTAGTTAAAATGTTATATATATCAACAAGAGTTTCTCCTTTATGGGTTTTAAGTGAGAACTGGGACATGAAGAAGCTTGGTCGAGTCGCAAGCAGGGGCAGATCTATATGTATTAATGGGGATGCTCAAGCATCCAAAAAAAATTAGTGTTAAACTTAAAAAAAAAATTTCCCTCAAGCATCCCAAGTCCCAACTCAGAAAACAAATTACCTTCAAGCATTCCCGGGATGATGAAAATTTTACCTTCAAGCATCCCCATCATGAGGGTCTAGGATCCACCCTGGTCACAAGGAAATGTCAATTAACTTGATTGGTATGTGCTAGTTACTTGAAGACTGGGCCCTCAGAGATGTTTTGCATTATAACTATATATAAAGCAAAAGTTCTCTCCCAATGTCAATATCAATCTTCTTTATTGATAATGGGGCATGTCTTTTCTTCACTAATGGACAACATAGGAAGCATAGTGAAGAGGCTCTTAATTCAAATCAGTATTGAGGGTGTCTCTTGTTAAAGCACACACAAAATCCATCAAAAAAATCAGAATAGGAAGGAGCTGTACAACAATACAGCACATACAAAAACACTTTTAAGGAATTTCGAGCGTTTAGTGACCTTTAGTCTTTCCCACCAAGAAGAGAAGGGTACATTTGACAAGCAACTATAAGAGCTTACAAGAGAAAAGCCCCAATTTTTCATTAGCTTTATTTTTCCACAAGGTTGGAGTCAGTCTACCAAACTTAATAAGTTTAAATTAAGAGCATGACATTCTGTGTCAAAAGGTAGGGAAGGATGTTTAAATTAAGAGCATGATGTTATATGATAATTGATAGGGAAGGATGATAAAGCTCAGAAGTTAGAATTGGGAAGCACTAAAGCGTGCACACACAAGTGCACACAAAGACACAGACTTTAGGAAACCCTAGGATCCCAAAGGCTTTCCCAGAACGCAATTTCACTAAGTAGTAAGTACCAGCAGACGTGGAAATCTCTCTGGAGAAACTCTCAAGCCAAAGTCTTTACAAATAGTTGATATTTCATGGATCTCTAATGCATAGGGCTAGTCCTTTGTTTATATTTGATTTCATAAACTGCCTCGCCAACATGTGACTTTAACAGAACCAATCTCACAGCCTAGCCTTCCAAATCTAGATACTCTTGGTTTTTCCAGCCACTTCACTTGATTCTTCCTGCCCTTCTAAACCTTGTGTGTACTAAATGATTCCTCCAATTTCAAAAATGAAATATATAAACTGTCAAGGATATCACTCTGAGCCACTTTAAGCAAATTTATTTAGAGATTTATTGATGAAAAATCTTCAGAGATTATTCCTCTGTAGTCCAGATGTCAAGTACGAGTACAAATCTATTTAACTGCCATGAATTTGCAGTCCCTTTATCCTAGAACTTGGTAAACTGTGCTTTGGTCTTCCATTCAACACGATCTTACCCCGGCCGTCAGTATATCATTAGGATAAGTATCTAGAGCACTCTCACACATAAGTTCCATGCTTATCATTTACACAGCTAAGGCTGCTCTCAGTGGCGGACCCAGGATTTTCGTTAGGGAGGGGCTGAACACTATAAGGAACAATAATATTTCTGAATAGGTTTTCGTAGTCCCATATCACTAATATTAATGCCCCATTGTTTCTCCAATCGAGCTTTTTTTTTTTTCACTACTTACATTATCTCTACTCTACGAATACTAATAGCATCTCCACTTCCAACCGGTTCAACATTTCGAGATGGATTTTACTTATGATTGATTGCAGAAATATCCAATAATAGGAATAGAGGACTTAGAGCGAATAATAAATTTGTTGATCCATATTATATATTCCTATAAAACTAGCCAATTCACATAAGTTCCATGCTTATCATTTACACAGCTAAGGCTGGTCTCTTATCTCACATTCTCAGATAAAATACTTCCACAACCCCGTAAAGATAACTAGTGGTGTCAAGCTCTTCCAAGGATCTACTGTCTTCACATGATTCTTGAAGGAAAATGTATTCGCTCTAAATTTTCTGATTCAAAATAGTTCATATTCCTGTTTTAGTGAATCGCCTATAAAACCTGCACCTATATGCAATAAAGTAATCCCAGCAGTCTTCCATCTCGATTCTCCTTCTGTATCCAGAAACGAATTTCGACTACTAAGGTGCTAACAGTCAGAGAAAACTAGTCTAAGGAATGTACCAAGAACAACAACAGGTGGAAATGGAAGTGTGCTACATTAAAAAAAAAAATTACATATGCTGGTTGTAAAACTACGCTAGAACTAAAGGTTGCCTAGAGTATTAAGGCAATTGAATTAGTGTAGCAAAAATGGATCTTATAGTTAATCCAACGTTTTTGGCACGATGTTGGAAACTGAAACAGGTAATCTAGGAGAATAAGAATAGACTACAAGATAAAGTAGCTATACATCTTTATTTGAGCATGTGTACCACAGGACAAATGAACCACATTTTGCCATTTCCTTCAAAGCTCAACCTAAACCGAAGAGCATCTCAGTATCTCATTGTGGTAATCTCACTCTATACACAAAACTTGTGCTGTGCTGTGCACAAACATGGTGCATCGATCATATTCAGTAACAGTATTCATCCATTATCAACAAGAAGTCAAGAACGTCTTTGAGTTAAAGTGCAATTCTGAAAGGTGTCAAACCTCCCACTACACTGAAGAACCTCGCTTGTTAAAACTTATTTTGGAACAACTCGGAATAACCCTAGAAATCCTAAAATTCTGATACAGACGGAGAATGTTCAGAAACAGGATTGAGAAAGACGGAACAAATTAACAGCAAAAGGCGTACAGCAAAGTTGCAATAGAAATCCATACTCCAACAACGACCCGATCAACATTCAGTAAACAGCCATGAGGTATACAACAGAGAGAGAAAGGAGTAGGAAGTGAGACAAACCGAATTTCATGTTAGATATAGCGAAAAGGTTGATCGATCGAACGCAGCTCGGCCGAATCAACGCCGGAGATGGTGGTGGTAGGGGCGGCGGATTGACAGTGAGGATGAAGGGGTGAATCGGAAAGACGACAGTGGAGAGGAAGATTGGGATTTGGGAATTGGGGAAGATTTTGAGTCTCGAAGAAAGTATGGGTGGGACGCGGTGCGCCGCGAGCGCCGAGCAGTAACAGACTTCGATATTTTGTGATGATGGGAGGGAGTGTGTGGGCCATCGCTGGATTCGTTGCTTCTTTCCCTCTCTTACCCCAAATTTAACATAGGGCTTTTTTTTTTCTTTTTTGAAACAGAAAGATTTTGACGCATTAGACATCTTTCTGATGAAACTAGGGCTGGCAAATGGTACGGAAATTACCATACCAACCACGTACCAACCACAAACCGATTATGTTGGTAACCACACTTGTGGTAACCATCGTGGTGGTAACCACGTGAAGGTGGTATGGTAATGGTAATGAATTCTGAATACCATGGTTACCATGGTTACCGAGTATACATATTAATTTTTTTATTTAATGTTTTATTGTTATTATCTTTGAATTTTTAAGTTTTTAATTTATATTTTGTGTTTTGATTTTGACTTAAAATGTCCCTTTCTACTTTTTCTACTAGAAAGAGTCGGACCATTTTGAATGTCTGAAAACTTTGAACTTATTTTGTTTGAAATTGCAGGAACATTTTGAATGTTTGAACAGTTGAACTTGGTTTGTTTCTTCGAAACTTTAAACTTGGTTAGTTTGAATTGATTTGTACTTTAGGTTGTGAACTTGATTTATTTGAACTTTTAACAAATGGTAACTATATTATTTTTTATAACCATATTTTTTCATTCGATAACATTGATGACGATCGGAAGGTAGCCAAGGGGTTTCAAAAGAATATAAATAGAATTACAACTTGGTAACCATGGTAATGTACCGATGGTAACCACAAGTCGTGGTTACCACATATGCGGTAACCACGGCTTGTGGTTGGTACGTGGTATGAAAATTTTTGTACCACCAGTTTGTGGTTGGTACGTGGTAATCACCATTTTTTGGTGGTTACCGTACCATGCCAACCCTAGATGAAACCATTATAAATTCAGATTTTTCACGTGGTAATCCTGAGATTTTGCGTAATTCGCGTGGTAAATAAGAGTTTCAGATATTTCGTATGGTAACCCTGGGGTTTCGACATTTTTTGCCTCGTGCCCAAAACTTGTATTTTGGTTGAAAAATATTAGTTTCGACTTTAAAAGGGCTATGTTATGTAATATTGGAAAAATATTGGGGTTTTTTTAAGAAATAAAGAACACTTTCTTCTAAACTGGTCATCGACAATTCTACTAACAGGAAAAGGGCGAACAGAGGTGAAGAAGAAGGTGCGGCTGCCGGCCGCGACGGAGGCGTCGACGGAGGTGGCGACAGCGACGGCGACGGATCCGGCTCTGGACATGGCGGTGGCGGATGACGGCACTTCGAAACTGGCGAAGGTGGTTTCACTTCTTAAGATGTGAGTTTTGCAAACGTCGATTAGCTCTAATTTCGTGCCAAAATTTCTCTTTTATGTGTTCAAATCGATTAAGATTAATCACTAGGTATGAAATCGGAGCCAATTGTTGCTTGAATGTTTCGAATTTGAAAATTTAGAGTTTAGGGTTCCGAAAATTTGGGGGTTTATTGGGTTCCGATTTAGAATGGTCTGATGCGAAAATTTGGGGGTTTATTGGGTTCAATGTGGATTTCTTTAAGCAATTTAATGTTGTTTTAAACGTTCTTTACAATTTGGATGCAAGGCATCATATGAATCATCTTTGCTTGGTAGCTGATGTAGCCTTGATTGAAATACTGGATTCCTTGGTCAAGTGATAGTCTTATTATGTATTTTGATGAGAAGAGTCTTTGTTCTTCTTTTGGCATTGAGTTTGCCACTTATAAATGGACAGATTTTAGTGACAGTTGCAAGTGCTGGATTGTAATTAGTGTAGCTTTAAACTGCGGAATGAGTGGCATTTAACTTATTATTATGCTGTAAAATCTTGTTTTTCTACTATGAACTGATTGGATATCTTTTGCCTAGTAACCTATCTGCAAAATGCAAGTGCATATATTGAAGACCTGAAGTACTTAGGGTGTGTTTGGTAACGATATCTAGATATCAAGATATCGATACCGGTATCGATATCAAGATATCGATATCGGGTGATATCTTTGATATCTTGATATCAAGATATCGGTATCGGTATCAAGATATCGATATCGATATCTTGATACCTCCCAAAAAATGAGTATATCAAAATAGGCCAAATTTGATATCTAGATATCAACTGATATCGATATCTGACTCTTACCAAACACAGATATCAGATATCACTTGATATCAAGTGATATATTATGCATACCAAACACTAGATATCGATATCAGTTAAAATGATATCGATATCTAGCCCTACCAAACACTAGATATCAGATATCGGGGATATCCTGATATCTGATATCTAGATATCATTACCAAACACACCCTTATATGCTAATACTGATTTAATAGAGGATAATAAGTGTTTGTTAGTTAAGAAAATAATTGAAGGCCATGGTTCATGGAATCATATTCTTGGCTGACCTTTTGTATGTTTCTCATCTATGGATGGAAAGATGGTAAACACCTGAGATTGTTATTATTTAACATCTTAAAGGTATCTATTTTGTGACATGCGGTCTTCCTGCTAGGACTTATTTTCATAAATTTTATTTTCATAAATTTCCAGTTTGTAATGGTTTCTGTAATGAATCTACATGACCATGTAATTGAAGTGCTACTACACATACACAACTACTAATTAACGCAATATACGTGCTGAACAACAAACAGTTTTGAAGTAGAGTGTTGAATCTGCTGATGTTAGTGAAATTTCTTGTTTCTAAGATCACATAAAAATCTGTCTATCAATGTAAGAGATGTGTTTTTGCACATTGATGTGTTTGTAAGATCACATTGATCTGTGGTGTAACATTCCTATATGCTTTTATAAGTAGCCTATTAGCTCAATTGGTAGAGCGGTGTGTTTGTGCACATTGATGTGGGTTTGACTCCCACGTAGGCTAATATGTTCTATTAAAAATATGATATATTTACCATCCTACTCTATACAAGAGTTTGAGCAATGTCTGGTAATATCACCCTGCTGTTAAACACTAATTGAGATTGGATGACTATTGGAAAGTAAATGTCTTTTTAGATCAGTTACTTTTAAATAAGATATTAACCTATGTGGGAATCGAACCCACATCTTTATGTGCAACACACATCGCTCTATCGATTGAGCTAATAGGCTACATACTTGGAAAATATCAAAATTTGGATCAATTTCCATCAAGATTTCCATCACTCGTTTTTAGGTGATAGTAGGCAGCATAGAGCTTACATCTCAGTGAACGTATAACAAATTATGGATTAATGGATTATGGCTCATAAAAGTAACAATAAGTGAACAACTTCAATCCAATAAACCAATCTCAATATCCTAATATAATATCTTCACTGCACAAAACCAAGATTGCGACTAAGATAATGTAGAACAAATCTCTACAGGAAAAAAAAGAATCAAATCCCTCAGATTCAGTGCATGCTACAAAACTTTTTTAAAAACTCAATACCTGGATCAGAATTCAAGGCTGGAAATATTAATTTGGAAATTATGTGACAACTGCACATCTAAGATGCATAGTAACCATGTCAAGGGAAATTATAAGCATCATAGAATTCAAGTAGTTCATGAGCAGATTCACATGTATGAGTTGTCACATGACTCACATCTAAGATGCATAGTAACCATGTCAAAGGAAATCATAAGCATCATAGAATATATTCAAGTAGTTCATGAGCAGATTCACATGTATGAGCAAGGATGTCCAAATTAATCTCAACTAACCCCCACCATTTGATCATGACAGCAATGTAGAATGTAGAATTCATATGATTTTTTAGACGTGGATAAATAACGCATTTCTTGTTCTGTCATCTAATTTGAAATGTATTAACAATCTGTCATCTAAAATTTTCTGTATCAATCACAATCTGTCATCTCAATTACAATATGCATATATGTAATCTATAACAAGCTGTAATATGTATCATTTACAAGCTGAAAGACAGTAATCTCAAAAATAAAGATTTCACACAAAAATGGCACACCCTTTACCCTACATTGATGGATCAATCAAACATTTCAGATAAACCAAAACCAATACCAAAAATTTCGTACATTTCGGATACACCAAAACCAAAAAACCTTAAACAAACATTTCACACACTCATTACCATACATTGATAGATAATTCGAAATTCAAAGCTTAAAATTCATAATTCGAAGCTTAAACAAACAACAACCAAAAAACCCCCAAATTTTTCGGACTCAAACCCTAAAAATCATAATTCGAAATTCGAAGCTTTAAACCATAATTTGAGCTCAATATCACATCCTAATCACTAATCCCACTCAATAACGAATAAATTGACGATAGTACATGGAAATTTCGGTTTTGCTATTTAAAAATTTCGAAATCTGAAAACCAACCTTTAATCACAGCAGCCGCTCGGAACCGACTTCGCCACCAATGCCAGCCACGGCCCGCACCGCCGCCACCCCTTTATAAACCGTCGTCGCCCCCCTCCGCCACTCTAGAGTCACCAGTTGCCGCCGGCCTGCCTCGGCACTTCGTCTCCTCCGTCTGCGATACTCTTCTTCTCGATACTCTCCTCTCGCTAAGATAGAAGGGGAGAAAGTGAGTATTTTTGAAAAATCTCCCACAATTTTTATTAATATTACATAATTTACCCGCCCATAACTTTAAAATCACGATTATTGGACAAAGTAAAACTTCTGGGCGCGAGGCAAAAAATTTCGAAACCCTAGGGTTACCAGGCGAAATATCTGAAACTCTTGTTTACCACGCGAATTACGCGAAACATCAGGGTTACCTCGCGAAATTTCCGTTATAAATTTTTGAAACAGAAAGTCGAAAAGTTTAGCACTGGACAAACCATTATAAATGAGAACTAGTACGATCCCCGCGCCATGGCGCAATTTTTTTATAAATAATATTTAGATATAGATAAATCATAGACATTAGATTTAATTCAATATTTTTACTTAAACCCATTGATTAGTAAATGTGTTAAAAATAATAGAAAAAATACACTTGGGTTAAAGAGATAAAGAGAAAAATAAATAATAAATAGTGAAAGATAAAAGTTTTGAATTAATCCCATTGGTTAAAAAATGTAACATCAAATAATATTGGGTAATTAATATTAGAATATTTTTCAAAAAAAAATATAAGATTAGAAAATATAGTTATCATAATAAAATGATATTATGTAAATAATATTTTCACAAATAACTTTGAACATGGAGAGAACATGTGACATAAATTAATATAGTATATAGATATAGATAGTTAGTAAATGAATTTGAGTTAAGCCCAATAGTTATATTAGATTGAATTCAATGTTTTTAATTAAGCCCAATAGTTAGTAATATTAAAGAAAAAAAAAGAGAATTAAAAGAAAAAGAAGAAAAAAGGAGAATTAAAAAAAAAGAGGATTAAAGAGAAAAAAGAAAATTATAATTGGTCAAAACCCCTAAAACCTCTCTAATGTTGACATATTAGCATAAACTCTTCTAAATTAAGAGTTTATATAGATATAGTTAGTAATATTAAAGAAAAAAAAGAATTAAAAGAAAAAGAAGAAAAAAGGAGATTTAAAAAATAGGATTAAAGAGAAAAAAGAAAATTATAATTGGTCAAAACCCCTAAAATCTCTCTAATGTTGACACATCAGCATAAACTCTTCTAAATTAAGAGTTTATATAGATATAGATAGTTGGTAAAATTAAAGAAAAAAAAAAGAGAATTAAAAGAAAAAGAAGAAAAAAGGAGAATTAAAAAAAAACATTAATGAGAAAAAAGAAAATTATAATTGGTCAAAACCCCTAAAATCTCTCCAATGTTGACACATCAGCATAAACTCTTCTAAATTAAGAGTTTATATAGATATAGATTATATAGATAGTTAGTAAGATTAAAGAAAAAAAAAGAGAATTAAAAGAAAAAGAAGAAAAAAAGAGAATTAAAAAAAAGGATTAAAGAGAAAAAAGAAAATTATAATTGGTCAAAACCCCTAAAATCTCTCTAATGTTGACACATCAGCATAAACTCTTCTAAATTAAGAGTTTATATAGATAGTTAGTAATATTAAAGAAAAAAAAGAGAATTAAAAGAAAAAGAAGAAAAAAGGAGAATTAAAAAAAAAGAGGATTAAAGAGAAAAAAGAAAATTATAATTGGTCAAAACCCCTAAAACCTCTCTAATGTTGACATATCAGCATAAACTCTTCTAAATTAAGAGTTTATATAGATATAGTTAGTAATATTAAAGAAAAAAAAGAATTAAAAGAAAAAAGAAGAAAAAAGGAGAATTAAAAAATAGGATTAAAGAGAAAAAAGAAAATTATAATTGGTCAAAACCCCTAAAATCTCTCTAATGTTGACACATCAGCATAAACTCTTCTAAATTAAGAGTTTATATAGATATAGATAGTTGGTAAAATTAAAGAAAAAAAAGAGAGAATTAAAAGAAAAAGAAGAAAAAAGGAGAATTAAAAAAAAGATTAAAGAGAAAAAAGAAAATTATAATTGGTCAAAACCCCTAAAATCTCTCCAATGTTGACGCATCAGCATAAACTCTTCTAAATTAAGAGTTTATATAGATATAGATTATATAGATAGTTAGTAAGATTAAAGAAAAAAAAAGAGAATTAAAAGAAAAAGAAGAAAAAAAGAGAATTAAAAAAAAGGATTAAAGAGAAAAAAGAAAATTATAATTGGTCAAAACCCCTAAAATCTCTCTAATGTTGATACATCAGCATAAACTCTTCTAAATTAAGAGTTTATATAGATATAGATATATAGATAGATGCTGGCAAAACAAAATATAAAATAATACTACATCGAAAAAAAAAAAAAACTAGAGAGCGAAAAACAACTCTGGCATAGGAAAACGATGTTGGAACCGGGACAATGTGAACCTTCTCTTATGACAGTTGGTAGAGGCAACGAAGGATAACCCTGGAAAACAAAGTGAACACTTCATATTTGGACTCAACTATCAATGAGCCTTTAAATCTCGATCACGTCCACGACCTTTCGCACAAACAAAATTCAATATGGGACTTGTTTCTTCCATTTTTTCCCTCTTGCATTTTTAAAATTTTAAATAATAATTAATTTTTAGTCAAATATTCGCTCCGTCAAGAAAAACATGTCGTTTTAGGTATTTTTGTGTTCACTTTTCAAAATTACCCTTGTAATGATTAGAGATTTGTTAGTTGTAGTTTTCAATAAAGTGAAAAAGTAAAGTACTCCCTCCGTCTCATATTAAATGTCGTTTGTCTTTTTCTGCACGCTTTTTAAGAAGCGAAAAACTCTATAAAATATTAATTTTTTAAGTAGTTTTTTTTAATATTGTTATACTAATTACTAATAAATATCAAATTAATTAAAAAAATAATATTTAATAGAGTTTTCCGCTTCTTAAAAAGCGTGTCGAAAAGCAAAATGACATTTATTTTGAGACGGAGGGAGTAATAATTATGGGTATAAGTGTATTTTTGTTTGCTTTTATTTGCTTTCTTAAAAAAATGTGCAAATGTCTAAAACGACATATTTTAATTATCGAAGGGAGTATAATATATTATTGTTATAAAATATTAATAAAATACTCTAAACCTATATTTATATAATAAAATAAATAAATTCAATTATATGTATCTATATAGACGTGGCCACGGGTCCGACTCGGCGAGTCGACAAGTTCAACCCACTGGGTCAAGGGTCGTCAGGGGGAGGCGACCCGAACCTTAACCCGGGAGTCCCACATGTCTACAGGTTCGAGTTACCCGGTGGGTCGAAGGGTCAACCCGTCGAACCAGTACGCGTGGCAAAAAGGGTTGGACTTTCCATGTTGGGTCCAGGTTGGACGGGTTGGGTCACATTTTGTTTTTAAAAAAGTCCTATTTTCGGAAAAATAACAATTTCATTTATCTATTTGTTGTAAATTCGGAAAATGAATAAACACTTGGGTTAAATTGACTTGGGGAAAAAAAGCGTAGATAAAGGGCTTGAATCGATCTCCCATTTGCACACGTATCCTCCCGGGAAAGAGGAATCAAAGCCTACTTAGTACTTTTACCTGTATTCTGAACCCCGCTTACCTACGCATCGGACCCTCCATCAATAACCCCGCCATCCATGGAGCTCCCAACCGACTCCGACTCGAATCCATCGTCGGCCTCGGCCTCGGTGACAAGATGTTCTTCTGAATTCTCATCATGTCAGCCTTCTTCCAATCGGCGAGGCAAACATAGGCTTCGGGGTTCTCGGGGAGCAATCTTGATCTCTTCTTCGTTAGAAATTGACCTCCTCAGCTGAATAATTAATGCTCGACGCTCGACTGCGACTATGAAGCAAGGAGCTTCAAGTATTTATCGGCCTACAGAGTTGGAAATCTTTGTCTTTCGACCCGACTCCACCATTCTAAAATATCGACTTCCTTTTGTCCATTAGTTTCAATTCATGTTCAGTAGACACTTCCGTATTTACCTATCGCCAAGAGAACAACATCGCCTTTGTATTGGTTTGTGTCAATGACTTGTTAGTCATAACATTTAACCCTGCGCTTTATGTCTTCATTATCCAAGAAGTTCCCTTTTCATGATCAAGGTCCTACGAATTACTTCTTAGGTGTTGAAATCGCTCGTGATACATCAAGCTTCTATCTCTCACGGACTAGACATCCTTGACATCTTATAGAACACCAGAATGCTGAATTCAAGTCTCATTGCCTCACCGGTTTTAGCTACTTTCGATACAGCAACTCCGTCACCTACCTTTGAGGACGCTTACAAATTTCACAGTGTTGTGGGAAGCTTTACAATATATAAGCTTCAAAAGACTTGATATAGCCTTCTTCGTCAACAAGGTCTCTCAATTCATGCACAAACTGTGTGTCTCTCATTGGCAAGTTGTGAAGTGAATATTACAGTATCTTAATCACACTCGCGATCTAAAATTTCACATATCCTCCAAGGTGCAGCATAACTTATCGGCCTTCTCGGATGCCGATTGGGTGAGTGATCACCTTGATAGACGATCAACAGGAGCTTACTGCATTTACCATGGCAGTAACTTAGTTTCATGGAGTTCCAAGAAGCAGAACATTGTATCTCATTCATCAACAAAAGTCGAATACAGTGCCCTTGCAATTGCTACATGTGAAGTACTCTGGCTTCAAACGCTGTTGGTTTTGATTGGTATATGTCTTCCCGCATCTCCCATCATTTGGTGTTACAATTTGGGAGCTACTTATTTGGCTGTCAATCCAATACTTCGTCACCATATGAAATACGTCTCTAGATTATGACTTCGTCAGAGAACGAGTTGCAAGCAGGTTACTCAGGGTAGCATTTATATCATCCAAAGATCAGGTAACTGATCTACTCATCAAGGCTCAATCTACAAGCTTGTTCAATCGAAATCGCTCCCATCTGCGCCTTAGACAACTCGCATCGACGGGGAGTACCAAGGCACACCAATCAAATGAACTCCAATCCAAACCACTTACATCTATCAACAAGCCCAATGAAGAGCCCACTCAAAGCAAGAGCCAGAAGACAAAATAGTTACTACACAACTCAACAATAAGAAGACTCTCGATTATGTAATCTTCTATATAAATATTCATTCTTGTATTCACCATGGAAATAGGCAATGAAATAGTACAATCTTCTACAACACAAAATGCTCATGAATCCACCTTCTTTAGCAACTAGTATTATGACACGCGCGTTCTTGCGCGATTGGTTAATAAATTATATTATGCATGTGTATTTTTTTTTGTTAATTATAAATAATTCGCCTATATTTCCTTTTCTGGTGCAATTTGCCTAAGGTTTTTTTTACATGTCAATTAATGATGATCCAATGTATTGAAGTCATGTTACATAATGACTCATCTATCTTATTCACGTGTCATCCTATGTGTTCAACTTATATCTTAAGTGTTTACAAAATCTACCATTTTTCCATGAGTTATTTTATGAATATTGTACTTTAAATTATTTTACCGTTAGTCATTAAGAATGATTATTTTATTTCATTACATCTAATGATAAGTTTCTTTATTAATTAATTATCTATTAAACAATAAAACCTTATCATCAAAATATTTATATCTTATATATTAAGTCGTTACGAAGCCTATAATTTTTATGACTAGTTGAAAATTTTTATTATAAAATTTCAAATAAACTATTTTAATCTTCACATAAAATTTAATAAAAAATAATTTTAACATACTTAGTATAATAAAATATCATTTATTATTAATATTTTTTTATACTTAGGTTAAAGCCATGTATTGGTGGTTTGCGTAATTTTTCCATTGTAGATCGATCCATGTTATTTTATATATATATATATATATATATATATATAGTATGGATCAAATGTTAACGAGTCTTACGGTGTTAAATGTTAATAAATCTGAAGCGTTGATTAAGTGAAATAGAAGGCTGAGATTATTTGATTATTTGGATTAATTAATAATTAAAAGTTAAAGAAATACAATCTCACGTTAAAAACAAACGCGTGTAATTCAAACCTAACCCTATCCTATAATTGCTTCCATAGAGGGAATCGAGAGAAAGAGAAGGGCGAATGGACGAAGGGCGATAGGGCGTGGAAGAGGCGGAGTTTGTGGTTGTTGGTGGCCGGAGGCAGCGATCAGCGGTCGGAGGCGAGATCTCAGTCTGGCGAGGATGACTTCTTCAATGGAGGGGCTTCTTTAATGGAGGAGGGAAGATGGCGGCATATCCATCATTCCATCCTTAATCCAGTGAATAAACTTGAGGGCTTCCCCCTCAATTGACGGTTAGAACTCAAATTCATCAAGTCTACGATTAATTTTTGGCTTTTCCTTCAATTGCTCAGGGGTGCAACAAAAGAGAAGGCGTTGGAATCCATTATCGAAGCCCTCAGCAGTAGCTTGCAATACGAGTTGGTGGAGAACATGGTAGATCTAGATTTAATTAGTTTATTTTCACTAATTTTGGCATGAATCGGCCTATTTAACATTCGTTTGGACGAAATTATTTAACATTCGATTTAGTTGATTTTCACTAATTCTGCCAATTCATTTTATCGACTATTCGGCAAGTTTAGAGGTACTATTCATTGATAATAAAGAATTATTCATAGGTATGTGTTTAATTAGATGTGGGAAATCAATAATTATATTTACGTACTCTTTCAACCTAGCGAATAATTATTATCAACGTAGTGAATAATTACTATCCGCCTAGCGAATAGTTGCAAAATTGACCAACCCTTTTGCTATTATCTAAATGATAACTCCTCTATACAGACGAATAATGACGATCAACTTAGCGAATAATTACTATTAACCTAGCGAATAGTTGTAAAATTGACCAATTCTTTTGCTATTATCGAAACGATAACTCCTCTTTACACATGAATAATAACTATAAGTTAGCGAATAATTACCCCTCTTTACAGACGATAATAAGGAATTATTCATATGTATGTGGATAATTAGATGCGGTAAATCAAGAATTACATTTATATATATTTTCAACCTAGCGAATACTTACTATAAACTTAGCGAATAATTACTATTAATCTAGTGAATAGTTGCTAAATTAAACAACTCTTTTGCAATTATCTAAACGATAACTCTTCTTTACACACGAATAATAACGATAAGTTAGTGAATGGTTAATATCATCTTATCGAATAGTTCAAACTGTGCGCCACACAAAAAAACAATGTTACCCCATCAAAAAAAGCGTTACGCAGTTACGCAAAAAAAAAAAGATTGAGTAACACACGCACGTAAGTTAGCAAGTGGGCAAGGAAAGAGGTGGGTCCCATTAATTTTTAATTAAAGAAAAAGCAGAAATTGCCAAATAATCTCAACCACTCGTTTCATTCAATCAATGGCCCAGATTTGTTAACACTTAACACCGTAAGGGATGTTAACACAGGACCCAACCTCTCTATATATATATATATAAAATTAATTTACCCTTTCTTATATAATTTAATCTAACCTTTCTTATATAAATTAATATAACCTTTTAAGATTATGTAGATTTTTTTAGGTAAAATGTTTATAAAATAACTTACGGTAAAATGATAGGTTTTGTAAACACTTAAGATATAAAAATTAATTAAAACAATCCTGCGCACCCTTACCATTGAGCCAACACGTAATTAAAGGTCCTCGGTTCAACCAGAAATGACTTGCGGGTAGTACCCAAAGGTCCCTAGTTCGAACTCCGGATGACCGCTCTTTATTTACCAAATTAAAGATATAAAAATTAATTGGAACAGCTCATATTGATAAGTTTAATAATTTAAATGATAGAATTTATAACCACTTAAGATATAAAAATTAATTAGGGTAGACACATAAGATGACAAGTGGATAAAATAGATAGAGTCATTGTTCAACATGGCTTAAATATATTAGATCATCATTAACTGATGTGTCAAAAAACTCGGATCAGATTGCATGTGAGAATGACACATGAGCAAATTCGACTAAAACCTGTCATATAGGAATTCATGTGTGTGTTTTAGTATTATATAATGATTGATATTGATGATGTTATTTGCGTCATATAAAAAATAGTGATAAGCTTTCAATTAATCTGGACTTTTCGGCGAACCATTGGTTAAAATAAGTTTTCTTTGATGGACTTAACACCCAATCAATATCAATATATATATATATATATATATATATATATATATATATATATATATATATATATATATATATATATATATATATATATATATATATTATATATATATAAAATGGGTGATGATATCTTCACCGCTAATCTTCTATATACATATACTAAAACCGATGCATTGAAGTCTGCGTGGCGGTATGTGAGTGAATCTGCCTACTTGGCGGCGCGTGAGTGCGTCTCGCAAAACTTTCTCCCTTCAAAAAGGAAAGCTAATAAAAATAATAAGATAGTTCTAATCTATATAATTAAAAATAATTATTTTATTTTACCATTAATTCATATAATTGAATAGATGAAATATATTATACAAGAGTAAATATTATATAAGGAAATAATTATATCAATGTAATTAAACACAATAATAGTAATAAATTTGGCATATATAGATATACAAATTGCCATATAAGTGTATCTTCATCTGGATTATAAATAATCTTTCCAATGAACGGTATATATATAAATTTGGCATATCGACGGTTTATATATCGATTATTTAGTGTGGAAAGAATTATTTATATCAAAATTAATTATTTCATAGTTATTTTTATTTATATCTATATTATTTTTTAGGAGAATGAGTTATTTAGATCTAGATTAATTTTAATCTTATATTTCCACTTATTAGTTTAATTATCATAATGTAATTCATATTTATTTATTTATTTATTTTTATATTTATAATAGGATTTTTTTTATAGATAATAAGTGAAGTTTTATAATATTGTGTTAATATATTCCCGTGCAGGGAACGGGGTATACACTAGTTTTTACTATTTTCACCGCTAATCACCGCATAGGTATGCGGTGGGTTTAATGACAGTCAACGATCCCACCGCAATACTTTAAGGTGGGTCGAGAAGTATACATGTCAAAACCGTCGCCATAACAGTCCAAAACCGTCACTATAACCCACCGCATATGTATACGATGGGTTTAAACCGTTGCCATACAGCCAAAAAACCGTCGCCATAACGGTCCAAAACCGTCGCCATAACCCACCGCATACCTATGCGGTGGGTTATGACGACGGTTTTGGATAACTTCTACAAACCCTTTCCAATTGTCAAAAACCCGCCGCATGTATACGGTCGTCATAACCCACCGCATAGGTATGCGATGGGTTCGTATACGGTTAACGGACCCATCGCATGTATATGCGGTGGGTCTGGAAAAAAGTGGATTAAGACCACCGCATACCTATGCGGTGATTAGCGGTGGAAATAGTAAAAATTAGTGGTGTAGATATCGTGTCCTATATAAAATACTAAAATAGAGACGTGGAAATCCTATGTGGCGGGTTCTGGTGTGATTCGCTTACGTGTCGTACTTTGGTGCAATCTGACCCAGGTCTTTGACATGTCAATAAATGATGATCTAATATATTTAAGCCATGTCAGACGATTACATCATCTATTTATACACGTGTCATCCTATGTGTCTATTTTGATTGAAGATTAAATTAAAATTTTAATATAAATGTGAGAAAATTTGCCCAACAGGCCTTTTTTTTTTGCCTCTATTGAATAATTGTCCCCCACCCTTGTGAAATTAGAGATATGTCCATTCCCCAAAACAGTGCCCCCCTACCACATAAACGGATCTGGAGATACAATCTGAAACTGAACTCCACGTTACTGACGCTTTCTTCTTCCTCCGCTTCCTTATTCCTCATATCAGGATGATCCACTATCGATCTCCAGCTTTGAGATCCCGGCCTCGTCTCCGATCTCGATCTCGATCCCTAGATCCACTATCGATCTCGGATCTCGCCTCGCCTCTAAATCGGCCTTTTCCAGCGTCTATGGAGGTTTGCGTTTGAATCTCCTCTGAATCGGCCTCGCATCTGAATCGACCTTTTCAGCACTTTTCCGGCGTTGATGAACGAAGGCAAGGGAGAGGAACCGCAATTCGCTGTGGGAGAATCAGGGGCAACGACCTCTGCCTAATCGCCGCCATTGCCGCACGACCTCTGGCTAATCTGTCCGACAGCGCTGTTGCAGCGGGCTTCCTCTTAGCCGGTCGACGACGTCTCTGAATCGGCCTCTCGCCCTCTCTCGAAGCCTCCGCTCCCGATCTCAGATCTGAAAATAACTGAAATTGCGGAAATCCTATCTCTCTGTTGAACACCGACCGTCGCTTCGTCGATTCAAGAAAGCCTATCACCATTGCTGATTTCAATTTCAACCGATTCTAATCGCAGTTTCAAATTTTGGATGTTTCAAATTCAGTCGATTCTAATTTCAGCATCGATTGGCCTCTCTTCGTTCCGATCTCGATTGCCGTCGGGATCTGCGGGATGAGTACTGCTGAAATCCGACAGACATCAATTGCTGAAAATGGTTGAAATTGCCGAAAGACTTAAATTATCGTCTCTCTTAGTATATCGTAAGTAATTTGTGATTCTTACAGTAATTCCTTCTAATTCTTTTTGTGTTTCTTCTTGATGCTTCGCTTTATTTTTGGCTTAACAATCTCTGTTTCTATTCAATTTAGAGCTGATTTTGAACTATTCAACATGGTGACAGATTTGGGGATTGCTGAAATATGACACAATTGGCGCAGCCCTTGAATGTTGCCATGGTCTACCTCTTTGTCTTACCACCACCTTCGACACCTTTTCAATTTCTCCTTGGTATTGGTCTACCTATTGCAAGTTCCCTATTTTTTGCTTCTAATCTCCAGCTATAAAAAGAAGAAAATTAAATATATTTTAATGCACAACCAATTTACCATGCACAATATATTTTCATGGAGTGGTGATCCGGGGAAAAAAAAGGAAAAACAATAACTCTGGTTTCAGCAACAATTTCAACATCTAAAAATCGGGGTTTCAGCATCAACAACGTTGCTGAAACCGGGTTTTCAGCATCAAAAACCCTTGTTTCATCAAAATTCGTATGCTGAAATGCTGAAATTAATTCTTATAAAATTGTATGAGGTACTATTTCAACATTTCATCATTTCAACATTTTTTTTAAATGCTGAAATTAATTCTTATTAGTAAAATTCGTTATGTTGAAATTAATTCTTATAAAATTGTATGAGCTACTATATCTTACAAACTTATATTTGATTAGTGTACTGGTGTATTTGCTATGGATACAAATCTATATTGTGTAGTTTCAACACATTCGGTTTCAGCAACTCCGGTATCGAAGTGGTGATCTGGAAAAAAAAAGGGAAAAAAAAGGAAAAAAAATAACTCCAGTTTCAGCAACAATTTCAGCATTTAAAACCGGGGTTTCAACATCAACAACTTTGCTGAAACTGGGTTTTCAGCATCAACAACTCTTGTTTCAGCAACGCGGAAAAAAAACACTGAAACAAGGGTTGCTGAAACCAAATATGCTTAAACAAACGCGGTAAAAAAAACCCACTGAAAACAGGGGTTGCTGAAACCGAATGTGCTGAAACATGGGTTTCAGCAACTCCGTTTCAGCCAGCAACGCGGTAAAAAAAAACCATTGAAACAGGGGTTCGTATGTGTTGAAACCCCTGTTTCAGCAATGCGGTAAAATAAAATAAAACAAAACTGAAACAGTGGTTGCTGAAACCGCATGTGCTGAAACAGGAGTTTCAGCATCAACACATGCGGTTTCAGCAACGCGAAAAAAAAAATTGGAAAAAAAAAACAAAAAAAACGGAAAAAAGGGTTGCTGAAACCGTATGTGCTGAAACATCTGTTTCAGCAATTCTGGAAACGCGAAAAAAAAAACTGTAAAAAAAAAACTGATGAGATGGTAGGGGGCACAGGGGGCACGGGTTGGGGGGGGGGGGGGGCACAAGGGTACAGGAGGCGGTGGACATTTTGCTAATTTGGAAGAGGTGGGAGCCATTTTCCTAATAAAGGCAAAAAATTAGGACATCGAGGTAATCACCCCTATAAATATTCAACTTCATATCTTAGTTATTTACAAAATCTATCATTTTAATATAAATATTTGACTTTATATACTTCATTAGTTACGTACAAAATCTTTAAGAAAGTAAATTGCTTATTAGTTATCAAATTCACTTCTAAGTTGATTAATCTTATGAATTGTAGTATTGCTTATGAATTGTGTTATGAATTGAGATATAAAATTGAATCAAATAATATTTTTATCTTACATTTTTAGTTAAATTATTTTATAATATATTAAAAAACTAAGTATTTATTTAATATAAAGGATATTTGTAACATATATAAATCAAGATATATTTACACATTCATAATTTAATAAGAAGATAAACTAAAATGTTCCTTATATAATAAAATATAATATATAGAAAAACCGAGAAGAACGCGGGTAATAAAACTAGTTTTCTCTTAAAAATTTTCAATGTCTCTTTTTCCACTATCAATTTATAATACTAAAGGAGAAGTCACCTCCTTTAATATAGGTTTATTTGTTAGCCAATTAAATATTTTTCTATATTTAAATAAATTATTATTTATTATAAATCAAATTACTTCTTTAAATAAGTAATTAATTAATTCTTTCCTTTTTCTAAATCTTAACCGATTGATTTTCTTTTTAAATTACTTTTTTCAATATAAACATATAATCTTGTGTAGTTTTGATCCATGGGATAATATCTAAATAACGATTACATCCATTTAATAAATTACTTTGTTATAATTTAATTATATATTTACTTTAATCAATTATTCTCATTTCAATGATAGCAATGAAGATTGTGTGTGTAGTATATATAATATATAGTCAGGTAATAATAAGTCAAGTAATAAATTACTTTATTACATTTATGAATAAAAATAATTAGTTATTTTTAGTTTAGTTGTGAAATATAATAATCTGGGAATTTATAATATATTATTGAATTAATGCAATTATAGTAAAGGAAAATCATTAGTTGAACGGATGTTAATATGAAATTTATTTAAAATTTAAAAGGAATTTAGATAAAGTGATAAGAATACTTGATAATTGTAATTTAACTTATATGAATGTTTTACATATATATATATATAAAATTAATATATAAAAAGCATCCGCACAACTGTGTGGGCACTAATCTAGTTTTTCTATATAGGAAATAATTTTGAAATATCAAACAAACCAATGTTGGGTAAATTGAGAGGTTGCTGAGGCGGCAAACGGATAAACCATCATGATACAAAACAATATAAAGACGAAATAGAAACAAATATGCAATCATAGGCTGACCGCGCCATACAAAAAGTGTGGAGACTAGGCTAACTGAAGACTATCAAATCGAAGATGCAAACGAAGAACCAAACCAAGCGCTACCATGGTAGCATCACTGATCAGCAGTACAACAAGACTCTATCTCTCGTGGGAAGTGAAGACAAACTCCAAAAAAATGTCTCCCATTAATAGAGTCGTCCCGAATTCACTCCCACAACCCCAACCAAATCCAACTCAGGATGCCACACCTTCGACAAATCCGAAGCACACCTACGACGAATCGAAAGCACACCTAGTACCACCAGAAGTATAAACACAAAAAGATCAACTAAGCTACACTGAATAATTTGGACATAGTGGATGATAAATCTATTTTTCCACTATGACTTTCCTTATTTTCCCTCAATTGATTGGAAAAGTCAAAATTTTATTCTGATTTCTAATCAATTTTGATTTCTAATCATATAATTATTTTAGACCTTTTCATAAAATTTCGAATACTTTGTTATTTATAGACATTTCTCCCCAGAGGATCCAACTATTTGATTTTGCAAGCAAATCGCAATCTACAAACACCATTAGAGGACTCATAAACTTGAATTTCTTTCAGTTCATTCCCATTTTTTTCACACAAACAGTAGAAACAAAATTAAGCATTTTATTAATACATAAATAGCCCAAAAAATAGAAGAACAAAGCATGCTTCATGCTTGACGCGTAAACAACCCATCCGATATACCTTGAGCGTAGCCAAAAAACAAAACCAAAACGGAAAGTTACTATATATTACAATAAGATTACTAGTTCTAGGAAGGGTTGAGTTGATTCAACCTGAAGGGTGTACTTCCGACGGGAGACACGACTTAACTGCCACTCCAATTAGACGCTTCTTTCAACTGACATGCCTAATACAGACTTCGGTACGGCAAATCTCTATAGATTTTGGGGCAGCATTAAAGACCCAAGTCCTCCAGTTATTCAATCAAACCTGAAGGTTTGTTCATAACACAAGAGGATTGGTTGTTACTGCATCAACATCTGATATACCTCATCTACAGGGTCAATGGCGTATTCGTATCCAAGACTGTTAGCATGTTGGCAAAACACATCCATCTCGGAAGGAAGAATTTGGATACCAACCAATACATTCGCACCAGTTTCTCCCTGAAGAATGAGCCCAAGTTCAATACAGAATTAGGAGATAAAAGGCTCCCCCTAGATAATGTGGCAAGAGAAACGAGAACTCAGTTGTGAATATGGCTTATATATAACTCAGAAAACTTACCTGTGAACGGTAATGGAACATGCTAATATTCCACCGTGGACTGAAGGTATCCAAAAACTTCATCAGAGCACCTGGTCTTTCCGGGAAGATAAACCGACAAACAGTTTCGTTTTCAACATTTGATCGACAACCCATCTTCAATAAAATAAGACATATGAGGAATGGAATAATGGAGCTACGAAAGAACAGAAACTAAATTCCAGATCTACATAACAGAAAATGGAAGATGTTTGATTCAAATGATATGAACTCATTGATGAAGTGCAGTTGCCTTTGTCTGTCTTATAAAACCAAGACAATTTCATTGCTTCCTCATTTTAACAAGAAGATAGTTTGGTTTAAAGAGTGCCAACTTTTGCCCCAAAATGAAAAACTGATAGTACATTGTTCTCCATTATTTTCAGATAATGAATACTTCAGTATTAACCACAAGCTCTTGATTTTTTATTTTTTTTTTTTAGTACAGGAATACAAGAATAGTTGACATAAAACTACAAATAATCAGAAGGTTCATAAGGAGATATGTTTACCAAATGCCGCAGATGATCTTTAACCAAATCATTTTGCGTAAGATCAATAGTTCTCAGATTAGCAGATTGCATTCGTATCTTCAGTGCTGCTAGTTCAGAAACAGTGTGAAGGCCGACACTGCCCAAAATAGGAACAGATGAAAAGAAAAAATAAGGATAGTTGAAAAAAAAAAATCAATTTATCATTTTAACTCAAAGATGACAAAGTGTTTACCTGTAAAGAACTAGCGCCTCATCTTTGCTAGAATTATATCTGTACCTAAATTCTGTAATATTCATAGGCCCCACCTAAAAAACCCAAAAGAGCAACCATATACACACCATTAACAATTCAGAAAAGGTCAGAAAAGAATGGACACTATATAAGTACCTACCAGTTGAGAGTATTGCTTGAAGCTCCCAGGCTTCTCTGGCAAAAAGGTTGCAAGCACTGCTTCCCGCTGACGACCAATATCAGCAAGTTCTGTTACCAGCCTCAGTCTATCAAAGTTCATGTTTGCCCCACTGGTTATTGCTACAACATTTTCATCCTTCAGGTCATAGTACTTGCAGTATGCTTCAGCACCAGCAAGTGCAAGAGCGCCAGCTGGTTCCAATATGCTCCTTTTCTCCTCGTACATGTTCTAACAATGAATATTATCCGCTTTAGAATTGCAATCAACTGAATGAACAGAGTTGGAAAACAAGTCATCTATGTTGGGCATATGAATCCATAAATACTAAGCGCCACAATACAAAAAGCAAACAGGAAATTGCAATTGCAGGAAGATAATATTTGAATGAGCTAGAATTAAGTTCCATTGAGTTCATCTATTTCCACATATAAGTAGATAAGATTGAAAAAACTGGAGAATTCTGAATTCCTTGATGCGCACATCATTAAATGATACTCCAGCTGGAAAGGACTGGAAGATTTCCAGTAGATACCAGCTTCAGAAAAATTTTAAATTTTGGACATCAGTTCCTGAACTCAATGGCCTTCCAGGACTGTAGTACTCTTCAAACAGAAGATAAAAAGTAGACAAAGAAAAGCTCTTTTACTACAACAAAATAGAACAAAAAGGAGAAGGCTAAATAAGACGAGATTATATAGGGAAGAAAATGGCTTCTTGGAAAAATTTAACAGTCCTTTTCAAGCAACAATGGTAAAAATAAAATTTAAACCTACCAAAAAAGATATATCCTGTAGCGATTGTTCACAGAAGACGAACAGCTAGTGACATGATAAATTAAGCTCACCTTTATTGAAGCACAAATAGCATCACGATTGACAAGGACTATACCGTCGACCAATTCCCTACACAAGCGAAAAGTCTCTTCTCCAACTGTTTTCACAGCAACACCATCTGCAAAACCTCCCACTTGGTCCAGCATGACTCTCTGACCATGATGCAAAGATAGAGCCATTGCATTGGCATCAGAAGGCTCCACACCAATGATTTTAACCTTCCAACAAAAAGGGAATATGAAAATCATGCCCAAGGTTGAAAAAGGTCAAGAACAACCAAAATGCAGAAAAGGATTAAAAAAAAAAACTCATGCTCCCCTCTCAATCCCAAAAGAACAAAGCATTATCATCTATCACAAACTGGAAAAAAGGCAGAAAATACAATAATGAAACCCCTGAAAAGTTTATTTTCACCTCTAGATTAAATTCCTACTTTAGGATAAACATGGTGAAGTTCAAACAGAAGCAAAACAGTCATCAGTGCTACTGGGCACACCTCAGGTGAAACTCTTTTTAAATAAGCAGCAATGCCAGCAATCAGTCCACCGCCACCAACAGGGACAAAGATTGCATGTAAAGGACCTGCACCTCTGAATTGGCGATGGATTTCCATCCCAACTGTACCCTGTCCCGCAATGATGTGTGGGTGATCAAAGGGAGGTATAAATTTCCGCCCATCCTTTTCTGCCAACGTTCTAGCATGGGACTGTGCTTCATCATATGAATCGCCATGAAGAACAACAGTGGCATCCAACCTCTGAACTGCTTTCCACTGAATAATAAAGCATAAACAATTTGTCATAAAAGCAAATACAATAAACTGATAAAGACGTCAAAATACAATAAACAGCAAAAATCAAAAGACCAACATTTAATAACACAACGAAATCTAAACCTTGATTTCAGGGGTGGTGACAGGCATTACAATCACAGCATCACAACCAAGCTTTTTCGCAGCTAATGCCACACCTTGAGCATGGTTGCCAGCTGATGAGCAAATCACCCCTCTTTCTAGTTGCTTCTCCTGCTGAAGTTTCTCCATCATATTGTAAGCTCCTCGAAGCTTGAAGGAAAATACCTGTAACAATGGTCATTGAAACCAGTTGAAGCAGTGTTCAATTCCTTGTTTTTGTACATGGCATTCGGAAACAGGTCGTTACATACAATCTAAAAGCTCCAAAATAAAATAAATTTCCCTGATTTTGGCAAAAGAAACCCTAATCTTTTTGAACAAATTCCTTGTTTAAAAATGTTAACAAACTTGGGACATACAACACAATGAAAAGTTATTTTTTTTATATAAACTGTCCTTGAAAAGCTAATTTTTCAAACAAAATATCCTAATTACAGGATAAACAACCACAAGCCGTGCAAAGAAGAGCATAAATCAAACAAGACACCTGCTACGTACAAAGAAACAAATTTTAAAAGAGGAGGGAGAGACTCACAGGTTGCAAATCATCTCTCTTCAACCAGATGTTAACTCCCAGCCTCTCAGAGAGCTTGGGCGCCAGCTGCAATGGCGACTCAATTGCAACGTCATAGACCCTAGTGGACAGGATCTCCGTCAGATACGTTTCGGAGACAGACTCCCCGGTCCTCTGCGGCACAGCGCCGAGGAATCCACTCTCATACTGCAGTGAGTCTGCAGAGACGCGCTTGACCGGAGGCGCCGGAGATGCGGCGTCAATCGGAGGAAGACGCATGTCCGGCTGGTGTTCATCGCCTACGGCGATTGTGGAGGCGGCGGAAATGGGGGTGGAGGAGCAGGTGACTTCGCGCCTCAATTTGGCCAGACGCGGTAACACGGAGGGCTGGCGGGAGGGGACAGTGGAGACACGGCCGAGATTGGGACGGCGAAGAGCGAGATTGTGTGGCGGCGCAGTGGCGCAGAGGGCTTCCATCTTCTGCGGCGGCGGGAATTGGGAGCTAAAGAGATGGGTTACAGACTCACAAGTGGATGCTACATGAGTCCACGATTCCAATTATTTAATTGCTCCATCACAGAGACTATGGAAAAAAGGCTACATTTTTCGACGTATTCAAATAACTATACTCCGTATTTCAAAGAGCAAAACGGCTCCCACCGATTACATACCGCTCTCAAAAATACCTGCTCGCCAAAGGGTACACAACCCAACAGGGAGGTTCAACCCCACGCTGCCCCAATTTGAGGGCAAGTCCGGAGCTTTATTTGCCCAAATATTCATAATTTCACAAAATCAAAGGGCAGATGCATTTACCTTTCGTGATTTGGGGAGGATGACTAGGGCTCCACCTCAATCGATGCAGGCAGATGCGAGGGAGGTTATGGCCGCCGATTTGGAGGAGGCTGGGGTAGGGCACCGCGGTTGCGCCTATAAGCGGACGACAGGGGGCGGAAGGGGTGGTCAGTTACGCTAATCCTCCTCGAACGTCGACGGCAATGGAGGCACCGATTAAAAGGAGGGACAAATTCGGGTGATCTCACCCTCTCCGATGAATCGCTCTCCCTCTCGCACTGATAATGTGAAACTTAAAGAGAATGTGAGATTTGGTGTTTGTCAACAATGAAGATGATCATCAAGTGAGAAAACTGAGAGAGAATGTGTTTTCTTTTTTTTTTGGGTGGCAAAACGTGGGCAGAAGCCCACACTCTCAAATAGGTCTGATATACGAGCCTACGAGCTCGAGTACTTGATGTTCAAGCTCGGCTCGTTTATAGCTCGAGCTCAATTTCTATTCGAGTACATACATGTGCTCAAGCTCGGCTCGCGAGCGGGGTTTAGAATTCGAGCTCGGCTCGATGAGCTCGTTTGTCCTCGAGCCCGAACACGAGCTCGAGCTCGATAAGCTCGATTGGGCTCGTTACGAGCTCGAACTCGGGCTCGATGAGCTCGTTAGGGCTCCACCACCGGTACCTGCGATGGGGATAGGAGAGATTAGAGCGGTGACCTGTTGGTCTACTCGACGAGATTAGAGCTCGACCAGCCGATACAAGAGGAGGTAGGAGACGGACAACCGTTCGATTCGAGATCTACACACAACACGAGGACAACGGCGCATACCTGACGGATGGGAGATTTCGCGACGCAGGCCAGAGGAGAATACGACAGCCGCCGGCTGCCGGACTGAGAATGACAGAGGAGGGAGTGGTGGCCTGTTGGTCTCCTCGGCGAGATTAGAGCTCGACCAACAGAGACAAGATGAGGTAGGAGACGGACAGCCATTCGATTCGAGATCTACACACAGCAAGAGGACAACGGCGCATACCTGACGGATGGGAGATTTCGCGACGCCGGCCAGAGGATAATACGGCGGCCGTCGGACTGAGAATGACAGAGGAGAGAGCGGCGCCCTGAGAAGTGAGAACGAGTGATGAGGGAGAGGGATCGACCTCAGCTTGAGAAAGATTGAAATGGAGGCTGCAATGGTGAAGGGACGGACACAGCCACACACGGTTAAGGTAATTTTAACCTAGGGGTAAAAATGTAAATTTACCTACAAACGAGCAACCGAGCCTACTCGAGCTCGACTGGGAGCTTGAACTCGGCTCATTTTCTAATTCGAACGAGTTCGAGCCGAGCTTTTCCCGAGCCGAGCCCGAGCTACTCGGCTCATGTATCAGGCCTACTCCCAAAGGGAGCAACAATAAATAAAAAGAAAGGGAGTTAACCCACATAATACAGGCGGGGCACCAGGATCCCCTGAGAGTCCTTCTTGAAAACAATCGCCACAGGATACTAACACCAGTAGGAGAGACAAAGCAAAAAAGCAAGACCATCAGCAAGCCCATTGCCCTCATGAAAGATATAGGGCTGATAAATGGTACGAAAATTACCATACCAACCACAAATCGACGATTGCGGTAACCACGTGAAGGTGGTACGTACGGTAATGGTAATGAAATCTGAATATCATAGTTATCATGGTTACCGAGTATATATATTTTTTAATTTTTTAATTATTTACTGTTTTTACCTTTAAGTTTTATGTTTTTAATTTGAAGTGTGTACTTTATATTTTGTGTTTTGATTTTGACCTAAATTG
The DNA here is from genome assembly GCA_963922045.1 of Persicaria maculosa. Classification (NCBI taxonomy): domain Eukaryota; kingdom Viridiplantae; phylum Streptophyta; class Magnoliopsida; order Caryophyllales; family Polygonaceae; genus Persicaria; species Persicaria maculosa. The sequence goes on along the minus strand of OY998251.1, from coordinate 68,434,889 downwards.
GTCTTTTCTACTATTTCTACTAGAAACATAGAAATAGTAAAAAAAATTTGAATGTTTGAAGACTTTGAACTTATTTTGTTTGAACTTGCTGGAGCATTTTGAATGTTTAAATAATTAAACTTGGTTTGTTTGAATTGGTTTGTACTTTTGGTTGTGAACTTGATTTATTTGAACTTTTAACATGTGATAATCATATTATTTTTGGTAATCATATTTTTTCGTTCGATAACTTTGATGGCTACTGGACGGACAGGACGGTAGCCAAAGAGGTTTCAAAAAAATACAAACAATATTATAGCATGGTAACTGTGGTAATGTACCGATGGTAACCACAAGTTGTGGTTACCATATATGTGGTAACCACGACTTTTGGTTGATACGTGGTATGAAAATTTTGCGTACCACCAGTTGATGGTTGGTACGTGGTAATCAACATTTTTTGGTGGTTACCGTACCATGCCAACCCTAGAAAGATATGACGGAGCCGGACGATCCAGCTCCTACTAAGGAAGCTTTGGCACCACCGTACCAAGCTAGCGCAACGGTGAGTCAGCTTCACCCCCTTCTCAATCATCCTCACAGCAAGCTCCGAGTCAGTCTCGCAGTCGACCTTCCTATATCCATGATTCCAAGCCAATTCGAGACCCTTGGCGATGCCCCAAAGCTGTGCAGCCACCGCCGAGCATGACCTCAGAGAATATGTTTTCTTATTAATCATCAAGTGAGTTTGTTACAATGAGCATTTGCCTTTTATATTGATTGACAAATTAGTCACACAAGATATATCAAGTGTGACACAACACACATGTACAATATGCAATTAAGCTAAAAATGATCAGTGATGACTCAACACCCCCTCAAACTTGGGGTGAAGACATCCCAAGTTTGGCTAGAAGTTCATCCTGCTGATGAGAAGGTAAGATTTTTGTAAGGACAACAATAAGTTGGGAATTGGAAGGAACATAACAAAGGTCCAATAAGCCGTCCATGACCTTCTTACGGGTGAAATGACAATCTATCTCAACGTGTTTTGTGCGTTCATGAAGAAATGTGTTCTTCGCAATCTGAATTGCCGACTGATTATCACAAAATAAAGTGACTGGTTTGATCAGCGTAGCACCTAATTGGTCAAGCAAACGAACCAGCCAAGTGACTTCAGCTGTTGTCTGAGCCATGGCTCAATATTCAGCCTTTGAGGAGCTGGGGGGGGACAACACCCTGTTTCTTCGAGCGCTAGCTCATGGGCGATCGACCAAGTAAAACAACAAACCCAGTGACAAACTTTCGAGAATAAGCGCATGAAGCCCAATCGGAGTTGATATAAGCAACAATCGAAGGAGTGTCAAAGCCTTTGAGAATAATCCCTTGATGCAGAGTACCATCAACATAACGAATAGTGTGATGCAGGGCCATCAGATGAGAAGTGCAGGGAGACTGCATAAATTGGCTTAAGGATTTGACAGCAAAAGAGAGATCTAGACGGGTATTAGTTAGGTAATTAAGCTTATCAACCATCTTCTTGTAATATGTATCTGAATTGCAAGATCCGAATGAAGGTATCCAACCTTCGAAGTGTAACCTGAATATTTATATTCGGGCCGTTACAATACAAGCATCATAGGCGTACGTTCCCATAGGCGAAAACTCCGTCCTGATGGCCTAGGAATCGATACATGTCGATCGGTTTCTTTCAATCTGGTACTCCTTAGTAGATCCAAGGTGGATTTGAAGTTCTGGACCAACCAATTTTATATCGAAGGTACCAATGGAAATGCCAGTTGGGAAGAAATTCACTTACGAGTGCTCGACTTGATTCCAAGTTCTAGGCAAGCCAATTTTATGTCAAAGGTATCAATGGATCAGACTATGGAAGGAATGAACTCTGTTGTAGTGAACAACTGAATTGTTAAGATATATATTATTTACTGTTAATATGTCTAATTATCCTTTCCATTGTTTGTTTAGATTGTATCTTATTGTTATTGATAGATAGGTCAGTTCCTAATTTGTAGGACTGATTGAGTTACTGTAACGTTATTTAAACCACGAGAATGAATATATAGAATCATCTTCTTCTCACAAAACCTTTAGTTTTACATGATATAGACTAAAATTCGATCCTTTTGATCAATCAATGGCCACCAACCCTACCTCTCCTCATCAACTCCTGCTTTCCACCTCATCTGATGGGAATTCCCTTCAATTTCACCTTCCAAACTTTGTGATTCATCTCGATCACAACAACTACTTTCTCTAGCACAACACTGTTCGTTCCGCGTTGGAAGCCCACGGCCTTGAATCGTTCTTGACTGATGGACGGTTTTTAGTCGCGTAAACCGTATCAAAATAAAACTCAAACCTACAACCTAGTATAGCAAGCAAGTAAGAGGTCGATCCCACAGAGAATCAAGTATTCATTTGTAATGTGTATTTACCAATTAGTGAAAAGGGGGATTTTTGGGTGATTGAAATAAGAAAGAAAACAAAATAAACTATAAACAAGTTGATGCAAAACAATTTAGAGAAGATCGATCTACCTACAACTATCCGCTTTATTTGGTTGAATTGATATTGTAACTTTCTCTTGTCCTTTTAGTCTTCCTATGAATGCCCTTGTCCCGACCTAATATAGTTACTAGTCCAATCAGTCCTAGAAACCCTTATCAATCGAACAGTCCCTAAAAAAGGATTTAACCCAATTGATAGCTTTAAGTTCAGAGATTAACCAAGGTATTTGTAGTCCCTAAAGAGGGATTTAACAACACATCCAACTTCCTACCCATCCAATTAGTTCAATCAGCTCTAAAGGGATAAGTTTGCTACTTCGGTTAAGGTTCGCAATCAGGAATCTACAAAACCCTAGCAATTGAGTTGATCTAACAAGTTGGCCAGACAAGATAGAACAAAACAATAAACAATCAAGCACAAAGAAGTTGAAGCATTCAATATAGGAAATAAGGAACAAGATTCAGAAACTCACAATCAATCCAAATAAAGCTTCAAATTGCGAGTAGAACGAAGAGAGTTTAGCCGCCCATGGCGAACATCGCTCTCTCTCTCCTGTTGTTTTCTGAATGAAAGAGTAGAATAGAAGTTATTAAAATAACATAAAACTTGGCCTTTTAAAACATCAAAGTCGGCCATAAAAGAAATCAAAAGGTTCTAGGGTTTAATTTTAAACAAAACGCAGCGTATAAACGCTGTCGGCAGATGCGGCGGCCGCAGCATCAGTATTCTTTTTGCAACGTCCCTGGCAGTGGCCGCTGCACACCATGCGGCAGACGCTGCATTGGTCTTTCACGGAAAATCCGTCTTGAATCAGCTCTCGACGTCAACATGAAAGTTGTAGCTCTCTGAAAGAGCTTTCCAACGCATGGTCATAATAGTCGATCGGACAACCGAGGCCTCCAGAAAGTGAAAAATAAGTTCAGCATGTCTGGCGACAACTTCTGCAGACTTATTCTTCGTTTAGGTTCGCTTCTTCTTCTCAGGACCTATTGAGATCTTCATGTAAGCTTCTTCGATCAACTAGGCATTCTCATCCAATGCGTTATCAACCCATTTATCCTTCTCGGATCCACAGTTACCTAAAATAATCAATAAAAACGTGTAGATTCCGACTCCACCAACATAGAAAGCAAATATGCAAATTCTACTTAAATCATGCATGATATGCATCTTAACTAAGCTAAATGCAACCTATTATGCCTACCTAAATGCATGCTATCAAACTCCCCCACACTTAAGCTTTTGCTTGTCCTCAAGCAATGAAAAACAAATATAGAATTAATCATCCCACAAATAAGATCTTCATGCTATTGTTTTAGAAAAGCAACATCAAGCAATAGGGGCCATGAATAAAAGGACAAATATCCTAGCAAATATATGAGCGATCCAATAGTAAAAGCAAATTTAATCCAACCTCACCAGGATAATGTGTTTCACTCAAGCTCTCATGTGTTTAGGCTTTAAAGTCCAACTCTCAACTCAATCCAAAATGCTCTATACACCGTAAAAGTCATCACTTGCAAACAACATCATGAGGACTTTTATAGGGTTGTGATGGGGCTTTGGTAGGAACATAAGGCATGAGAAATATTTAGGCTTGTGGTGCTAAAAATCCGGGAAAAAGGAACAACAACCAACCAGAACAACACCAAAACTTCCATACTTTGCAAACCATTCCAATAACATACACTCCATTACATAACAATAAACTCTTCGATTTCAATAGCCATACAACTCATGCATTTTTTTTCATTATGATGACTTCTTTTCTTTTATGCTTACTTTTGCCCCTAGGTGAATTTTATCCTCCCTAGGTCCAAGCTTACTAGACTTTTACTCCTAAGTGAATTTTATCCTCCTTAGGCCCCTAGTAATAAGTCATCTCTATTATGCAAGAAGGGTTACCTTATTTTGGCTATGCCTCTCGCAATGCACAACCATACGTATATCATCTCCACTCAAAGCAACTCCAACATAAAGATTTTTCACCAATTCTCCTCCTAATTCCCGGATAGGGTCAAACTAATCATTGGCTATGATATATTTTTGTGGAGCTATAAAAAAGAATAGGCTTTAAGGCTCAGATGGGCTTCAAGCAAAAGATGATATCTAAGGTAGACAGGTATAATATGGCTAAAGAAAACATGCCTCAATCATTTGAAATTCACAAGCAACAAACATGTGCAATACGGTATTGAAATAAGAAGCATATGGAGAGTATAATCACACAATAAAAGCAAAAGAGAATAATATGTATAGTCCCTATAAGGCCAAAATAAACTCACAAAGGTTATGTTTTTTTAGATTTCAATTAAACCTCAACTATGAATCATACTTGCTCAATTATATTCTCAAATCATGCTCCAAAATCATTTTCAAGCAATTCAATCAAATCATGGGATTTATGCAATTAAGATCATAAAAATAAATTAGAGGACAAACTAAACCAAGATGGGTATCGTTAATAACACTTAAATGCAATGCATGATATTTTTGGATTTTTTTTTCAAATGCAGTATATGAATAAAAATAAATATAACAACATAAATAAACATGATAACATAAGTAAACATGATATGCAAATTCTATCTATATGCAATGCAATCCCCCCCCCCCCCCCCACCCCACACTTAAACCTTTCATTTTCCTCAATGAAACATAAAAGACAACAAAAAATAAAAACATAGAGAAAGAGATGAATGAAATACTCACAATGTGGTGGATGGGTCTCTATAGGTCGGATCTGAGGATTTCGGTGGCCTTTCCTGAAAGCTTAGTTTATCCCAAACCAAAAACAACTATCTAATGCCTAATGGGAAACCCAATTTATTGAAAAGAAAACTAGCTAACCAGGAATTGAAATACTAAATTATAAAACTTACCTCGGGTTGCCTCCCGAGAAGCGCCTTTTTTAATGTCATTGGCTTGACTTATTCTCAATCTCAAGAGCTTATCTCTCAGACATTGTCAAGGCCCTCAGTAGCCTATCATATTCCTGTGCACACATCTTACAAGGCACATCATAGCACAATAAATTGAAAGCATAAAATGTGGAACTCAAGAACCCTTTCAATCTATCAAAGAGTCTAGCATGACTCTCTGCACAAGGAATATGATACCACCAGCACAGTTCCGCTAGTGGCTTTTCAAAATAGCAATCAAAAGGATCAACATAATCACCATTACCTTCAAAATTGCAAAAGTTTACATTTATTACCTCTTGAGCCTCAGCTGATGGCTCTGGACCTGGTTCATCAATGGACGAGCGCAGAATGGATGATGCAGATGGAGTAGGAGATACATCACATGTAACCTCATGCGTCGACTCATGAGATTCTAAGTCAGGAAGCACTAGAACCTTTTCTCCATCATCGAAGAAGCTATCGTTGTCATCAAATAATTCATCCTCTTCTTCTTCGAGGCTCCTTTCTTTCTCACCTTTTGCACTTAAAATTTGAATGAGTTGGCTCATCTGATTCTCCAAGTTTTCACAGCGGCTCATTTTTTCCTCCAATTTTTCAAGCCGACTCATTTTTTCTTCTTCCAACTGCTGCAACACTTGTGTGAGAGTTCGGATTGATACTTCCCGCTCAACCTGTCGACTCATGTTGCAGAAAAAATCCCAAATATCAAAGAGTCCCATATCCAATAAGCCTCCATTACTCATGGACTCAACAAGATTCCGTGTTTCAGCATTCATCCCATCAAATATGCAAACACACATCTCCCGCACACAATATTGATAACCCCATGAACCAAGGTCGTTAACATACTCATGCAATCTAGTAAAATATTGGTGAAAGTTCTCACCTTCAAACTGCGGTAATCTCAACATCTTGAAAAAGTTAGTAGCAAGGGTGTTATGAACCGTAAGATAGGTTCAAAACAAAGTTAGATATATAAAAAAAAATCAATAAATACACAACACAAAGAAATAAACTTGATTCCCCGGCAACGGCGCCAATTTGATGGACGGTTTTTAGTCGCGTAAACCGTATCAAAATAAAACTCAAACCTACAACCTAGTATAGCAAGCAAATAAGAGGTCGATCCCACAGAGAATCAAGTATTCATTTGTAATGTGTATTTACCAATTAGTGAAAAGGGGGATTTTTGGGTGATTGAAATAAGAAAGAAAACAAAATAAATTATAAACAAGTTGATGCAAAACAATTTAGAGAAGATCGATCTACCTACAACTATCCGCTTTATTTGGTTGAATTGATATTGTAACTTTCTCTTGTCCTTTTAGTCTTCCTATGAATGCCCTTGTGCCGACCTAATATAGTTACTAGTCCAATCAGTCCAGTGGCGGATCCAGGAATTTTGTCAGCGGGGGGCTGAAAAATATAAGGAATGATAATATTCCTTAATAGGTTTTCGTAGTCCCAGATAACTAATAATCACCCATTGTCCAATTGATTTTTTTTTTCACTCTTTACATTATCTCTACGAATACTATACTAGTACCACCATTTACACTTCCAACCGATTCAACATTCCAAGATGGATTAGGAATCTAACTGATTGAAGGAGTATCCGATAGTAGGAAAAAGTATAAAATTATAAGTATAAAATACTAACCTTTTTAATTCATATTACATATTCCCTGAATTTGTAAATAAAGAGCGGCCATATCCGGGGTTCGAATTGGGGACCTTTGGGTACCACCCGCAAGTCCTTTCCAGTGAGCCATTCCGGAATGGTTAAAAATTCAAATGCGGTGTTTAAAAAGACAATACTCAAATAAAAAATTACAAATTCAACCGATTCAACATTCCAAGATGGATTAGGAATCTAACTAATTGAAGGAATATCCGATAGTAGGAAAAAGTATAAAATTATAAGCATAAAATACTAACCTTTTTAATTCATATTACATATTCCCTGAATTTGTAAATAAAGAGCGGCCATAACCGGGGTTCGAACTGGGGACCTTTGGGTACCACCCGCAAGTCCTTTCTAGTGAGCCATTCCGGAATGGTTAAAAATTCAAATGCGGTGTTTAAAAAGACAATACTCAAATAAAAAATTCCAAATTCAATTCACAGATTTACAAAATTGATTTTCAAAATCACAAATCTAATCAAAATTTCACAAAAAAATGAAAAGGCAGTGTTTAAAGAAGAAGAATTAAAAAATAAATAAAAGGTGGCCTTTGTAGGCTTGTAGCTGTAGCCAAAATTAAATTAAAAAATAAATAAAAGGTAATCGTTGTAGGCTTGTATTAATGTAGCTGTAGCCAAAATTAAAATTGCGGCGTTGGGAGGGGATTCGAACCTGCAACCTGAAGACTCCCTTCCCTCCCTTCCCTTGCCAATTACCAAATGAACTAAGCTGAACTTGTGTTACAGTTCTCCCTCTAGTTATATTTATTACAACCAGTTACATATATAATATATATACTCATTTTTTTTTCCAAAATTCACGGGGGGGCTAGAGCCACCCCGAGCCCCCGTGGGTCCGCCACTGAATCAGTCCTAGAAACCCTTATCAATCGAACAGTCCCTAAAGAAGGATTTAACCCAATTGATAGCTTTAAGTTCAGAGATTAACCAAGGTATTTGCAGTCCCTAAAGAGGGATTTAACAACACATCCAACTTCCTACCCATCCACTTAGTTCAATCAGCTCTAAAGGGATAAGTTTGCTACTTCGGTTAAGGTTCGCAATCAGGAATCTACAAAACCCTAGCAATTGAATTGATCTAACAAGTTGGCTAGACAAAATAGAACAAAACAATAAACAATCAAGCACAAAGAAGTTGAAGCATTCAATATAGGAAATAAGGAACAAGATTCAGAAACTCACAATCAATCCAAATAAAGCTTCAAATTGCGAGTAGAACGAAGAGAGTTTAGCCGTCCATGGCGAACATCGCTCTCTCTCTCTCTCCTGTTGTTTTCTAAATGAAAGAGTAGAATAGAAGTTATTAAAATAACATAAAACTTGGCCTTTTAAAACATCAAAGTCGGCCATAAAAGAAATCAAAAGGTTCTAGGGTTTAATTTTAAACAAAACGCAGCGTATAAACGCTGTCGGCAGATGCGGCGGCCGCCGCATGTATGCTGCGGCCGCAGCATCAGTATTCTTTTTGCAACGTCCCTGGCGGCGGCCGCTGCACACCATGCGGCAGCCGCTGCATTGGTCTTTCACGGAAAATCCGTCTTGAATCAGCTCTCGACGTCAACATGAAAGTTGTAGCTCTCTGAAAGAGCTTTCCAACGCATGGTCATAATAGTCGATCGGAGAACCGAGGCCTCCAGAAAGTGCAAAACAAGTTCAGCATGTCTGGCGACAACTTCTGCAGACTTGTTCTTCGTTTAGGTTCGCTTCTTCTTCTCAGGACCTCTTGAGATCTTCATGTAAGCTTCTTCGATCAACTAGACATTCTCATCCAATGCGTTATCAACCCATTTATCCTTCTCGGATCCACAGTTACCTAAAATAATCAATAAAAACGTGTAGATTCCGACTCCACCAACATAGAAAGCAAATATGCAAATTCTACTTAAATCATGCATGATATGCATCTTAACTAAGTTAAATGCAACCTATTATGCCTACCTAAATGCATGCTATCATTGACCCCTTCTGCTCCTCCGCTGGTGACAAACCCTGCCCCACCTCCTGCGCAACCTCCTTTTGATTGTGACAAAAAGGATGCGCCCCCTTCTTGGATTCCAAATCCGGAATATCACACTTGGTTGTTGATAATGCATATTTCATATAGGCATTATAGGTAGTTCTTATTGCATTTAGATAGAAGTTTTGCATATGTTTTGGTCTAGTTTCATATCTTTCTTGTGAAATATTCGAGTTCAGAATCTATGCGTTTTTAGTGTTTATTTTGCACTTTTACATTCCGACCTTGGATGAGATCTTGGAGGAGCTTAAAGGACATGTTTAGGAGGATATGAAGGCTGAGGAAGGAGCTACAAAGGAGTAAGAAAACACAACGTCGAAGCTAAAGAAGAAGTGTTCACTGTTGGGACCGGCACCCGCCGTTACCCCGTGTTCAGCGAAGCTGATTTCAGTCCGAAGATACTATTATTATATTATATTATTAGTATATTTCCTAGGGTTTGCACGACTCTATTTAGGTTTTATTTCTTCCATTTCAGTCGTGTGTGACATTAGGATTAGACAATGGACACAATTAGAGAGAAGAGAGATTAGTGGCTGATGCGGGACGAACGTTGTTGGCACGTTCACCCTTTACCAAATAGTAATAATATCCAAAATTAAACACAAAACCAATAGATTAGGCAATCAAACACTTGATAAACCAAATAATTACAAGTATAGCGATGAAGCCCGGTGTCGAACCCACAGGGAGAAGCGATTTCATATTCAATAACTCTAAGCAAAGGCTCTTATAGCAAAGCAATGATTCGTAACAAATATCAAAGATGTAAAAGTAACCAAATTTATGATCGCAAAGTAAATTGATATCAAAGTAGAAAGAACATTTCACCTGCAATTCTCTGACAATGGTTGGAATTTATGGTCCTCGGATTGATCTATTAATTATTCATATTCCTAGGTCTACTTGACTAAAGTTGAGAGATCCGCAGAGATTCACTCATCTTATTCAATATCACTAAATAATAGCATTAAGAACTCAAGTAATCAAGACCAATTGGCACATTGACTCAACTCAATTAAGACTAATAGGCACATACCGAACTCAGCCCTAATCGAATCTACACAACATAGATCAATTGAAATCATCCATTACAAAGACAAAGAGACATCACTATCATCAATACCTTTGTTTGCTATCGAGAAAACAACAACTAATTCATAGCTAAGATGCAATTCATAACATGTTGATCAAGCATAGAAAGGAACACAAATATAAATTAAGCACAAGATGATAACTAAGAACATGAATAATCAAATAGAATCAAATCCTCACAATCCAAATAACCATGTCTTCGAGTCACAGGCAAAACTATGAGTTTAGCAACTAATAGGCCAATTCTCTCTCTCTCTAATTGTGTTTATAGTCTCATAACAATCAACCTCTCTCAATGAAAAGACTAACAAACAACTAATAATGCCTCTCCAAGGTCGGCAAAACCCTAGTAGGAAATAGAATAGAATACTATAAAATACTGTCTTCGGATCCAAAACCGCGTATCCGAAAATTAGGAAACAACAGGCGTCGTGCAAAGGGTGGCGGGTGCCGTGCAAAAGGCAGCGGGCGCCGTCTATGCAGTGTCCGACGTTCCTCAATTGTCTTCAATAACTTCCAATATCGTGCTTCCTTGCTCCTCTTTAGCTCCTCCTTAGCCTCCATATGCTCCAAAACATGCTTCTTAAGCTCTTCCCAATGTCCATCCAAGGTCGGAATGTAATTCTGCAGAATAAACACTAAAAATGCATAGATTCTGAACTCGAATACTTCACAAACAATATACGGAACTAGACTCAAAACATAGCAAATCCCCCCAAGCAACCATAAGGAAAAACATCATCCACACATCCCACAGGAAATCTTTCACAACTTTACTCATCAAAAGCACCATCATCAATAATGCAAATATAATCAAACATATAAACGTCATCACATGTATATATGGGATCAAGTTGTTTGCATGCTCAAAAATCAACCTTACCAAGGATAAAATGTGTATCGCTCATTCTCATGTGTTTAGGCTTTACGCATACACTCACCTCAATTCCATATACAAGCATCAACTCAAATATTGACATTTATATCACAAAATCTCCACCAGATACGTCAATGTAAAAATAAGGACATTAAGAGGACTTTCGCTCAATTGAAACCTTCATAGAAAGATTCCATTCAGCGGGGTTGTAATGGGGCTTGGTAGAAACATAAGGGCAAGGAATTGTATTTGGTCATGTGGTGCGATAAATTCCGGGAAAATAAGATTCCAAAACTCCCAACATAACACAAACCAAGTCAATAACATCAATCTCACAAATGCACAACATCTCTCAATATCATCAAAATAACTCCAAAAATATCTCTTAACTCATCAAATCTCATCTCATCTCATCTCATCGTCTCACATGCATATCATGCAATCTCAACACCCAACCAATAAAACTCATAACCAACATTAATCCAATTCTTTCTCATTAGCAAAAATAAGATAAATGACTCTTTTATTCTTTTTTTTTCTCTCTTTTCTTTTTTTTTTTCGGATTTTTTTCTTTTTCTTGAGCCAATATACATGAAATTCAAATGCATAAAAATGAGGGACTAAATAAGCACATAACATTACATCTTCTCAAAACCATAAACCATAACATCACGCTTTAGCTTCAATCTCATCAATCTCCAAAATAGATTCCATAACCCACTCAAAATCTAAATTCCCTCGGTATAAGGGTAATTAAGGCTCATCATATGCTAGGAATAATCATTTTGTGGAGCTATTAATAAAATGGCTAAAGGCTCAAATTGGCTTCAAAGCAAGATATAACATAAGGTAGACATGGATAAATATGTGGCTAAAAAGTTGCCTCTATCATTTGAACTTATTAAGCAATGAACATGTATATAATTGGCCTTGAAAATAGATGACCATGGCAATACTCAATGATAAATGCATAGGAAGAGTAAATCACACAAGAAAAGCAAAAGGAATAAAGATGTATCCCTTATAAGGCCAAAAATATCTCGTTGTGACAAATTTTTGTTGAATTCCAAGCATACTCCCAAACTTAGATCATACATGCTCAATTACATATGCTTAATCATATTTCACATAAAAACCAATTTTCAGGATAAGATCAAATCATTCCAGAATTCCATGGGATTTATAAAATCATGCCAGTATAAAGTCAAAATAGGACAAACTCAAATTAAGATGGAAATCTTTGATAACACAATATGCAAACCAACAAAACAAGACTCACATTTTTTTTCGACATTTTCCGATTTTTTTTTTCATTTTTGACATTTGCTATAACATAAAAGAAATAACATAAAGTAAATAACAACAAAAATAAAAAACAGAAATTCAAACATGAACTAACATAACTAATTCACTTCATTCCCCCCCCCCCCCCACACACACTTACATGTTGCATTGTCCTCAATGCATAGAAACACAAAAAGGAACAATGAAAAATATAAAAGTAAAGGGTTTGAAAGAAGCAAATGACTAACCTATTATTGTCAAGGCGGGGTCTGGGGTCCAGACCGCTGCTGATGTCCCAAAGGGCAATCAATAAAGCATTCCGAAGACTCAAGAGCTTCTCCGAAAGACTAGCGAGCTTGTCAGCAGTGCTCGCCTCAAAATCAGCAAATCGACGCTCAATATCATTCAAAGTAAGACATATAGGCTCGACGTCATCTTCAGCAACTTCTTCTCTTACGACGACCTGTAATCTCAACATGCTCATCATCGATAGCCTCAGCAGCAGTGGCCTCATCATCAGTGGCCTCGTCGTCAATAACAGGCCATCGCCTCTCTAAACTATGCTCATTAGGATCTAATGGAAACTTGTTGTGATAGAGACTGAAATCTGACATCCTCATGCAATATGGTAGTTCCGCAGGTAGATAATTGTGATGCTCCTCTCATGGCCCCGACTTCCATTTAAAAACACCATGTTCTATCCGGATGCTGGGCCCACTAAATCATGCCCCACCATTCCAGGCTGGCAAGATTGTAAACATTCTTTCCATCGAGAGGCTGCAAATCATCAAGACAGACACCCACTTGGCGAGCAATCAGCGATATCAAACCTCCAAAAATGATAATGCGTTCTGGCCTCACATAAGTAGCTCTAATCACCTCCATGTAGTTTCCCAAAAATAGCTGAACCTAGTCAGGGATGTGCACCCCTCTCGGAATCAAGCATCAAATATAGCTCCAGGCTCTCATAGTAACAATGGAAGAATTCTCCACACCCAGGAAAGAGTCACAGAGTACCAAATAGCACAACCTCAACACAGGATGAGTAATCATGGATGCACAACGTGGTTGGTCATAATCAACAAAGTCTTCTGTAGCCTTCTTCCATATATCAACAGGATTTGAAGCACCCAACTTGTCCCCAAATCTGGCATCAGCAGGCATTTTGGTAAAATCAAAAGCCTGTGCAATGAGATCCTTAGTTACCACGAACTTCCGATTCCTCAGATGAAAATGAATCTCCATATCAGAACGATATTCCAGGGTAGCCAAGAACTCTCTTACTAATGCCAGATAGGTAAAATCAGATACATCCAAGAAATCTCTCAATCCCCCATCTTGTAGGAGTCGGTGGACCTCCTCAAATATTCCCAATTTCTTCAACGTCGGGGGATAAAAGAATATGGTGGATTCATATCACCTCTTTTCAAGCTTGAGCCAACGATCCTTTTCTTCCCAATACAACAAATGGGGCATCTTCATAACAGGAGCATCAGACATGATGTAACTCGAGGAAGAACCGAAGAAAAACCATGAAAACGACTAAAAGACGGGCTCGCTGTAGGGACGACGGGTGTCGTGTACGCAGAACCACGAATCCGAGTGAAAACATTGGAAAACCAACGTCACTCCTCCAAACTCGAACTTGTCACGAACAACTTGGTTTCAAAGGGTTCTTTGATGATAGGTAGGGGAATGGATTGAAAAAGTTGAATTTTGTGGCTGTAGGGTAACGGTGGAAAGTGTTTTGGTGGACATAATCGATTGAAATGAAAGGCTTTAGGTATTTGGAATGGATTCCAGTAGGCTTTTGGGTTTTTCGTAGATTGCTCAAACAAGCTTGAATGATTCACAGTAAGGAGTAGCAATATATGGTGAGTTGGAAAGAATATTTATCAAAAAGAAAAACAGGAAAATATTAGAACTAGATAAAATAGAAATGGAAAAGATAAAACCACTAATCCAAGAAAATAAGGAAATTAGACCTAAAAAGAAAAATCCAATCCTAATATAAATAGAAAATAAGTAAAAGATAAAATACTAACCTAAGATAGATAGAAGTTAATCTAATCCTAGAACAAAATAAAATAGAAATAAATCTCCTATAAAATAAAGAAACTAACCTAAACGAAAAATAACCAAAAAAAAGAAAGATAGAAACTTCCCTTACAAGTTTACCAAAATTTGGACTCGTCAAGCGGACAGGGGGTAGCGGGCGTCGTGGCTAGGGCGGCGGGTGCCGTGTCCACAAAATGGGACTCCGTTCTTCCAAATCAATCAAAACTCATTCCGACACAAGTTGTAACTTACCGTAACTTCCAAAATCCAATGACACAATTGATCATACTTTATTGAATTGAAAACTAATTGCAAAAATAGAAATACTACCTAACTACCTTGGGTTGCCTCCCAAGAAGCGCCTTTGTTTCACGTCTTTGGCTCGACGTGATGCATTTCTTAATCAAGCTACTCCACCCAGATCCCCCACACTTGTCCTTTTCAAGACAAGAGGTGGAACTTTAGGAACTTCTCTAACATATCCTTCAACTGCATCGATTGATTGCTTCTTCAAATGAGTTGTTACTCCTGGAGGTTGTTCTGCAATTGCAAAAACCATGACATTGTTAGAAATCAATTTCTCGCAAGGAATAGCAATAGAATCAGTTGAACTAGACACATTGTCATGTGACTTAAACAAATTCTCAATTTTCTTCTCAATGTCATCTTTCCCTAATCCAATTTCATCTTTGTTAGAAAACTCAAGATTCATAGATTCAGTTTGAACAGAAGCATCTAACAAATCATTTGATTCATTCCTGTGATTACTTTCATTAGAGTCAAGACCATCTACTTAATCAATGGTAGAAGAAACAATAGGCTCAAATATAGAAAACTCAATCTTTCTACCATCAAACTCCATATTTAGTGAACCTTCAAAACAATCAATCTTAGTCTTAGCCGTTCGCAAGAATGGCCTTCCTAATATAATTGAGGTTTCAGGCGTACCTTGTTCCATGTCTAGAATGAAGAAATCAGCTTGAAATATCAAATCATTTACCTTAACCAAAACATCCTCAACAACTCATCTAGGCTTAATACTAGAATGATCAGCGAGTTGTATTGTAACACTAGTTTCAGACAATGAATTGAGACCCAAAAACATGTACAAGTTATAAGACATAACATTAATTGAAGCACCTAGGTCTAACACAGCTTTGGTGAAGCTAGCATTACCAATTGTACATGGGATAGTAAACATACCCGGATCTCCACACTTTTCAGGCAATCGTTTCTGAAGTAAAGCAGAGACATTCTCACTTAAACTCACCTTTTCTTTCTTCCACATCCTTTGCTTTCGCTTCATAGTGCATAGATCTTTCAAGAATTTCGCATAGCGAGGCACAAATTTAATCAAATTGAAAAGTGGAATATTTACCTCACAATGAGCAAAAGTTTCATAAAGAATTTGTTCATCTTCCCACTTACGATCAGATCTTAAGGCATGAGGAAAGGGTAGTGCAGGTCTTGAAACCTCAGAAGACCACTCTTTATAAGATTTCTTTAGAGATTGAACAATGTCAGAAGTCAGATCCGTCACTGGAGGAGGTGGCGGACGCCGTGGTGAGGGGCGTCGGGCGTCGTCTATGCAGTGTGTCTTCAATTCCGTCTCTTCCTCCTTATTTCCCAAATTAACTTATTCTCTAGGCCTCTCTTCAACATTCCTAGTGGGCACATTCACTTGTTTACCTCCTCTAAGGATCATGGAGCTAGCATTCTCCTTCGGATTCACTACCACCTGCGATGGTAACTTTCCCGAATCTTTCGCTTTCAATTCACCAATCTCCTTAGCCATCTGACTCAGCAACTTTTCTTGAACACTCGTCTTGTCCAATAGCAACCTTAATGTCTCATCTCGATCTTCTTGTTGAGTGTTTCTAGGACGATTCTCGAATTGTCCTCTCTGAAAAGGAAATTGTTGCTGCTGGCCTCTACCGTTGAATCCACTTTGGTAGTTTGAATTGTAGCCCTGATTGTAGTTGTTACCAAAGTTGCGGCGAGGTCCATAATCCATAGCATTCACTTCACCGGTATCCTCCTGAATCAAGGGACACTTATCATTCGGATGAGTTGGATCTCCACAAACACCATATTGTGACTCGCCCGGAACAAGATTTGATTATGCGTAGTATCTTGTTGAACAACCACTGTGTGTATATGTTCTTTACCCTAGAAAGTATGCATCCGCTTACTAACAGAACACCTTTTTCTTTACTTTAAAGAGGCAAACAAATCAAATACAAATAAGAAAAAGTGGTCTGTTGTTACTCATTGTCCCTATATAAGTCTGATAAGAAAGTCTGATAAGAGCCCTGCGGCGAAATATATAATTTTGGAAAAGAAAAATGTCTTATCACCCCCACCCTTATCCCCTTCCGAAATACTGGGAATCATTGAAATATCTGTTTGATTGACATTATTCTCATTTTAAAAGTTAAAGTTCAAATAAAACGCTTTGTAAAATGATCTATAAAACAATGCTAGGCTAATGGGGTTGATTCATTTGCATAACCATCTTGTTCACGATCTTCATAAGCCTATCGATATCATCCTTGTGTCCATCTCTCGAACTATCCAACTTATGAACTCCTCTAACTCCTTGGTGTCTCCCGTATTGTTGCTATGCGTTACCCAACCCTTCAAAAATCTGCATTGCTTCCTGAGGTGTTTTTATCCAAAATATCTCCTTCGCTAGTAGCATTGATGAAACTCCTATCGGTGTCAAGCAAGTCTTCATAAAGATACAACACTAGATCATCCTCGGGTACACCATGTTGCGGACAACTACCCTTAAGCTTCTTGAACCGCACACCATATTTATCCATGGTTATCTATTTTCAAGGCCCATTAGTACAAATATAGGGGGTGGAGCACGGTAAATCGGGTACGGTTTTTGACAAGCGTGCTTGTTTTTTTATTTATTTTAAGAACGGTTTTATATTAAAAGTGTGTTCCCAACCCCAAATTCAACTATAAGCAACACGTTTTCCATAAAACCGTTCTCGTTTATTTCTAAAAAAATATTTAGACCGATTTTCGTGTAAAGCGTGCTTAAAAAAAACTCAAAACGAACACGGTTTAATTTTCAAAGTGTGTTCCCAAAACCAGATTTGACTAAAACAAACACGCTTTGCTATAAAATCATTCTCATTTATTTGTAAAAAAGTATTTAACCCGATTTTCGTGTAAAGCGTGCTTAAAAAAATCACAATGAAAACATTTTATTTCTCAAAGTGTGTTCCCCAAATCAAATTTAACTAAAAGGAACACACTTTTCTATAAAGTCGTTCTCGTTTATTTCTAAAAACTATTAAGCCCGGTTTTCGTGTGAAGCGTGCTTAAAAATAAATTAAAACGAACACGGTTTCATTTTACAAGTGTGTTCCCAAAACCAACTTTAACTAAAATCAACACGCTTTTCTATAGAACCGTTCTCGTTTGTTTCTAAAGGAATAATTAGCTCGGTTTTCATTTAAAGCGTGCTTAAAAAAATTGAACGAACACGGTTTTATAAGAAAAGTATCTTTCCAAAACCAAATTTAACTAGAGGGAACACATTTTTCTTTTAAAGTGTTCTCATTTATTTTTGTAAACCGTTCTCGAAAAAACTATTTTTTTTATATTTATAGTTTTTTTTAGGAATTAGATTAAGTAAATGCACAAAGTTACAACAAAATTTCGTAGCTCAGGCTGCAGGCGTGTGAAGCGAACGAATTCAGTATGAGGGTGCAAGAGGTCTAGGGTTCGAATCTTGGGTCGAGAGGTTGGACAAGTGTTGAGATTAATATATATATATATATATATATATAAAAGAGTACACTTTTTTTTATTTAAAGTGTTCTTATTATTAACCACGGTTTGAAAAAAAGTGTGCTAAAACTTTTTTTTTTAGCAAACTTCAATTGAAGTGTTCTTATTATTCGAGCACATTTCAATTGAAGCGTTCTTATAATTCGGGCAGAACGGATATTCCTTGTATGGAAATTTTAAGAACACTTCAACATAAAACCGTACTTAAAATATGGGATCACGGTTAAATAATAAGCGTGCTTGTTTGGGAGCGCACTCACTATAAGCACAACTCGAGAAGTGTGCTCCCATGCATAAAAAAAGCGTGCTCTGGTCCCCCCTTTTGTACTAGTGGCCGATTATATACATGTTCAATGCTTGATAAGTTCAAATGATATAGGCAACCTTTTAGCCGCATATTTATCCATATCTACCCTATGTTATATCTTGCTTTGATGCCAATTTGAGCATTTAGCCTTTTTGCTGTTAGCTCCACAAAATTATTATTCCTAGCCTATGATGAGGCTTACCCTTATTCCAGTGGAATTGAGATTTTGAGTGGGTTATGGAATCTATTTAGGAGATTGAAGAGGATGAAGCTAAAGTGTGATGTTATGTGCTTATTTAGTCCCAAATGTATATGCGTTTGATTTTCATGTATTTTGGATCAAGAAAAAAACGAAATAAAAAGCTTGGACCTAGGGAGGATAAAATTCACCTAGGGGTAAAAGTAAGTTGAAATAAAAAACCGAAAAAAGAAGAAAAGAAAAAAGAAAAGAAAATAAAAAGCCATTTATCTTATGTTTGCATATTGAGGAAGAATTGGGATTTATGTTGGTTATGAGATACATTGGTTGGGTGTTGAGATCGCACTATATGTAAGATGATGAGATGATGAGATTTTAGATTTTTGGAGTTATTTTGATGATATTGAGAGATGTTGTGCATTTGTGAGCTTGATTTGTTGAGTTGGTTTGTGTTATGTTAGGAGTTTTGGAATCTTGTTTTCCCGGAATTTATAGCACCACATGACCAAATACATTTGCTTGCCCTTATGTTTTCTACCAAGCCCCATTACAACCCTGCCGAATGGGATCTTCTATGAAGGTTTCCATTGAGCGAAAGTTCTCTTGATGTTTTTATTTTTGCATTGACGTATCCGGTGGAGATTTTTTCATATAAATGTCAATATTCTAGTTGATGCTTGTATATGGAATTGAGGAGAGTGTGTGTTTAAATCCTAAACACATGAGAGTGAGAGATACACATTTTATCCTTGGTAAGGTTGATTTTTGAGCATGCGAGCTACTTGATCCCATATATACATGTTATGACGTTTATATGTTTGGTTATATTTTCACTATTGATGATGTTGCTTTTGATGAGTAAAGTTGTGAAAGATTTCTTGTGGGATGCGTGGATGATGTTTTTCCTTATGGTTGCTTGAGGACAAGCAAGAGTTAAGTGTGGGGGGATTTGATAATGCATATTTCATATAGGCATTATATGTGTTTCTTATTGCTATTAGGTATTGGTTTTGTTATGTTTTGAGTCTAGTTCCGGTTATTACTTGTGAAGTATTCGAGTTCGGAATCTATGCGTTTTTAGTGTTTATTCTGCAGAATTACATTCCGACCTATGGAAAGTGCTTAAGAATCATGTTTTGGAGCATATGGATGTTGAGGAAGAGCTAAGGAGAAGCAAGGAGGCACGGCATTGGAATTCGTTGAAGGAAGATGAGGAACGTCGAGCACTGCAGGAACGTCGAGCATATGGATGTTGAGGAAGAGCTATGGAAAGTGTTTAAGAATCATGTTTTGTGCTCCTTTCTATGCCTGATCAACATGTTAGGAATTGCATCTTCAGCTATGAATTCGTTGTTGTTTTCTCGATAGCAAACAAAGGTATTGATGATAGTGATGTCTCTTTGTCTTTGTAGTGGATGATTTCAGTTGATCTATGTTGATGATATTTGATTAGGATTGAGTTCGGTATGCACCTATCTATCATGATTAAATAGAGTCAATGTGTCAGTTGGTCTTGATTACTTGAGGTCTTAATGGTATTCTTTAGTGATATTGAATAAGATGAGTGAATCTCTGTGGATCTCTCAATAAAAGCCTTTTTTTTGACTAGTAGGTTAGTTTAAGTTTATTTTATTGGATGAAAAAAAAAGTTTATGTTTAATTTAAATATAATAGATTCAAAATTATTGTATTTGAAGCATACTAAAATGATTTTGAAAATGTTATGATGTTTTCAACGTTAAATAAATTTGTTGGACTGTTTTTTACTACGTATAAATTAGGGTGTGAAAAAAGAAAAAAAGGGGATTTTAGAAGGGAATTCAAGGATAAATTAAAATTTTAGGAGGGAGTTCAAAATGAAAAAGGATTTCAAAATTGGGGTCCCGATTCGGCATTCCGAAAACCCAAAATACTGTATACTCACATCGGTCCTTCCATCCCAAATTCCCAATTGCTTCATTCATCTTGTTCCCTCCTCTCTTAAACCTTCTCTTTCACTGTTGAATCGAAGGTCAAAGAAGACGTCGACGCATCCGTTGATGATGAGATGATCTCCTTCGCTCTCCCATCTATTCTCAACTGCGATCATTAGCCACGGTCTAGCTCCCATGGAGGATCTCTCTCTCTCTCTCTCTCTCTCTCTCTCTCTCTCTCTCTCTCTCTCTCTCTCTCTCTCTCTCTCTCTCTCTCTCTCTCTCTCTCTCTCTCTCTCTCTCTCTCTCTCTCTCTCTCTCTCTCGTATGTATTTCTTCATGTTTGCAGGCCCCTTCCTGTCGACATGGCTGAATAAGAGTCGACCCTATGCCGGAGTCAACGACCGCCCTCCATCAACCAAGCTTTCTCATGTTGAATTAAGGTGAGAACTCCAACCCTAGAAATCGCTTTGGGGCTTTTCAGTTTGATTGTGAAATTAGGTTAGGGGTTTTATTATTTGTTGTTTCCATGTTTGGATTAAGGTGAATTTCATGGGAAAAATTAGAATCTGGGAAGAAAAATAT
Organism: Persicaria maculosa; assembly: GCA_963922045.1. NCBI lineage: Eukaryota > Viridiplantae > Streptophyta > Magnoliopsida > Caryophyllales > Polygonaceae > Persicaria > Persicaria maculosa. Next base: position 68,413,608 of record OY998251.1, on the reverse strand, counting down.
GGAAAAGTGGTTGCTGAATTTTCAGAAGATTTTTTGGTGAGTGTTTCTTCGAATTTTTTGTGTGGGTATGCTTGAATGTGTTCTTGAGTTTGTAATCTTTGGTTTAAAAGCCTTGCTATTTCATATTCATCGTTTTGTAAGTGTGTTCTTTTGTTTAAACATGTGATCAATGAGGATTTGTTATTTTTTTTATGCCTTTCAGTTTACTATTTCACCAACTTCATGATTGTCACATTGCAGAGAGCTACTGCTTTCATTTAAGAGGGCAAGAGGACTGCAACCATTGAGGATTATATTTTACAAGTGAACATAGACATTAAGCAGAACCATTATTATTCTTAGTTGATTTCCTTCCATTTTAACATGTAATTCAATAGCAATTTAAATAACCGGCTCCCGGTTAGTCACTGTTGATAATTACACTTTTTCTGGATAGAGGGATAAAAAAGAGTTGTTACTTGTTAGGACTTGAGACTCACTCATCTATACTTTTTTTAGAGCCAAATTCTGATAATGTACAAAGTTACTATTTTTTTCATTAGGTGCTCAACTTTTACAACACATCTGGCTTCATTTTTATCTATAGTGATATATGCAGCTGTCTTTCTTTGAAATTTATCATCTTCTTGTTTCTTTATGGGCTCATGTGGGGCTTTTGAGGGATCACTATCACTTATTTGGGGCATTCGTATATTATTCAGCATGGCCTGTAACATATTTCTAGAAGTATGGGCACTAGAAAGACATTTTTTCCCAAAAGAATAAAATCTGAGTGATGAGGCATTTACTTCACAGTTTCTTATTAGTTTCACAGTATGTCCGGTAGAAATATGATGATTTTTCGAGGAATGATGTTCTCAGAGAGAAATGTAAGGATAAGGGATGGAATTATTCAGGTCCCGAGGAGATGACATCTTATGTTTGTAATAGACATATTTCTACGGACGATTGGTTAAGTAGCTTCTAACAATAAGGAGTTTTGCTTTTTTGCTTTATGACAAGTTCAGCATGTGCCATCTGGTGAGAGCTATACGTCTAGCTGGGATGGTGTCTCTTAGAATTAGTGGGCTGATGGTTGACCATATTTTATAATCATGCTTGGGTAATTATATATGATATTGTGTAAGGGTGCTTTAATGTAACTATCATGGTTGAAAATAGTACACTTTTAGCCTTTGAATGATTTCTTTATTAGAAAATTGAAGTCAGGTGTCATACACTCAGGCTGATTACTTTTGCTTTTGTGGAAGGTAATGAAGTTGGCAGTATGTGCCTTTGACAACCGTTTAATGGCTTTCGGAACAATTGATGAACATGGGCGCAAGGAGGTCGGTAAGATCATCTAAAGTTAATTGATTTTGTTGCTTCTAATGATGAGACTAGCAATACTTAAATAATGCATAAATTGATGGTAAAACATGGTGTCAAAGTGAACTGAAGGATTTTTGCCTCAAAGAAGTTCATGTTGCTTCTACTTCTGTCGACGGTGTTTGGGTTTCTAAATAAAACCCAGGTTGGTTTTTGTGATCTCTTAATGTACTCAAAGGTGGAATATGTAATCTAGGGAAGGTTGTTTTGCTTGACATTTTTTTTTCTATCATAAACGCACTATCTATCGGTGTCAATAACTCCCCCTTGGTTTTCACATTCGAGGCGTGCGGAGCACGTCCCGCCTACCTAGTATATCAGAAGGAAAGACATATTTCAGAAGTTGATATGGAGTACACAGTTGCTAATTTCCTAAAATCATATTTAAGGAGATTGATATTGATTTATCATATACAAAATTGCCAAAATCATTTTTATCATAAGGCAATTTCTTGAATTTAATTTATCTAAAAACTTATTTTAAAAAATTAGATTTTTTGAGATATTCAATCTATACTTATTTAGGAGATGCTACCTGATATTCTCTATCCAGCATATATGTTTTTTTGTGGCAATGTTTAATTTTCTGAAAATTGTACTCGATTCAAATGCTTGATAATTGGTTGTAGTATATTGCCTCAGCACACCACCATTCCTGGGTATCTGAAATCCATCCCCCCCCCCCCCCCCTTTATGCATATTTAGAATCTGAAAAAATTGATTTGCATGAATTTTCAGGATGACAAGCAAGGACAATCCGAAAACTGAAGAACATGCTTCTAGTTGATCAACATGGTTGGCGGTGAATCTTTTGTCAGCCTTGAAATGTTATTTTTTTTGTAAGACTTGCTTATATTTTGTAGAACATGCTTCTAGTTGATCAACATGAATTACGTATATTTTGTAGATTTCTTTTGGATTTTTAATTTGTTTAATGAAAGTTTTATTTTGTATAATTGTGTTTTACTACTTTTAGCTAATATATATAATGTATAACATATAACATATATAATACATAATAGAACTTAAATATCTATTGTAACAAATTTCATTGATATGTAATACTTGAAAGTAAAGGTAACATTATTCTTCAAATGCAACATTCTTTTTTGGATGTAACATATTTTGTTAAAGGTAACAAACCCTATTAAGGTAACATTTACTTTGAAAATGTAACATTTTATGAAAATGTAACAATTTTGGTATCAAATGTAACATATAGTCTCATTAATCAACCAATGTTACATTAGCTAGTAGAAACTGTTACATTAGGTCAAATGCAATTGCCGCAAATGTAATCCTCAAAAAGTGTTACCTTTTCCTCTAATGTAACATATTTAAGGTGTAATGTAATAAATTTGAGTGTTACATTAGGCCTATATATGTAGTAGTGGCGGTTTTCAAAACATACATCTGACCCTTGCGTATCCGAATTGCACTATCTGACTCTGATACCAAATTTGTAACGGCCCGGATATAAATATCCAGATTATGTTTCGAAGGTTGGATACCTTTGGTTGGTTTGCCAAAAGATAGTAAAAAAATGTTTGAAAATATCTTGCAGAAGTCCAAGATTGACATCTAAATGCTACAAGAGATACAAGCTGGTTGGGATGTTAAGTTCGCTCGGTTGTGTTTCACCTCTTCTGCAATCATTTGTGAGTCATCAAATTCCCTTGTTTATGGTTTGTCTAATTCAAATCTTTGGTGGAAGAAGCTTTTTCGAGTGCATAGCTGATCGGAATAATTTTATTTGGAGGTACTGTTTTGGTCTAAGTAATGCAGTCTCTAGTTGGGGAATAATAAAGGTGTCATGTAAGATAAGGGTGGAAATTTTAGCATTTGATGTGTGATCTTAGCAAGAGTCAGGAGGCCTTCTTCGGTCGGCCATTTATGCAATGTTTTTGAAGATGGAGTCTCTATGAAAGGCGTATGTTTTATCAATGAATCTTTTGTTAATCATGTAATGCACAACCGTAAATCTCTCCTGGATAAGGAACACATAAAGTTTACCTCACGCATTCCGTGGATACAAGTTAGATTAGTAGTTTTTGAAGCAAATAAATCAATTTTCTGGAAAATCTTGTTGAGTGAATATCGATATATATGGTGGAGATAGGTGGCGGATATTCTAGTACTTTTTGGAAAATCCTTGTGTATGAGTTTGTGAATGTTCTTGGATGTTTTAGTCACTATGAAGTGGATTTGATTGTGAATTTTTTATATTCAACTAATACTTGTTGGGGATATAGTATTTGGAGGTGGTGTTTATGTTTGTATAAGTGGTGTAACTGGTTGACCGTCTCCCTTTCCTTTGATCATGTGTCAAGCATTTGGCGTATGGATTTGAGTTGGGCTATCCGAGCCATTTGGATTCTAATGTTGAGAACAACATCCCTCGCTTGTCCACTATCATTCATTCCTCGCTTGGACAGTAACAATAATGTTGAGAACAACATCCCTGAGGGGGTTTTCCACCCCAATGATGGAGGACAAATCACAAGCAGAACCTTCCAGGTAATATACTATAAAATGATGGGTGACCCTTCCCTTGATAAACAGCCTCTAGCTCTTTCGAGGGGTCTTGTGTCATTAAATATCCCTTAGATCCCATATGATGTTTCTTTGGACTCGTATGCATCGGGTTTCACCTAAAGTCTTCCTTTAGCTGGCTACTGTTGAAGTTGCTTTGGGTGTTGAAACTGAAATGGTCGACTCACCCAATATGTGGAAAAGCTTTCTCGCCTTCTTTGTTTCTCCTTTCGTATTACGTTCGGGTATGCGTAAGTTTGAGCAGCAGGATGTGCGACTGATATCAAAATCTGATTCTAGTAACCTTTTTAGAATTTTTTTGAATCCGAATGGGCGTCGTCTAAGCTGATGGGATTGAATGATAATTTCTATTGTGGGGATCGATTCTTGCTCTCTCTCAAACTCTCATGCACACCTTGCTTTGTTAGCAAATGGGGTTCTAAATGTTGCTATAGGTGAAGAATACTTGTTAAGAGTAGAAATGCCTTTCTAGGTTGTGCATTTACTGACTATATTACAATGCATAAACTAGTTTGTCTCTATTTTCTATCGACATTGCTGAGATGTCAGAGCTGGTTCGTTTTCCTATTCTGGTTTCTTTTGAGCAGCCAACTGCGGGGTGAGGATCAATCCAGTGAGTACTCAGATAAATTTTTAGGTGAAAAATATAACATAAACGTCGGTATTCCAAACAAGTCACCAAACAACGATTACAGAGTCCTCGTTGTGGACCATTTTTGTAGAGAGTATGCTATACTTTCTTGCTAATCATCTCCATTGGAAATAGATAGATAAATGAAAGTATCAATATAATAGGGATAACGTGAGTACGAGAACAAACTCTCAAAAGAAACCCAAAAGAAAAACGATTCTTCAAAAGAGGAGAGACATCACAAAAAGGGTAAGGTATGAGTATGGGAGGGCTCACCTTTTGCTCGCCTATGCAAAAACAAAGTAGTCATGATTATATGATATTGGAACTGTAGGGGATTGGAAAAAAAACATTTTGGCCTAACATTAATGGATGGCGTACCCTAGATCATATACAAATGCTTATTTTAGCAGAAATAGAGACTGAAATAGAACCAAAGGAATCTTTATGAAAAAATGCGGGATTCACAAACATTTGTTGGTCCCCGACCTCTGGGCATGCTGCGGGTATTGCTCTATTCTGGAATGAAAACTCATTCATAAACGAAACCATCTCGGTGGTTATTCATCTCCCAAGAATTATCGGAGTAAAATACTAGCACATAAAAGAGAATTTTGAGTGGCTAATGCTGTTTGTATGCCCCCCCCCCCCCAACCCTTCAGAAAAAGAGGACTTTTGGAGAAACCTATACAATCTGATTGCCCAAAGCGACCTTCCCAGCTTAACTATGGGAGACTTAAACGAAATAAGTCAACCATCGGATAAGAGTGGGGGGGGGGGGGGGGAGAAACACTACCGGGTAGATTCCCGAGAATAATGGAATTTAAAGATGCATGCTCCTTGCTTGAGATCCCTTTGTACGGTAACCCATTTACATGGAGAAAGAAACAAATTGGCCTAGATAACATACTGGAAAAACTTGACGGGGTACTAGTCCATCATGAAATAATCGATATGTTCCCCGATTTAGCAACTAAAAATGGAGCATTTTCTAACTCGGACCATTGCCGTATTTCAATTAACATCTCTAAAAACACTACCTTCAAACCAACCCCATTTAAATTCGAAAACATTTGGTTGCAGAGAAAAGATTTCTGAAATATTGTCAAACAAGCGTGGAGAGCTTCATGTGCAGGCTCAGCTATGTTCTAAATCACGCACAAATCAAAGATTCTCAAACAAAAGGCTAAAATTAAATATGGAATAAGAAAACATTTGGAAACATCTTGCGACAACTACAAGACGTTGATGAGGCCCTAATAGAACTATAATCAATCCAACAAACTAATCAAAATCCTGATTTATACACAAAAGAACATATTCTCTTATCAAAAAGAGAAAATCTACTCTTTTTTCATAAAACTTGCTAGAACCAAAGAGCTAAATCAAAACACTTAAAATTAGCAGATACCAACTCCTCCTATTTCCATAGGGTAGCCACAGGGAGAAGAAATCGAAAGATAATTAGAACAATTACCTCAGTAGAAGGAACCCATATAATATGCGATGAAAATATTAAAAAGGAAATTCAAAGAGATTTTGAAACAAGATTTAGTCGGTAACAAACGTATATGACCCCCCAATTGGAAGAATATCTTTTAGAAATCAACTCGGTCATTACAGAAGAGGAAAACAAATGACTTATTCAACAACCAACAAATAGTGAAATAAAAAAAGCAATCTTTTCAATGGGTAACAACAAATCTCCTGGTCTAGATGGTATGATGGTGGAGTTCTACAAAAAATATTGGGACATTGTTGGCTCTAATATCATCAAGGCTACAAAAGCTTTCTTCCACTCTGCAAACTGTTAAAACAAATTAATCACTCTTTTATTTCCCTTATACAGAATAATGATAATCCCTCCATGACTACTCACTATCGTTCGATTAGTCTATGTTCTACTTTATATAAAATCCTCTCAAAGATAATAACAGAACGACTAAAAATAGTAATAGGAAAACTTATACACCCATTAGAAGGAGCCTTTGTTTTCGAAAGAGCAATTCAAGACAATATCTTAATAACACATGAGATTTTCCACTCCTTTCGCACAAGAAAAGGTTCCAAGGGATGGACTGCAATAAAACTCGACATGGAAAAAGCATACGACAGAGTAGATTGGCAATTTACAAAATTAGTACTGCAGAGATTTGGATTCCACCGAAGATTTGTAGATATTATTATGGAGTGTGTGACTACGGTCTCCTTCTCTATATTAGTAAACAACGGTCTTACAGAACTTTTCAAAACAACAAGGGGTTTGAGGAAAGGGGACCCCCTCTCCCTGTTTCTTTTCCTTCTCGGGGATGAAGTCCTTACTCGCAAACTTTCGAGGGAGGCAAAATCCAATCACAACAGCGTTGGATTTAAATTTGGCCACTCGGGCCTCTGTGTACCGTTCATGGCCTTTGCGAACGACATAATATTATTTTCGAAATGCAGTAATTCTACATGTATAAAAGTTAACGAGAGAATTGAAGATTACTGTAAATTCTCAGGGCAAAAAGTAAACTATCATAAGTTGTCTTTTCAAATCACCCCAGGAATTCCTAGAGCAATACCCCTAGAACGAAATCTGGATAAATACCTTAATTTTCCCATTATAAATGGGAGGGTTACCAAGGAAAGCAACCCTAATAGTGTCTAATCTGTCATCAAAACCTTTATACTCGATGCAGAGCTTCATGCTCCCTCTGGCGGTCCATAAATAATTAGATCAAATCAATAGAATATTTTTCTGGAACAAAGACGCTCAGCATAGCCCGTTAATCAGTTGAGACAAAATATGTAAATCAAAAGCGGGTGGAGGATTGGGAATTAAAAAAACCAAAGACATGAATGAAGCTCTCCAACAAAAACTTCTTTGGAAAATTCTGGCAGAATCGGAGAATAACTGGGTCAAAATCATATAATACAAATATTTAAAAGACAACCACATCCTTACCTACTCTAAAAAAGGCTATGCCTTTTGGCAATGGTCGAAACTGAGTTCTCTAATTCCGAAATTTAAATCAGGACTCATTTGGTAGGTGGGGGATGGGAAATCAATTAAGTTTTGGGAAGACAATTGGCTAGCAACGACACCTCTAAAGGACAGAATATATTCTCAAACATTAACCCACAAGATTCCGTAAGCGATTTCATTATATATAGGAGGACAGTGGTGGAGGGAGAAGCTCTTTTCGGCATTCCCAGAGCCTATAACGGAGGATATTATAAAAATCCCCTTGCCAATCACCCCCTTCGCAGACATACTGTATTGGTGGCCCGCTAAAAAGGGTTGGTTCACAACGTCAAGTGCCTACAATTTAATCTCATCCACACCACAAAGATCATCGGATGAATTCTCGTGGATTTGGAAACTCGACGCTCCTCCAAAAGTTAAAAACTTTATATGGAAAATAAAACAAAAAGGCCTTGCCACGGCTACCCGCATAGCCCAAAAGGGGGTGGCGGTACCAAATACATGTATCTTTTGTAACCGGTTCGCGAAAGATGATATTAACCTATTCATAGAATGTCCCGTCAACAATTTTCAATAGCAATTTCCTGGAGAAATATCTCAAAGCATTAACACCCTTCTTTCTAAAAATAGGGATATGGATCAAATTCTACAAATTTTAGGTTCCACTCTTCCAATGGAAAAAAGACAAAATATAGCAATCAAATGGTGGACCATTTGGTTTGTTAGGAATCAAACTATCTTTAGAAATGAAAACATCCTCTCGGCGGAGAGTTTTAAGAAAATGATCAGGGACAATATTGAAAACTGGAGAAGAGCTAAAAGATGGAACGCGATTGTGAAAGACGATTTACTGAAACAAAATGAGTAAAAGGGTCTCACTAAGAACAATAGGAAAACCTACTGCTGGAGGAAACCTCCGGCTGACAAATATAAGTTAAACTTTGACGGTTCATTTAAATCGACCTCAAACAGTTCCATTGGATACATCATCAGGGATTGGTGTGGCGCCTCTATCAAAATTTGTGGTAAAGCTGTTAGTGGACGATCACCTCTTATGGCGGAAGCCCTAGCTCTACATCTTGGGATAGAAAAAGCTAGAGAATTAAAGATAACAGATCTAATAATAGAAGGAGACTAAAAAATTATCACGAACTATCTAAGAACACAGGTCGAGTGTCCATGAGAAATAGAAATGGTTATGTCAGATATCCAAGCCCTTTTCCAAGGAGTAAATAATGTTGATGTATCCCATATTCCCCGTATTGGTAACCGGGTAGTGGATAAGGTTGCACACCTTTGCTATTCAACCAGTGGGCCAGAGTTATACCTTGATACAAGTCTTCTTGACCTCATCCGATATGATGCTTTCGGATAGGGTATTCCCATCCGAATTATTACCTAATCAAAGAAAAAAAGAAAAATAGAAAGAGTCATCCGCGACCGGAAATCCATTGAAGAGAATTCAAATAATTGAAGTAACACGATAGTCAATCTCTCCAAGAACAGAGATAAACAAGGAGGGACAAGTAAATAAGATGAAGGATTTCCCTAATAGTGACTTTAAGTATCGAGCTCTTTTTCTTAATTAGCCTAGATGAACCTGTATATGGGAAGAGGAATAGATTTTCTATTTAGTTATGGAGGACGACTCAGGTTGTGATACTTGGGTCAATCCGCGACCCAATATATCTCAGGTATGACCTTTGACCTCATTTGAGAATATCTAAACTGATACCGGCACATTTCAGGGTCGGGCTTGCATAAAGACGGGCTTCATCTCACATATTAGTATTTTGAAAAAGCAATGATATTTACTTTTATCTTTATATATAGATAACTAGTGTATGCCCCGTCTCCTGCACGGAAGTATTTTAACACAATATTATAAAATTATATTTATTATCTATAAAAAAATCCTATTATAAATATGAAAATAAATAAATAAATATGAATCACATTATGATAATTAAACTAATAACTGAAAATATAAGATTAAAATTAATCTAGATCTAAATAACTCATTCTCTTGAAAAATAGTATATATATAAATAAAATAACTATCAAATAATTAATTCTTTCCTCCAAAAATAATCGATAACACCTATCAAATATTTACTACTATGTATCTATTAATATTTTTCGTAATTATGATCACTGTTCTAAAAAAATCCTTCAAGGCCCGCCTAGACTCCCGCCTAAACCCCTTACCTCATCCCTCCATCAAGGCCTTCAAGGTCACCAAGACCCGCCATAAAATTCCTCTATATGGCAATTGGGTGAACCTAATGTCTTTTTTAGGTCCCGTCCATAGGGTGTAATTTATATATAAACCGTCCATTGGATAGATTATTTATAATCCAGATGGAGATACATTTATATGACAATTTGTATGTCGGTATATGACAAATTTGTTACTATTATTGTGTTTAATTATATTGATATAGTTATTTCCTTATATAATATTTACTCTTTTATAAGATATTCCATCTATTCAATTATATGAGTTAATGGTAAAATAAAATAATTATTTTGAATTATATAGATTAGAACTATCTTATTATTTTTATTAGATTTCCTTTTTGACGGGAGAAGATTTTGTGAGATGCACTCACGTGCCGCCACATAAGCAGATTCACTCATAAGCCGCCACGCAGACAACAATGCATCGATTTTAGTATATGTATATAGATAGATGATTCAAATATCAAATTTTATTAACGTGTAAAATGTAAAGGTGTTAAATATGGTGTACACGCTCAATATGGTGTAAAATTGCTAAATATGATTCAAATATAAAATGTTAGCGAAAAATCGGATTAAGCCACCGTATAACTATGCGGTGGCTTTGCGGTGTAAATAGTAAAAATTAGCGGTGAAAATATCTGCCCCGCTATATATATATATATATATATATATATACACACACTCGACGCTCATTCATCTATGCACACTAATCACTGTCCTAGTTCTACGAATTATTACACGAGCTACGTGTTGAGGTTTTACGCTACAAGGGTGGTGGTTGATTGGATGTGTAAGGCCTTCTACATGTGGCCTGTGTTGTCGTTCGTATGACCACGCTTTTCGGATTACGCAGGCAACATGCCACGTCCAGGCAACGACAATAGGTCAGCAGGGGATCTAGATTACAAGGTTACTTTGGTTAATTATCAGGAGCCAAGGTGGCCAGAGGAGTGCACTTGTCGCCATCCATCGTACACGGAGGGACATTCGTGCTTTTTAATGTGGCCCGAGTGTGAATCGGACCTTGCGATAGCTTCTCCCATCGAGTTCGCTTGTTATCATTGTTACGATGACAAAGGCGAGCCATAGTCCTACTACATAATGGCTGAGGCGGATATCGTCCGCCGCCTGCTTACGTATTTCAATGAAGATTTCATAAGCATGAACTCCCTAGAGATTAGTCAGCATGTCACCGAGACGCTACGCTTCTTCAACCACAACGAGAGACGTGTGGCATTCAACATTATGCGGCTTGAATTTTCCCTAAAGGAGACGACTTCATCTGTTGGTAGCTGTTAGATGTAGTGCGACTAATGTACTCAAGCGTAAGTAGTGGCGCTAATGTAATCATCACTTGTTGGGGGCGTAAGAATACATAACATAAATAAAATCGTTACACGTTATAACATTAAATGCTTCCCTATAACAATACCGCATTTTTCCAACACTTCACTTCTTTGCTACCTACGCCTGAGGTACATGTGCTACGGAACAACTACCAATAGACTCCTCCACAAGTTGCGGGTTAATGTGGATCTCAAGTCGGTTAAATGCGTACTTTTTGACTTTCCCGTTAGCCGGACGGACTACGTTGTCCACATCGAACCTTGCAATTCGCAATGCGCAACTTAGTCTAACATCGGTGAATAGTTCGCTGTTGCGCATTTGATTGCCTCAACCGACTCGCGGAAGTATGACTCAGGGTCCTCAATGTACAATGGGTCACCGTTAACACACGCCAATTCAACCGGCTCCGAGAATGCGTACGTATTGCCTTGAACGCTTTTATAGCATACGACGTGAAAAAGACAACATGGAAATGATTGACACCACCTCTTGTGCTGGCAATTGCACAAATAATCCTCGTACGGCCGCGGAAATTTGTCAACGATAATTTTGAACGAGACACCCCTACTTGTCTCACCTTCATACTCATCTATTCTCACCATCTACTATTTTTTGGTGCATGGTAAGTTGCTTTGCAAGTCTACGTATTATGCGGTGGGCCATATTTATAGGAATTCCACCGCATACCTATGCGGTGTCGCCCACCGCATACCTATGCGGTGGTATGCGGTGTGCTGGGTGTATAAAAACCCCCTACCCCGTTCTTATTTACATCAACTTTTTTCATGCAATAATATTCGCTGGACACATCAAAGACGTAATGGTAGTACACATTACTACCATTATGTCTTTGACGTTGTCCTATGGATGAATGTTGCCGATGTACACGGTGTCAATTTGATGTGACGTTGTCATGCGGATGATCGTGCCTATTAGAACAAATACTAAAAGAAAGGGGCAGCCCGGGCTGCCTCTTTCCTTCAAGTCTCACCCAGACCACCGCATACCTATGCGGTGGTACGGGTCCCTATATATTGACACATACATTGACGCAGACCCATGTGTTAAAGAAGATCGAAAAAAATAAAATGGTGTCATTAGAAAACTACACTCGATCCGCAGGAGATTTGGATTACAAGGTTTAATTGCTTCTTCACAACAAGCCAAGGTGGCCACAGGAATGCACCTGCCGGCATCCATCGTACATAGCGGGAACCTCGTGCACTATCTTTCTGTGTCAGGTTGAAATGGACTACAAACCAGCTTCTCCTATGCGGTTTGCTTGCGCGCATTGTTATGACGGCAGAGGAGAGCCAAAGTCTTATTACCTAGCAGCAGAGGCGAAGATCGTGAACACTATTATGAGGTCGTATGGTTACGATCTCGTTAGCAAAGGCTCTATGGATCTGTGTGCGCATGTAATTGAGAAGCTAAGATCATTCAACGAAAGCAAAAGACGTTATGCTTTCAACGATATAAAGATTGTATTATCGGTGAAGGAGACGACGTAATCTGTGGGCAGCTGCTAGACGTGTATGTATGTGCGAAAATGTTGTATGAGCATAAAGAATCCAGTTTCTGTAGTTAATAATATTGTACGTGCAATTTATATGTGAAAGGTGTAATGGTAGTTTTAATTCACCGACGCTACTCGATGGAAATGATTTACTATTACGGCTTTCACATTGTCCAGCGTGTATGGCTGTGCCTATTACAACAAATCCTAAAGGATAGGGCCAGATAGGCACAACAAATCTTATAGAAAGTTGCTCCTTTCCAACAGGATATGGCCAGATTGGGCCAACGTTGTTACCACCACATAGGTATGTGGTGGCAACACCGTTGGATGTCACCGCATACGTCTAAGGTGGTGCCCTATATATTCACATAGCTACCCAGATAGGGCCAACGGTGATACCCACCGCAAGAAGAACGAAAAAAAAATGGTGTCAGTTCAAACTTACAATCGATGAACAGGTGATTTGGATTACAAGGTCACATTGATTCGTTGCATGGAGCCAAGGTGGCCAGAGGAATGCACCTACCGCCATCCATCGTACACGGCGGGAAATCAGTGCGCTATCCTTCTGTTTCTGTGTGAAATGGACATTGACGTAGCTTATCCTATTGAGTTCGCTTGTGCGCATTGTTATGATGACGGTGGAGAACCAGAGTCTTATTACCCAGCAGGGGAGGCGCATATCGTGAACAACATTATGAAGTATTGTCGTTACGATCTCATTAGCGAAGACGCTATGGATCTTTGGGAGCATGTTATCGACAAGCTAAGATCATTTAACGAAAACGAAAGACGTTATGCTTTCAACGAGGTGAAGATTGTGTTATCGCTGAAGGAGACGACATCATCTGTAGGCAGCTGCTAGAATCCAATTTCTGTATGTAGTATGTGCGAAAATTTCGTGTGTGCATACAGAATCCAATTTCAGTAGTTTTTAATGTTGTACGCGTAAAATATATTTATCGCTTGCAATCGGAACATATATTTATCGTTTGATATATGAACTTGATAAATGTAGTACATATACTACATGGTACCATATGTACCAATTTCTTACACACCACATTGCTCATTACGACTACATGGTAACATATGGTACAGAACAACTACCAACCGACTCCTCTACATTGCTCGGGAACATGTGAATCTCTATTCGGTGGAATGAGTACTTCGTAAGTTTGGTGTTGGCACGACGTACAACTCTTTGGACTGCGTATCTCGCTACTTGTGACGCACTGGACATTCCGAAATCGGAGAAGAAGTCGCTAACAAGCTCTCTGATTGCCTCCATCACCTGAACATAGTATACCGCGGGGTTTTCCCTATACGAATGGGACCTGGTCCTGCGGACATCTGAGTAGTTCTCTCCCTGCACACACTCTAGGTCAACTAAATGCGAAAGCCTCGCTGTATCGCGTTCGACGCATACAACTTGAAAAAGGCAGCATGGCCATCCTTTCCAGCTGCTGTGCTGACAGTTGCACAAATAATCTTCGGACGGCCTACCGAAAATTTTGACTGTAAGTCTGAACCTATTGCCCGATCTTGTCTTTGCATCATACACTTTGGTAGTGGGCATGTTGGTAAGAACTTGAGGATATGTTGGCGGAGGGGCCGTTGGCCCCTTTATAGCCCTGTATAGAGTAGCTCAAGGTCCCACCGCATATGTGTCCCACCGCATACCTATGCGGTGGTACGAAGGGGCGCCCCAAACGATGGTTGAAGTCCGGTCCGGTCCGATCTTTCACCGCATATGTATGCGGTGGGAAAGGGGGCTGCCCAATCGAAGGATGAAGACCGGTTCGGTCCGGTCTGGTCTTTCACCGCAACATGATTGTTGGTGATGTACCAATGCGGATGGCATGATGGTATAGCATAACAGTCAACATAACGACGTAGTAAACTGAAAACACCACAACTACATTGTTGCAACTGCAAAGATTACACACAAAAGGCAACTACAAAGATAACATTTAACATAACAACATTGTTACAACTGAGAAGATACTAACAACAAGAGGTTCAACACTGTAAAGGCTCAGATTTTCACATCCTAACTTTTCAGAATAAGAGAATTAAAAATGAATTTAAAACAGATTTAAAACTGGTTAAGCGGATTTCCGAACTGAATTTAAAATTTTGACGAACGATATCCTTTTTTATTTTAAAATCTAATTGATCGAGTAAGCGAGATTCGAGGAAACTAACATTCGGGGACTTACTGCAGGATTCGAGATTCGCGTATTCGGGATTTATTTCCGGGTATTTGTTTACCCAATTCCACACACAATGCTCACCCACTCCCTCCTACCTTACCCTGCAGCTCGAGACCATCCCTCACCCCTCTCCTACTGTCCTACTTCATCTGTCAAAACCATCCCCGCATCGTCACTTCCATCATCACCGCCCCACGTCACAGTCAACACCATCACTATCCCCTGTAGTCTTAATCTCCACCAGCTCTCGCATAACCACCATTACCGTCATCTCTTGCCCCGTCACCACCATTGATACCTCCTTCTTCATCACCAAAGGCCACCACCGTCGCTCCCACACCCAGGGGCGGAACCAAGTCTGGGCGACACCGGGCCGTCGCCCACCCCGATCCGGGAAAAAAATATAAGACTATATGTGTTATGTAAAAAAAATTAAAGGTAATATACAAATATATTTAGTGGCTTAGTGGTTGAGCCCACCCCATTTTAAATAGAACTCAACTCAACCCTTGTTCAAATCCCAATAGTCACATATTTTCATTTATTTTTTTCTCAATCTATTTTCCATTATTTTAAAATTCTTATAATTTTTTGGTATTTTATAATCAAACAATAATAATTTTTCTTATAAATTTAAGGTATTCTCTTTTCTTTCTCTCTCTCTCTCTCTCTCTCTCTCACACACACACACACACACACACACACAAACTCGAAAAAATTTCTGGATCCGCCCCTGCCCACACCTCGTCCCTCGTTGTCTCTAGGAGGGCAGCTGCAGCAGCTTCAGTCCCACATCCATCGACGTCCAGCGCCGTACCGGAGCAGCCCAGGAGCCACTAGCGCCACCGATGAGCCACCGTTTCCCCTGTTTAGCGTGAGCCACATCTCGGTAAGCGATTCTCCTCCATTTTCAGTCGAAACCGCTCTGGAGACCTACCATTACGCTCTTCCATGTCCGACGCAGGTCCGTCGAGCCATCGCGAGTCACCGACGATGCCCAGAACTCCGATCGAAGCTCCGACGTCCGCCAAATCACCTCGGTGAGCTTCCGTAGCTTCGTTCCCTCCCTTGTTTCAATTTAGTCCTTCCTTGTCCACTTAGAGTAGTCGGGGAGAGTGAGCGAGATCCGAGAACGAGAGTTTGGGTGAGATTGAGAGCTCCGGCAAGCTCGAGCGCGGCGAAGTCGCATCGCATCCGGCGTGTGTGCGACAGGGATGACCCCCGTACGACCGCCCCACCCTTCGACCCACGTGCCCCGGGGTTTGGAAAAAAATAATAATTTATATATATAGAAGTGTTGTAATAAGTAAAACAATGATGAATATAGACCAAATTGATTGGTGGGAAGGAAGGAAACTAGTGTTAGACCAAAGGTTGGGGGTTCAAGTCCCATTGGCCTCATTTTTTAAAATAAATTTCACCTCCCTAAAAATAACTTTTTTATTATTTGTTCAACTTACACCCCACTTTCTTTGTTTCTACCCCTTATTTAATTATATTCCAACTTTTCGACTTTCCTATTATATACAAATTATCTAGCTATAACTAATTAAACCCCATAATATTCGTGAAATTAGCCTCTTTTTTTTAAAAAAAATTTTGCCTCCCTCAAAAAAGTTTTTTTTTTAATTCTTTGTTCAACTTGCACCTACTCTCTATGTTTCTACCCCTTATTTAATTATGTTCCCACTTCTCGAGCTCCCTACTATATACAAATTATCTATCTATAAACCCCATAAAATTGGTGAAATTATGATTTGATTATGAGAATAAATTTTGTGAAATTTTCATTAGAGTTTTGATTTTGAGAATAAATTTTGTGTTTTAATTATTGTGTATGTGATTTTGAGAATGAAATTTATGAATTGAATTTGGGGTTTGTGAATTGAATTTGTGAAGCTTTATGCAATATTTGTATTTTCGTAACCTACATATTCAAATCACAATTTCTATCATGTCTTTGGGAACCAAAAGGTATTATAAAGTTGGTGAGTTTACAGTCCTAGCTAATATGCAAAAGTCTTGAATTTAACATGATTGAATTTTGATAAGTTTACACTCCTAAATATGACAAATGCCTGAATTTCCAATGAATGACGAGAAACAACTATCATAGCAACAAAGCAAATGTAAGCCTACTTTTCTATAATCCATTGCTAAGTTGAAAATCGTAGCTTAGGTAAAGGAGTTTATTCAAGGCCAATATCTCAGTACACACTAGAAAATTTCGCCCCACCTTTCGGAGGATCCTGCGGCCGCCACTGGTGTGCGATGTGGATAAGGACGAGAGCAGACGAACGAGCTAGCGAGGCGAGGTGGAGCTGAGCGCAGAGCAACGCCAGCGAAGGAGGCCGGGAGGTGGAGCTCAGGCTCATCGGTGGGATTCCTCGGCCTATGAAGGTTAAAGCTCTTATCACTGATAGGAAACGATGGAATGAAGATCTCCTAAGACAACTATTTCCTCCAGAGGTAGTTCAAAAGATTCAAGCCATTAGAATTCCGGCTAGCCAGGTCCAGGACAAGATGATTTGGAAGCCTGATGCAGCAGGGAACCTCACCACCAAATCAGCAAGGAACATACTAGTACCACCATCAAACGAACTAGACGCACACACTTGGATTTGGAAGTTAAAACTACCTCCCAGAATTAAAAATTTCCTATGGAAATTAAGGATAGATGGGCTACCGAGGGCTGCTCGTCTTAATAGGTATATCAACAGGGTTCCAAGCCAGTGCTCGCTTTGCAATCAGACTGAGGAGGATGCAACTCATCTCTTCACAAAATGCAGTTTTGCTAGAGAAGTATTAGCCCAATATGAGCAACAAACTGGTACGTTTTTTCTTGACCTAAATAGTACAGATCCGCTCCATATTAATCTAGATCGCATTAAAAAGGCAAATCACAAATTCGAAGATCTTGTCTGTATTTGGCAGATTATATGGGAAATTAGAAATGAGCTTATTTTTGGGCAAAAGCAACCCAATGATATAGCCCAAATTATTATGAGAATTAGACAGGTTCTTCATGATTGGGATGAAGGAATTGGTCGTCCTCTTAAGGCCAATAGAGTTAAAAATAGAAGGGCTACTGCCAAGTGGAGTAGACCACCCAAAACTACCTACAAAATTAATGTAGATGGTTCTATCACCCTTTTTGGCAAGTGCTAGATCGGAGGGATCATTAGGGATTCCGATGGCCATATTATTGATATCTTTTACAAGGAAGTTAGTGAAGGTCCAGTCATTCAAATGGAGGCTTCAGCAATACTGTTTGGGCTACAACGAGCTAAGTAAATGGGCATTACAAAGATCATTCTAGAAAGTGACAACCAAGTTCTAACCAAGACTTTAAAGCATCATCAACAACCAAGATGGGAAGTTATGAGACAAATCAAAGACATTACCAAACTTCTATCGGAATTCGCAATGGCAGAAATCTACCATGTCTACAGAGAGTCCAATATGTCGGCTGATTATATAGCTAGGAAAGGAATTATCTGTAATTTACAGTTCATCCCCTACCATAGGGACATTTGTAACATCATCCTTCAGGATGTTCCTGGAGTTACGCTACTGTATCAGTAGCAACTACTAATGTTTGCCTACTGTAAAAAAAGAAAAAGAAAAAGAAGGAGATGCCAATGTGGCATTGTGGGGCCCCTGTTTAGTTATATATATTTTGTTTAGTATTTAACTGGTTGGGTTTTTATTTACGGGTTCGGTTCGGTTCGTTTCGGTTGGATTTAAATGGGTTTGGTTCGGTTCGGGTTTAACCGTTTACTTCTTTAATTATTTATTTAACTAATTAA